>JAWNLJ010000097.1:1023610-1697221 GCA_035042365.1 Drosophila dives | reverse complement strand
ATTTCAGGTTCGTTTTTTGTAAATATTTAATAATTAATCCCTATGTATAATAAAAAAAAAATAAAAGTGGATACCATAAATTGAATAAAAATAAAAATACACTTGGCTAATGTTTTTGGATTTGGGGCACAACGGAGATAAAGCTAAAATTCAGTTGTGGATTAAGATGGGTTCTTAGTAAGTACACTTTGCTTATAAATCTATGTACACAATTCATAAAATGCTTTTAGAGATTAACGGTAAATTATTATCTTATATGCACTGTTTCCATTCCGTTCGATTGCAGGACACAAGAGCAGAGGTTTGATGTCATAAAAAAGCAAACCCGGATGGAAACAAAAAGATTTTTCTTTGAGCGACTGCCAACCAACCAAATAAGGCGCAGCAGTAGCCGCTGCCTTTTCTTTTCTAATATCGGGTGCCAATTTTGAATGCCAGCAGCACATTTTTTCGCTGAATGTCAACTACCTTTTTTATTGTCGCCCATTATTTGTTATTGTTGATGCTGTTGTTTAATTGTGAATCAGCAACTGGCTGCTGGCAGCAACTGCGGGCAGCATCTTTGTTTGAAGCTTTGCTTTGATTTCTGCTTTTTTCAACCGCAACTGGTTAAAAGTGGGAGGGGAACAAAGACGTGCTTAAAGCTTATTTCCCTCTCTATTCCATACTCTTTATTGCTGTTTGTCGCCGAAGGCGGACGATGTAATTAATAAAAATAAAAATGCTAAGACGCAAATTCAGAAATGAATGCATGTTAATTATTATGACGGTCAAGTGAAAATGAAAATTGTCGCACAATTTGTTAGACGCCCCATTGATAACGTTTGTCTACGCACCCAAACGTGTTTAAGCTATTTACTGTCCCTCGTTTGGTCTTAGACACGTTTAACAGCAATTCGATCAAAATTTCACTTTTTATGTGAACTCAATTTTATTTGCCATAAAAACACACATGCATACATACACATAAACATGTATAGATACATATGCATGCACATATACATATACATGTACATGCACATATACATATACATATACATATACATATACATATACATATACATATACATATACATATACATATACATATACATATACATATACATATACATATACATATACATATATTGACGTATTTATATATATAAATATACATATACATTTATATATAAATATAAAAATATACATATACATACAATATACACACAAATATCTATATTTTTATACAAAATAGCAATTGAGATGACCTCTTAACCTCTAATGAAAAAAAAGTTAAATGAGTTGAGCTGAAAAATTTCGCTCGCTTTTTGTTAAATCTTTAGCGTGGCTCTCAGCTTGTTAAGTCAAAGTACATTTGAGTTCACTGCACCTGCCTGTCAATAATACATACCATAAACATACATATATAGTACATTTTGTACATACTATACATTTCTCATAGAAGTAAGTGTTATCTCTGCGAGCGCTTTGCTATTTTCTTGATTTATAGCTAGTCTTTACTTGCTGCTTTTTCCGATAAGTAAAAATCACAAATAAAAGTCACTCAATTTAAAAGTCAGAGAATCTACCGTTTGCCGACGCAAACAGTTGCATTATGCGTGTGTTGTGCGTGCATGTGTTTGCTCTGTGCCGGTATTAATCTATGTGATGATTTCATTACAATAACAAACAATAAGAATAACAAACAAATGTACCAAATATGCTATGCCCGATTTTTGCCTGACCTGCCGAAAATTATGCTGATCACCTCAACTTACTCTCTCTCTCATTGTTCCTTGCGAACAGTTTGAGCTAAAAGCCGTTTCAATTTAAATTTGCCATTTGAATTTTAACCGTTTGAGCTGATCAGCACATGTGTGCAATAGTAGCTGTCATTTCACTCGCACTCATATAAACAACAAAGCTAAGGCGTCTAAAGCAGAATCTCTTTGCTCAAACAACCAACAAAAACATCAAGCTAAGCACAGCTGTCGACGCCGCACAGTGGAGCACAGTCTACGTATGTATGCAATTCAAGATGTGTTATTTATTATGTATTTTGAATAACTAGAATATAGTTTTTTAAATTTTTTTTTGTTTAAGTTGTAACAATTTTGGGTGATAGTGTTTATGTTTTTTTAACGTAAACCACTGTGCAGCCTCTTACGATCGAATACGAAACAAAATCGTCAGCGCATTGGTCGCTCAGTCGTTAAATTTCAGACGACACGATCGTTACAGTGCGCTGAGCTCAGTGGTAAATAAATTATAACATTTTTAGTGTATATCAAGTTTGTGTGGATATTTCCTGCCCAATTTATTTGGTAAGTGCAACAGAAGCAACTAAATTAAAAATTTGAAAAAGTTTTCCGGTTCACAGTAGGCTTTTTATTCATTCTCACAGATGACAAATTTGACTCGCTTAAAATTTCTTACTGCCCTGTGCATCATGTCAAATTATATTTCTACTCGCAATTGCAATTGCAAAATTACAGTTGCATTGGCAAAATCAACAACAACAACAACAGCTGCAAAACGGAGGCGCAATAATTTTGTGCTTTTGCTGTTGTTGTCGTTGCCCTGACAACAACCGCTGCTTTTCCTTCTTCCTTTCGCCTACGCTTTGCTGCTTCCCATTTGCTTTGCTTGACGTTGCTATTGCAATTCTTGTCATTGTTGTTGTGGTTGCTGGTTTTGGTGGTCTTTTTTTATTTTGTAGTAATGAGCAACGGCTTGTTGTACACAGTACACTCATACTTAAGCTCATACATACTGATCTGCTGCTGTAACGGCCTGTCACTCTGCTTATTGGCGTTGCTCTTTGTTTGCTGTTCCTGCGCTGTGTTCTGCAAGGGCGTCTTTCTCGCAGTGGAGTGTTTTATGCATTTCGCATGTGCCTGTGGGCACTTTTAGTCGTAACGGAGCAACAAACTGCGAGCTGAACGAGTAAACTAGCAACGAGGGGTGCTCATAAAGTACTTGACTTGTTGCGCATCTCGGCGGTAATAATAAATGTTGACCCCGCCTTACATGCCGTGACTTTGTCCTTTAGTCAACTGTAAGAATATTTGAAATGACAATATTTAATGTTGATTAATGTGGAGCATACAGATTAAATAACTATTATAAGAAAGAAACTGTTAAAATTTGTGTCCAGCTTATTTTTATATTTTTTTTTACAAAAAAGGAGAAAAATATGTAAATTATTATTTGTAGGCATTTTAATATAATGTTTATTAATTTTTTCGTTATATATTAATTTTAATTTGCAGTAACAACTTTCAACGTATTTTTTCGTCCAAAACACAATTTTAAAATAAACAAACTGTCAACAAAAATGGTGAACAACACTATTGAAACCGAAGGTAAGTTTTTATGTACTTTAATTCTTTGGCATAAATCTTTAAAAACGTTTTAGATTAAATTCTTCTTTTGTATCTTATTTTTTTTACACTATATTTGAGATTTCTTACTGTTAGCTGAAAATTTGTTTGTTGTTTTTGTTGCACTGCTCTTTTATAGTGCGGGCGGGCACAAAATCTGCCACGCCTCGTTGCGTTGCAGATGGGAGTTTTTTGTTGTTGCGATTGTTTTTGCAATTGTTGTTGCTTTAGTTTGCATTTGCATAGCAATCATATAAAAAATGCATGGCAAGTAAAATAAAATCCATGCGAAGAGCATTGTTGTTAGTTTTGCTGTTGTTTGTGGTACGGCAAAAGTATCTGTTGGATGAAAAATGGTATAGCTAAACGAGAGAGCCGCAGTCGTGTTGGATGCAACTGCTGCATCTGCAGCATAGCCACTGTTGCTGTTGCTGCTGCAAGTCGAGTGGCATAGATTACGCGCTATTGTAGCCTAAATACGTTGAGTGCGCATCCAGCAGATACTCGACTATGACTACCAACTACAAGATGAAAGCGTTGTTGTTGCCTCGCTCGCATAAACTTGCAACAGTAGACCAGCCAGAAGCTCTCCTGCCCCTCCTCCTCCTTAAGCTGCACTGCTATTGTGACAATTTTATTGAAAATGGCATGAAGTGTTTAGCAGGGTTGCTGCTGCCTGCGTGTGTGGGGCTTCTGCCGTTGGTATTATAATCTCGACGTTCCTTTCGCTGGCTCAAAAGAGCCTGCATTATGATATTGCATAAAATATGCACAGATTTTCAGTAACTTTGATGCCAGTGGCGTTGTCGTTGCACGCAGAGTTTAGCATGGGAAATCCAACATTTGGTTGTCTACCTAAATATAGTTGAAAGTAACTACTGACGGAACAATTAGAACAATTGACTTAGTTTTTAAATTATATTAAACTTATAAAGATTTTTATGAAATATTTATGAAATACTCTTATTATTTATAGCTTTCAGGGTATCTATAAAAATAGAGAGTCAGAGAGAGACGTAAAGAGAGAGAGAGAGAGAGAGAGAGATAGAGAAAGAAAGAGATTTAACCTTCATCTTCCTGTGTAAAAAAAAACGCTTGGTACATAAGCTGGTTTTTTATCTACTGTCCATTAGGTACAAAGATTTTGAAAACTTACCTTTAATTTATATCACAAGAATTAGAAATATTCAAAAACATCAGCATTGTGTCCTTTTGGATCGTTCCTTCGGCAAATTTCAAATTTGTATCTAACAGATACTTGGTTGGAATGCCGCTCTCAAGATGCCTGTGCTTTTATCTATGAGATACATAGTAACTATAAATTAAACAATATATTTAATATACATAATTTTATATATTTACAAGATACATAATTTTTGTATCTTTAAGGCGTCGATACAGATACAATAATTATATAGAGTTGCCTTCACTTTTACTTTTTTTATTCCGCTTAGTATCTATTGGAATTCCATTAACGGTGCCCTTACTTGTGTGTATCTGTAAGATATATTTACTGGCACCTAAAAATGATGCGAGTCTTAAAGACGGCGCCGCCACTGCTTTTTGGGCGCCGCCCTTGGCCCATCAGTCGTTTTGGGCCACTCAGCCGTTCAATGCGCTGCTGCCTTTTGCAAGCTGCAAGTTGCCAGTCATGACAAATTGTTGGCAAATTGCTTGGCATTTGTTGCTGCCTGCTGCCTACTGCCTGCTGCCAGTTGTCTGCCACGGGTTGTTGCACTCTGTGGTGGTTTTTGTTTTTTATGCTCTCAACATGATCGTTAGTTGCTAGTTTAATTTCGAGTTTAAATCTTTTTTTTTTGGCTGACAATTCCGATACCGGCTCAAATACCTAAGTTGGAGAGGCCTAACTCAACCCAACCCTATGAAGCAATATATTCAGCCGTCGAGTGAATCCTGCCTGCTATTTGATTAAACTTTTCGCATCGATTGTCAAGTTCGGCTAAAAACTAAACTGCCGTTCAAATTGAGTGGCGTGTGGAGCAACTTTTGCACAGGTTCTCAGTTTTCGAATACGAAAGCAAAATAAATTTGTTTCGGAATTTATGATAGTCTGTTTGTTTGCAACAGTTGAAAGTGGCTGCTGCTGCTGCTGCTGCAGTTCATTTGGTGCAGACAGACAGACAGGCAGATGCTTTCATCTTCATTGAACAAATACTTCCAAACTTCTTTTTCTTGTTGCATCAGCTGCTCAATTGCGGCTCTACTTAAATTTGAATCGAATTGATTTGGCAAGTTTGGAAATGGGTCAGCACACAGCAAAAGTGTTGAATCCCTTGAACGATTGGCGTCTCGACACTCTATTAGGAAGACAACGAACAGATATGCTGGGTAAATGCATCTAAAGTGGGACTAGAGATGCAAGATTGCGAAGAGAAGCGATTTCTTTTCGCTTCAGTTCGTGTGAATGCATTTCATCCAATTTTGTACGATTTAGTTTGGATTTTATTATTTTTAAAAATATAAATTGAATTTTTGTCCACGCAATATTTGAGTTCGATCCCCACCTATAAATTATTTTTTATTTTAATAATAAATTAAAAAGCAAAATATCGATCTCCACTCCATTTTGGACTTATCTCAAATTGGACATTTTTAATTTGGTAATTGAACTTATCTATGATGATAAAAGGTAAGATTAAAATTGGAACAATTCTATATTTTGTGGAATAAATATTCCGGTTCCTGTTACAATTTCGGATTGCGGTTCCGTTTTGAAATTTAAATCCGATAATTTCGATATAGGCATCGGCTTGGTAAAAATAATAAGTTTAGTTTATAGATTAAAAACTGAACAATTCTACAATTGACTGAGATACTTTTGATCGGTCTGAATTTTGGGGGCTGGCTTCTTGGTCATGCCCGCGAGCAGTTGCTTCAGCTTTATGATGGCCTGACCTGGATTCAAATTCTTGGGACAGGTGTTGGTGCAGTTGAGGATGGTATGACAGCGATAGACCTTGTATGGATCCATCAGCATGCACAGACGGTGATCGGTGGCCTCGTCTCGCGAGTCAATAATCCAGCGATATGCCTGCAGTAGAATAGCGGGTCCCAGATACTTGTCACTGTTCCACCAGTAGGACGGGCACGAGGTCTGACAGCAGGCACACAGGATGCACTCGTAAAGGCCATCGAGTCTGCTGCGATCCTCCATGGCTTGCAGATATTGCACCTGGCCCACTTTTCTGTTGACGTCCTTGCGCTGGAGCCACGGCTCAATGGATTCATACTGCTTATAGAATCGCGACATATCTGGGACAAGATCACGCTTCACATACAGATGCGGCAGTGGATAGATCCGGCATGCCCTGCCCGGCTTTCTATCGATCGCCTGGATGCAGGACAATGTGTTCAGCCCGTCGATATTCATCGCACACGAGCCGCAGACGCCCTCACGGCACGAGCGGCGAAACGTGAGCGTGGGATCCATTTCGTTCTTGATCTTGATGAGGGCGTCCAAGATCATTGGGCCGCACTGATTTAAATCGATCTCGTATTTCTGCAGCTTTGGCTTATCGCCAGGCTTCCAGCGATATATCTCAAAGGTCTTCATACTGCTCTCAGTGGAGCTTGGGTCTGAAGCAGTTTTTATTTGTGGCGGCTTCATCTCCACCTTTCCAGCCACCTGCTCTGGTTTATCCATTTTCTTTTTATCGCTATCGTTGCCCTTGCTGTAAACCACATCTCTATTCAGCTGGCACGGCTCCTCAGTAACCTCCATGCTGGGCAATGCGGTTGCAAGCATATTTCTCCTACTCACAAGACTCTTCCACTTTGTCAGCTCAATGCAACGGGAACGCAATCCAACCCGATACATTCTTGTTCAAAAATATTATTTTCAACTATTTTTTTTTTAAATTGTGTTTAAACTTGTATTCGTCTCTCCTATAAATATAAAAAGTAAAGTCTCAAAGAATTTGAGTCAAAATAAAAAAAACAATGAAAACTTGTTAACTGAATTTTATTGCATTTTGTACGAGTATAATTTTAAAGGCCTTGCTGCTATTGTACTTTAAGTAATTGTGTCTTAAAGTTTAGACTATAATTTATATAAAAAAATATAGAAATGAAAAAATTTTATTAAACAATTTTGTGTCATCTAACTAAAGGCATGCTTAAAACAATAAAAACAAACGTGCTATGATAACCCTTTTAAAATCATTTAAAAATTTTCTAATCGAGAGTTCTCGACTTTAAGATGTAATTGGTAGTAACGGTAAAAAACGGGGGAGCAGTTGATAAATAAAAAAATATATTATACTAGAGCTGGGTATGGTAAACCACAACTTATATTATTTAATTTGATGTCTACAACTTGTTTTAAATGTAAAAAATATTTTTTATTTTTCAATTTCCTTATGAAATTTTTGCTTTTATTTTAAATTAAATTTAATTCCATTTGGTATTACTTCGTGTATTTTTGGAGTCGACTGATTTTAGTTCACATTAAATAAATAAAAAAAAACACAAACTCTATCGTATAGTAAATAATAAATCTTTGTTTTTTGTTTGTCAACGAATATTCCCTAAAAATTTCCTAAAAAGATTGCCTGTCAAAACTCAGGCCATCTTTTTAGGGAGTTTTAAATGGGGTTCCCTTAAACGAATTACTGATAGAGGTGAAGGAATCGGTTTGATAATGTTTTGTGTTATTTATGTATTTACCTTTAAAAGTGCGCCTAGTTGAATTTAAATTTGTTTGTAATACCAACTGCTTTTAAATGATGAAGTCGTTTTTAACTGCAAATGGCATAATAAAAGAAATGCCTTTAAAAATGTTGAGTCTTGTTCAATTTTGTTAGTTAGTTCTTGTGAATAGAGTAAATCTTCGCTTTTTTTTTTAGTGGGTTTTTAAAAATGTTTGTGTTAGTAAAATTAGTATATTTTATTACAAAAAATATATTAATTAATATATAGATTATGAACATGCTAGTAAGCAATGCAATGATTGATTAGAAAATTTTTCCATGGCCAAAGCATTCTTTCCACTTCACGGCAGTGACAGGAAGTGACAAGTCACTGCTACTTGCGCATCGCAGTCTTGACTTATTTTATACTTGCCGCAGACTCTATTTAAATTATGCAAGACCGGCCGTAAGTAGGCAACGCTTTCTTCGTGAGGCACGTAGAACGCCTGAATTTATTATTGTCTACCACCTTCCATATGGTAATTTATTGCACGCCCCCAATTGCTTAGGCGGCATAATGATTGCCGTTGACATCGTTGACAAAGTTGTCCCATTGTAGGACAACCCGCGATAATCACCTGTAAATTACTCAGCACAGAACCCTTCAGTTGGAAGCTATGATTTCCTTGCCATACCTTCCCAAAGTTTGGTCTGACTTTTAGCTGTGCTTTATGTAGCGCGTTTTCAACTTTCATTCAAAATAAGTTGCGTATTTTTTGTTTTCTTTGATATCAGCTTGGTCGTACAAATTGACAGTCATTTAAACATACCTCGATCGACTCGTCTATTGATCCTGATGAAGAATATATTTATACACTGTAAAGAATATATAAAATTATTTTCATATAAGAAATGCAATCTTTGTAGTGTCTTATTGTTTTTTCTCTTAATGTTATAATCAACAATATAAAGTATATATCGTTATCAATGCTGATACACAGATTAAAAAACTTAGTTTTCTATGCCTACTTATTAAATTGTTAATAGAACTTTGCATAAGACTGCTCAGCAATTCAGGCATAAAGCGCTTTAATCTGTTGCGAACTATTATCGTCTTACTCTGCAGCAATTTACTATCGGCTTCGCATTTTTACTCCGCTGTTGATGTATTGGTTTCAGCAGCTGTTTATTATATTGACGTGGTTGGATTTCCAAACTAGCGATAGTAATCCCAAAAGTTGATAGCTTATAAAAGGTAAACTTTGAGTTTTATCTTAAAGCTGCTCATATAACAAATTTTTCCAAATTTAAAGTACGAAACTTAAGCTGTTAAAATCCAGTTTAAAGCTGTGAAGCAAGCAAATCGCATTAGAGAATATTTGTGCGAATATACGTTATCTATGTTCGTTTGTGTGTGTTCTGATGTAGCCAACTACTCACTCTAGTAGGATATATGATATATACTATGTATTTCGTACTTCTGTACGTAGTACAACAAGAGCATAAATTGAATTACTTTTTGGGGTAGCACTTGTATGAATACATACACATTCAACTCAACTCGACGACAAGTTCTACAAATGTAAAAGCAGTAAGTAGAAATGTTTTAATTGTGACTGCATCACTACAGAATACCCTGTTAAAGTAGTGGGCTCAAATGAAAATGAATAGCTCTTATAACTCAGCTAGAAGACGCATAGAGAAAATATAGAAAATTAAAATCATGAATCTTTTGCTTTAAATAAGTTTCGACCTTGAGGTATATTTTAACTTTAGCAGGGTTTTAACTTTTTATCTTATGAAAAAAATCATTCAAAAGCTGTGCCTATTTCTATACTTAAATAAATCTTAAAAGTAGTTTTGAATCTATGTTAAGTGTACTTATGAATGACTATTAAATATTTTCATAAATAACCATTTTGTTTCCTCGAGTTTAATATGAATTCACTTCGTATAATAAGTATAAAAGGAAGAAGAAGCGTAGCACAAGATCTAGGCAAGTAAATGCATTGATATGAAATAGGTGTGTGTGTGTACATATTTATATACCCATAGTTGTATAAATAATTATCTATTCCGGTCATGTCAGGCCAAAGAGAGCAACTTAGGGACAGAGAGTGAGAGAGAGAGAGAGAAAGACAAAATAGAGATAGAGGAACGCACAAAATGTCAACGTCGTCTCAGTGTCGTCGCAAACATGTCGCCGGCAGTGAGAGAATATTTACGGTACTCTGTGCGCGAAAGTGCGAAAGAGATAGCTGCAAAGGATGCACGAGAAGAACTCTTTTGCTATTCTCAACGCATCTTCAGAGTGAAACAGAATTGGAGGATTGGCCGAGGGTAGACGGTGGGACGGGGGTTGCTTGACTACAGCAAAGGAAGTTGTGCTTTGCAGTTTTGCAATTTCTAATTACGTCTTCGCAGCAGCAGCAGCAAGTGACTTTTTGAGGTTAGGCACGAGTTTCAACTCGGTTACAGGCAGCATACAAAATAATAAAACAAATTAAGCAAAATAAAACAAAACAAAGAGAAACATGCCCAAGTATTTCAGCATCATTTGCTGTTTTTTAGGTATTTGGGTAAATGGTCGGAAGCGGGAGGTGGTTGGGCGTATGGCTCGTATTTTATTTGCAAAGTTTGTTGTCCCATTCCACACCTCCTCCCCTCCACCCAGCGACAACCTTAACTGCAGCAACTGGTTGCCGCGTTGTTCCGATGTTGCCGGTCTAACTTTGATGACAGTCCCCAGTTGTAGACATGCTCAGACAATCAACAGATTTCTTGCTTATTATGCGACAGCCTCCAGGAATAACTTACTCCCCCGACTCCCCCTGCGCACCTCTCTTAGCATATGTGTGCGTAAAAAATTCCATTAGTGCCAACTCCCAAGTGTTTTATGTATGTGTGTGGCACATATGTTTGTACATACATGCCTATATACTTATCTGCATTTGTAGAGATATGCTTGTATTTTATTGTACATCTTAAGAGCTAACAACACCCGTCACCCGCCGCTTAGCCTTACTCTAATACACTTTATCGGGGTATTTTCAATTTGTTATACGATTTGAACTTTATGCGTATTTAGAATTTTATTTGATAAAGTTGCTGATTTTGGAGTTGGGCGAATCATAATAATTTCTCATATAACTATCATAGGAAGAATAAATATTTAAAACAAATATAAATATCTTTTGGCTTATAAGGTTTTTTATAAAATACCTTGAATACAAAAATTATTATACGTTAGATATTGCAGGAGTCATAGGATATATCAATTTATTTTTTGTTCGTTATGTAAATATATCGGTATTTCTCCTGAAAAGAGATATATACAGTTTACTAAAAACTGATCAGCATCTCACATCCAAAATTGTTATGCTTATTATAAAATGATGTCCTTAAAACTGAACTGAATCTCTTCAGAAAAAATCTTTATAATATTAGAATCAGCATCTCAATTATATTTTTTAAGAATTGAATCAAAAAAGTTTTAATTAATATAATATAGAAAATATTATATTGGTTAACTGTAATATGTCAGTAAGGAAATATAATTTTTTCATAGGGAGCTATTAAAATTTAAATTTAAGCACTAGTTTTATACAAGCTTTAACATCATAGGAATAATGTGCTAAATATTGTAAAGCTATGTATATGTATAATCGTAATATTTTTATTTTCGTTTTTGATTTATCTATGTAATAGTAACCCGATATCGATAACATTATACATTACTTTGCAAGAGAATTTTTTATTCGATATTCCATCCAATTTTTGTGATTCAAAATTATAATGAGGTTCATTATTAACTCAAGATAAATGCTACGTGTCGAGATTCAGTAAATGCGATATTCCTATTTTGTGATTTTATTTTTTTCTTTGTTCCCTTGTAAACGATTTCCAGTATCCCATTTATTTAGGTCAAATGTGAAAATTGCCGTGAGTTTTGCTTTTGTACGTGTGTATTTCTGATAGTGACAAGTAGATTAGGTGGATATCCTTAAAGGGAATGGGATTGCGGAGATGGGAATTTGGAAAGCCAACTAGCATTCCAGGTAATCCTAGCTGCAAAGTAACTTCTTTGTGTGTGCTTTGAGTTTCTGTATTTCGCTTTAGTTTCTGCTCGAGGTACATCATTGACCCAGTCCAACTGCATCCCTCTTTTTGCCTAATGACCAATTAATGACAATAAAAAAGAAAAACAGAAAAATCAATGTCCATAAATGTTGAAACCATAAATACGACAGCAGCCGTTGCCAATGCATACAACAACAATAATATCAACATCGAACTGCAATCAAACGGTCATAAATTAGTCCTTCGTCCTTCTGGGCTCCAGCTTTCACCCCACTCACATTGCACCGGCCCCAAGGATTGCCACAGGTAATTACAAAACCATAACGCGCAAATGTCACCGCAAAATGTGCGGTGAATATTTCGGTCCTATTCACCATTACCATCATCATCAACAGCCCCGTCCCTATCCTCCTGATCATTGTCCTCATCCCCATTGGGAAAAATGGTGAACATTAAGCAAATCGTTTGTCGTATTTGTGTTGCATAATTTTTTGACACAGTGCGTGTCAGGTTGAATTGTGTGGATTTTGTTAATCGCTTTGCTATATCCTATCCACAACAATATATAAAACAAGGTAGATGGATTATGGGGTACAGACGCAGTTTTTTGTAATACTCAGACTCAGATAAATAAGAAAGTTTGTTTATTTACTAGTTACAAACGAAAAAAATGAATAACAAATAGATTTTGTTTATTTTTTAAGT
Source organism: Drosophila dives (assembly GCA_035042365.1). NCBI lineage: Eukaryota > Metazoa > Arthropoda > Insecta > Diptera > Drosophilidae > Drosophila > Drosophila dives. The sequence continues at coordinate 1,684,425 of JAWNLJ010000097.1, read as the reverse complement.
TTATATTTATTCAAATATTAAAATTAGAATTAATAATTGATTGAAAATAAAAGTGAAATTGGTTTGCATAATATAAAATTGATTGAAATTAAATGAAGAAATCATTTTAGTGATCTTAAATAATAAATCTAAGCTTTAATAATTCTTCTAAATAAATATCTATACACAAATTAAATAGTAAACATTTTTTACTATGCATTTAAAAATTTTATTTTTAAAAATATTAAAATTAAACTCTTTATAATGATTGATAAAAGTTGAATCTCACATTTGAAAACATGTTTTATTGTCAACCTATTTTTGATATCGGAGCAATAGATGAAACAATGGCTTCTTTGGTTTTTAAATAAGGTATCCATCTCATCGGAAAAGTGAGGATATAAACTAGTCGAGCTACTTTCGCTTGACTAACTGTAACTTTCAGTTTTAGTTTTGTGTCGCGGCCGGCAATCACGTGCAACAACAAACGAACCGTTGACATTGCCCTGGTGGCGGTCACCATGGGGTTTTCGTGGCGCCCTAAAAGCTGCGCCTAATGAGGCGTATGAATTTTATGCACTGAACAAATAGTCAGGTATTATTATTGTGGCAACAAGTGCTCCATTTACTTTGATATTTGCTTAGCAGTTTTTATACTCTTGTAGTTATTGGCGATATTGTGTTTAATTTTTTTTCTATGAAAACTGCCGGCCCGGTGGGATGTCTTTATCATATATCTTCCATAAGAATAAAGGTAAGTTCTTAAATAAATAACATTTGGTTTCAAAATATATCCGAACTGGGCTCATTTATGATCAGACAACTATATCATGTAAAATATGTGTAATGTTCACATATTCGTTTAACAAGATTTTTTAACAAAACTTCGAAAATATGCATATTATTATTTAAATTAAAAACATTTGTGAAGTTATGCAAAAGTTCAGCAATGTTTATTATTATGCTTCAATCGGATTACTATATTACTCATATATAATCTCATTTCAACATGTTGAATCCGATAGGCCGCTTTTGAGAAAATGCTATGTTATAATTTAAATATACACTCAATTTTATATAAATGTAATTTAGTTAATATTCATAATTCCTTAAATAGCTTCACTGCTTCTGCAAGTGTGAAACCATAAAAATATGATTTTACTTACAATTCTCAAGCAGAATATATAATATTATAGTTAATAACAGAGCAATGTATTCCCAAATTTAAAAATTCTTTATATTCATCAGATTGTTGGTAAAAGTCATAAAACATTAATACATAATATATATGATTTGCTTACCTTTGAATTATATAACTTAAATAAGTTTGTTTAAAATACTCTTCAGTAAACAATTTTGAAAAAACTTGATATTTCATTCATTAATTTTACTCTTTTCCCCATTAAGCTTAGATCGAAGAACATTTAATCAGAATGTTTAGACTCTTATCCGAACTTTAGCATAATTTCATTCTGAATATTATAATTACATAACAAAACATAAATGCTGTATTTTCTGAAATAAATTTTCCATTTGCCTTTTTTTTTGTTAAGTTTGCAATTTCGGTAGACCAGAAAAAGATTTAATTTGAACCTATTCCTTAATCTGTTAAAGTTGCTTAATGGGAATTGTTCTGTATATTCCATTTATTTTGTTGAGTGTGAATTTGGAAATGATTTCATTTAAAGGCACAAATCCACACTTAAATACACACACATTGTTTTGAGCAATTATAGAGCCCCGAGCTATTGTGGATATTAGGTAAAATGTCGTCTTACCAAAATTCAAATCTCCCATTTTAAGTCTCTGGCGTCCGTAAGACAAATTGGCGGCAATTCAATCCAACCCTTGTCGAGGGAATGTGCAAGAGAATGTGCAACAATTGGTTGCCCTCTCTCCTGCTATAAATTTATTGACGGACGCACCCTTTTGCGTGCCACAGTGCCACCCAGAGTTATCTGTCCGCCACAAGAGTGGCGGCAACAGATCGAATCTAGCAAGATTTTGCCTGTCAGCCATTCATTCATATTGGTCCGTTCGTCTCGGGCATTCCAAACGGTTTTAATTGACAATCAAACTGTAGCAGGCAGTCGGAAGGAAAGGAGCAGTATGGTAGGTTCTTAGTGGCACACACAAATTTGATTAATTCGCTTGATGGCTTCATTTGCTGTCAGTTTATCCTCTTGACAGCATCCGGGTCCCAAACCCGTACGAAAGACTTTAATCCTCGAGGCCACTCGATTGTTTTCGTTCAAAATTATTGGCAGACATAGAGCCAGCCTGATATTACATTTAATAAATGAAGTGTTTGTCTTGTGGCTCCGAAATGTGCAAACTATGCAGTCCGTTCTGTGAAACATAAATCTGAGCCAGCCACTTGAATAATTACCCCATTTTGGACCTCTCAGCAGACCAGTTCAAATCAGCTCCAAGATTATCCTCTGAATGGTTTCAACAGTTGCAAATTTAATTGGCTTATTTAAGCTGTTTAATTATTAATTTTGTTGCTCCGTGTGCTTTCAAGATATATTTATTTGTCAATTCTTCTTTATTGATTATAACTTATTTAAGTAAGACTATGCTCGAAATGTTAGTCAGGTTGGCCGAGCGGTCTAAGGCGCCAGACTTAAGCTCTGTTTCTCGAAAGAGAGCGTGGGTTCGAATCCCACACCTGACAATGTTATTTATTTATATTTTTATTTCAGTTTACTTCACAAATACCGTCTTTATAGCTAATTTGATAGCCAAATTCATTGGAATAAATAAAACTAATTGTTGTAAACGACCTTCAAATAAATTAGTGAAAATTTAATTTCATTATTGAAATATTCATTTTCGTGCACTTTTTAAAAAATTCTGTAATATATTATATATATTTTTAATTTGGTGTAATCTGTTTACAATTTTTTGTTTTTCCTTCGAGGCTAGCTCATTTACCAAGTTTTAGACCAAAATGTATTCGGAATGTGTAGCATACATATTTTGAAGCCATTAACTTACTTAGAAGCAAAATATTGTAAGGACAAAAGTTAAATTACTGATTTAGAAAATATTGCTAAATTAAATAAAATATATATTTTAGTAAGAAAGAATATAGAAAGTGTAGCTGAATATGTAAATTATCAATATATTTTATTGACTTTTACTTTTGTGTTGAAAATATTTAACCATATTTAGATATTCAGTTTGTAGCTGTAAATATTATTTACCTATATATAAAAAATAAAGGAATATAGAAATCTAGATGACTCCGATAAGGATCTTACTTCAAATACTCTAGCATCCTGATATATAATATTTTTAAAGTGACTCAAAATACTCTACTTCATATATGAATAATGATTTTTCCAATATAATCCTAGCCTATGTAGTCCATTGTTCATTTCAAGGAAAGCTTTGGGTAAAAAATCGTTATATGCTGTCTTGCGCTTTGAAGCATGCAACACTTTGTGTCTGCAATCAACAGGCATTTTACACGACTTCTTCTGGTTGGCAAACGTTGTCATTAGAAAATCCATTTGAGTGCCGCATAAAATTACTCCAATTGCATTTGCTGCACACACAACACAAATACGCACAGTAAGTGTGAGTTTTGTACACACGTTGCAGCTGGCACTCTTTTGCTGAAAACCAGTTAATAAACACTATTTGCTGCTGTTGTAGTTGCCACACTCAACTGCATGAAGCGACTGCAGTGAAGGAAAAATCGTTATCATTATTGTATGTGTAGTGTATAAATGGGGAGGGCAAGCTATGTACGAGAATACTTTTTGCGAAAGTTTATTGAACCGGAAGTTGGGCGGCAGTTTCTGTTGCCGTTTGTGTGAAATACGGCAACAATGCGCGAAATGATGGAGGCCCTGCCGCAGGGAGCTAGCTGCATGCAGCTGCTAACTCCACGCGCTGCTTTTGTCTGCCTCAAGTCTGCTCGGCTTTAACATTTGTGTGGTCCGCCAATCAAATTTCCCCATCCAGCAATTCGAAGTATTTGTTTTTTGTATATGCCTTAAAAAGCAGCATCGAGTCACATTTTTGATTTGCTTGCTACTGTTTTTTCTTCTTCCTAGTTGTTGTTCTTCTGTAATTTGATCTTGCCTTTCTTTTAAAATGGTATTAAATATTTTTTTTGTCGAACTTCTGAAATTCGGATAAATTTTGAGAGCTGCTCAGACGTCTGTCACTTTAATGCCTCGTTTATTGTTTTTGTACATTTCTCTGCCTGCTCATGTCTCTCGGGCCCTCGAGGCCATATAATTGTTGCCTAAGTGATGCAAATGAGCTTTCCTACAACAAACACTGAACCGACAACGAGACGCTTGCAAGTGTTGCCTTATAAAAGGTCAATGCTTTAATACCCTTTCTTTTAATGAGTTATTTTTAATATAATTCTAAAATATTATTTAATTAAATTGTTCAGATTCCTTATAAGGATTAAAAAAGAAAACGTTTTTTTATTTACTAAATTTTTTGATTATTTTGAATTTTCCCAAAATTCAATTAAAAAGAAATGAAAATTATTAAAATTATTTGAACATTGACTTTTGTAAGCCGATTTTTATGTTAGGTTATGTTGTGAATTTCAGTGAAGAGAGGTGAGTTGGAATGCAGGATGCTAAATTGAAATTGGGCTATAAACCCGAAATGAAGGATTTTGAAACACAAACTGTATTTTCTATAATATAGCTTTGTCTAGTCGCAACTATCGTTTTTACAATCTACAAGATTTTCTTCCGCTGATCATGCTGTGCATTCTAAAAACTAAAGATTATTAACCCGAAACCCTTTTCCAAATGTAAATCTTACGGATTAATTATGCAATAAAAAAATCCATGACTTAACATAACATATATAAAACAATTAAAAATTAGTAAAAAAAAATAATAAAAAAAATAGTTTATAAGTTGACTTGTACACATATATATAACTTCTTTTGAAAAGAATTCGGTAATTCTTTAGCCAAAAATATATACATTTTAATTTTTGATCAAGCGAATACAACAAATACATCTTTAAGAAATAGGCAAACAAATCAAAATTTTTGAAGCTATTAATGTTTATAATACGTAATAATTTTTGCAGTCAATATTAAATATTTTTTGATAACCAAACCAGTAACAAAGTTTAAAGTTTTCTTTATGTTTGAAAAGGGTATACGAAGTGCCGAAGGGGCCTTGTGAAGTGCCGAGAACTCCACTTGCCCCGCTCCCTCCGGATTTTGTTTGAAGTGAGTAAAAATGTGTTTTCGGAAATGCTTGGGCTGCTGCTGTCAGTTTTAGGGCGGGGCAGTGGGACGGAGACACCCTGGTTTGGTGAGGGAGGATGGGGTTTGGGATTGGGGTCGCAGTCACCCTTCGCTGTGCTATGTGCTTGTGTCACTGTTTTAATGGGGTCAAAAAAAAATATTCTAGCAATTGCTCGGAATGATTTATAGCAGTTGCACTTGAAATTGTTAATAAACAATGTTAAACATTAAACTTTATTAAAATTGATTGGCATCTGTCTGGCGTACTTAACTCGTTTTAAAATATTAAAAACAACTCTCTCGAATGCAAGTTAGTTTATTTTGCCCATACGCAAATTGCATATGATTCTGATTTGGTCCATTGGAACACCAAAAGACACTTTTCTCTTTAAAAATAGATGTTTGTACGACAAAATAAATAAAATATATGTAATCTGATATTAGACTTTATTCATATAAATTATGTAAAATTTGTAATCTTATTTTTTTATATTAAGAACTAAAGATGTATTTATGCCTTCAAAAATATAACACTGCTGATCAACTTATGTCAACTTTATATTTATAATAAATTTAAAGAAAGAAACTTTTAGCTTTTAACGTATACGGATTTAATTAAAATAAGATAATATATATTTTACTCTACTAAGCCTATAAATATACTACTAAAAAGCTTATTCGTTAGCTCAGGGAATAACACCCGCAACACCCGCTAAATATTGTAAAATAAGTAAAAATAACGCTAGAGAAAAAGTTTGCAATAAGAATTCTCGATTACTCCGCACATATTAGATAACAAAATGAATATAATATTAAGTTGCATTGAACTCTTTTATTTTCAATATACTTGATGTAAGTCTACTTTTTTTTTTTAATAAATGTTAAAATGAATATAACAATATGCAGTAAATTGAGCAACATATAATGTGTAATGGAATGGATTTATTTAGTTTAAATATGATTGAAACTCGCTAAAATTGTCAAACATATGTTTGCAATTTCACACAACAAATTTACACACGCAGTGTGTCGAGTGCTGTTCGAATGGATCAGAATAGTTGCATGCAGTCTGCGAACGGCAGCTGATGGGCGGATGCCTGATGCACTCAAGCCCCTCTGGTGGGAGGAAGTAACACATGTTCCAGCTACAAAACCAGGGCCCCACAACAACAATAAGAATAACAACAACAACAAGTTTTTGGAGTGCGGGGCGCAAAATAAAAGAGCACATTTTACGCTGCATTGGCGACAGCAAACATATGTCGATGTTGGCTCTGGCGTCCAGCGGACCCTGGAAAGTTGCATGCCCAACGGGGTCGTTTGCACGCCTGGCTTAGATAGGGTAAAGGGGATGGGGGCGGGAGGGTAAAGAATTGTTGTGTAGCCGAAGCGCAGTCGTGTATGAAATATGCGTGCCTCGTCAGTCAATATATATATATATATATTGAACATATCTGTTAAAAAACACATGTACTAGTATATATATATATATTTTATATGTAAAGGTTATATACATTGATAAATTGCACGCTACGTGGCACGTAGCACATACACAGACATACTTGCCTTTGCCGCAACAACAGCGTCATTAGCGGCAAAAGGAGCCCGTAATAAAAATCAATTTTTTTAAATTGTCACCCCCAAAGGCCCTGAGTTTCTAGGGAAGTCGAGCGCGGTCTACCTTAACGTAGGAGTTGTGTTGCTGCATTTGTGGAGTATTTAAATATTATGATATATTTTCTATGTTTGAGATTGACAACGATTTAACGATCATTTTTCAGAATAGTGTAAAAATCACTTAGCCAAATTAGGCATAATCTGTGTTGTAACTAGCCAATTATGCAACAAAGAGAAGCCAATCCACAAAGCCAGACGGGAATGCAGTCTTCCAGGAAAGCTACAAGTAGAACAAATACTCAACACGAAAAAAATTAATGATTTGAGAACACAATAATAAAACAATTCGAGCTTTGAAAAGTAGCAACTATAGCAACAATAGCATAGTAAAATGAGTTTCCAAATGAACGTTTTCCCAAAGCTTCAAGATTAGAAATTAGGGCGGGGCGTACATGGGACTACATACGACATATATATTTATTTTTTTTATTATATTTTCAATGTCCTTTTCCGAGAATAACTTTTTTTATGCGGTTTTCCCAAATTCGTGCAATAAATGTTAAACCATTTTTCATTTAATTACTTCAGCAATCTTATATATATTTTTTGTTTTTAATATTATATATGTTATTATAAATTTAAATTAATTCAATTTTTGCTTTTTGTATATTCTGAGTTGCCTGATTGTAGTTTTTTTTTTAATTTGTTAATATATAATTGTTATCTTTAACATTTTTAATTCAGTAATTATTTTCGCTCAAGCTTTATATCTGCCAAAGTTTTTGAACTTCTGCAACCCATCGATAATTTTTTTAGTTTTATTTTTTTGTTTCCTTTTTTTGCCACAAACGAGCTGGTCGGCCGAGTTGGTTACCCTAGTCCCTGGGAACCCATTGCTGCATGCACATGATAATTATGGGCGTCGCATACTCATATGTAAGCAGCGATTGTGTGTGCGCCTATGTGTGTGTTAGTTTATGTGTGTGTGCTTTTAAGTATAATTTCCAGTTGAGTGCAAGACTTGAACTGAAATTTTTTTATTATGTTCCATTGACGCTGACCGCCCACCCCCCTTGCCATGGATATAGTTTGTTGTGGCTATTTTTATGAGCCATAAAAGCGTCATTTGTTGTTGGTCTTCGCTATTTGTTTTATACATTTGCATGCCATATAAAAGTTGTATTATAATGGAATAGCAAATGATTATATGATCATAAAAGCTGCAATTATCAAATTTAGTTTTCTTTGAAGTAAGCAAATAGTTACTTCAAGCTAAAGAGTGATTTAAAAAGAAGTATTTTAATTCAGGGACGATATGAATTTGCTTAAGCAAAGATATCTTTCACATTTATGTTTTTTCTTTTAATAAATTATGGGTAACACAGATTTTGTAATCGAAAACTTATTTTCATTTAAAAAATACTTTTAAAACATTCTTATCAACCAATATCAAATTTGAGTGACAATGGTATTAACCATCATAACCCCAAAAATTGCATTACTAAAAATATAATTTATAAGGAAAAATTGATAACTGCCCGAAAAGGTGCCACCTGCAAGCCGATATGGCTGTTTTCCTAATTGCTCGACCTGTGTACCTTTAACTCTTGCAGCTGGTGCGGGTCCTGAAGGGGGGGTGTCCCCCACTCAAAATAGGTCCTCTGACAGGACATTTCGGTGTCGGCCGTGCTTAATGCAGCCATAAAAATGCGTATAAAATCAAACTGAGAGCGTTGGCTAACGATGCCATGGACTGCATACCCTGCCCTTCCCGCCCAGAAGCGCCTTTATGTACATTTTTATTACCCGGAAGTCAGACAATGTCTAGACGAGGGCTTCAGCATCGGTCGGCTGCTGCGTGCTGAAGAAAAGCTAAACATTTTTCCCGGGCAACAAATGTGAGTTTCTGTAATCTTGTGCTGCGTCTCTTTGACAGCAGCTCCGATGACATTTTACCAGCCTTTCGGTAAACCCTTTATGTAAATTAAAACAAAATGCGCATTCAATTTGTACAACGGGTTCAAACTAAAAAACACAAAAAAAAAACAAAAAAAAATTTGAAAAGAAAAGAAAACTTGATCCCAAGCATTAAGTGGACTCACCTAAGCCTAACTGGGGCTTTCACTTCATCATGCGAGTTGAGATGGCGAACAAAATAAAACAAATAAGTAAAATTAAAGAACGTAATAGTAAACTCTCCCGAAAGGACACCAGAAGCTGTTTTCATACCCTGTCCCAATTGGACACAAGATTTTTCGAGGGGTTTGATTATCTCCATCAGACCATATAAATATAGAATAGATTAGTATTTAAGAACTGTGACTTTCAATAGTTATACTTTCAATATTTGACTGAATGTGGAATGTTGTTTTAAGATTTAACATCGAGGAATATAGTTTGTTAGTCATCGTATTGGACTTGGTTACAGGGTAGGTCCTTGAAGTACGTTTAATATCTGGTTTATTCTGGCTTATACTGGGAATTTTAATATAATTTTTTACTGAGTATTTATTAATCAACCAAACTACAGAAAAACTAATAAGAATTTAATGCTGAGTGCTGGGTATCTGTCAGTCGAGTAACATTTTTTGTTTTACTTACTTTTGAATTGTGCAAATGCAATATTTCATGTTTTTCTATTAAAACCCATTTAGAGGTTATCTGCTAGTCGGAAAGACATTTTCATCTGCCTCGTTGCACGTTTACAGGTCATCTGTGAGTCGTGCAAATACAATTTTGGTATGTCTTTCTTTTTGGGCTCTCCGCTGGATTACCCACTTCATGTTCAAGAGTTCAAAGTGGGGCCGCTAAAGCATCTACAAGTGGCACTGGGGACATATGCCGCAGACCCCATACCCCTCCTTTCCTCCTATCATCTCTGGGGGTTGATTTTTGGAGACCGTTTTGCTTACCTTGTCGTGGTCCGGCCGGTCCCGGGTTACGTGTGCAAATGCATTAATAATGATGTGTGTGCACAACACACGTCACTCCACGCGTTGCACGTAATGCGTCACGTGCCACCCCGCCGAAGCACTGCAGAGGGGAGAGGGAGTAATAGGGGCTAAAATAGGAGGTGGGGGGATGTAGTCAGTAAAAGCTTCTTTCGTAAATAAATTATGGAATTCTTTTATTCGCTTTCAAGGGGCCCATTTCTGCTGACCAAAATGAAAGAAAATGTTGCATGAAACCGGTTGAAAAATATTAAAGAGGCAAATTAACAATTTAGTTGCAACCAACTGAGGTGTGCTTTCGCTTGTGTCTAGACACACGTCTAAACCGGACTACCCCTGCCAGCTTCCTCCGCACACTCGCACTCTCGCACACACACTGAAGACTTTAGCCGGCTCCTTTTTACAGGTGTTCCGCGCCGGGGCCTCATCAAATAGTTTCACTTTTCCAACAGTTCAGCTATTTTCCCTCTGCTGTTGTTATGGGGCTTCCCCCTGCATTTGACGTTTACACAGTTCACCCCAAAACAACTTCCATAACCGTACCAAATACGCAATAAATTCAATTAATTGTCTAAAGTATCTTATTCCAGGAAAATTTGCTACGTTGCTGTAGTTCCGACTTGAGCTCAGACTTCTTCAGAGTCTGGCAGAAGGAAACACTCGCCGCAGGGCCAGTCAGTCGGTCACTGAGTACGTCAGTCAGTTTGTCAATAGTATAACATGAGTGGGGGCGTGGTGCTCTGTAGAAAATGGCAGCTGAGGTGTTTGTGGCTTTCGACTCCTCGAATTCTGTTTTTACAACGTGTACAATTTCATTTTATGAGGATGCTTAGAGGATGCTGCCTGACGGAGTAATTCAATAGAAAGCACCAACAAATAGCACTTAAAGTAGCCCCAGGATTGTGAAATGCTGCATACAAAGCTAAACTGATTTGCGAAGCTTGAGAGCAGCAACAAAGTGAACAAAGTTAAACAAATATGATTGAATTTTCCTTTATGGTTTATACTATCAACAAGAGATTTAAAATCGATAAAACTGGTCAAGGAAATTAAAGGCTTAGGTATGCTAAAGTTTTCCCAACAGATTTTTTCTAATAATTATCAGTACATTAATAATTTAATAAATATTTGTATGGTTTTTGAATTAATAAATGTGAATGTGAATGTGAGATTATATTTTGAATATTAATAAATTATGAAATATTTTACTGTGGTTTTAGAATGGATGCAAAATTTGTTATTTGCTCATTAATGTTTTGAAGTCTGATTGTCTATTTTTTATTTAATGTAGACAAAATCCAATACACAAAATAATGAAATAAAATTAAAAAGGATTAAAAAAATATACTGTAAAAATAGGTGCAAGTTTAATGGAAAGTGCACATTTAATGGTTTCATATAAAGAAAAAAATATACTGAATATTTTAAATGTAAAAATAAAATATGGGATATCTAAGGGTATCAAAATGTATAACCATAAGCTTGCAAAAATCTCAAACTAATAAAATATTTAAGGTTAGTGATAACTTGAGGAGTGGCAGTTGAAGAGGAGAAAAAACAAATTATGCAACTGCCACAATAATCAAACTGCCTATAATATTTATAATTTATTTTTCCATATTTTTTAATTTTGATTGTAATTAATCTCATCTCATGTAATTAATCAAATCGCATTTTTATTTATAGATTACATTTCGTAGACCCTTTTTTAAAAATTATAAATTTTTCATAATAATAATTTACTATTACTTCAGTAATAACGGTTTATGTTTGGCAACAATATTGTTAATTATTATTAAGATAAGAAATAAAGAATTAAACCAAAGCACCTGTATTTAGTGATACTAAAAGTCAAAAGTTATAAGTCGAATTATATCACAATTCACAGCTTTAATTAGAGTTGATAAAATACCAAAAAAAATTATATGTCGAATTCGGGAATTTATTTTAGTTCATTAAATGCAAAACTCATATTAGTCGCTGAACTCAAATATCAGAAATTTTATTTATTCCTTCAGTTTGAGATTCTTTCAATCGAACTAAATTTCATCAAGACGAAACAAGGAAAGATTTCAATGGAAAATTTTAGGTATTGCCTTAATTGAAATGTAATCAATTATGTAAAAAAATGTAATCAATATTTGCTCAAGAGGAGTTTAATATACTTAATTATGTTTGACTTGTTTCGTTTGCTTATGTCGGATTTTGAGAAGATTTATGTTGAAAAAGACTCAGATCATTGTTCGGCCAGTGAGTGCTGGCCAACTGGCCAGGCAATCAGAAACAGATTCTAAGCTAGCATGTGAACAAGCTACATGGAGTCAAATGTGCTCGTGGAGAGAGGAGGAGGAGAAGAAGAAGAAGAAGAAGAAGAAGAAGAAGAAGAAGACGAAGAAGGAGAAGAAGAAGAAGAGAAGGAGGAGGAGAAGGGCTTGCCTGGAACTGAAAACCAATTGCCGGTGTTGGACTGCAGCCATGTCACGTTTGTTGGCTGGCTGCTTGACTGCTTGGCTGGCATAGATGGTGGCACATAGAGAACTTGTGCAACCACGAGAAGTTGAACGAATATGGCGCTTGCGTCGTCGAAAACTTCGCTTGCGGTTTTGAGCAAAGTGCAAGGAACACAAACCGAGACGAGATGGTGGATGGGGTGTATGAGGGGAGGGGTGTATAGGGAGGGCGCTTGCTGTTCACTGGCTAGTCCTTGGGGTACTGTCGCTTGTAAGACAATACCAGCTGCGGTGGCAGCAATAAAAAGGATCAAAGGGATAAAATGTCTTGTGTGAGGCAAACACGCTCAAACAGCAGCTAGCAAAACTATGCAGCAGGAAGGAAGTTGCACGAGACATTGACATGGCTTGAATGGTTGGTAATAGAGTAATTCAATATTGGGTGTGGCAGCAACTTCAACTTGCTATCGATTTTTTTGTTATTGTTATTTTTTGTTATTCGATTTGCCTTTAACTGCTGGGTAGCCACTTCATCAGCCAAGAGAGCAAAGAGTCCTTTAAGGTGCCAACTACAATGCGTCTTCCATTTTTTATTTTTCTTCTCGTTTCACACTTGACAGACCAGACAGACGCCGTCCTCCCTCCCACGTTATTAAAAAAAGAGGAGTGAAAATATGAAGCTGAAAAATCATGATTATGTCGTGTCGATACTCAACATGGCTGGCAATCCTTTGCTAATGTGGGTATAGGCCCAAAAGCCAAAGACCAAGTCTCCTTGAGTCAACGACGACGACGTCGTTGCCATTGTGCAAAATGGTGAACTTAGTGGCAACGATAGGGGCGGGAATGAAAGACGAGGGCTGCAAATCTGCAAATCTGCCATATGCCTAACAGTAATATTATGCAGAAATTTCTTATATACGGATTAGGAGTGTTAAGCTCAGTTTATCGAGTATATTTTAATTAAAACTTGATTGTCAAAAACAAAAGATGTTATTTTTTTTGGTATTCGAGAATATATCTATTAATATATTTGTACATATATAATAAATAATAATATATTTGCATATATATAATAAATATTAATATATTTGTATATATATATATAAAAAATAATCATAATAAATAATAATATGTATTATAAATCTATTAACACATCTATATATTCACTAAAACTTAAATCCAAACTCACTGAAAACTCGTAAATTTATTCAAAATCTTGGCTGTCATTTTAATATTTTTTTTCTAATTTGTAATTCCCTGAATTTGTTAACAATTTTTTAAATCTTTTGCGTCTATTAATTGCTGTTTATATTTCTGATTATGTAAATCTTCAACCCTGGCAAATTCAACAGCCACCAACAAAATTTTAAAATATAATTTTATTGGTATTTTTGTTTGGTTTTCTTTTTTATTTGCTGTCACATGAAAATTGAAACGCTGCTTCATTTTTAGACACGTACATAGGCAGTCTTTGGTCTGTGTGTATGTTTATCATCCACCACGTACCACCCACCACCCACCACCCTCCACTCTCCACCCACTAAGAGGGGCTCATTCCAATCAATATTGATGAGATAACTCTGCCGCCATCGCACAGGTCCCAAGTGTTTGAGCATTGTAGCTGAGCGGAAGATTATTAATATTTGGCTTGAAAGAGAACGCAATTTCAGGGACTTAAACCAGTTTCAGAGGCAGATCAAAAAGTCAGTAAATCTCTTTTTTGTGGTCAAGCTTGCCACGGCTGCCAAATGTAGGCCAAATGTGGCTTCTTCTTTTCAATGTATGCGCTTATTTGTTAAAAATCCTTCTTGCTGCTGGCGGTGCGCCAAAAACTCGAAAGTCAAAAGAGCCAAATTTAGCTTTATTTCTCTGCGCATTTATCAATTTGGACAATGACAATATCAATTGCAGCCGAGAAAATCCGGACGAAGTTTTCATCAAATTTCCAGTTGTGATTTTGCGTTTTCTTGTTTTAATTTATATAGTATATTTTTCTTCTTTTGCAACATTACCTTGAAACACACAACAGGATTTATTTGTGAAAAAAATGATTTTCATGCTCGTAATGTATTGCGCTTAAGGGAGGAAGATGCTCCCAAAAACGTTAAGTCTACAAAATGTATATTTAATAAATATTTTCCCACATCTACAAGTATTCTTCAAATTGTAAAACACGCTTTTTAAGCTCGGAAACTTTGGCGGAAGTTTCTGATTTTTATTGACAGCTGAGTCTTCTGCCTTGGCTTAAATTTCTTGACTGTTTCTTGGCGAAACTGGTTAGAATGAATTTTGATTGGAACAGCACCGATTATAAAACGGCTGACTTGTCGTGGTTCGAATTGCGTCAATTCATCAAATTTTGCTGTTCTGGTCGATTGCGGGCGCCTGAGAAAGATTTCCACATGTTTCCATTTTTAATATCCTTAAAACGTTTTACGACTGCCAAAGAAACGCAGCACTTGAAATACAAATGTATCTTTTCTTTTAATACGCATAAAGGGAGCAGAGCACAGCAGAGCAGAACAGAGCAGATCAAGCATTTGCGAAAAGGGTCAGAGGTCAGGTGCTGAACGCTGAACCCTTTTCGATTGCTTTTGCGCTCAAACGCTACAAATGTGCCACAAAATGTTCTTATGTCTTTTTTCTGTTTTGTTGGCTTTAAGATGGCGAAAATGCCTGTGATTCAATTTGCAGGCACTGCGTCAAGAATTTTTATGCCATTCCGCGTTGCATTTTGGCGACGCCATTTCCCTTAGGTTTTTAGTGCCTATTTCCCGCGGAGGCCCGTAAAACCAACGTGCAGGTAAACAAAAATGGTGCTGGGGAAAATTGTTTAAAGTCATTCGCATGTGTAAAATATAAAAATAAAATAAAGAAAAAAAATACTATTTCAATGCGCACAACACTTGCTTACGTGTGTGTTTGTGTGTGTGTGTGTGTGTCTGCTGCTGAAAAAATGCCCGTTTATGTCACTGGGGAAATTTACGCGTTACCCATCAACGTCAGCAGCCTCAAACTCTGCAGCAGGGGCAGGTGCCAAGGGGGAGGGTAGTTGATGGCGGGTAGTTTGGATTGCAAGAACTTTGTGCAATGCCATTTTTTTTAGTTGCTACAGCTCAAGTTATATATATATATTAAAAAGTAGTGAATCGCAGCAATGTTTGAGCAATTTTAAGCTTAAACTTATTTCGATTTAAATTAATTAATTTTAAATGATTTCATTAAAATTTTTAATATTGTGACACGAATAATTATTATAATATAATAATATAATAACAAATGATACATTTATTGTTATTGTTATTGTTTATGTGCTTAAATTGATTTAAATGCAGATTTTATTTTATTGTAAGTAGTACTTGTGTAAATAAATAATATTTTTTTTCGCTGTAACTAAATAATTCAATTAAAAAATGTTCGCTTTAAACAGATTTGTTTTTTATTGAATATTTGTTTTTATATTTTTAACATGTGGAAGGTTGACATATAATTTTATTTGTGTATGTACTTTATATATAAACAATTATAATTGTCCTTACAATGGTTTCAAAGTGACTATAAAATGTTGTTTTTAATGTGCTTTGATAGCTGGGATTATGTAAAGAGCTAAGCCATTTATTCATATCGCTTTTATATAAGCTTTTTATAACACAACAGCTGCTAAAATTATAAATTACTGGAAAGGGTTCATTAAACTGTGCAACAAGGCAAAATCGAAGGACAATGAAAATGACTGGGCGTATTTTTGCTGCAGCTGCGACTGACAATGTAGATCATAATCTATATATAGATGACGTCTCAGTGAACGTCACGAAGTGTGATTGTGTGTGTGTGTGTGTCTGTATGTGTGTGTGTGTATGTGTTTGTATGGTACGTGCCTGCAACGCAACCGAAGGACATTGTCAATGTTTGCAGTGTGTTTAGTGTTTGTCGGGGCTGCAGTTTCGATTTAAGGTGCGCCCCATATTGAAGGACACTTGGCACGGGAGTTTGTGTCAGTTGATTGGGCTGATTACAAACAGAATGGATGACAAAGCGAGACATAGACTGGCACAGATGTGAGGAGTGAGGAGTGGGGAAGGGAGTTTCGGTCTAGAACCTGACCATGACACGTTGTTGCTTGCCGTAAGCTCTTTTTGCCAGCGTACAAGTTCGCTTGGCTAACAAATTAGCAGTAAAGTTCATGTCGAAAACTTTGCCAGACCCTACCCAAAATGGAGACTTTTCTTTTTGGCGACAGAACCAACAAATTTCAAGCCCTAAGCTCAGACGCTGAAGCTGTTTGCTGCCGCCGCCGGTGCAGACATCCATTAAGTGGCAAACGAAAAGAAAATCCAAAGAAAACACAAAAGAAAACTACAAAGAAAAAGAAAATGTAAAATATGCTATGCTTTCACTTAAATGCCCTACCAGACTTAAATGACTCTTTTCTCCAGGATTTTCCTAAAAATCCACAAATTTATACACTAAATACCTTAAACCATTTGGGAATTATAATGTGAATGGGGACACTTACTTATTTCTAATCCTAACCAATATGTCTGTAATTACTATTTATATTAACGACCAGCTAAAATACCCTTTTGGTGAGAAGGGTATTCGAAAAAACTTGACAACTTTAAATCGATGGTAAATGAAATGGGAAACGCATGCCAGGATCAAGAGGCAAGAAGCAAGAAGCGTAGCAAGCACAAAATAGAATGACAAAAACTCAATTTTGAAATAAACAAAAGGCTAAACACAAACGAACATCAACGACAGCATCGATACTCAGTTAACAAATGAGAGAAATATTTTCAGTTTAATAATACGGAAAAAACGCCTATAAATTAATAAAATCACCAACAAAATATAGAAAAGTATTTCTGGTTTTTAGAAAATATTCCAAATATATAAAATTAAAAAATTTATTTGTAAAAGTTGCCTATATTTTTAGAAATTTACTTTCTGAAATTCAGAATTTCTCCTAATCGATTATTTTATATTATATTTAAGTTTGAATCGGCTAACAATCAAATTTTTTCAAACATATGAATTAATAAAATAAATCTTTTTAAATTTTTATATATGTGAAATCTTGAAATACTAACATTTTATAACAAGAATTGGAAAATAAATAAATACGAGAATATCCCAATAAAAATATAAGCAAAAAAATTGCTAATATAATCCGATATTAAAAATAAATAACAGATTACATACCCAACCAATATACCACTTTCAATAATAAAAACAAAAAAATAGCTTAAATGGGAATCAGGGAATAAATAAATACCAAACGCAGACACTCTGCATCCGGTTTTGAGCACAGGGTATTCTCACGAGGAAAATTTACAAACCAGGTGATTGGCACGCAGCGCAAACAAGGAAACAGCGGCTCAAACAGTAGGTGAGAACATGCCCAGAGTTGGAAATTCAATAAAAAAACGTACGTACTATTTATAAAAAATTGGTAGTTGCTAACCGTTAAAAAGGCAACAAGAAAAAAGAGCCAGCCCGTCAGTCAGTCAGTGGCAACCAGTCAGTTTGTGGCAGCCTGCTGGGCTGCTCAAATGTGCTTTAAACATGCAATCGAACTTTGGCTTGGACTTCGCTCAGCTGTGAATTTTGCATGAAAAAAAGAGCAAGATAAGAGGAAGAAAACTACAAGCAGAGCACAACTAGAAAAAACAACAAGTTTTGGATGGATGCAGTTTGGGGGTTGGACATTTTTTTTTTTTTTATTTCTATATATATATTTACTTTTTTTTTGCAAGTAAGCAAATAAGCTGGGGACGACGGCGTCAGTTGTTATTGCCAAAATTTTAGTAGCGTGTAGCCCCCTCCGCCACTGCCCACCATCCCCTCCTCGAGTACATCCCTTAGCCCACGACGAGTACTTTTCTAGGTTGTGACTCATGCCCGATGTGATGATGAAATCAGCCGGCAGGCACGGGAACAACAAAGTTATAGTAATACTTGTGCACCCATATGAATAACTAAAACGAGGGTGGCTCAAGATGTTCAAAGTAGGCATTAAATAAAAGAGTTACCTTTGAGAGTGATAATAAATTCTATTAAATTTATATATTAAATGCAATCGGCTTTTATTGATTTTCAATAAGGTCAACAAGCTAAGGTGACTTAAAAGTTAGCCAAATGTGTATTAAAATTAAATTTTGAAATTTTCATTGAAGTGAGACGATTTTTAAAAATGAAAAAATAAAATCTAATAAAGCATTTCAACTTATATTATTTTTTGCTTTTGTATGGAGAATAAAACATTAAAGATTATCAATCGTAAACTATAAGTAAGATTTTCATAAAAAAAATTCAAAAATATTGATGGGGCTTTAATTACAAAAAGTAGTCCAATATCCATTGCGTAATTTGAAGTACGCATAGAAAAAAAACTATTGGACTAAAACTTACAATTTCTAGATTTATAATGGATAAGTTTAAGATAAAGTTTTTAAAACCAAAAAAGTTGTATGATTTAATTTAATTGAAAATAATTTAAACAATTTAATAATATGTCTAAAAATAAGCCTAACTTATGCTTATTAACTCCAAAATGTGTGCGAAAATGGATGAATTAATTCGGATTGATTAATTCGCCTACTGCCTATTAACTACTAACATGTCTTAAAATCTTCCTTATGACTGACTACATACCTTAATCCATAATCCTGTCATTAGCAAGTCGTTACTTATCGTACCACCCTCGTTTTGCATATGTATGATTGGATATACATATTTAGTTTGGTAACATGCAAAATATATGGGTAAGCCATGCATGGCGGCATGTGGCACGTGTTACCAATCATCGCACGAAAAGAGAACTGTAGAAGATGGCGAGGGGTGGATAGAGAGTTTTGAGAAATTGTGACGAGTGTGACCAAAGTGCGCAAACAAACATTGCGTGCCTCAATAGCCTCAATATTTCCATTTCTAAGCGTAGCAGTTAATTTCGTCTCAAGAGATCGTGGGAAGTATAATTATTGTGGTTGGACTAATGGAGGGGGAGGAGGGGGTTATAGAGGATTGTTTAGTCTGCATATGATTTGCACAGTTTGCTGCGGACACTTGAAAGTCTCGTTTAGCCATCGTTATCGTCGAGGGTTGAGAATGTTTAGCTGCTTAATTAAATGCAACCAGCAAATAAAGCACACAAAAGAAATGCATTTTAATTAAGCGAAACACCGAGAGAGAAAGAGAATGACAGAAAGAGTGAGAGAGAGAGCGGGGGGAGAGCTATGGGAATGCCAACTGGCAGCGAGTAGTGCTTAGCTGTAATTAAGTGAGCCATTCAACAGACGCTCTTCAATTGGCCTCCGCTGCTCCCCTTGTCCTCAACTTCTCCAGCAGACTTCAATGATAAATGCCAAACAGATATCGCTGCTAGCTGATGGCTAATGGATATAAATGATCGAAACGTTAGCTTGCTTAACTGACAGCAACTACGTTCAAATCAGTTAGAAGAATACGCTATAAATACCTGGAATTGGCTTCTAATTTCATAACATTTGCCACTTTTTAGATAAGTTAATCCCAATTATATTTTCAGCGTAACAATTCAGCTCAAATCAGTTAACTGGCTTTTGGCAACACTAACAAGTAGATTACATAGAATGTGTTAATATAATGAATTTTACGTTGAAAGAGCCTCTTTCGAAACTAAATAGTGTACTGATTTTGATCTCCCATTTTTCATGGTTTATAAATTCTTATAATTTAAATTCATACAAAATTTAACATAGTAAGAAAATTTAAGTTTATTATTTCTTTAAAATTTTAGAAATGGTTTATTTTTCTCAAAAATAAGCAAATTTTTGATATTTTGAAGAAATAAATATAAAAAAACAGAAGTAATAAATTTTTTCGTATACCTAAAATGTATTTCTAAAAATAATAATCTCTAAATTGCATTCAGATTTTCTAAAAATGAGTTAAATTTTTTCTCTGCTAATCAGCTGAAAGCTAAGTTTATAAGTCGTCCTTAAAAGATCTAAAGTTTAAATATAAATGAAAATGCGAAATGAGTTTTTAAAAAAAAAATATTAAACTAGGTTCAGTTCAGAAAAGTCTGAGACTCATTGAAATTTAAACCGTTTTTAAATCGATTCGGAATATTTTATTTTTGTCATCTTAAGACACTCTTCTATTTGAAACTCTTTTAAAATTAATTTTTAACATACAGAATGAGATTAGATTTGAGATTACATAGTAAGAAAATTTAAGTTTATTATTTCTTTAAAATTTTAGAAATGGGTTATTTTTCTCAAAACTAAGCAAATTTTTGATATTTTGAAGAAATAAATATGAAAGAAACAGAAGTAATAAATTTTTTCGTATACCTAAAATGTATTTCTAAAAATAATAATCTCTAAATTGCATTCAGATTTTCTAAAAATCAGTTAAATTTTTTCTCTGCTAATCAGCTGAAAGCTAAGTTTATAAGTCGTCCTTAAAAGATCTAAAGTTTAAATATAAATGAAAATGCGAAATGAGTTTAAACTAGGTTCAGTTCAGAAAAGTCTGAGACTCATTGAAATTTAAACCGTTTTTAAATCGATTCGGAATATTTTTTTAACATCTTAAGACACTCTTCTATTTGAAACTCGTTTAAAATTAATTTTTAACATTCAGAATAAGATTAGATTTGAGATTATTTTTTTCGCATAATTTAATTCTGATAACATTTTTTACTCCGTTCATTTTCAGGTAAGCGTTTTGAGCACACATTTGATTTTGCCACAACATTGTAATGTAAGTATGCACAACTATGCAAATCTGAAGTACACCTGTACGCACCCCCTCAGACAACCACCAACCCCCAATCCCCTAGTCCCGCTCTCCAGTTAGCATTGGCATAATCATTAAAATACTCTTATGTCCACTTAACACACAATTGTCTGTTAAACCGTTGGCCGGTTAACACACAAATGTTCTCACTTTGATGCCATTATATAATATGTGGATAACACCTGATCCAACCCATCCCCAAACAATCTACTTCTCTAAACTGTTGTACACCCGCCGTGCGCCCTTTTGTGGCATGACACATTCACATCAATGCCCACCGGACGAGTGGCAGCACCCATTCACATTGTTGTGTTTGCCGGCAAATGATTTCTAAAGCAATTCAAATGCAAAGCGACAACCATAACCCGCCCCCTTCTAGCCACCCCCTTATCCCATCACCCAATCCTCACCCTCTACTACCCCCCTGTTCACAATCGACAACTAATATTGCTAAAGCATTGTGCTTTGTTGCCTTCGACAAGCTGCTGCGATGATATTATGCCTCGAGCCATTCCCCTCCCCGTCAACTGCAATTCCTATTGCATAAAACTAAAAAATACACTGAACATTTTCTAAATTAAAAGCATCTGTTATAGAAATATTTAACTCTAACCTTTATTTACAAGAACGTCAAACTATACAGAAAATTGAATCTTAAACATTTGTGAGTGATAATTTAGTTTTTTTTTTTTTTTTAATTTCTAAAAAATAAAAATTTTTTATTCTCGATGAAAATATTAGACTACTACTATTATTATTTTTTTATTAATAATATTCTCAATATAAGATTCCAATGTGTGATTATTATTATTTTTATATTTATTTTTTTTTTTTCAAGCGCTCTTTTAAATTGTAGTAGTACTTTCGGGTTACAGTAATAAAAGATTAGCAAATTGATAATATTAAAAGTCTATATACTAATTCTATTGATTTTCCAATTATTAATAGTCAAATCGGGCGGAAGGCTTAGATTTGTATTATGCTTAGGACTTAGTAATTTTGTTTAAGAAATAAAAATCATATTCAAAAAATAATGAGCATGTTCTAATATTCGAGGGTTTACTGTCTACTCTCAGACATCGCATCGGCGAAAGTCGCTGAAAGGCTGCAAGGCTTTCAGGAAATTTCACAACTGACTTCGTTTCTGATTCCGACTCAAACTCTAGCTTTGTTTCGACTCCGACTCCAACTCCGACTCTGTCCTATGTGGCCATTGTGATTCATCGACGGCCTGCGTGGCATGTGGTGTGTGGCATGGTTCGACACTGGCGCCGTTCTGCTATTTAAATTGCCGCTCTATATCCTTGTCCGCCTTTTTGGGGACCGACTCGTCGCCAGCTTCACACTCTGGCCAAGCATATTTTTGCTATTCTCCGCAATCTCTCTCCCTCTCCGTCTCCGTCACTTTCTCAAATTCTCTCAATCTCGCTCTGCATCAGTTTTTGAGTCATCGCCGTTTTATTTATTGTTCTTTCGCAGTTGTTGTCGCTAGGTTTGTTGCCATCTAATCTAATTGCAGTTAATATTTTTTCGATATTCGAAACGGCTTTTTTCGACTTAGCGAACGAAATTGCAGCAGAGAGATAGCAAGAGAGCAAGAGAGAGAAAATGAGAGAACATGGCGTAACGCATACGCTGCGTGGGCATGTCAGCTGGCCTTAACATTCTCACTCTCTCCAGAGCGGGGCATTGCCAGCCTTAAATAATACAGTTCGAAAATCTTAAACAAGTTTTAAAGTTTAAGATTAATTATTTTACAAGTTTCACAAATCAAAATTCAATATACATTTTATTTTAATATTGATTGTTATAAAAATAAAATAAATTACATATCTGCTACTAAATAAGCATTATTATTAATAATATTATTACTTTTATTACATTCATTATTGTTAATAAAATTTGTATCTATTTTACCATATAATTTTTTTATTTTTACATTATTATTAATTTTATTATTACTAATTTCAACTATTTTAACTTTTATAACTTGAAAAAAATTAATATATTTGTAATTATTTGTGGTGAATGAATAGCTTTCGTAAATGATATTACCTAATAGTAGATATTACCAAATCAGCCGGATTGGTGTACTTCGCTCAACTGCAGCTCAAGTTTTTTTTTTCTGTTCTCTCCGGTTCTCTGCTGCAAAGAATGAGACAATGGAAGAGTTCACGGCGCACAATCCAATAGCATTTTCGAAATTTCGCACGTTAAGGTTACACAGCAAGGTCGAATCTGAAAAACTTTATCAAAAATTTGTATATTTACAAAAATTGTGTGCAAATTATAAAAGTAAATTTGCAAAAAAAGTGGAATATTTCCAATAATTGTCAATTTATAATTTTAAAGTTAGCTCAACCCTAATTGTTGCATGCAAAAGCAAACGTTTTCAAATCAACCACCAATTTTGTCTCTATGCGCTGCTAAGAAATGCTCTCTCTCTCTCTCTCTCTGTCGCTTGAGGGGAGTAGGGGCGCTGCCTGCTCTGCTGCGCCCCAAGTGGTTTGTGCTTTTGATATATGCATTGTCCTTGCCAACGCTAGCGCGGCATCGGCGTCGACAGAGCAAGCAGTGGCGTTGGCGTCAGCGTCAGCGTTAGCGTTGTCAGTTGCTCGCCTGCTGCTGAAAAATTAACATCGACATAATTTAGTTTGTCTTCGTCGTTCGTTGCGCTCGTTACGTATTCGTGCTGTCGCCGTCAGCGTCGTTTCTCTTTATTGTCAGTCGAGTCGTTCTAGTGCACAACATAGAAAGCAGAGGCAGGACTATGCAACACGCAGCATAAATAGCGCCCAAAAGGAAAATACGCAAAACAACAAAAACATCAACAATATAAACAAAAACAATAACAACGTCACCGTCTTATGTTTTGTTTTGTAAACAAATACAAAAAATCGTAGCATACTTTTTTGCGTGGAATAAATTGCTAACTTGTGAGCCCCAAACAAATTAGACAATTTTAATTGTAGTTAATTATACCTCAATTGAATTGTTTTAAATTACAAAAACATAAAATCTGTGCGTTGCGCTCCAAAGTAGGCAGCAATAAATACATATCCGTTCAGCTGCGGCTCAAATAACTAAACACTATAATACACTAAGAATACATATATAAATCAAGGAGTAAAAAGGACTCATCATGCTGATTGGATTAGTACGCGATTCGGTGATGCAGTGCTTCTGTCACACCTGCCGTGCGCCGGGCATTTTGCCAGCGGGTAAGCCACAAATCAAATAGTAGCAGAAAGCGTAGTAGAAATACTACTGCCAAAACAGTGGTAACAATTCGACGAAAGCCATTAAAATTAATTACAAATAACCTGACGTGACTTTTGTCATGCAAATTTCACTGTTTCACTATTTTTTATAATTTTTTTTTATTTATTTATTTGTTTGTCTTTTTTTTCTTTATTTTTCTAGCTTGCGCCACGAAGGTCAAAGCAATTTCGAGCACTTGTGCTTATTATACTTGTCAATGTTGTTCGTGTTTTTGTATTCTATTTGCTGTTTCGCTTGCCAGAAAAGTTGGAGACACATTTTTAACCTGCTTTCGTTTGCCAAAGTAATTTTACAGCTAGCCCCAATGAACTTTTTGCCCCCATCTTGGTATTGTTGTTTATAGTTTGCCGGGAACTGGTTGTATATTTGTTCCTTTGGCTGACCTTACGTTATTCTTGGCCAGCTTTGAGAGCCATCAATTAGGCTCAATTTGCTGCACTCAACTTTTGGATTGTTTTACTAACTAACTCTAACTAAAGCGAACATAACGATTCAATGTGTATGTTTTCCAATCATCTTTTGGAGTCTGAACTCCACTTAAAGCTGTGGGAAATGTCTATCCAGTAGCATGAATGAGATTTTTATTTAGTTTAGTTTAAGATAAAGTGAGTTTTATGAAATGGGACCTATTTTCTGTTATAAAAAATATAAATATTATATATATATATATATATATATATATATATATATATGGTATATCTTTTGGTAGGTTATTTCTTTACAACTCTGATCGCCTATAAGATCTTATTAACATGGTTGTCAAGCTGAAGCATTTATATATTGGAGATTCATTAAATATGTTTGCCACTACGTCCTCCAAGTATAAACCTTAGATAAACTTATAACCAATACTACAATATAATATATATACATGATTAGTTCTTCTTTGGCATTTGCAATCGCTGTTCGAGATTAATCCACAATTAGATCACACAATGCCGAAGCAAATCAAAGCCCAAACAGTCATTAATCATAAGGACAGCTCCTCATGCCGGCTAGCAACTAATAGTCAAGGTCACAGTTTGAGACCTATTAAGTCATCAACAGGCCCAAGACAATTATGTAATACACCAACTAAAACTCATTTGTATCTTCAGGCTAGATGAAATATTCAAGTTATTCACAGACTGGTAGGGAAAATCAATTTTAGAGATAGATAAAACAAGAGAGTTGGAGATAGAGAGAGAGAGAGAGAGAGAGAGAGAGAGAGAGAAAGCGAGAGAGGGAGCAAAGTAAAACTATAAAAACCGAAAGACAAACAATTTGACGTTGATTCCAGATTTGCTTGGAATGAAAAACTAAACGCCACCAAGTAGGCAATAACAATTTGGTGTGTAAGTATTTGTTGTTGGTGGCGCTTTTTATGGTTGCCTGACATCGGCTGGCGCCAGTCAGCCGGCAACGATGAGTCATGCCGCTTGCCGCATGCCAGCAGCGAGTATGGAATTTAATTTTAGCCCGGTCTTAAAGCGCCTTTCAAAACGAACACGAACAACTCTGAATTCCATTCCCACTTCCTTCCATTTGTGTTGCATATGAATGTCTTTATCGGCTTGGACACTGAACTCAGTCCTGGATATCCCATTCGCAGAGCTCCGTTATGCCGATGATTTTATTTATATTGTATTGGGCTATTAAAACGCAATCATCGCCACAAACAATCGCACATACAACTACGAAATGATTGCGCAATATGCACACGGGCCAGCGAGCACAAACACAAAAGGCACAAACGGCACACAGGGCGCACAGGGCACACAGGCACAAGGCACAACAAAATACTTATACACACAACCTCACACACACACACACACCACTCACTTACAACAATGACGATGACAGTGGAAGGCGTTTATTGATTTATTGACACAAGCACCTTGCGCTGCAAGTAATAGAAAATCGAGTGTTGAACATGAAATATCCTGTTAAATTGATTCAATATTTTTAATAATAAATAAATTTGATTTGATTTGAAAGAAATTTCTTTCTTATATCCTTATACATTTCTATAAAAATGTTTGCAGATCGAAAACAAGATGGTTGAATTTAGAAATAAATTATAATAAAGAAAAACATGAATAAATTGAGATCAGTTATTAATTTTTGAAAATTAAAATTAATAATCAGGTTCAGATAATCTAAATGTTACTTTACTTTATATAATATTTTCTTAAAATATGATCAAATAATTAAGTTAAAAATCATCAAGAAAATTTAAAGTCGGATGATCAAAAACTAAACTGCTTTATTCTAAACAACATTTATTTATTTAATTTATTGTGGATATAAATCAAATCTTTTTTTTTTATTCTGTGTATCCTGAACATATTCTAAATCTATATATTGCGATCATCTAGAATACGTTTTGAAAGTCAGGCATGCCCATGGCATGTTACCACAAAATATAAAGGGAGATGAAAGACGACTCAATAGCAAATTACTAACATGCTTTTTGTACAAGGAACACATCTGCCTTTCACCCTTTTGCCCCTCGAGTGCTTCCTCAGAAGCAGCGACACGTGTTGGCAATTTTTCAATTGACAAAGGTATTTTTCACAATGCCCCACAATGAATAGTTGCAACCGGCTGCTATAAATCTTGCCGCGTAACTGTACCTAATCATCCAGTTGGCGGCACAGCCACACAAACAGCTCAATTAGCATTCGACTCGTGTGAAAACACATAAATCACATTTTAAACAAAATAAATGGATGCAATTAATTCGATACTATCAAAAAAAAAAAAAAAAAATAGAATTGTCTGTTTTGGACTATTATTACTTTATCAACACTAAAGAAGTTGATTATAAGTTTTTTTTTAAACCTTTGTTGATTTTTTTTGGTAACTCTCTCTGACTATACGCAACATAATTAAAATAAGTATTAGGTTTACAATGATACACAGATCGGATTAATAGCCTAATAATAAAATTATTAATTGTAAAGCTGTTGAATTCAGTACACATTTTATAATCATTGTTAAGTTGCTTCAAATTATTTGTTAATATTTACCACTTAAACAATTTGTGCTCTTAGCACTTAGATTTAATAAGATCAAGTTACAGACTGAATTATCGTTTGACACATATCTAATTTCTGTCGCAGACAACGATTCCTAGTGTAAATGTGGAAACATCTTTATTTCAAAAGATGCTCTTGTGGGAGGTGTGAGGGGAGGATAATGGTGGCATTGCAGACTTCTTTATCCCAAGCCACAATTTGATTTGGCCAAGGTTAGAGCTGAAACATGCTGGTTTTTAATTTGGCGCCTCTAATTGCGAGTGCCGCTGCTCGGGGGCCACACATGTCTCAATCTGTCTCCATCTCCCTCTCTTTTTTTCTCTCTCTCTCTCTCTCTCTCTCTCTGTCACTCCCCCTATCTGTATGCATCTCTCTTTCAAACATATCTGTTTCTCTCTCGCTGGCTGTCCCTTTCACACCCCTCGTTTGCGTGGCTTCTGCCTTTTGGCTCTGGGGCTGTGTGGCTCGCGTTGCTTTTTGGCTTGGCAAATTAGATTTCCTTGTTACGAAATTGCAATTCAAAATGCTTTTTGGGCTGCTGCTGTTGCTGCAGTCGCAAATTGAAGGGAAGGCATTGAAGCTTTTGTGTGCAAGGGAAGCAAAACGGTTTAAATTGCTGCTAAAATGTGGATAAACGTGCGATATGTGAAATGCCAGAAATGCGGCAAATGTGAAAGGCGTGTTTGGGTTTCCATTAAGTTAATCTTGAATTGAATTCTAATCTTATTACAAAAAAAGGTTTTAATATGCAGAATATAGTCATTTAGAAAAATATGAATTTTAATAATAGATTACTGCCCCGTAGCAGAAATAGAATAAAAAAATAATGCATTGATATTCTGACTGCTACGAAACTTAAAGAAATTAATGCTATTTAGCACTGCTCTGTCCTGTTATTGGCAAAAGCAAAAGCAGAGCAAAAGACAAAAAAAAAGTGCTGTCTTAAGTTGTAGCCATAGCAAAACGAACGAGAGCTGAGCGAGAGAATAGCAATCAAACTTAACAGCTACTTTTACTTCTTTTTACTGTTCTGCTATTTTTGCTCCAAAAGCTGCTTTCAGAGATACAATGAGTATTGTGTTAACATTCGGAAGGGCAGCAATAGCAAATCGAAAACCTCTTCACTAAAAATTCAAGAAATTTGTTAAGATGAAAAAGCAAACAATTCGATTTTGTACCTTTGGTATCGGAGTAAAATAAATGTTATTAATAAAAATGTAATGTATCAAAAACCAAGTCACACACACAAAGAGCATATTCAAATATGCAAAACTCACTTTATAATTCTTGGAATTTAAATCTGAATCCATTTTATTCAGTTGCTTTGATATATAATGAATGCTTTAAATTGTGTAGCATTCGTTATTTACCTGCGCTTGTCATTTTAATATATTAATTAGCTAAATTGAAAGTCATAAGAACTTATTAATATTAATAATACATATAATATATTAAAATAAAAAAAGTCTAGCTAAAAGGCATTTTCGGTGCGGTGTTGCATTGGGCCTGAATCCATTTAGATGGATTGCTGGTTTGCCAAATGAAGTCGACTGAATGCCAGTGTGAATATAATTTGAGCATCTTTGAGGTGCTGGATCCGACAAATGTTGCTGACAGCTTGTGGCTAAATAGCGTTGGGTGTGGGTGGCAAAGGCGTGTGGATGGGGTTTCTAGGGAATGGTAGAGGCATATTGAATATGATGGATTAGTTGGGCTTGGGCCGCCCGCAAAGTAGCTAAACATGTGTTGCAAATGTCCACAAATTACTGTGGCCAAAAAGCAATGAGAGCTGAGAGTACAGAGAGATTGACTGATGGGAAAAGGGAGGAGAGAAAGAGAAAGAAGCTATTATCTGTTTGAGCAGATGTTGTAACAGTATAAATATATATATATATATGCATATATATAAATATATATATATATATATATATATATATTGCAGTGTGATATTTGCAAATTTTTGTCAAATCTAATTTAATATTTTTTAAAGTCAGTTGAGCACAATATTGATTTAAATTAAATTTGAAATTTGAAATGAAAGAAAAGGCTATATTTATAAGATTTATTTATAAAATTTTTGGGAGTATTTCAATTAAGAATTGTCCAATATTTGTTGCATGAATTAGGCGAAAACACTGAAAAAACCCAATCACACCAAAAAAATAATGATTTGTATGATTCAGATATGTTTTATAATTGAGTTCTTAATTACAGATTTTTAAGACTTTGAATTGATTGCATTATATAATCTATTTAATTGATTACAGTTTTTTTAAAAGGTCCATGCAATGATTTATTGCTAAAAGTAAAACTATTAAGAAAGGAAGAAAAAGTGGTAAGAAGTTAATCAAGACAGCTGAAGCGATATCACAATTTAGAAATTAAACAACAAATATAAAACCTAGCATATTACATCTATTATTGAAGGAGTAAAGGGTAATTAGGAGCAGTCTTTCGAAAAATAATAAAACTCTTCTGCACAGATTCCAATCTACTTTGATGAATATGATATTGTGGAGACCACATACAGAATATGTATATTCCAGAATTGGGCGTACGAGATAATTGAAAGGAATCGTGATCATATAAGGATCATCAAATTCCTTTGAGCCATGCATAATAAAAGCAATAACTTGAAAGGATTTATTGGCAGTTATTTAATATAAATACCCCTAACATATCTATTAATTAAATTAGTGAATTAATTATTGTCAATAAATTGCTTATGTAAAGATTTGGAATATATGGAGTTTT
This sequence comes from Drosophila dives, assembly GCA_035042365.1. Classification (NCBI taxonomy): domain Eukaryota; kingdom Metazoa; phylum Arthropoda; class Insecta; order Diptera; family Drosophilidae; genus Drosophila; species Drosophila dives. Next base: position 1,654,343 of record JAWNLJ010000097.1, on the reverse strand, counting down.
AATGCTATATTTAATTATTAAAGGAAAGGCAAAAGTAATATACATCGCTCTGCAACTATAAATTTAGTTCATTTGCAACAAAAAATTGTTGGTCTGATTAAGCTTAGTTTTGTGAATTTTTTTTAATGCTTGTCACAAATAATGAACCATTTTACATTTCAATATCAGCAGATTAATTTAAAGCTTTATAAGTCTGACATTTTTTTTTTAGTTTTAATGTAGTAATAATAAAATAATTAAGTAATAAATAAATAAAATATGGTTTTTATTTTAACATTAGTTTATCAATAATTTTAACAATAAAACGCTGTATAAAAATATTTTTTTTTTTTTTATTGTAAATGGAAGTTATTTTGTTTCGTAACACATAAAACTCTCAGGGAATATTTATATTGGCCGACTTTTCAGCGCCAGCTAACAACTTGCCACAAATCTAAACTGACATTTTTATTGTTTTAGTTTTAGTATAGAATCCATTGAGTTAGTTCTTTTAATTACAATAACATAAATTATATATATATATTTATGTATCCGATTGACTGGACTAACAACAGCCACATTTTTGTGTTCTGTGAAACTTATATGTAAATATGGTTAATATTTATCGCTTTTACTTGCGTGACTTTTGCTCACATACATATTTGACAGCCATTAAGTTTGTCCTTGAAATTAATTGAAGCAGCGAGTGGAGGCTGACTATAAAAGTATACTGGAAAGGTGGCTCTCATCAGTGGCCTGATGTGAAGTGAAAATTCCTTCCCAGTATCTATATTTTTGCTGCAGGAAATAAACTGACTGACAGATAGACTGACTGACTGACTGACTGACTGAATGTGGGTAAGATATGCACCAGATTGAAATCATTGATATGGAGAAATTAAAACTCTTGGCAGGCACTCAGAAGAAATAGCTAATCGTCACAGATCTACCAATTTAGCTTTCAAAAACATACATATTTTAAATTTGTGCATACATTCAAACCATTTTGGTTAATTTAAAATTCATATAATTCTAAAAATAATTATTGTCATTTCGTTCTTTTTTGAAAATATTTTTATTATTGCGAAATATATTTCTGAAAAATAATAAATACATTTTTTAGTTATATTTTTTCAGATGGTAATAATATTTTTACAGTTTTCAGGGTGAATTTCATTTTAAGACGATTTTTCCAATTTCAAAGAAATCAGTTGCCACAAAAATGATCGATTGAAATACATTAATAAAAAACATTATAATAATTAGATCTAATAAGAAATTATTATTTTCGTAAATAGTTTAGAAACTTGTCTTATTGATATGTTGATTGAAACAAATTAAAGAAATTATAGTATCAAATTAAGTTTTTTATTCTCAACATTTTAAATAGACCAGTCTTAAATATAAAATATTGCAAGCAAAATTATGAAATTTTCGTTAGACATTAGTCCTATTTTTTAGGGAAAAATTGACATTTTAATGTTGACCTTTGGTGGTTTCTTTGGGTTGTTGTCATTTGTTTTTACTACACCAACTGATGCATTTAATGGCGCCTTAAATCCAAAATATAAATTTCAATTAGGCTTATCGGGCTCCCAGCAGCCAAGCCCTGGGCCTAATAAGAATAAACGATTGTCAAATAGCGATTTCATTGCACGAAGCTCTGAGAAAGTTGATAATACTTTAATAATACTGACAGTATTCAATTACTGTTAAAACTCCCACAATGCAACAACTGTAAACGTTTTCATTACACGGTTTTGACTGGATTTTTTTGTAATATTTTTTTCCCCCATTTATTTTTGGGCGGCTTTTGACGCGCTGTCAAAATTTGACAAAGTCCTGCGAACGGATGAACTGCAGCTGAGAGGTCCTCTCAGCTCTGAAAGCTGTCTATCTTTTTTCACAACACCTTTTTCCAGCTCCTGTTTTTCATCAAACTGTCGAAAGTCATAAATAATGCCCCCCTGTCTGTGTGCATGTCTGCCGTGGAGAGTTCCTCGTCCCCAGTGTGTAATTTTACAGCCCATACATGAAGCATTTTAAAAGCTTTAAAAAAATCATGTTTATACAAACATTTATAAAAAACTTTTGCAGAGCTGCTTTTTTCTGTTATTTTTACCAAAAAAAATGAAATTCCACAAATTCCTGAGCAAACAGAGCAACAGCAAAATCATTATGAAAGCAACAATTTCTCTGAAAGATGCAATAAACATGAAAACATTTTCAGCTGCCGAGTGTGAAAATTCTGGAAAGGAAAAGATAACTGAGACTTAGCAATTGGATTTATAATTAAATATTTTTTTACCCCTTTAAGGCCGTTTAGTAGAACCAAAAGCAAATTAAAAAAAAAATAAAATATTTGTCATATGTCTCAAACCAATGTTTTTTATGTAATGCTTTTCGGAACTTAGCTATTTAAATTTATTTATTTTTTGTTAAAGGGTTCATTCATTTTATTTTTTTTATTAAATATTCATTAAATAATAATATACTTAAAAGTCAGAGTAAAAACTAGGCCTATAACTCATAGATGATTCTATTAAATTTAAGCTAAATGTCATAATATTAGCTGATGATGTCTTAGAAATATTAACAAGTTGGATGACTGAATTGTTTCAAAAAGTGAAGAGATTATTTCTCTTTAATTCGTATACTTTTCGAGTATATTTATAAACTTAATAGTTAATTACGAGTTATGTTTCTTGAATAAAATTAAGTATTGCAAATATATATTAATATATCTAATAACAGAATGAAATTCAAATCTTTCGTTTTGGTTATCATGTATTAATATATCCATTAAATTAATTATAAAAAAGAGGCAATCTTATTAAATTTCTTATTCTTAATCATATTATACAGCTGTTTTGGTAGGGATTAAATACTGAATGTAGTCGAGACATTATATAAATTAAATAAATATGATTAGCTAGCTTACAAGATGGAAGGGGAGGGAGATGGGTGTATGGGGTAAGGACAGACTAGAAGTGGGCTAGGAACTCCATTCTCACATAACTCAGCTGCTGCGCTGGCTAATCAAATTCTGTCAGTTTGTGCCTGGAACTTCGGCTGTTATCTAGCAAAGCCAAGAGACACAGCTGGAACTCTGTATACATATTTTGGCCAAGTTGTCACGTATCGGTCACATTTTTTCACATTATGCAGAGGGTGGCCGAGAAGAGTCTTGTGAGCCTTGTGCATGTGGCTCACGTAACAGACGCATACATAACATTACTTAATTTTCATCAGTGTTTCCTTGCCTCCTTGCCTCTTTCCTCCCCTCCCGGCTTTCTCCTCTCATTGTCTCGTCAGAATTTCAACAAATTAATGAAGTTGCATTTTTTGGCGATTCTTGGCTTGGCATGCCAAAAGCGAGAAACAACAAATTGGCTGCCAGGTCAGCATCTGCATCTGTGTTTGGCATTTAAATGTGTAAAACGCTTTTCGCGCTGGATAAAAATATAAAAACAGATGACAGAATTCCGCCAGGATGTCATCATCACTCAATGCAACACCGCACCCCCACGCTTCACCACCCCTTCCGTTTTTTGTGTGTTTAATGTGTGACGAGCTGAAAGTTTCCTCGTTTTTTACTTGGTATGCGTAATCCCTATTGGCTTTTGACGCTCCAGCAATTTAACGTGAAACAGTGTTAAGCATGTTTATTGTTCCATTTGGATGCTATGTAGCCTTTTAGTGAGTTTTACTGTAGCAAACAGGAGATTACTTTTTCGACCACACTCAAAAAAATCTGTCTGACTTTTAGAAAATCCACTTGTTTTCTGAATATTTAGAAGAGCTGCAAAATATTACAATTAACTCAGCGACAACAGCTAAACTCTGATAAAGCATTATATTTTATTATAAAGATATACATTACTAAAAAATTGGAAAATAATGTTTTTAATTTAAAGATATTTTCTTTATATTTTTATAAATTATTTTTAATTACTTTCATTTTTGTTTGGATTTAGCACGTTTAAATGCGTATATGTCTTTTTATATTATGCTCATCCGATATTTATATCAAATACAAATCTTTAACTTTAAGTTTTTGCTTTATTTAAAATATTTTAAAGCATACAAAGCAATAAATACCCAAGTACAACCATATTACAGGTGTCACAGTCAAGATTTTTGTTTGATTTCATAGTGGAAATATTCACGAGTGCAAATGAATATATGAATTATTTAGCAGACTGAATGTCCCCTTTCGGTGACAAGTCTTCCTCAAGCTTGACATAAACAGCATAAAGGATCAACAGCAAAGAGGTGCCTCTAAATGTAAGGAACCAACACTAACCAGACCAGGAAAATACCCTGAATACCTACAGCTTTGCATTTAAGTGCAAGACTTGTAAAAGTTGTACAGGGTATTTTATAATGCGAAAATGCACTTGATTGAGTAACCCTCCAGCGGATCCCCTGTATAAATCTTTTCAGAAAATTTAGAGAGCGATTTGAGGTATTTTTATCAAAAATAATTTTAGTTTTCATATAAGTTACAGGGTATACACAAACATTTATTTTTTTTATTTATAAAAACACCACAAGTCTTGTTGTAAATTTAGAACGATATTATATATATATATATATAAAGAAAAATAAATATAAAGTAAACGCGAGAATTATAAAACAGACTACAATTTCTAAACTACTCCACATACCACAAATTACAGGGTATACCTCAAGCAAATTTAGTTTCCGCGCACACAAAAGCCGTAGCATAAAAAGCCCGAGCATAAAAAATGCAAATAAAAAACTGAAAGCGAAAGAGAAAGAGAAATGGAGAATGGAGTTAAGGTGACGATGAAGCTGGATTCAAAGTAAATGCAAAAGTTTGGGGAAAATTGCATTAGGCGTCCGCAGATAACGAATAGAAGCACGCAGTGTCTGGAATGGAATGGAATGAAATAGTGGCATGTAGATGGATGCTCCAAGAATGGGTGGGGGAGTGGTGGGGAAGAGCATGTACTGACTTTGCCATATGGCTTGCAAATCTATCAAAACTGTGAGTCGGCATTGGAATGGAGCCCACTTTAAGAAGCGACTGTCGTCAACAGCTGTGGCTAGAAGAGACATTGACATTGTTGTTTTTGTTGTCTTTGCACTTAAACAAAAAGATGCCTTTGTGCAAGTTTATTCCTGTCAACGGGAGTGTCGCTGCTGCCAAACAAAGCAAACAAAAAAAAAAGCAATCGACTGACTAAATGACGGACTGACAGTCAGCTACGCCCAAGTGTTCTCTGACAATAACATTGAATTTTTATGGCAACAACACGTTTCTGGTGGCAAATGGCAAGTGGCAAGTGGCACATGGCATGGCTGTGAGCTGAACTGAACTGAAACGGCGCGAAATGTCTTATGCAAATACGTATTTTTGGCCAACAAGCTTACGTTGGCTTTCTGGCAATGCAGTGATGGCCAAAAGTTGTGCGTCATTTTGTGGTAATTACTTGAAGCACAAATAAAACTTAAAACAAATACACACAGCCAAAATACAAAGAAGAGCAAACAAATTAACAGTTGTAAAATATTTACTTAAACAAAGTGCTGAGCTATTCAGAAATATTTCAGATGATATTTCGAAATATAAAAATATAAAAAAGATTTTTTAGTTTTGGCATCATTTGGTAATGACAATTGTAAATATGTTGATATTTTAGTGGTAACTTTTAAGCATCTTAAGCGTTAATTAGGAATAAACATTTATTTTTATGACACCCAAAAAGATAGTGAGGGGGGGGGGGGGGGGTGGTGGGGGTTATGGTTTAAACTTTTCAAGCAAGAACTTTGCTGACCACAGCGACGCATCGAGGCCTGTCCAAACTTTGGCGAGTGATGACAATAGGGGCAGTGGGAAGAGGTCGTGGAATCTGTGGCTGCGCAGGGAGGGAGGTGGTGTGAGTCAGAGGACATCGTCTGATAAGCGAGATTGCGTTGATTATAGCATACTTTGAGGCGGCCAAGTGAAATATTGCCAGTGACCTTTGGGTTACTGGAGGCAGGGCTCTCTTTTATGCTAGATTAAGCGTAATTTTATAATTAGTGCGCAGTTGGGCGTGGCCACAAAGGGGGTGGGGGCTGCGGGCGCAAAGTACACAAAGAGTGTAAAGTAAATAAAGATGAGGCAACTAACCAAAATGTTGCCCCAAAAACACATAACTCCAAAAAAGAAGAGGCTTATTTAATTCTGCTGTCTTTTAGAGCTTTAAAGAGTTTAGCAAATTTTGAAAATTTATGCTAATGCGAAATGTAATCAGCTCTTAATATGTTAATTATTGGCTAAACTTTTATGTGAAATTCACTGGGGCATTATAAAAAGATAAAGTTTTGTTCTCCCCATCAGATAATATTTTGAATCTACTCTCAGAACTGCCGAAAAAGCCTTCCATTGCATTTTCAAAAATGGCTAACAAAATGATTTTTAATAAATTTGAATTATATATAAAAATTTAATGGGGTATAACCTAGTCGACTAACTCATTTTTAATTTTGCTGGTTTATTACATAATTCGAATTAATTAGAATTTAGATTAGTGGCCAAAGCTTAAATATATTTTTATTATATATATTTTTTATTATAATAATCATAAATATTATTTTGTTTTTGTTTATTTCACTTCCAAGGACCATTATAATAATTAATTTTAAATTAATGTGTCAAAAATGCTGTACAAGAAACAAAATAACAATTTATGATGAAAAAATAATGACTTGTCGATTTTGTTACCATGGTTTTTCTTTAAAAGTAAATAGAACAATTTGTGTTTAACTTACAAAAATATTTTATTTCCAACTCTATTTTCTAACGCTAACCTACACTTGAAAAAAAAATAAAGTAGTGTCGAGAAGATCGGCGCCCATGAAGAAAAACAATAAAATACGCTCAAAGCAGCCGCGACTAAACAAGAAAGTGAAATTTATAAGTAAGTACTAACAATATTAATTATAGCTAAACACTTTAAACATTCTAAAAAAATGAAAAAAGAAACCTGCAGAAATATTGATTAGTTTCTTTATAAATATTTTTATACACCTTTAAGGAGAATTTTGAAGAGTATATAGGGCTGCCTTCTGCAGTTTAATTAGATTTAAGCTACTTTGTGTTGCGCCTCAAAATATATAATGCTATTTTACCACCCACTTAAGTAAAGTATCTCGATTTACTGTTTCACCCTCTGCCTATCATCCCCTAATTGCATAACGACACAACTTTTTCCTCTGCTTGAATTGATCAAATTAGACAACATGGCAGCAGCAACTGTTTGATGGGGAATACATGAAACTGAGTTTTGATAGGCAACTGACAATGTGGCAGTAGCCAACTAAAACGCCCATTTGTCGTGCCCCCCAAAGTTAAGGGGAGCAAAAGGCCAGCAGTTGCAGCAGTCAGCAGCAGTCGGTCCTTACCGACTGCGAAATACTCTGATACCAATAGATTACCAATATATTACCCAAAGATTACCAATAGATTAATGTACTTTTTAGGGTTGGTGACACTAGCTCTAAAATATAAATGTAAAATATTAATTTTCAAAAGTGATTTTTTCAAAGGATGTTTCTCAAATGAGAATAGAAATTCATTGACCAATTCTAAAAGTGGGTTCCTTAAAGTGCACCTTCTAAATTTTGTGATTCTAGCTTTTTAATATTATTGATTTAACATTCATTCAGTGACTGTAGCACAACAATATTATTTTTTATTTATATTATTTTATATTAGTTTTTTAAAAACAGTTATAGGCAGCGTGACCAACCAATATACTCTTCTAACGTCGATAACAAAGTATAAAGTAAAACACAACTTGGCAACATGGTCACCAATTTCGAACCGCATGGCTGCAAATGTTTTCTCCAAGCGAACAACAACAACAATAACAACAACAATAATAATAAAATGAGCCGGTCAGGTAGACGCCACTGGGCAAATGAGTCATTTCCCAGACCTGCCCGGCCGAGACGCACCTTGGCTTTTTGTTGCCTTTTGTTAGGTAATAAAATGTCAAAATCGTCTGGCCGGCGCCAAGCCAAATGAGGTAGATTTAGTCGCACACAACCAAGTCCCTCTCCTCGTTTTCCTGGCCGAAAAAATAACATGTCCCTAGGCGAATAGGTATTATTTGATATACTCCCCTCCAGTACACTACCCTAGTCATGCGTATATTTATACAACTGGACTTTGTGTCATTGTTGCTGCAACATTTTTAAATATTTTGCGGAGATTTTGGTGGTCGTGTTTGGTAAGCTGATATACTCACTTTGCATCCGCCCACCCACACCCACTGTCTACATGGGGCATGCAGTCGATTAATTGTCGTGCCATGGTGACAAAAGTTTTTTCATTTCATTATGTTATACCCTGTAAAAAGGTAGAGTTTGCTAGTTCAGCTACAGTCTGACTTTATTTGTCAATGGTTCTTTTATGTCAAAATTTTGGTTTATACACAAAACTAATTTAGCTATGAGTCGGCAATTTTTTGCAATTTATTTATGTGATTAGTAAGTAAAATGAAAAACAATTTTTAGGCAGTTCTAATTTTTAAGCCAAGTAAGTTTTTTAATTTTCCAATTTACAATAATAATTAAGTTGGAACTGATATCGTTAGAATTACTTACTGGTTTTCATAAAATTATTATGTGTGTTGAATTATAGATACATTTAATTGCATATGGAGGGTATCTCAAAGTCTAGCATTTGATTCACTTGTTTCACCTGTTTATTTTAGCCGCTGTGCGGTTAGGTGTAATTAAGACTGCAGGTAAAATATATTTGTGTGTTTTTTAATGTGGTTTATGTGGGGTGTTGATAAACAGCTATCACATTTTCTGGCTGGACGATGAACTTGTTAGTAGGATAAATAATTGGACTGCTTCTCGGGCTTTGATAACATTTACCGTTAGCAAGCATTGGGAATATCAACTGTAATTGCTGCAATTTCTTTTTCAATCAATCTTAGAAGTTTATAAATTTTCACTTTTCATTATATTACTTGGCAGATTGTTTGTCCTTCATTTTGTATCCATTTAAATTTTCATTCATATTCATCATGGAATATCAATATCAATATCATCATGCCTTATCAATTTATCTTTTCTTCTATTCGGATTTATTGAGTTCATTAATTTTCGATATGCAGCCTGCCCCTGCCCATGCCCCACTTCCGAGCCTGCCGTTAAAAGATTTTCCTCAAGTAAGAAAAATTCCAAAACTCGCAAAAGTCATTAGAGCTCCGACAGCTTTGAGTAAGTTGAGCATAGTTTGCTGTTTGATGAGAAATTGTGGCCAAGAAGGCTGGTTAAAGGGGAAAGCAGGAAAACGGAATTTATCTTAACTAGTTTTTGTTGGTCCGATTTAATGGGTTTGCTAAAGTTGCAAGAGTTCACAGAACGACTCTTCAATATTCATTTCGCAAACATTCGGAACGAAATTTAAATGCAATTATAAAACTAAATGAAAAGTTGAGCGCAAGAATTTCATTTTATTATGAAAATTGAATTGTTGTTCAAACTCTGCTGACAAAATAGCTATGCATTAAATATTAAATAACTGCTGGCTGCTGCAAATTAAACCTAAATGAAAATTGCATAAAAATTATTAAACGATATATTCCCACTAAATATTTGCATAAAAGCAAACTAATTAAATGTTAATTAAGTTGCCAGCTCCAAAATAATAATAAAACCAAAAATTAGCCAGCAAATTAATTGAAAAGCCTACAGCCTACATGAAAATGGGTTTGGTGGGGGTTTGGGTCTAGTGAGGAGTGAGGAGTGAGCAGTGCGACCGGGGTAAGCAAATGGAATAAACGTGTAAAATGGCAAACATCAATAAACAACACTCAAATTGCAATTACAAATTAATAACGACTGGCAATCCAATCGAGAAATATTTGTGGATATACATGATGCATGATACAGGGAACACACATGAATCTATCTGCATGTATTTATTGCTCATGCATGATATGCAAACAGGAAAGTGCAACTTGTAAATTGCACAACACACAAGGGGATATTCGGGGAGAGACGGAGACGGAGGAACGAACTTCAGTGCCACAATTCAATTATGCGTGTGCGAATTTTTAATTAACGCTGTTTATTTGATTTAATTGAAATACTTTTTCTGTTTGGCATCATCTCGTTCCCAATCTGTACAATGTTCTGTGCCAAGTTAAAAAAGAAAATAACAAGCAGGAAAGCTCTAGTCGAGAGTGGTCGACTTCGAGATGAGCTGAACACAGCTGTTATATATAGATTGTTGGGTATTATTTATTTGTTCTTCATGAAGTTTTTAGAGATGATAAATATTAAGTCAATATTTTCATATTCAATTAGATTGTTATATTTTAAAAATTGTGGTTATCAGAAATTAAATTTGCATCGATATTGGTTAACATACACCTATATGGCTAATCGACTCAACTGTTTCGTTCATGTTTTCTATCAAAATATGACTTGATTTAAAGTGATAAAAGACATCTTAAAAATGTTTACTTCTGCAAAATAAAATAAGTTCAGTTCCTTATCTGGGAATGTTTTACAAATATATTATTTTATTTTATTATTGTCATCTGGGAAAACTGAGATAATTGCTAATTAATCCACTATCGTAATGATAAATGTCAATAATATAATAAAAATGTATATAAATTGAAGGATTTTAATTTGTTTTGCTAATAATTTATAGCTAAGCCAACATTTAATAATTTCATAGCATCAGTTTTAATTGCTTTGTTAACCAAAGTTTTTTCCAAAATATTTAGACATCATTATTCCTTTTCTACATAAAAAAATAAATTCTTATTAAATAGAAAATGTTGTTAGATTCTAATACAGGATATATTCTAGTCGAGCAGTCGCTTTTGGCACAATTATTTATTTACTTTTGAAGTGCGAACGGCAAATTTTGAAAAGTTAAAAGTGGAAAATGCAATTAAAAAAATGAGAGCAAGTCAATTAAAAGGACCGAGATGACCATCGCAAAAAGGTTTAAGCCAAAAGGAACAAATGAAGCAAAATGGCTGACACTTCTAAAAGTGTCGCCATTAAAAGTTTTTGCAGAACCATTTGGAACAAAATCGGAAACGCCTCTAAAATGAGAAAAATGGCATCAGCGAAATAAGCGGATATTGTGAATTATTGTTTATGATGACAAATCACACCATGGAGTGCAGAAGAGCAGAGCACGGACAGGAATTGAGCAAGAGTTGGGGCAAAGCTCACTCTGAATAGCTGGCCAAGGCATTAATCTTCGGTGCATTCCATCGGAATACCAAGAACATATGTGCAAAAAGAGGAATATAAAAAAACTGGCAGCAAACTATTCATGAGGGGCTACGGACTCCACTGATGGCTAACAGACTAGTTTGAGGAATGGCTCTGGCAGTAATAGTGTGCAAAGATGATATATTGTGAAATGGAAAAGCTATTAGAAGTCTAAGTGGAAAGCAATCTCGGTTGGCATTTAAGCCAACTAATAAACAGCTGTCTTGTAAAGACGACAGACAAGTTTTAAAAGAATTTTCTTATTTAAAAAAAAGTCGAATTGCATTAAAACGGAAAAATCATTATTTGGAGCTATGCTTACTAAAAAAATAAAGTCTGAACTGTTTTTTTTTTAAATTAATGCTAAATATAAAAACATCAAAAACTAACTTTTTCTAAGGAAGGAGAAAAGGAGAAAAGCAAGCCATATTTTTTTTATATTGTTCAGATTAAATAAAATAGAATTACATAAATGTACAAACTAAATGTAAATTATTTTTATGTGCTTGCACATTTTTCAAAATTTTAGAGTTGGAGTTAAGAAAAGAAAACGCGGTGCTTAAAAAGAAATTTTCTTTTCTGAACAAGGAAGCAATTTGCCTTTTCGCCAAATTGTCTAAAATTGAATACGATTTTTTTTTCTGATTGTGTGAAGCAGGCTCATAACAAATTTAACCCTATCAGTTTCAATTCAAAGAGCAAAAATTTAATAATATCTTCTTGCTGAAATCATTAAGATTTTGGGTTTGGTGTCAGATAGGTGAAATCGAAACGAGTATTTGGCTAAAATGCTTGCCGTGTTTGTCTTCATCCGTTGCATGGCCAGCGGGGCAAGAGCTTCTTGTGTCTTGTTTACTTTCTAGGTTAACATGTTCAAATAGTTTGGAATTCCACATGTCCAGTAAACCAGCCAGCCACCAGCACCAACCATGTCCCGGAACACTTCTCCCTCAAATTGAACACTCCAACCAGGAAATGCTTTTTGCTGTCATTATTTGCATAGCAAATATGTTTCCTTTTTTTGGGGAAAAGGTGAGGAGGGAAAGCAGCGGGTTTCTGACCACACAGCAAACGGAATACAAATATTTTGGCCATTTGTTTGCCTTAGTCCGTTTACTTATTATGTGAACATTTGTGAATAAGCAATGCCAGTTGCAGGCAGGACCACAATACAAAATACAATAATACAAATAATAATAATGCGTATTATTTATGTTAATGGCAACGGCGGCAGCTTCCCAATGCAAAGCTAAATCCTGACCCCAGGGACCGTCTACAGTTTAATTGCATATATATACACGACATATCTATACTCATATATATATATTATATATGTATTTGTTTTCTACTATGGCAAATTGTCCCTGAAGCCAACATGGCACTACTTGTGCTAACATGATTTGACCATAATTCAATTGAAAGTTTTGCTATATAGCAGCAATCAATCAATCAATCAGACAATTCCATTGCCAATATTTATAAACATTTCTCAATACTGTGTAATAAAATACATAGTTATGCCTTACCTTTTAAATGAAATGCATATAGTTAAATACTTATGACTGAATAAACATAATTAAATCAAACTTTTGGAATTAAAATATTTATTAAATTTATTTAACTGTCAAAACTATTTAGTTTAAACCAAAATAATAAAAGAAATCCTTTTCAGAGTTTTTGTGCTTCAAGCAGATAATGTTGCTTCTTTTTCTTGCTAGTTTGTGATAAAGGAGAAAAAATATATATGAACAGAACATACATTTTGATATAAATACCCGTTGACAGAAAGTATTGCTTAGTAGATAACGGTAAAACACGCGTTTCCGGCAGTTTCAATTATTCCACGTAAGGATTTTATTGAAACCAAGTTGTTTGTCATTCATTATTTATTTATTTGTTCCAAATTGTAAAGTAAAAAATTGGCTTTACTTGGGTTAAATACAAGTCGAAAAAATAAAACAATAAATTTATCTCTTATATAATTTAATTTAATTTATCAATCTTATATAATCTTTATAATAAAAATATTAAATATGAAATTGATTAATCCTTAATTTCCTTAAGAAATATATATTTGCAATTATTATTAATATTATTTAATATTTATTTATATACAAATTTCATTACTACTTTATGAGTTTCAAATATGATTTTTTCTAGAAATTCGTCTTTGAATTTACACATTTTGTAAATAATTTCTGACATTAAGAAATATAATTTTAATTTTATGAAATTAGTAAATAATCGACGGAGTCCTTTTTCAACCGTTACACAAATTTGCGCTGAATTATTGAACCCTTTAATATATGCACGACATTAAATCAGAGATTGCAACATCCAGTTGAAATTTACAATTGTTAAAATCAAACAATGCATGTTAATTATTCAGCTCAACTCTAAAGTGTGCAGCAATGCGTGGGCTTGATAAACATGAACAACAAATAAATAATAATAAAATACATTTACGCGAGCGGCAAGCTGAAAACCAAAAGGTATTTCACAATTGAAAATATTTTCCTGCCACAGGAGCAAACCAACAGAAGTAAAATGGGAAAATGTTGAAGCTGATAATAAAATGAGCGGAACAAAATCCATTGCAGATCAGGAAGTGTTTGGGTTTTCATTTTGCCAGCTCCGAGTTTGACCCAAAATAAAAACTAAATAATTATTATGTGGTGTGGCTTAGACTGGTCGGTCGACGATCCGATTTTGGACAATGCGGTCAACCAGTTATCTGGACTTTTGTGAGTCTGACGATGCTCCATGCTGCATGCAAAGCGTTGCGCCCATTTGTATGCAACATTTTATTTATGGGTACACTTGGATGGGGCAATTTAATTATTACACTGCATAATACGCTGGGAACACATCCTGGTGTCCTGCTGATTGCGCATTGAAGTGAGCTCCAAAAATGCTTTTCAGAAAAGGTTTTTAGAAGTGAAACCAGCCGAGGGGTGGGGGGTGCGTAGAGGGCTCTTGTGTAAACCACAAAATTGCATTGTGGTCAAACACGAGTCTTAGCTTGGGCGAGTGGCATGCAGATGCTTTGCATACTGCCAGGATTTAAAAGGACTTAAAACCAGAAGCAGCAGCTGTCAAAATGGGCTCCTGCTGCTCTCTGACAAAATATTTTCATTGAACGCATAATTTTCACACTTGTGTGTGTTTGAGTGTGGGTGTGTGTATGTGAATAATAGTATCCACTTCTTCATCCTACTCCGCCGAGGAATATAGTGTTATTTTTACCTGCATTGGGATTTGTCTCCTGCAATACTTTCATCAAATTGTACAAAATATTTATGCATATTTCCGTGGCTTGGGTTTGGCAGGTGATTTTTGAGCAGCGAATAAACAGTTAAAAGATAAAATTGAATATTTAATAATTCGGCTCTTGACTTTGTTAATATGTTTCGCATATAGTTCAGGCACAAATAATCAAAATAATTATAATAAAATAAAATAAGTAACCCAATAAACAGCTTTTGTAGTTGATTGATTAAAGTCAATTCTATTATTCAAATATCCGAACGAAATATATGACTTATTGCGAGTATTGGCTGAAAATTTGATATTAAAAAGCTTTTTTCACAGATAACAATTTTAAAAATAAAGTATATAATAAAATAGAAGCATATAATACAAATATTAAATTTTATTTGTACGGTTTTTTCGATTTATAATAACGATCATTTAATTTTCTTTTGACACAAAGAGAAACTTTTATATAAAAAATAAATAATATAATTACTACAATAATTACTTAATACTTTATAAAAATAATAACCGATTATTGTTTTAAAACTTAGTAAATCTTTTTGAATGTCAAAGCTAGCAGTTTCACAAAAGAGATGTGAGGCTTATAAAAGTTGAAGTCAAATCAAAACTTCTGGTTGAGTTTCTGTTGAACTCAAACTAATGGCAACCTAATTAATCAAGTGTCAACATTTTGTGGACACCTCACACACACTGACAAAGAGTTCAATAATAAGGGTTCTATTGCTAATTGGTTTTTGCCAGCAGTTCGTTGGGGGAACCTTCTTAACCTTAACCCATAGGCCATAAATGTGCTCGCCACATTGATTTGCACAGCGGAATTGCACACACACAAGCACACACATTTGTGAGGAGGGGTGGTTTATAACTGTACCTGCATGTTGACGGCCAATAAACTAAACAGCCTTTGGCCATAAAGCAATCTTTGCTCAAAGTGGACACCAAACACGAACAACTGGAATATGGAAGGATTGGTTGCTTGGTAAAAGTGCCAAGGGAGCAAGGAGTAAGGGGTGCTGGATTGGTGGACTAATGGCAATAACAACGACAATGGAAACAAACTAATTTAAACGCTCATAAAACTGGACACACTTTGAACGCAAACTGGATACCAACCAAAGGGGGTGGCACTAACCGACAGGGAGGCTATTCCAGCAAAAACAAATACAAATCGCACACACACTCACAGAAATACACAAAGTGGTGTTTACACTCATGTTGTTTCTTCCTTCCCATATTGCCCCACCAAAACTTAATTTTCCAAAAGAAAATCGATAGATTTCATTTATTCCGTCGTAATTACGGATTGTGCTCATTGTCATTGTAATTTATAAGCCACGCTTGGTTTTAATGTCACTTTCCGATGTGTTTTAGCCTTGTTGAAAATACTTGGAAGATGGTCTAAAAGTTTAAGGCAATTGCAAATAATTCGTGCATTTAATACGATAACATAAAGATAAATCTAAGTGTGAAAAATACATAATTTAAATAGACAACATGACAACAAAGATTTTTTGCTTAATACATAAGAATTAATTTATCTTATTATTATTGATATTTAGAATTTGCCAAGAAATTGTATGCATTAATTATTTTCCGTTTCAGTAGTTTATATTTAATATTGGTAAAAATGAAGCTAATCCAATTGAAAACTTATCTTCCTACTTAAAATCAATCCTTTTAAGATAATATAAAGATACATTTTTTTTAAACATTTTTTTACACATTAAATGAAGTTGTTAACAGTGCAATGATAATGCAAATCTATGTTTTAGCCTGCATTATATTAACAAAAGTAATTAGTTGGCTTACTGCTGACTATAACAAGATCCAATGTTACGGAAAGTAACTCAGAGATACCGCAGGACGAATCTAATTAAACTGTCAGCTGGGATATTTAATGCTTCTTACGACGAGGAAGTTGCTGTCTCTAAATTAAACAGACTTACAAGCTTCTTCTGGTTTTGTGCCTGCCTCGTGCGTCGAGTCGTTGCACATAATTTGCTCACTATGCTAAGCCGCCTGGATAGTTAATCAGACTGACAAGAACAGACCGACCGAGACACTAATTCTCCCCCCTTCTGGACCCTTTAACACCCCCGCTGCTAGTTTAAAATGATGTTGCAAACGTTGTTGCCGTCTCGTCGCGATAAGGATGTGGCTGCGTGTTGTGCAGGACGGACGAGCACATGGCCAACATATTCTGCTGGACGAAATGTTGTTGAAATGTCACTGACACTTTTAGCGTACGCCATGGCAACGTCATCACGTTGCAAGAACTGCAGATGCAACATTAGAATTTGTTGCTCCGCCATAAACAGGCTACATAGAATTGTTCAACTGACTGAATCTGCTGCCAACGCCCCCCTCAGTTCCCCCTATTGGCTCTTACAGACTGTTTCTGGGCGGCTGGCATTAATGCAACCCCATCTCAAACATACCCTTTTCACATCCGCATCCGCATCCGTATCCGCTTTACAACGGCGTCATCTAAAATGCTCTGAACAATGAAATTTTGTTGCAGTTTGCTTTTGTCAATTGCTATTTGCCATTTTGTTGGACGACGTTGGCCAGCTTTGTTGCCAGTTGTGTGGCGTTATTATGACAACATTTCCTCGCTGGTAGCTGTTTCTCTGTTGCTATTGCCTTCAATGGCTAGATAAATTAATGTTTAGGTACTTGCAACATACATAAATTAACACACGCATATCTGCTCAACAAAACTGAGTTGTGGCTCGCACGGTTGCATCCAAATCGAGATTATCATTGTAACTAACGAGGGTTACTCAAGCAGTTTGTTTGACTTATTCAATATATTTAATATGTAGCATTATTTTATTTTTATTTATTTTTCTTACACACATTTTAATATATATTTATTATATTTGGGTTAATGTTTTTATATGATTCTGTATTTTTTTTTGTATATTTTAATATTATATATTGTATTACTTTCGCTTATTTTAAAGAACACAAAAAACATTTTTATTTTCTTAAGAAACTTGTTTGGCATATGTAATTTTCTGATTTCGATACGAAGTTTAAGAAAGTAACTATACAAATTTAAATTCTGTATCATCTCTTGCTTTTATATAAAGAGAAAGGCAAACAAATTTAGTCCATTCATTTAACAAAAATAGATTGAAAACACATTATTTGTGTTATTCGTTAAGATCATCTTTTAAGATGAGTATTGCTTTTGCCATGAGCGAACTTACTGTTTTGGCTTTGCACACAGTCGACAAATTTAAATACTATTTTTTTAAATTGTTGAATTAACTATCCAGTAAATGCTACCAACTAGTGAAAGTAAAGGAGACTGCACTTAATTAGCTGCACAAATAATACTAGCAGAGGGGAAAGAATTGGGGGTAGGGGAGCTAAAGTGTTTGCGAAAAGCATTTTCCAAGCCAGCGATCTCAAAAAAACTAAAATGGACAAAGGGCGAATATGTTTAAGGGAAACTGTTCTGTTTCATTTCATTTAAAATTTTTGTATATAACACTAACACTAAGCAGGAACAAAAAAGAGAGAAAATTGAAACAAATAAATGGCAGCTAATTAGCTATTCACCGGGCAGACAACAGTTGATAAACACAGGGCGCTCAAGAACAAAGCAACAGAGCACAAACAAACAACAACCAAAATAAACACGAACAAGCAAAAAATGAGACCCCAAAAAAGCACATGGAGAAAACAACAATAAGCAATAACTGCTTAAATTGCAAAAGGGAAGTATATTATTATTTGCTACAGTTAACGAAAGCAGCCCGCATTCAGCGAGAAGGAAACGTTAGAAATAGTCAGTTGGGGCTGGCGGGAAGTTAAACCTGTAGCCGACAGAATTCACATCTTTGGCTCATACGATTCGCGTCTTTATTTAAATACTCTATCAAGAGTAAAATGATATTTAAAAATGGTTTTGCGAGAAAATTTTATTTATAATAACGATAGCATAGGGCATAAATCTGTAAAATGTATTTAAAATGAATTGTCTAGTTGAGTTTTGGTTATTTATTTCGAGGAATATAATGCATTTTTCTGGCAACACAATTTTGAATTATATATATTTTTTTAATTTTTGAATTGTTTATGGGCGATATTTGAGCGTTGAGTGGAAGTCGTAGGGTAATTTACAGTTAGTCACTCATCGTTCGTTTTCACTCGACTTGCCTTTAATTGAAATGCAATGCACAAAGTGTAGGCGCGTCTGACGCCCTAAAATACACGCTGACTGTGCACAAACACACAAACACAAACGCTTGTAACGTATGTAAGTTTGTTAGGTGACTGAGAAATAAACCCCAAGAAAGGCAGTGCAAAGCAAAGCAAAATAACAAGCGAAAGACGAGACGAGAACCAAAGCATACTTAGAACCGCTTAATGAAGGAAACGGCATAAAAGTGGTTCTACTCAACTCTCTCCTTCGAAAGCTTAAAGAACAGGAGAGCAAATACCCAACGCTGCCGGTGGGGGAATGCGTTGCCTTTTGAGTAACGCGGACACACTAAGAATAGAAACGTAATTTGCCGTTGACTACGTCACATGCTTGCGGTATTGACAAAAAGAGAGAGAAACAATGGAGGTCTAAGGAATTGTTGCTAATTTAGCGTAAAGTGTGTAAAGAGACACAAGGGGAGAACACAAAGATAAATAAGGTAACTGTTGGTTAGCATGCAATAATTATAGTTGCAAAGAGCAGTAAATATACTACATAGTGACGAATAAATGTGACTAATAACTGTTAAGAATTGGTTTACCAAATATTAACATTTCATTAAGGTAAATTATAAACTAATTAAATGAATTTCTGCAGGAGAATTGGAATCACAACAAAATGTAATTTGGTGATCGATCATGAAATATTAGGTGCTCTAAATAAAATACATACTTATTGAAAAGTATTTTTTACTCGTACCTATCCCTTGTCTTAAGGTTCATTTTAAAATTCTTTGTATAATTAAGATTGAATTTAATAAAACAAATTAAAAAAATAACTAGAATAATACTTACTGGTTCCTAATTAAAGATATTAATATATCATATTTATGTAAAAAGTATTTTTTTATTTGCCATTTTATATTTTTTTAATGACACTTATTATTTTAAGCGCAGATTTTAAATCAATGTATATAAAATGTAATTAAGGCAACATGCCTATAGCTTTGGACTAATATATAACTCTTTAGTATAGAAATACATACAATTTTTTTAATATATTTCAACTTGCAGCACATGCTTCTCCTCAAAAATGTTGTATCCGTTCATATTTAATTTATATACTAGGGAATAATTATTTAGCAATCAGCATTACATAGGCTAACTTTTATTATAACTCGTTTTGCTGTAGAGCCTAATTTTACCAACAGTTTATTGACTTATGCTAATATTAAATGACCTCACAAATCGCCGGCAAAGAGAGCAACCCTTGCAAAAAACAGACAAAATAACAAAATGAAATAAAAATCAATAGTGCAGTAGCCTTTGGCACTTGCGATATTTTGATATGTGTTTAAACCTGGCCGGCGACGTCAGTTAGCCGCATTCCCAAGGTGATAAACTGCAGTTGGCAAGCGCAGAGTGAAACGCCCCGACCCCTTCCCCAATCACACATCAATGTGAGGCCTTAAGTTAGTCGTCTGACTGTTTTCACCCCATAGTAAAAAACAAAAAAAGAAAGAAGAGAAACCACGTAAAACAAGAAACAAAGAATTGAAACACGTCACGTCACTGCGTCATTTGCAGTTGTTGCAATGCGATACCTGCTCGGCTTTCGTATTTTACTATCATATACTATATGTCTATATATTTACTACATAGGCAAGTCAGGGATTGCGGGGAGTCTTCTTATTTTTTGTCTGGGCCAAAGCGCCAGGCTTCATTTGGCGACGTCGCGCAAAGAGTTGGAGTTGGATTGCGAGCAGAACAAGCAGGCGGAACAGGGCAGAATGCAGAGAAGGAAGTCGATTAGCTGCACGTGCAGACGGCATTTGCTTATGTAATCGCCTAGAAACTAGACTGCGACAAGGCATGCAGTGAAAAAAAGCAAATAACTAAAGAAAATGGCTTGGAAAACTCAACTCTAGCAAACTCCGAAAAAATTACACTAAAATTTAAAAAACCTGAAGAATTCCAGATTTTTACAAATAAATTTTAAACAGTGAAAAAAATTCCTTTTATTGTCGATTTTTGTGTATTTTTTGGAAATGTATTTATTAAAATTAAATATTTCTGAAAAATATTAATCTTTTTTACAGAAAGGAAGGTCTTTGGTTCATTTACCGAAGGCATAATTTTTCAGCTAGTGTTATAAGGGTATCAGAGTACTTCAAAGTCGGTTACGTCCGACTGTAAATAATATGACTCTCTAAACTGTCTAAAATCTTTGTATATGTAAAGTCTTAAATATTAATATGTAAAAGTCAGAGAGTTCTGTGTACAATCATAGAAATTAACACCAAGGAAATTATCTTTTTTTTATCGTTAACAGTTCAGAATTAAGAAAAGAATTGGTTTTAGACAAGAATTATTTTAGAAATATACTTTTTTACTAATAAGACGAGTTAAAATCTCAGAGCCATTTTTTTTTAGTGTAATGAGAATTGCTTCGAAAAAATAATACATGTTACTAAAATTTTGTCAATTTTGAGAAATGATGGCTGTCACTAAAATAAACACTGCAAAACATGCGATTCACACAAGATACTTGAAACTTAATTTTTCCTTACACTTTGATAAGAACATTATTTATTTGAACTTAACCAAATAAAAAACAACTTCCTTTAATAATCTGATGAATGATTAATGAAATCAAGTTTAATTCTTAGTTGTCCCTTTAACAAACTATTTTTCAAGTTTTTTTTTTGCATGGAAGAAGTTTACACTGAAGAAGCCCTGGAGCATTTTCCTGCCTAGTGCTCGTTCCAACTTTTTCAAACTATATCTATTCTGTCAGTTCTGCCTTCAGAGCAGCTTGAACAACTTTACCCAACCACTAACAATAAGTACAAGATTTTGGCTTTTATGTCTTTTTTTTTATTCATTTTTTTATACGTTTCCCTTAGAAATTTCGTCGTTTTCGCGACAGCTTTTTATCTCAGGCGTTCCATGCTGCGAGGCGTTGCATTGCTAAAAAGTTTTTCTTTACTATCTGATGCGAAATGACGACACTCACTTCTGCGAAATTCAGTGCACCTGAGGAAAGGGCAGGGAAATTGAAGTTTGCTCAACAGCTGTGCAAAAATGTGTTCCGAGCTGTTTCTAAACTGCACATCAACTTTTTTTCATACAGTTTGCATTTTTTAAACGTTTTATCGAAAAATCTCATTTTTTTTTATAAAATAATAATATCCATGAAAATTAATAGCAATAGAAGAAGCAATTAAAGAGATTTGTTAAACTAGCAGTAATTTGAGCCGCTTTGAATATTCAAGACTTATAAAAGACCTGTTTAAAGAAATAACTATAATAATTTACATATTCTATTGATTATTGTATTTATTTCTCTGTGTTCAGTACACATGCTAGTCGAGCTCTCTCAACTAGAGCATTATTTCATAATATATTTGTACAACATGTAATTTATTTTCTTAAATCGAAGCTTACGTTTAAATTTTGGTTTTTTTTTTTAAATATGGTCTAGTTTTACAGATGGCGTATCTTAATTTTTTTTTTTGTTTTTCTCCTAAATTCGTTATCTGCTCGGTTGCTACTTTATTTTAAATATTCTTGCGCATTGTTTATACAATATAATATTGCTCTTTAAATTAAATATAAAACCTTAAATTATTTTTAGCTATATTTCCATAAAGACTTGTATACTAATGGTTTACTATTTTGTTTTTTCTTTCTTTTCAGGTAAGTTTGACTCAATTGTTTGGTTATTCAAGAAAACTCACTCGAAAGCTGCAGTCAACAGTCGCCACAATGAATCATCATTGTGCCTCGACTCGAAAAATGCCACTCAACGGCACCTAATCCATTAAAACAACAACCCTAACAACAAACACAGAAACAAAAAAAAAAATATGGGAAAAACAACAAATGCGTTTCTGCTATTCTGTCGCCTTGTCGTATGCAATTCCTTATGTATATAAATATATATATATATATATATATATAATATATATATATATATAATATATATATATAGTTGTTGTCTAGAGTAGTAAAATTTTTGGTGACATTTGCCCAACTCTGAGGCCAATCAATGCCAAGTGCCTGCTGCGATTCACTTACGGGGCCTTAGATGATAGGGGCGTGGTTAGGAAGGGGAAAGAGTATGCTGTAATATTTGTTCGCTCAGATGAAATATTCAAATGGTTTCATTTCATTTGTATTCAGAAATCATCGCGAGTGGAGTTTGTGTATAAATTAAAATCAGCTCATAATTTGATTATTTTTAGGTTTTTCCTGACATCTTAAACGATTTATTACTTCAAGAATCAATTTTGATTCTTGTGTACAATAGTTATGTAATAATCATATATTGATTTTTTTTAACTTCGAAATGAAAAAAAAACTTTAAGGCATAAACCAGATAAAGTGAACTGTTTTAAAGCTTAAGGTTTAAAATCTTAGATAACTAAAAGCTTAATACATTTCATAGAAGGAAAGATTTCCATATATTTGTAAATATATTTAAAATATTATAAAATGAATATACAATCTATATATATTGCTCAAACAACAAAGAAGGTTTATTCAAATATATTTTATCTGAAGAATATGTCGTATAATGGTATTGGCCAATCGTCGAATCACCGTTAGAGAAGTTGCTGAGGACCTAGACATATCGATTTTTTCGTCTGTTGTTGAAGTGCTCGGGCGTCCGGCACGCTCTTCGTCGTTCACATCTTCTCGGCCTTCTGAGAACATTTTGTACCACCGATAAACGTTGCTTCGGTGCAAGGTAGCTTCTCCGTATGCCACAGTCAACATTCGGAATGCATCCGCGCACTTAATTTCGTTTTTCACACAAAATTTGATACAGGTTCTTTGATCCATTTTTTTGAATAGGTAAAAATCGAAGACGATCCAAAACACGTGCAAGCAAAGCAGCTGTCAACAATTAAGTCAACATTCAAAATGGCCGAGCTTGTCGGCACAAGTGGGAGACATGAGTAGCAACATAACGCCACAAAAAAAAATCGAAATTCGAATATACGTAACCCGCGAAAATTCAAAATTCCTAATACTTTTTGAACACACCTTAATCATTGAGATTAGAAAAATGTATCATATACATTTGTCTTAGATTTAATGTAATATATATATATATATATAACTTGCCTTATGAGCTGGTAAGTAGCAGATTTTTGTGTTTCTGCTTCTTATTTACTTCATGTTTTTTTTTTAGCTTTGGCTCTCAATCAACTCACTCAATTTAAGAACTGCTGCCAACTGCAGTTTCTCCACTCAAGTTCCGGCTGACTCATCAGCTGTTTGGCTGAGCAGCTCAGCTGTTCTTTCGTCTGTTGTCGCCGCTTAGGCAATTAGGCTGCTGCCCAGACAAATGTCGCCGGCGACTTTTACTAACAACTGCAACAACAACAACAATAAGAGCAGCCGCTCGTCGTTGACTCTTTTGGCAGCGCATGCCAAAGAGCCAAAAAAAACTCACGAATTTAAACTATAGGCCAGACGTAGTCTCTAACTGTATTTGTGTCCTGGGTGTGCTTTTGACTCCTTTTTTTGTCGCTTGCTGTTGGCCTCATCAAGTTGCTCACTCAGTCAGTCATTCACTCGATTCAGTCTTTTAGCGAATTTCTAAGCGTCAACAGCGTCGCGAATTGCAAAACATAAAAACCATTCAATACAAAATTGAAAAATTTGAAATAACTTGTGTGATTGCTTCGAATTTGCTTGTGCCCAACGCAACGCAATCCTTTCCTAAAAATGGTAGCCATCAATTTGAATTGTAAGTAAGACAGATGAAATTATATTAACATATTTAACTTAGTTAACAGTTATAATTTTTTGTTTGCTGTGAACTTTTTCGTGGCTTACACTTTTTCAAGTGGTGGCAACTCTACACTGAAAATTGTTTGGTAATTGAATTTTCTCAAAGAGGAAATATTTTGCAAATTATTTGAGAATTGAGTGAAGTGCACATGGCAAGGCAACGCAGTGCCACACCCTCTCCCATTCACCCAATAGCAACCAGTCGTTGAAAGTTTCATATGCTCCCCTTCACTAACCCCAACGAGAAGCCATCAAAAGTGGTAAAAATAATTTAATTAAGTGCAAATTAAAATGCTTTTATGAATATTAAGCAGACGAAGATTTCCATAGCAAAACAAGTCTACAAAAAACATATTCGTATTTTCCCCCCATGCTTTTAATTTTAGTGCCGCAACTTTGACTACTTTTTTTGCTCTGCTAAGGGATAATTATTGCAAAATGCTATTATGGAGAATGGGACTTACTTCTATTATTATCATTATGTTTTCGTAAAGCACTGAATATCATTTCTCTAGTAGAGCAATTCATTACATTTCAATATCCATAATGATATGACAGAATAACTGTCATTTCAGGGCTGTAAATAAAACTTTACTCTCGCTCTCGTATTTTTATATAACTTTTTATGCCATTACTTCGAGTGCAGCAATTATAATTTTGAAACTACTTATCTAATTGGCCCAGTTGAGCATCAAAAAGGGGAACACGACACACAGTTGAGTACTTAACTAACACATTTGATTAAAGAGAAAGCAGCTTATAAAAAAATTATACTTTCTGTATTACACAAATTATACTTTCTGTATTACACAATATTCAACAATATCCAACAATATTCACAAAGCACAGTCTCTGCAGTATTAATAATAATAATTCCATTTCATTTAAATTTTTTTTTTTTTAAAGATTGACCATTTTGTTTTGTATTATATTGAGCTTAATTATTTTTTTTAAGTTACAATGTTAATTTTAACTTAATGTTTAATTCTCTAAACATTTTTTTTTTTGCGAATTTAGCCTAGATTAAATGATACAAAATATTTATAATTAAATATGATCAAAAAATAAAAAGAATATTGCATTTAATTGTCACAAACTGTAATAATAAGTAAAAAGTGTTTAGTTTCCAAATTACTTACTTTTAAATCAAAACAAAATTTAACCCGCATAGTTTTTTTTTTTTATGATTTTCAGAGGATTTAATTGAGTATCTTTGAACATGGTTTATTTTGTGTATTTGGCTCGGCCTTTTGGCTTTTTGTGCAGTGCCAGCCCAGCGCCTGAAAAAGAACACAGCACGTCACTTCTGCATTTGTGGTGTAGACAAACCCCCCTTTTGACCCATTTTGGAGTCTGACAAATCGCTTCAGCTGTCATAAGCAGATTTTTGGGACGCATATGTTGCTGGAGGCCAAGACTGAAAGCCTTTTGTTGCTGCATGCGTGGTTGTGTTTGTGTGTGGGTTTAAATGTGTGTAATTAATGTAAATCATGTCATCAACACTTTGTCAAATTATTTCAATTAAAATCATTTGGAAATTTATAGCACAATTTTCTAAGCTGCATTTAGTACAAATTGGGGTTTCTTTCTGTTCTGTACGCTTCTTCTGCTTCTCCTTCTGGCCATGTTGGCATTTTTAATTAAAAGCGTGAAATTTCAACGGCTCTTCTACAACACTCATATAAATG
Organism: Drosophila dives; assembly: GCA_035042365.1. Classification (NCBI taxonomy): domain Eukaryota; kingdom Metazoa; phylum Arthropoda; class Insecta; order Diptera; family Drosophilidae; genus Drosophila; species Drosophila dives. Next base: position 1,628,169 of record JAWNLJ010000097.1, on the reverse strand, counting down.
TAAAATGCAAGCTGGCAAAACTTTAAAAAAAAAGCAAAATTATTTTAATTGAGGTCAACTTTTCGTACGTATGAGTTTTTTATGTAGCTGCATTTTACGCTGCTTTAAGTTTTTATAATGATGCTTATTATGTTAATGAGAGTTTTTCAGATTTACTCTTAGACCCTCCCATAAATGAGTTTGAGTGTGTGTGTGGTGCTAACCAGTCCAGCTGGCCTGGCCACACACATGTAAGGCATCCATGGAGAGCCCCCACACAGCTTGAATACATATTTTATAACGTTAAGTGATTAAACAAAGTATGATTTTTTAAATTTTTAATTATTGTCAAGAATATATTTATATAAGTATAATATGAAATCATTAAAAATGGGATTTTCGCAAAGTTATATAACAGTTCGAAGGAAATATCCCCGAACCCAAAAATTATTCATATTCTTGGTCGGGATCAAAAGACGAGTCTGGAAATATATAAGCAAACCGATTTTAGAGTCAATTCCTTTAAATTTGAAGTATGAGTTCTTCTATACGACGAATATATATATCGATAAATTTTCAGCTTTGCGAATATCGATACAAATCTAAATGCGATAATTATAATAGTGCCGCCTCCCAATATAATATATATATCTCGATACATTATTATTAATAATTTTAACAATATAATATAACAATTTAACATTCAAGTCGTCATGGCCCAAGGCATGTTCTTATATTAATCTCATGCCTCGCTTCAGGCGCAGTAATTTTCCATATATGTATAGATAACTATGTATGTATGTGTGTATGTGCGATAATTAAAAAGAGGTAAATGTGTATGTTTACACAAATACAAATGCGTTTTTCGCAAGTCGGTGATTTCAGTGGATAACAAGAGCTGCCGTTTAATGTTTACATTGATTTATTGGATAAGATAAACATAGAAATTTGATATTATACATTCTGAATTTGAATATGTATTTAATTTGACTTCAGCAGGTCTGAGTTTAAGCACGCAATTTTTTTATCGACCTGAGTACTGCGCTCAACGTTTGTTATCGATAAATAATGTTAAGCCTGAAGCTGTAAGCGAAATCCTATTGTTCAACATGTTGACATGTTAATGTGTTCATTTGTCGTCGACAGCTTTCCAAAATTGGCGCTATTCATAATACAAATTGACCCGACAAACATTTGTTTCATATTTTTAATAAACCTAAACTTTGTTGTAAATTATAAAATTTGTCTGAGCAAATACAAAAAAAAAGTATTTTAAATTAACATTGCGACTCAGTCAGTCAACAGTTGCTACCTCTGTCACTCGGGTTGGCAACACTGGCTTATGGATCTTGTTCATTTTGTAGAACGCGTCGAGCGCTTTTGTTTTTTCAGCTTTGTTCTTGAGCAGTGCAGATTGTGACCAGTTAGACAAAAAAGAAATCAAATAAAATCTTTGATTTCTGATTAATAAAAGTGCAAGTGAGTAATTTATTACAATTTTTTTTATTTGGTGGCAAAAGTGTGTAGCACAGCATAAAATTACATTTGAGTTGAAAGACTTTTGCAACATTTTTTTGCATTCACATATACAAATGTAATGTACACATGTATGTGTGTGTGTGTGTGTACTATAGGAATTTACACGTAGTTCCTGCCAAATCAGAACTATTCGTTTTTGGAAGTAGACTTCTGGAAATTACTTGCAAGGGACTAAAAGTGTGTGTGTGTGTAACTTTGGCAGAGTATCCATATTTTATCAGCTGTCCGTTCAACCATATTAAGAAAAATTAAATAAAAAACATCAAGTAAATTTTTTCATTAAAGTAGAGGAAATATTTTGGCCAGATTACGTATATAATGGCTAACTAACTTTAGCCATTACTTCACTTACTAAGTAATATCTGAATTTTCTGCAGCACATTGGATGATATATCAATTATGTAGCAATAGTTATTACATAAAACATTTTGTTAAGTTTAATATCTCAGATTTATTTAACACAACCAGGTCATATTAATATTCAAATCATGATTTTGATTTTGGCACTTCTGTAAGTTCACTCAAGTGTAATAATCAGTTGTTCTATTTGCTATCAGTTTTTGAGCCACCATTTTTTATCTGTGACCGAAATCTAACGGAGCATTTTTAAGTAGAAATGGTGCCCGTCACTGTGCCGCTTCCGGAGTTGTATCTGAGCAGCGAGTGTTGCAAGTGTAAGGGGAAGTCCTTCACCGGGCGTCGCTACGTCTGCTGGCTGTGCTTGAACTATCAGCTATGTGGCACCTGCTATGACTCCGGCGACTTTCCGGTGATTCGTGGCCACAATTACTACCATCACCTAGACGTGCACTATACACGCGCCGAGTACGAGATCTATTTCGGCGGCGAACCCTACCGGGCCGATAGCATGCCGCAGAGCTACAAGTGCCCCATGTGCGACAAGAGAGGATTGAACTTGGTCACCCTCGAAATGCACGTCAACATTGTGCACGTGAATCACTTTGATTTCTTTGCCTACTCGCGACTGATACTCGCCCGTCGCAGGGCATCTATTACGGGCTTCAATCAGGCATCGATGCGATTGATCTACATAGGCTTGATGAGGCGCACTCCTGATTTGCTGGAGGGCAAGTCCGAGTTTCTCGGTCCAGCAGGATCGACTCACCCCCGACTCGGGATTATGGGGCCTAAACAGTCGCCGACTAAAACTATAACAACTGTAACAACAATAAACACGAATCAGAATGTGGAACGACAGATGCAGCTGCAGCAGCAGGAACTTCAACTGCAGCAAATCCGGCAGCAGCTGCAGCAGTACCAATTTTTTCATAATGGCCAATTTGAGCTGGTGCCGTGCAAGCGTCTCAAAGATGATGATTCGAGCAGAAGAGTTCGTCTTATGAATGTGTTGCATGGATGCAACAACAGCAGCAGCAGCAGCCGCAGCAGCCGCAAAGAGAAAACAGATGAGAAAAAAAAGGAAATGAAAGAAAAGGAAAAGTTGAATAAGGAGTCGAAGCAATTTCTTTGCACACCGTTTTTGCAATTTGGCGTAGAGGCGCCACTAAATGTGCAGAAGCCACCGAAAAATCGTGGAGCATTTATCGAGGCACTACTGTGCTCCATACTCGCCGACGGCGAGCTCAGTGCAGTTACGCCGCAACCAGCAGCAGCTCCTCAATTCACAAATCAAAGCTCAATGATGACTCAGCCCGAGATGATCTTGCAGAAGGAGGCGGAGCAGGCAACTCAACACGATGGTGCTGAATATAGTACCATGGCCATCATTAGCTCCGACACTGATTTAGACTCAACTGAGAGCAGCGAAGAAGGGCTCAACGTAGAGGCTGCCAACGAAAGGGGACAAGGCGAAGACGATGACAATGCCGAACAGGATGAGCAGGATGAGCAGAACGAGATGGATGACGAGAATGAGGAGAATATTGATGAATACGGCGATGATGACTTGGGCGACTTAAATGATTATTTTGTTTTTTATTAAATCTGCTACACATTATAGAGAATTAAATACAGGAATTAGAAATTAATATTTCCACAAATTTTTCCATTAAATAAAACGAACAAAATAATTGGCTTTTTTAAATTATTTCCAAATGATGGCTAGTATAAGATTAGTAAATCTTATATCTTATTTAGTTCTTCAATTCAATGAAAAGGATTACCAAAGAAGGGAGAACTTTAAAGTAGATTTATGTATTCTCTTTGACATTTGTTAGTGTTGCGAAACGATCCGAAGTGTTTTTGGGCGTTCTCCATTTCGTCATAGCCATAATTCTTATATATTCTGCATACTTAAATTATTATTATTCTTAGTCTTTGGTGACTGCAAGCGATCTGCTGGACGAAAATATATATTTAGGGTTCGTTTCTCGGTCGATTAACTGCTGTGTTACACAACACCAATTTTTATTTTTAATCAAGTTGGCAGCGCCAAAGAAACGTCAAACGTGCTTTTTTCGTGTTGAATATTTATTGTTCTGTTCTGATTGTGCTTGCAACTAACGGGATGTTAATGTAAAATTATAAAATTAAAAAACATTAGAAAAAAATAACATCATCAAAAAAATTTGTAAGAAACAGTTGTGAAAGTTTTCTAATATTTTGTTATACCAAAGTCAAGAAATTAATAATGTCTTTGGACAACGAGAAGATAAAGAGGAGCAAGTGCTTGGGCTGCCCAGCCGAGGGCGATCTGGGATTGCGTTACGAGTGCACCGTCTGCGGGGAGTCTGTGACCTTTTGCGACAAGTGCCACGTGAGTGGCAGAAACAAGTCCTGCGGGGGCTCGCACAAGTACTATCATCCCATGAAGGCCCTTTTCAATCGCAAATTCCTTGAACTGTACTTCTCTGGCGAGGAGCTTGTCGATGGGGAGGCGCCTCAGAGTTATAGGTGCGCCTTCTGCCAGGAGCCCGGCTTCACCGCCGAACAGCTGCGGCTGCATGTGCTCGAGAAGCATGGGGGGCACGCGGATGCTCCCGATCTGCTGGACATACTAAATCAAATGAATGAGCAGAAGAAATGTGAGTACGAAATGGCTGTTGGCTCTTAGCCTGATTGTTGCCCCGAGTCGTGCCACTTTAGCAAATTGCCCATTGCTTGCCCCTTTGGAATGTTATTTTATCCCTCTTTTCCACCGTATGCCCAACTGGCAGATACCCTGTAAGCTAATTCAAATTAAATGATTCGATTATTTAATTGTCTATCGATTTTCACCTCAAGAATAGACTGAAATTATGCTGTTTGCACCTTTTATTTCATTTGATATTCACCTCTATGTTTTTTTAGCAAAACTCCAGATCAGTCTTCTAACTGCTGGTGCTGATCCAGAACAAATACATGTATATAATTTCACTACTAGCCTCGGCAATTTTGAAAATGCCTGCAGAATGCAAAGAAATGGGGTTTCGCAAATTTAAAAGTCAAATTGAGAAACATTTAAGCATGGTCAATGCTTGCTTATAGCCCAATTGCGGTTCACATTTGGGCTACTGTTGATTGTTGCTCTTCCACTCAATCATTGCCTGCAAGCTCAAAGCCAAATCTAAACCGTAATCGAAGCGGAAACAGAACCCAAAACCAAAATCAAAACCAAAATCAGTTGCATTTGACACTTTCTATTAATGGCAAATTATGTGTCAACAGCTGAATTGGACGCACAGACGGACTGCTGATGGAACATTTTGCTTCAACACCTGTACCGCACACCTCCCCCGTTGCTAGACATCTCTCCAGGCTGCTGTTGTCTGTTTCGACAACAAATTTTCCACTTCATTTGACAGCCAAGCAAAACTTGGCTTATGTTAGATTTCCCTATTTCGGACTTCTGGGTTGATTCGGGGTTGTTTTTGTGGTTTGCCTCTGAATTGCTTAGATCTGCAATTTCTTTATGTAATTTGTGGATGTGTCTGGGATTGTCGTAACTCAAGTTACATATTCGATTTGTCTTACCTGAATTGCATTGGGTTGCTGAATAATCGGAAGCTTCATCGCTATTTTGATTGATGTTTGTTTTATCATTCTTATGTTAAACTTGGTCAACAATCTCTTTTGTATTACAGGAAATTAATATTTCACTCAGTTGAAATGGCACATTGATTGAATAAATCAGTGCTTTTCTTCCATCAAATTTGTAACTAGTAAACTAGTTTAAAATGAGGAGACTTTTTATTTAAGGCATTTTCATTTAATGCACAGCTGCAAAATGCGTTTTCCACTGCATTTAATATCATAATTGTGCACAGGAATTTATTGTTGTTCCGGGCCTGTCATTATCAGCATATTTTTCCACACGGCTTTTTGCCTACATGTGTGTTATGCGTGTCTGTTGTGTGTGTGTTTGTGTGCGATTGTGTTTGATGTATGGGGCCGCATGAAAAGTGTAAAAAGGCTTTTCGCAAATGCTTTGCGGATCGTGTTGCACATTACTCATAGCTACGATTGAAAAATGTGCAACAAAAGCGGCAGCAACCGAGGCGACGCCAAAGATGGAAGCAGAAGTTAATGTATTACAGAGAATGCAACGCGCACAGCTGCAACTTGCAACGGTTTTAAGAGCTACTCAACTCGTTGCTGCACCTCTGTGCTTCTGTGCACCGGCTTGTGTACTCTTCTGACTTTTGATTCAATTCATTTAATCTGAATATATTTATAATATATATAAAATATAAAAAAAGGTATTTTGAATACTAAATTGTAAGTAGATTTGCAACGAATATCAATTAATTTATTCTTGCAACTATTTGAAGTACATTAAATTTTTAATTCGATTTAAATATAATATTTATAATACACAATTTAGATTAATAAAATTGATATTTAGAACATTATTTTAGGAGCTTTTTCGTTGGATATTAATTTATTTATCCTATCAAATATTTAATGTGTAAATTTAAATAATCTTAATCCAAGTAAAAATAAAGAACTTCAGTATTTGTGAGATTTTTATGCCAGTAAATAATTGATTTATATAGTTTTACGTCATTTTGTAGCTATATTAATGAACTTGATTCAATCGGAAAGTTGAGTTTGAATACATACAATATTTGAAAACATTCTTTAATTTAAGCAACGTCTTTGTCGTATATTGAATAACGTATTCTAGTAAATATTCGATGTGTAGATTTAATTCTGCAAGGGTGAAATAACTTGGCCACATCGGATTACATTTCCCTATTGGCTATCAGCTGCACGAAATGACGTCAAGCTGTGGCAGCTTGGGGGTGACTTCTGTGAGTGCCAAATTAGCCCGAAATACATAGTAGTATGGAGTACATAAGGAAGAATAGAAAGCGCCCCTTTTTGCAGAATATTCAAATATTGAATTACTAACGAGTTCCTTGTTCCTTGTTCCTTGTTCATTGCAGCAACTGAGATCCGTTGCCAGGAGAAGTCGCGCGGCGGGCTCAGCTATGAGGTCATCCTGGCCGAGCCGGCACCCAATGTGGCCGTGCCCAAGCGACCCGTGACCCCGGGCAAAAATGTTAGTGTCGAGGAGATCGAGCAGAAGCTGAAGGCAGCCGAGGAGCGTCGAGCTGTAAGTAAAATCAATTGCATGAAGATCGATTGGCATTTGGCTAATCCTTTTACTTGCAGTCCTTGGAGGCCCGCAAGATGGCCGAGATCTCCATAAAGCTGGCCAAAGTTGAGGAAGCCACTCGCAAAAAGGATGAGATTACCAACGAGTTCATCACTCAGACCAAGGAGCAGCTCGAGACCAAAATGGAGCATCATGTGGACATGCGCGAGGCCATCATTAGGGACTTGAAGGAGAAGCTAAAGGTGAGCCACACTTTAATGCCAGCTCTGCCAATGATTTTGAATACTTCTCCTTTGTACAGATGCATGCCCAGGATATTGAGAAAACACGCGAGAATCTCGAGCAACAGAAAACCAACGAGCAAAAGGCCATCGAGGAGAAGTTGAAGGCTGCTAAGGCCTTGCGTGCCGAGAACATCAAGAAAATGTTGGATCGCCTCAAGGAGCATGTAAGTCTTCTTGTGGCCAATATATTATCATATATATATATATATATATATATATCTGTTGTAGACGTTGTATAAGTTAAATGTTGTTCGTTGTAGCTTAGATTATCGCTTGTATTTTACAGATATTGAAGTATTATTATTTACACACATTTTTATAATTTACAAACTATTCAGTTGTTGACAAAAAAATAATCATTTCTATATTTATTATATATTATATATATATATATATATAAATATAATATATTTTAACTATATTAAGTTACATTTTTTTTATTATTTTTGTTTTACATATCAACAAAGGTATTTTAAATCCCCATCTAATTTTAACTCCTCCACTTGGCCAACGATCTGGGCTGCCTCATCTGCTTCATCTGCTTTTAACATGTGGTCTTTGGCCTTCAGCTTGGCATACTCTGCTATCAGAATGAGATTGAGCTTGTGCTTTTAAAAGTTCTCCTTAACGAACTTTGCGAATCCAATCGCCTCCCGCCTGCACCTGCGTCGGAACAACATTTCCCGAATTGTACTTCTTGTTCTGGAGCAGAAAATCCCCACGAAAGCTTTATTTTTACCTCAAGCAAAGCGGCCTCGGTTAGATTCAAGTAGGTCAAATTATCATCCGCATCCGCATCCTGTTCCTGTTTCTCCACCTCCACCAATAAGTGAATGCTGCTAACTCTGCCCATGAAGCCGAAATGTTTTCTGTTCAGTGCTGGTCTCTGGTATGGTTTTGGAAAGAGACTGTGGCTTGTCCATGTCGGGTTTGTTTACCTGGGTGTCGTCATGCACCAGCCGCTTGTTGCTATCAGAGTGCAGCTGTTCTTCGGAGGAGCACAAGTGTAAATCCTTATCATCCAAACGCTTGCTCTTATTCAGCTGCCGATTGGGCACAGATGAAGGCATCGTTGTGGTCATGTGTGATGGACTCCCTTTCAAATTGTTTACCTTTAGAGATAGATAGAAAACGACCTGCAAATTATGGAAACCTTTTTATTTTAATAATCTTTATAATTATTTTTTACATTTTGTATATATCTAATTTACGTTCTTAACCTAATTTTAAGAAATTTTAATTTTTTTTTTTAATTTTTACTAATATTTACAATTTTTAGGAATAATATTAAAATCATTTATTATTTGCAAACTAATCATTTTAAATATTTATTTAATATATAAATATTATTTATTGACCAATTTATGGTAACTGGTGTAAAATAGTTATAAAATAATATTTGTCTGTGTGTCGAGTGTTTTGATTTTACCCATCGATATAATTTGTCGGATTTTGTCATTTTTTCTTACGATCTCATTTAGAACACAATCAAAATTGCTGAAATCAAATCGCAGAACAATCAATTGGAAAATCAAAAGATTGAGGAGAAAGCGCGCATTATTGAAAACAAATTGTACACCGCAGAGCAGAATCGCGAAAAGGAATTGCTCAAGAAAATTGAGAAAGCTCAAAAACTTGTAGGTCACCACCACCCCCTTCCACCCCACATTACCTTCTACCACTCCCCTACAACAAAACACAGTAAAAAGAGAATTAAATTCGCTTCTGCTTTCGTTTTTATTGTTTGCCTGCCGTTCATTTGTAGCAGTTCTTTTCCACGCTTGCATTCAATTTGTACATAACTCTAATGATTGCCTCACTTACAGGAGCGTCGCGCTGAGGTCGTGCGTCAGAACAAGGCCCAGACCCAGGAGGTGGATGGACAGCAGAGTCCCATTGAATTGTCGGGTTAAGCGATGGGGTCCGCTCTGGATGGAATTGCCGTTGCTGAGAATGGGGCACGTAGAGCGTTCTCAATAAAGCGCACAGCGGCGGCTGCAACACACACACACACCCACAAACACACACACAGCATACATGAACACAAAAAAAGAAAAAAAAAAACTACAACTAACACGTATTTAAACCAGAATTTCTTAAGCAACAACTGATTTGCTTCAAAAATTTCAAGTATTAAACAAAGCAAAACGAATGGAAAACAACACGAAAATTACAAACATTTTTCAAACATTTTTGCTGAGCAAGCGCAGGCAACCAAGAAGAAGAACAACAAGAACATCACAAACAACTAAAACAACAAAACAAAAAAAATTAAGTAAAAGCAAAACATTTAAAGGTCAACTCTACACTATACTACAAAAGCAAATGCATTCTGCAAATTAATACGAAATACATTTAGTAAAGCAAGTTTACAGCTAACAAATCGCAATGGAAAAGCAAAAAAACATTTAACAATAAGATCTAACAATATCATATTTGTTTTATCGCTCTACAGATTTTAAATTTGCCAATAATTTCAATATGTTATTTTTAAATTGGTTTATGTGAATTGATTTTAAGTTTGTTCCATTTACATGTATACAAAATAATTATTGAATGATTAATGTGATTTGCCATGCTTCTAAATGATATAATATAACAAATGTATTCTTTATTGATTTGTTGATTTGCAGAGCACTTTTAATGCAGCTAATTGAATGCCATAAATGTTTTTCAAATTGTATTTGCCTGTCGTTTTCTTCGTATGCTTTGCTTGAAAAATAATATTGAAATAATATATAAATGTATATCAATTTTTTATTTAAAGATGCCCAACTGCATTATATAATTTAAAAGTAGCGAGCTGGACATTAATTAACATTAATAACATTTTTTATAAGTTCGCATTTTCTATCTATATAATAAATGTCAAACAGAAAAAATACATAAAAAATGCTTATATAAAAAAAACAAAAAAAAACTCAATAAAAATCCAATACAAAGTAAAACAAAACACAGCCCTTTTGTTTCATTTACACAACATAAATAATTTAAACACTGTAGGCATTAATATACATACCAATCTATATATATGTATAATACTATATATTATAGAAATTGAAATAATAATTAAAAAATCAAATGCATATTTTGTCTAACGTCAAGTTATATTTAGAAAGAAGTTGAAGCTGAAGATGGCGCAGATTTTCGGCCTCAAAAATGGTTTAAATGAAATTTACTGGGGAAGGGGCGGGAAATTTAATGTATTAATTCTTAGGCAATTTTTTGCATCAGCTGCAAATACTGGTTTTCCGATTAATTGGCAAGTGCAAAACATTTAGCGCTTATAATTAGCTTAAATTTAAATTCACATACAGTTATAAATGTGTACTATTTCTGTAACTTAACTATGACTACTAAAAATCAATACATATAAACATATATTATGTATATATAATATATGTATTTATATATATATATATATATATATATATATATGTATATAAATATATTATATATTTATATATATCAATACATAGGTACACAGTAAAGTACATTACAATAAATGCTACAATAAAGCAAACACAGCAAGCACAGCCACCACAATTCTGGAAAAGTGCAAAACTTAAAGCATATTCAAACAAGAAAAACTAAATGCAAAAATAAACATAAAAATCAATTAAATTGATAAAAACGCTTCGATATGTACTCAATTTACGATATATATATACTACTATATATTAATGTATAACCAACATCAATAACCAACGAAATAAAAAAAAGCAAACTTTTTGTATGAGAACATTGCAGTCACTTTTTTGTTTCTCCGAAATAAAAATAAGAATGATTTTGCCCCTTAATTAAAAATAAAAGCAGCCTATGCAATAGTTCTTTTAGGTTCATGAACTACTTTAAAACTAAGTTTATACACTAACTGAATGAAGATAAGTGAATTCTAATAATGAATGTATAATAAAAATGCGTAAATAAAGAAAATGAAATATTTATAATTGGTAACAAATGCATTTTCATTTCAAATTAAATACTTTCAATCCGTAATAAATGCAGTCGCATTTTAACGTCAAGAAGAGTTTCAAGAATCTGGGATCGAGTACAAAGCTCAGTTGCTAAGTCATATATAAGCCATGGAGGAAATGTCAAGGCTTAGGCAACGGATCAGAGAGAGTATTATAATTAGTTCTCCGAGACATATCTGCAATTTAAAACAGTTTGTCAGTTTACAATATAAAATATATATTCATGTAAAATGTAATGATTACCAATAACGGCTTATAATTAACGACTCCTGCTTTGAATGACAGATCTCACAATGATTGTTCTCATAACTTATAAATTTAAGTTCAAAAGATTTTTTTCCAGTGCTGATAATAATAAAAGACCCATCGCATTAGATTTAAATTCTAAAATTATTTTTAATGTAAAAATGTTAATAATTTGAACTATCTTTGCCGTCGCCGCACCACATCAACAGAACTGCGTTCTCGTAATCGACTACCGACTTGTGTTCCAGCTCCGGCTGCAGCTGATCCTCAGTAGAGTCGAGTATCGTTGTGCCATTAAAATCCGAGTGATTTTCGTGATTTTCCTGGATGAAATGATATTGGCCTGAACTGCTGGCCAAGATAGGCAGAGTTGGGTGGAAACTGACGCCGTTACAGCAGTCACCGTGCACCGGCAACTTCAACGCCTTCGCATCGGCCTCCATCTCCAGGTGCCACAGATTGAGCACACCCGCGGTGTCCCCGCTGGCCAGCCAGGAGTGCTGCTGTGGACTTAAATCGAATTGGATGCGCTGATTGGTGTTCACCATGCGCTGGAACTCGCGCAGTGGCTGCTTGTAGTTGCGCATGTCCCACTGTAACAGCTTAGGGCACTTGCGAGCGCCACTAAACAACTGCCAGTTTCCGCCGCCGGCGCTTCTTCTTGTTCCGGCATCATTCGCATACCGTAGCTGGGTAATTCCGCCCGTGTGTCCGCCCAGCGTAAAGAGTGGGCCCACTTTGGGGGCACAGCGCAGATCGAACTGCTGGATATAACCACGCCAGTTGCCACACGTAACTGTATGCGGATGCTCCGAGGTCTGAGCGATGCAGGAGACGGCAAATTTGACCGCATATTCATCGTAGCTGCGACCGGGTCGACTTGTATCGAAGATCTTGATGCAGCGCTTGTAGCCCGCATAAATCTTTTGACCATCCTGCGAGAAACCCAGTGAAATGGCGGCCACAACCTCGTCCACTGCGTCGTAGCCCGCGTAGCTGCAGCGCAGCCGCCCATCGAACGCGTCCCACATGTGAATCGGCTCGTGCTGACGCGTCGCCAGCCAGCTAAAAGCGGAGACTTTGAATTAGTAACAGTCAAATCTTTAACTTGGTATGGTCACTCATTTCTATTTAGAGGTTCTGCTAGTACGTCTACTCACAGACAGGTGTCGGGCTGTTGGCTGTTCATCAGGGGATACCAGACACAATCGTAAACGGTGCCGCCCTCCGGCACATGGACGGCCGACTGCAGCTGGGACAGACTGCGGTCCATTGTGACACTGCCGGCATCGTAGAGATCCAGGGGCAGTTCCATCACATGCATGCCATCCAAATGCACGGGCAGCAGCAGACAAGTGCCATCTGGCGACCAGTAGCAGCCTTTCGTGTAATGTTGCGCTTCAGCCGACGACGGCCAGCAGCGTCGACCCAACTCAATCAGCTGCTGCTGAAAGTATGCAATTGCCGGCGTGATCGTATCACTGCTGAATTGCTCAAGTTGCGACTGGTCCAGTTGCGATTGACCAGCCAATTGCGATTGATCAGCCAGTTGCGACTGGTCAGCTAGTTCCGATTGATCAGCCAATTGCGACTGGTCAGCTAGTTGCGATTGAGCGGCTAGTTGCGATTGATCAGTAGGATCAGGCTGCTCTGTTATGTTTCCCGTCGACTGCTCGTCGAGTGTGTCGTCAATGCTTATCACCGGCTCGCTCTCTTCTAACTCGCTCTCCTCATTATGGCTGTTGTTAGAAATGTTACCAACTGGTAGCATCTGGCACTGCATCAGCTTGTTGCGTTCCGTTTCGCTCAGACTGAAACTGAGATTCGGCAAAGAAGAAGAACTGGCATTTCCAGTTGTTTTGCCAGGCTGTGAGGTGCTCGCCAATGTAATGTCCATGCTGCTGAAGCTGACATTGTGATTGAGCAGGGACGACGTCTGTTCCAGCTCAGATATCGCACAACTAATATCGACTGCTGTTAAAGAACAGTTGTTTTGTTAATAAATAAATAAAATCTGGTTAAAACTCACTTTGATCCATGGCGGCTATTTCATTTCGATGCTTTGCAGTCTGTGGTCACCCCCAAAAATGCATAACATTGAGTAAAATGTTACTTAACAGCGGGCACAAAACATGAGTGATGCCACTTACAAGTGTGACCACAGATTACGTTTACGGAAATCAGCTGTGCGTGTGGAGTCGCATAGTAATAGGCGGAGTGGTGAGTATAATCTAATTTAGATATTCTGTACAAAAATGTAATAAATATTTTTTGCATCATGGGAAATGCCACTTGCAAGAGTGCATATATAATTAATATTTGGAAATCAGCAGTGCGTATGAAGTTGCATGGCAATATAATATTTAAAATTGGTAATTTTAATAATTTTATCCAATTGAAGGGCAGCATTATATATATGTAAGTTGAAAAACTTCATAAAATGCATATAAATTGATATATATATATATATATACATATATATACAAAATAATTATTATAGAGTTCAGCTTAGGGGTATTTAATAGTCGCTTCATATTGAAGTTTTTTAAATGATGATTTCATTTCTGATTAAGTTCAATGTATTTTTTCTTATTTCCCTTTTTAATTGTTGTGATTAACAAGAATTCGTCATCTTTTGAGATTTGCATATTGAATTAGAGCCTCCCAAAAAAGTAGCCAGCTTTAATTCGAGATGTTAACGGAAACTCTTTGCTTAAGGCCAGGCCAATATGCGGCTCACGTCCGAGAGGACAAATAGGTTATTTGAGTTTATTTTAATTTAATTTGGACAAAATACAAATATCATTGACCTTTGCGAAGTTGAAGCAGAAAAAGAATCAGGAACAGTCGCAGAAGTAGCATTTTACATGCCATCAAATCGCAATGGAAACTTAAATGGAATACAAATATTATTTTTTGTCTTTTATTCATTTTTATTTTGGCTCTTAAGAAACAATTAAGTAAAAGCCCGAAATTAAAAATTTATGCAGCTGTCTGTCCACGGGGGAATATGTTTATAGGCAAATAATTGCCACTGGGCGTGGTCCTTATTGTCTACCTGCTGTCCGTTCCTTGCTCCCTGCTCCTTGCTTCCTGCTCCTAGCTCAACCCCAATAGAGAAAAAAAAAAATTTAAGAACGTTGCTTTTCAATTTGCTCATTTGCGTGACTGTACTTAGAGCTGCTCCTTTTTTTGCGGCTAGTCCTGTCTGCATAACTTGTCCTTAAGTTCTAATGCTTATTTATGCTGGTGCTTCGGTTAAAGTCTCATATTTATGTATTTACATGGCATGTATGCATGGCTTTGGGCTTGGTTCCAGGTGAATGTTTGGAAAACTGCACCCTTGAATGGCCACAACTTTAATCGTTGATTTTTGGTTAGTTTTACTATTTTTTCGATTGCAACGTATTTGCAGATTTCCCAAAGTAGCATTAAGTCAAGGTAAATATTCGACAAACTAAATGCTGCCATCATTGGAAAATTGAAACCAGCCAAAGAATGTTTTAGTCAATAAGACGCCTTCTCTGCTGTTTTTACATTTTTATGACATTGGATACAATATATAAAACTTTATTCAACTTTTAATTACTTGATTATTATGTAGGAAATGTTATTCAGATTCAGAGAATGCGAAAAGAATATCAATTCCGTTCACCCTCCCTTTGACAAAAGCTGTCTGGCAAATTTTTATGGTTTGTTCATATTTTGTTGACTCCCTGTAATTTGGACATCGTTTTCACTTTTATCTGTGTTGCTATATATGAACAAAACAAAAATAAATATTAAAAAAAAACAGAAGAAAAGGCAAAAGTATTTTTGAAGGCGTTCAGTCAAAAAGAGATTTTCTCAGTATTCATGTGGGAGTCATTAGGCTGGGATCCTCATGCTTGATGGCTTTTTGCAAAGCTTGGCAGGATTTTTTTATTTGAGTTTTATCCTTTTTTTGGCCTGTTGACAATGAGCGAAGCATTTCAGCATAGACATTTCCAAGGATAAGTGTTTTTTTTCTTTCCGACATGAATATTCATGTTTTGGTCGCAACTTAAAGACCATTTTCGCTTTTCAAACTTGGGGTTTGCAGTTGAATAAATAAGCCACAAATCGTATTTTATTGCGCTTAGAAAGACTCATATTCTTCGTTATTCGTTGTTTTGATGCTATTTAAATATATACTTGGAAGCCTTATGGCCATTTTCTAATTTAAAATTTGTTATAAAATTCGTAGTAACTCGATTATATTTCTCACAATATATATATATATATACTATTATATTATATATATATTATATTTAAAAATTTTATTTTAATGTATTTGTTTAAAATGAAATTAATTATCATGTAACTAAGTATTTTATAACTATATTAATTACAACAGTTATCAATCTGACGGAGTTTATTAATTAACTATACAATATAATATATATTTCTAAATAAATAAAATAAAATATATGATTTGATCATATATAAAGCCTCAATATGACATAGAAAATCTATCTATCTATCTATATATATCTATCTATCTATCTAAATCTATCGTCTTTTGACTTTTAATTCTTCCATTAACTCTATTTCTAGCAAACGTCTTATAAAGGATAAAACTTTTCAAAATTTATCGTTATAGTTATTAATTATATTATTATTTATACAAATTAGTGTTAAAATTTTGAAGTATATGTTATAGTTTATGTTTGTATTTTATTGATGATGATAGCTAGAAAACACAGCTTAGTCACCTGTATATCACATATATATTTCACATCAAAATATAAATTACCGCAATAGAAGAAAATCGACTTACATTTAAAACCGAGAGTAACTATCTATTAATTTGTATCGACCGGAGCATTGAATTTTATTACTCAAAATTTAAATAAGCTTAAGAAAAAATTGGTTTAAAGTTGTAGTTTCTTGTAGGTTTGAAACTAAAGACTATTTATAAAACTTCACTATTGCACTATTATGCAGGTGGAATTTTATAATATTATAAAATATTTTCTTCTAATTTCAGTGTGTTTTATTCATTTTATATATTTATTTTTTTTTAGAGCAAATAATTTGTATATAAAATTTAAAATATTTCTGAAAAGTATAAAAGAAATATCAAATATAATTAGAAGTTAGTTTTAGAAACGGAGAAAACGTATTCGTTCTAAGGCTGGTAGTTTTAATCTCAGATGGATTATTTCATGAGTGTAGTCAAGATTAAGAATGCAATTTCTTTTGATGGCATACAATTTGCACATATGAAAGATTGACGAGCCCCGAATGCTCTTCAAGGTTGTTCCACTTTCCACTTTGGTTTTGTTTTTGGGTTTTTGTGTTTTTGCTGTTGTTCTGTTTGCCTGCAAAGATATTGGGCAAATATGCGTTTTGGGTAAACAGCAGATAAACAACAGTTAGCACTGAGTTGTGACTCTGATTCTCTCATCTGCTATAAAAAGGTATCGCAGCCCTCTGGCAAAGGCACAGACCTTCTCCAAATTCCAGTTGATAGCAAGATGTGCCAGCTTTTTCTCATCTGTCTGAGCTGCTGCTGCCTGCTACTGGTGGCTGCCACCACCGAGCTGCCCGAGGAAGTTGTCACAACAGATGCGACGTTTGAGTTTCCTGATGAAGACATCACATGGCATGAGCTAGGCAAGCCGACTATGCAGGAGGAGCAACTGATGGCGGCGCTGAAAATAAACTGGTTACCAATTGCGCTGGGCCCGGACGCAGACATTGACTGGACCAGGCAGGTGGAGGAGGTGGTGGAGAAAGATGAGGAGCAAATAGAGGAGCAGGAGGAGGAGCAGGATAATGAGCAGGCAGAGAAGGAGGAGGAGGAGAAAATGCTGGACGCTGTACCGCGTGATGGCAACGCATGCCCCATCACTGCAGAGAAGGGACTAACCCGCCTGATCCGCAATGCTCGTTCTCTGCTCGATGTGCCCCGTTTGCTCAACATTTTGGCGAATGCTCGCGAGGATGGCAAGGTGCATGACTTGTTTCGGCTGCTGCGCAGCGATCAGTTCATTGAGCGCGTGCAGCGACTACGCAACACTACGCAGCAGGGCACACTGAGGGATTACGTGTGCCAGTCCCTCAAGCTCAATCACACCTACTACATTGAGTACGTCAAATTACTCATCGATGTGAAGTCCACTGTGCCGGTGACCAGTCCGTTGCCCAATCGACGCCGGGGGGTGCGTGGATTGCTGCAGGATCTGCGTGATGCACTGCCTCGTGCCCAATTGCGGGATCTGTATCGTCGCCAGCTGGCGGAGGATAGGGAACTGGCCGTCGCTGTGCGGCGCATTCGCAGCATCGAATTCCGCCGTCTGCTCGCCAATGTGCGCACTTTGCCCGAGTATCGGTTGGTCCGCAATGATCTGGAGTTGGCCGGAGTGCCGCTGCAGCTGCTCCTCAATCTGGTAGCCAATGCCTTGGGCTGGGGTCCCCTAGATGTGGGCGGAGAGACGGAAATCTTAAGTGGCTTGGATTAAGGTTGTATATGCTTTTCGCATAATCTTCTCACGTCAATTATTCAAAAATTGTCGCTGACTAACCAATTATTGTAGTTAACAAAAAATTCTGCGCTCGGCGACAGCAATAAACAATAAACTTTTCAATATTCCCATTCTCTTTCTAAGTCTACTAAAAATCTTTCAACTCGTTTTATTCCTTTATTTTTTTCTTTGAGAATAATGGATTTTGTGTAACTCAATTCAAAATATATAATTAGTTTCTCTTACTAAAATTGAAAATTATAATTTTGTATTCTTTCCACATATGATAAATGTTTAAATCAATTACCTTGAATATTTTATTAATTATCTCAAGCATCATATTTTTAGAAATACTACAATATTTTATAAGTTATAAATCGTTGTGTCTGCGATTCTCTATAAAAACGTTTATTATATAATTTTCTTATGATATCTGTTTAGTATAATCCCTTTTTGATTGTATTTAATAAATTATAATTAACTTTCAATATATATATTTTTTTTAATTGTACAATAGTTTTAAAATTTTTTATGGGCTTTTCCTTTTCTATTCGATACCAATTAAGAATTATAACAAAATGTGTTCCTTGTATGTTTAATCTCCGCTTCTTCCCAACTTTTACAACTCAAGTTGTTTCTCTGCTTCTATCCAATTTTGTTATGCTCCAAATCATTTCGTTGCGCTGTTCTCCGCTCGTGCCTGATATTGTTTTGATATTATCTAATATTTTTTTAAATTACAACAATAACCGTAAGTATCGCAATCAAAAAACTATCCTATATACAATATTTAAAAAAATTATGATAAGTATATAATATCAATTTTATACATTATGTGAACTTAATTTTTCTTTGAATTGACATTTTCATTATTTGCGTATAGTTGCCACTTCTTTAAGCATTAATCGTCGAATAATTTATTTTATATGAGCGATTATAAGATAAACATTTTGTATTCAAAATTTAAATTGATCATTGTATTTTCTGCCTCAGATCGATATAATTCCAAAGTGATCACTGCAAATTAAATAATGAAAGGTAAATAAAATGTAAAATACACAACTATGCCGAGATATTTGTGAAGGACAATGTAGTCTTCTTCTGCCTGATATAGTAATTGTAATAATTTAACATATAATAAATAAATAAATGAATATCAGAAAGTTCTAGTTTAACTTTACTATGTCTTCTTCTGTTACTGGTTAACCTATTGTGATGTGTGAGGGGTTTAAAAATAGTTGACGATATCTTGGACCCGTCTTGGCTCCGATCTGACATGTTTACATTTGGAGGGACAGCGGCAGACGGAGCAGGCGCAAAAGAGTAGCACCCGAAACCACTTCAGATTCGTTCAGGGTCAAAATCATTACAGCCGACAGTTTTACACATTTGAGCTGTTGTTGTTGTTGTGGTTGTCACTGTTTGCGCCGCACGCTGTGCGCCTTGCCACGAGGCATAGGCAACAAGAAAGCAATCCAAAAAAACCCATGTTTTCTTTAGGCCGAATCATATATACTCTAACAAAACATAATTATTATTAGATCGAAGCTGGTCAAAAGTGTCATTCAATGCGTTGCCCACACCACAAGAAATCAATAATACCTTTTGTTAGGGAATAAGCAAATATCAACAAATAGTTTTCGCTGCCACACATGTTGCCTCTCGACGTCGCGACGTTGTAGCTGCCTCAAAAGAGTTCATCAACTGTGAAGCTGTCAACGCCAGCATCTAATCGAGCAAACAGTTGCCATAAACATATTACAAACAGATCAACTGCGTCTGCCAGTAGTCAAGGGCCTAAAAATAATCCCAAAATGTACATAAGGCCCATAAATTGGGGGCAAACAATGCGGCGTTTACGGAAATGCGGGCAAGAAATTATTTATTGCTCTCGCCAACGCAGCAACGAACAACAAGGAATATCGAACTATAACAACAACAATAAACAAACATTATGCAAAAGTCAACAAACATATCGTTATGCGATGTAGATAATGAAAAAGTTGAGATACTTGCAGCCTGCAAGAAACGTTTAAAAGATATTTTCAACTCAGCAGTTTTAGTCGCGAACTGAAATTATCTAAGAAAATTAAACGAATAATAATAAATAATATTTATAGTAGATTGAATAAGAAGAAACAAATTAAGATTCAAGTCTATTTTTATTTATTTATTTTTTTTATTTGTCAAAGAAGACAGAAAAAGGATAGCATATCAAATGGGCCGCTCCCCTCTTTAACATATATTTATTATTTATTATTATATATATATATATATATATATATGTATATATTTTCATGTGTACAAAGTAATTTGATCCTAAGCAAACTTAAGAATCAGAATTTATAAAGTTCTAAAAGTACTGTGAAATATAAATAATTAAGGGGAAAAATAATTAACAATAAAAAATGTATGTTAAGGTTTGCTATAATACTATCTTTTATTGTTGTAATTAATCGATGTCTAAGTTCTTTTTTATTAATAATAAACTTAATCATTGTAGATTACCATGACTTTAAGTTGCTTATCATGTTATATATTATATTAGATTTAAGATTTTCAAACTTCGGAAAATGGTTAAACAACTTTAGGCAAGTAGTTGAATTAGTGAAAATAGTATTTAACAGTTGCTGTGATCAATCGAATTAGCCAAACAAATGTTTTTCATTTTTTTGCATTGGTCAATTCAATTCTATTATTGTTGTCTGTGTACCAAAAAGGGTTTGTTCCGCAATTCAAATATAATTAAGCAAATGTCAGTCAGTCCGTTCACCTTTCTTGCATTAGGTAATACAATAGTCTCCACAATGGGTCGCGCAGACACTAGCACCAGCACCACCACCCCTCCTTAGTCATTCCCTCAGTTACCAGCAAAGTTGTGCTGCTTCTGGGGCACAACAGATGGCAGGTTTCAACAACTGCCGCACCTTGAGTTGAACTGTGCAACAGGCTGGCACGTCTTCAGTAAGAGTTGGACCTGGGACTGCACTTGGAAATGGAGTTGGGGCTCCACTTTCGACTCGGCTGCGTCTGCATCCGCTGCTAACTTCTCTGCTCGCTGCAGTCAGTCAGTCATATGAAACGGTCCACATGGCAACAACAACTGCGTTGGCGTTTGGCAAAATTTCCCTTGGCGGCTGCACTCCAACTTTCTGGACTCCAACTGCCAAGCAATGGCAATTGCAATTGCAGTTGTTGTGCGGAACTGGAGACCAGAGACCAGCCATTAAGTTGGACACGCTTGGCCAGCTTTAGCTAGACGCAATTGTTTTTCTTACCCACGCTGTCCGCTTGAAGGGGTTCGGCTGGGTGGGTGGGTGCCTGTCAAATGTCGCTATAGTTGCCAAGGCCAATGAACTGAATACTTGAACATACATACTCCAAATAATTCACACACACACACACAAACACACTTCATGCAAGCCGCCCAACATGAGATACGCTCAAGCTCTCAATTTGAGGCCAAGAACTCGCGCCTCGTTTTGGCCATGAATATAAACGGGCTTTTTGACGTCATCAAAGTTATTAGACACACATAATAGAAGCTGCCACGCCAACGGAAGCCATTAGATCGCTCTTTGAAGAGGGGGACTGCGGGGAGCTGGAGCTATAGCAAGTCGTGGGCCACAACCTCAGCCGCTGCCACAGCCTTAACCTGGGCCTGGCATTCCAAGCAATTAATAATAATTTCCGCTGTTCAAACAACAAAGACGAAAAAGAAGACAAGTTAAAAAGCTTCTGCAGCTGTTGTTGTCGCTGTTGTTGTTGCTGTTGTTGTCGCTCTTGTTGTTGTTGTAACGATCCGATTTCATAGCTCTATTTGGCGGATGCCAAAACGGGACTCAAAAGAACAACATGTTGCGACATATCTATTTTGAATTGAGAATTTTTAAACTTTTTCTTAATTCAGGCTCATGCTGCGATAGATCACACTTTCTTATCTGATCCAAAAAATATATAAAAAAAATACATCCCGGTTATCTAAACTACCCAAGTATCTGATAAAAAAAATTTAAAAATCTTAGATTTAGACTTTAAAATATTTGAATCTTTTTAATCTATATTTTTCATCTGTCTTCACTATTATTGATAGAAATATATTATTTGATTAAAAAAAGCATACAACTAATTGTTTCCGCTATCAGCCTTTGGACAGCTTTATTTTTTTTTATCAAAATACTAACACAGAAATCATTTACATTTCATTGTTATGTTTATTAAATTATATTTGACTTGATGCAAACGCTTAGTCTTTTTCAACAACGAAATTAACTAGAAAACATAATCGTACGGTTCGAGCAGATCAAGGCGAGTGAGAGAGAGAGAGAGAGAGAGAGAGAGAGAGAGAAAGACAGAGAGAGAGAAATAGAGAAATTACAACGATCATGATACGCCTCGCAGGGCGACAAATGCAATATGCAAATACTTAAATTTACAGCTTAATTGCTACTGCTGCCAACGACTACAAAAAATATACTAATATTAAATATAATATAATAATAAAATAATATAATAAAATAATAAAATAATAAAATATAACTCCACTTCCCAAACTAATTATTTTTTTTAATAGCAATAAATACTTTTTGCAATCCCAATTTTTGTTAAAATTCCCATTGTAATTTCCAAGTATTATACAACTATAATATATAATATTAATGACATTTATTAAAACTTTGATAGCATTCAATTAAGCAATGGAATTTATGTAAATAATCTAAGATTGGTTAAGTGCATCAGCATATAATTATTTAATATTTTAGATATGGGTTCACAGTCTTGTCGACTGCTTATTGTTAGCCCCATATTAAGTACTTAAGTCTGGGCGTTAGGCACCACAATTCACGCCTAATGAAACGCTCCACAAATGATCATTAAACTGAAGCAAACTAAAAGCGAAACCACAAATCAAATTAAAATTCCAAATACTTATGTTGAGACATAATACTCAGGAAGGGCTCACAATTAATCTTTTTGATGCTATTTAGAACCGCTGCAAGAACTGCAGTGCCTCAATTGACGATCCACAAACAACAGCAACAACATCAAACAAAACCAAACACAATACCAATAATATCCATGGCAACCAAAAAACGGGCAACTCTTTCGCCGACTACTGGCCATGCATGACTTGAAGTTGGTTGGAGCGCTTAACCCAAATACAACCAAAACAATGGGCACAAAATCGACTGCTAAGAAGCCGACAAATTTACACACTATCGGTGAATATATTTCTTTACCATATATATATATCAATTTAATAACTTATAACTAATAGCACAAAATTTTGTACGAAAAAAATACAATATAAATTAAATCTAAATTGAGTCTTGAAGTTTATTGTTAAATGGATAATCTTTATTTAAAAATTTTAAGCTTAATTTAAAATGTTCATTAACGAATCCAGAATGTTTTTTCACATATAAATTAATGTCAATTTAACTGTAGGTTAATAAACAGAGCTGCCAAGCATAGCTAATGTTCCTCATAAAGTGTTAGGGTATACATAAAATGTGCCTTAGCTACAGCAACGATGACAACAATATGAGGGAAATAACTAGAGACCCGAGCGCATATTGCGCAGCTTCAGCGGCAGACAAAACAATTGCCGGCCGGCACAGTCCAGCGGTGCTCCATGCCTCTCCTAAAGCTGCCGCCACCCCTTCGCTGCTACCAAACCACTTGGATACCCCAAAAATTTGTGTAAAGTTGCTGAGTTTTCAATTGAGCACAAAGCGAAGCCACAGCTCGATGGCCAAGTGTGTGGTGCACAATTTGTTTGGTCAGCTGAAGAGGGCAAGAGGAAAGATCATTAATGTTTGTTGGTGCTCTTGTTGTTACTGTTGGTGTTGTTGTTCTTATTGTCGCTGGAGCTACTGTGTGCCGCTGGGGGTAAGTGGGGCAACTGCTGAAGTACGCTAAGTGCGTTTTATGGTTTGTTGACACAACAAACCAAAAAAATATGTGCGGTCTGCTTGGCTAAAAGATGCCCTCCACACAAATCTATATCCAATCTGTGGAAGCATTCAAAAGGAATAGGACAAGCCACATGAAAAAACAATTTTGCCTAGTTTCTAAGGAAACCAACTCGTCGAGTTAACAAAAAAATGCAGATTCTGAGGTAGCCTATTTGTCTGACTGTCAAATTCGTTAAGGACTGGTTATGATAAATCGGTTCCGTTTCCCGAGAAGTCATACTGAAAAACGACGAGGGAATCATCCAGTATTAGGTAGACTGCGTCGATATTAAATCTTGTCTTACTCTTCTTGTAAAGTTATAGGATTCATTGCTTTATAATTGCTAGTAGCTATATATAAAATAATACTATAATTAATAATTGTTTGTTTTATTTAACTTTAATGTAAAAAAATAATAAATATGAATTTTCCTGGAATTATCTGAGCAAATAATATGTGAAAATATGAGTATTTTTACTTACATAAGCAAAAATTTAATTAAATTTTTTTTTGACAAAAAATACTTAAACAAATTAATATTATTCATAAATCTATTTTTGTTTAGCTGTCAGGGCTTGAGCATTCATTAAAACGCAATAACTAATTACGGTAAGTAAGTAAGTGCAATTTATATATATTAATAAAGAAAATAATATACATTATTTTCATAAATTAGAAATAAGCTTATGCTACCCTTTGGCGTACCTTTAATGACTCCAGGGTATGGAATTTGAGCAGTCTCCGACTGTTGGCAGCTGCGCCCGCAGGCTATTGCAAAACTTTACATTGCGGATGCTGGTGACAATTTTCAGCCTTGTTTGGGGTCAGCCAGCCACTCATCCAGTCAGTCTTCCATTTGGTAATGATTTATGAAGACTCAGCTAATTGCCAAAGAGCGCTCATCGTTAAAATTGCGTTGTAAGTCTTAAGTTTTGTCAGCTGAAACTTGGAATATTAATTATACTTTGAGTGTAATTTCATGTGCAGCTTGTTATCGATAATTATAAATTGTAAAAAGTAAAGCCATCTCTCCTATAATACATGTCAGTTCTTGCAGGTTTTTCTTCTGAATGTCACATCAATTTTAAATTGTTAAGCGGAGCTTAATAACCACATGGATTGGGTCACTTTTAACATTTTGATAGAATATGAGCTGCTTAGAGGAATGTCCACTTTATATTTCTTTAGAAATTCAAGTTCTCTTGATTATTTAAATGCAGATTAGTTTGAAGTTGTAAACACGTTAAGAGCAGGCTTACCAGCCACAAGCTCCATTCACAAACGCTTTTATCAATGGCATACCAAAAATTAAGACCAGTTTGGGCGCTTACTGAATGAATGAGTTTTTGATTTGTTGTTAGCAGCCAACGCTTGAAATGCTTTTCGGGGTCAATAACAAACCTACACGACAAATGCAACACACAATCTCCAATATGCAAACCAGAATGATTTCAAAACATGTGAAAATACAAAACCGCTTAGATACTTGCCACGCGCCGACATGTCGTGCTTCTTATTAATTAGCTGCCAGAGTGGACTGGAGTGAAGCTTGGTCATCTTTAAAGGTAAACAGCTAAATATATATAGCTAAATAAGCACACCCATATCAGGTTAGCACCAGCTGTCATCCTGAAATTGTAACATTAAAAAAAGATAGCAGACAAAGCAGCAGCTTATATCATCATCAACTGTGTCATGTGTGCGAGGGCGTTGTTTTCGTATTTATTTTTATTATATTGTTGTCTCATAAAAACAAAAGATGCTTTTTTATATCTGTGGCCATATGTTGGATTAGTGGTGCCATAAATGGCACAAAATTGATGACGTTGAGCAGCAGCCAGCAAGCCGACGACCTACATCAATGCTATATGTAATTGTATTAAAGCTCCGATTATCTCACGCTTCTTGTGGGCGAGTCTCAGTTAAGACAACTAGACAGTTCTAAAAAGACACTTATTTGAACTCAGTAAATGTCAACTTCAAAGTGAATTGCAAGAAGATAAACTTACAAGCGGAACCAGCCCACATAAGCCACAACTTTTCAATTTATCAAGAACTGGCAGCTAACTGCGCTACTACCAAATTCCAATTCTTGGGATAACATTTTTATTTTTTTTTTAAATAAATAATTTTCAATTTATAAACTTCTCAAAATAAGATTAAGAAACTCTAATTAAGATTGTGTGTTTTTTTTTTATAAATATTTTTGTTTAAATTTTTCATTTAAATAAAGAATATTCTATTCGTATTAGGGATTTATATACACCCATACACACACACACACATACATACATAATTTTATATTGTCTTCTTAAAAACTAAAGAAGATTAATAAAATTAATATTTGATTAAATGTTGTTTTAATTCTTGATTATATTCTGAAAAGTTTTTAATTTGAAGCAAATACATTGCATTTACATACATCTTTACAAATACATTTTAATATGGACACTTTATTGTATTTACTAATTTTTAGATGTATATAATTGAATTTGTAATTTTAATTATAATTAATTTAGTATCTTTATACTAAACATGTCTTTCTTTTTATTGTTTTTAATTCTAGATTGCTTTTAGTCAACTTGAAATAAATAAATAAGCAAATATAATAAATAAAATCATAAACTAAATAAAATCAAGTAAATTATATTTAGCGCTTCTAACATAACATAACATAATAAAAACATTTGTATCTTCGAACAAAAGTTTAATAAAACAAATTGTCCTGATATAATTTTGATACCAATATTAAACCAATTTTAGAAATGAATATAATTTAATACTGCTTCTCCTGTGAAATTGATTTGGCTTTTTTTGTTTTGTGCAGACAATCGTTAGCATTTCATCACTTGATTCTTGGCTACCGTGGAGCAGGGCAGGTCTCTTCTCAATCTCACAATTATGTCAACATTGCACTTATTTTTCTCACATTTTCTCACATTACCAGCCAGTAATTCAATAAGACAAAAACAGCCACTTTTAGCCCGAGAAGAGAAAGAGAGAGAGAGAGAGAGTGGAAGGGGGATCTGTGCAACTTGTTGCCTTGCTTTCTATTGCTGGGCAATTTGCAGCAGTCTTTGCCGCTTTCCACGTACCACAACGTGCGGCAAGGGAAATTTTACATAAGCCTTTATGATAAATGGGTGACTCTGAACAATTTTGCTATTACGCTTGATATTATTGTTGTTGTTTTTGTCCGCCGATTTATGTGTCATTGTTTCGGCATTTGAAATTACCCAGAGCGACACAGAGGAATTGAAACGAGTGGTTCATTGTTGATTGTTGATTGTTGATTGTTTATTGTCGATTGTTGATAACTTTCGCTGGGTTTTAAAAACGGAAGCTGATCTTGAGTTGATATGCTTGATGATATAACGATAGTGGGTGCTATGGCCAAGTGCTCGCATTAAAGAAAGTTTTATGTTTTTGCTTTTTGTTTTCACCATCATCATTATCATTACTACGTCTGTCCATTTCACAGCTATTGGCCCGCATCTGTGCTAAATTGAAATTTAAAAACCCATAACCAAAGCAATTTGCAATCCGCTCACCTTCTACGGTCAAATGGAATACTCGTAACTCCAACGCAGATTACATAGCTCTTAGCACTGATTACAGTTCACACAAGCCATAAGCGGTGTTTTGACCATTTCTGGCATTTGGTAACCTGGTAGTCGAATATTAACAGTCAATATCAGTTCAGACACCACGCAAAACTCATATGTTTTGCACCCAACCCCGCAGAATTTTTATTACATACCCTGCATACATTCAAAGCTGGGTTAATGGTTTCAAATACATATGTATAATTATTGTAAATCAAATCATCTAATTTTATTGTTAATCGTTCATGAATTTCGTATAATTTGTCGATTTTAACCCTTTTGATTAGATATTGATAAGCTCAATTTTTTTTAAAAATTTATTGAGAAGGTTTTAAGTAATTGATATATCACATTTGATACATTTGTTCTATTTTTGGATAGATACCGCATTTCCTCCAAGTTGTAAAAGATATATATCTGAATTGGTAAGAATGGGTATAGGATATATCCAAGCCTGGCACTTAAGACTAGCGCTCTCTTGTTTTTTTTTGTTTGTTGTTATTAATTAAGCCAGCCCGACACCTACCCAAACAAAGCCTACTCACTGTCAGTATTTGGGCTTTGGTCAAGCAAAACTGCGATCCCAGCCCCCGCATCCGCCCGCCCACTTGCGACACGCCCCCGTCCATTTGTGGTTGGCGGCATGGCACGTGCGCAGGCGCAAAACTATATTTGCATAATTTAAATTTTTATAGTTTGTATTTTTTTTTTTTTTGTAATTATGGTATGTGTGGGAGAATTTGTATGTTTATTGTTAATCTGGTTTTGTGGCTTTGATGTGCCTCTGGAACGGATGTTGACAATTTTCGTTCACAGCGTGCAACTGCAGTTTCACTTTTAATGTGCAACTTTTGCTTCTTTTAGAAATCTACTTTGGGGCACAAAGCTTGAAGTTACTTTTGCGACTCCCAATTCCCACATCGGCCGGTTTAATGTGTGAATTGTGCACTTCGTGTCCATAATTAATGACTTTATTAGCTTAATGAGATAAATATAAATATTAATGTGATTGAAATAAAGTTTTCCTTTTTCTTTTTTTTGATATTTACCACATGTGGAGAGTTTGATAATGCCATAAATCAAATGTCATTGCAAATCTCATTAGAGCGAAATGTAAGAGCTGAAAAGTATTTACTCAGCATTCTAGATATATATATATATATATATATATATATATATAAATTATTAATGATCTAGATTTCTGTATATAAAATAAATGATAGATAATTGTTGCAAAAATCTAATTATATATTTAACAATTTAGCGTTAATTTAGGTAGGATTCAATTACCATAATATAAGTAGACAACATTATAATATAATAATTACTTTATTTTATGTAATTTAAATTAAATCTAATGATCAATTTTAGTTTTAGAGTTACAAAACACATTTTAGAAAACATTGTAAATGAAATTTTATGATATGTCTTAAATAATGACTATTGTGATCTCCGCAGTAAATGGATGGAAATAAAGTACAAAATAAATAAATAAAAATAGTTTCGCCAAGGTATAATTTCCACGTTACATTGTCGAGCAGTACGGGAAGCAATACTGAAAGATATCTGTTTAGTTGAGCTGTCAAATTAGTTTTCTTAGTCTACATAAATAAGACCAATTTCATTAGAAATAAATAATATTAAAATATAACATCAATATGCAGAATATATTTCTAGCCTAGTTGAATTGCCTTTTGAGAAAACCCCTGTTATATAAAATCGAATCTCAATTATTTATTGGTCATTGGAGTGTGGCTAAAATATATAACCCAAAATACCAAAAGCCAATTAAATAAGCATTATCCACACTACCATTTCTTTATATATAAGTTGTATATAAGTTGACTTCTCTGCCCAGTGCTAGATTTGTTTAATAAACAATTTCCGCTTTGATTTCTGTATGGGCTCGGATGCTCCAAGCTAATTAACTGCTTGTGTCTAGTGTGAGTGTGTGTGTGTGTGTGTTTTAGTGTGTGTTTGCTAAGCAACATTCACTTAATTAGGCTCGGGCCAGAGTGTGAAAACTGAAGCCTCTCCCTCAACCACACCCGTGCCCTGAGTGGCCCTCAGCTACTTCTCGACCTGCTGATTGATGCTGCCTCGGAGAAGCCTCAGGTGTTGTTTCTGTTGTTGTTGTTGTTGTTGTTGTTAGTAGAGGGCCAATAGGAAGTGCAGTTTCCTTTTGCCGGTCGCGTTCTTGGCGCATCTCTGTTGTGGTGGCATTTTTTGCGCGAATTAGCTAGCAATTAGCTTTGGTAGCCGTTTACGCCTGTTGATGATTGATTGTGGCTGCTGTGTCGATCGCGGTTCGATCATCAATTTGCCGACAAAGTGCGTGCCAAGTGCAACAATTTGCAGCAGCAGCAAAACTATGTCGCCTTTCGCCAATTGGCATTCAGTTAAGTGATCAGGGCAGCTTCAGCTTCAGCTGTTGGTAGTCGGTAGTCAGTAGTCGTTAGTCACAACTGGCCCTGTGCAATCAATCAATGCGCACTCTTTTCTTCGGTCTTTTTTTTCTGACTGTACATTTATTTCAGTGCTGCTTCCACCGGAAAAATATTTGCTTCCGTTCTTTGTTTATCTCAATTCTATGGCATGGCAAATAAATTACAATTAAGTGCAACAAACATGCAACAATTATGCACTGCGGTCCGCACGCAGCGGATGTTCAGTCTGGCCCAAACCCAGCGACAACATCATTAGCCCCATCCCCCAGCACTAGCCCAAGCCCATCTAGTATCTCTCTAAACAAAGCTCTATCTGTAGCTCTAGTTCCTAGTGCCTAGTTTCTGGTCTCTACTGTCGTTGCGATCTGTTGAATTTGATTCTGGAGCTCTGCCTCGACTTAGTTGGAGTTTATCAAGACGATGCCGAAATACCCTTTAAAAGACAAAATAAATACTTGTAAGCAGCTTCTAAATAAATATATTTATATTAATAAATTTTTTTACCTTTCTAATTAATTATTGATCACTGATCTCTTTTTACAATTTAAATGCATTTTTTTTATTTAACGTACCCCGATATATATGTTGAATACTGTGGAATTGTCTTCAGACATGTTTGGGTTTAAAATATTTATTGAAAACATCTGCTTTTTGATCTGCTAATTTTGTAATTAGTAAAATACATTTTACGTGAGTGAATATCTGAATTGAAATTCCAAATATGCATGCTTGAAGTTTTATTTTTTTTAATTATATTCAATGTTTTGTTGCTTGATTAGTATTTTCGGATATAAATATTGCAAGCAGAAGAGGAACTTAATTAAATTTACAAATGAATGCTAATTAGAAAGAACATAATTATTTGTGAATTATCTTTATGTAATTAAAGTGTACTGTATATAAATTGTTTAATTATTTTTAAATTTATTTGTATCTTGATGCTCTCTTTTGATCTAAACACATAAACTTAATACAAATATTAAATCAAATTTAATTCTATACTATTCTATCTATCTCTATTTTTTTGTTATATATCTCTTTCTCTATCTATATGTTGTAAAAGTGATCATATGGAAAAGTTAGGGAATACAAGTGCGACGTAGCCCGACTATGATAGTAGTGGAGGAGTAGTGACAGTAAAAGTTGTTGTCCGTCCCGGCGAAGCATGTTAATCCGGAAGTGGGTCATTTTCCAAACGCAAATGAAAGCGATTGTTTCTCATACTGCGAACCGTTGAAAATCATAGCAACACATGCGATATGTTGGATGCGAGTTATGATGAAATGATGTTGATGATGATTATGGGATGGGATGAGATGCGATGAGATGATGTGAGTGGGATACGCTCAGCGATGGATGTGAAAATGAAACCATGTATTCCAGTGAAAAGCTGCAGCGAGACACCAAAATGCATCATAATAATACTGTAATCAAAATGAGAAACGACACTATTGTTTTTATTTAAGGTGTGTGAACGCCTCTCAAAGATCTCCACATTGTTTCATCTCTTACGCAAAAGCCATAAACAATTTTATAAACTATTATTGAAAATAAGCAATGGCTAATAAATATATATAATATTTGGAATGGTAATAAGCAGGCGCCTTTTTACAGCAGTATATTCTCTTTTCGGCTCTTTGCTTTAGATTCAAAGCAGTCCTTTCCGTAATCCTTTTACTTCTATATAAATCTTAATATTACATATAACCCCTTATAAAAACGTGCTGTTAACTGGGCGGCTCTTTGATGCAACCTTTTGCTGTCTACCTGCCGTTGCTCTAATTTGTCTGCGAGTTGCTGTTAACTGGAAATCGTTTAGGCCAAAAGTGTCGCATTTCAAGCCAGTTTAAATGGGCCCCTCTCTCAGACCCGTATAAATCGTTGGGTTGCTCCGCTTGAAGCCGTTCGTTTGACAGATTTATGCATACTTTTAGTTTTCGGAGCTGTTCATTATTATATTCATTTTCTATGCTCTCCGCTTGCTAGTTCTGTTGCCCCAGCTTTGATTCGTTTTATAGTGTTTGTGTGTTTACTCTGATTCTGGAATGTTGAAAATGAGAACATTTTTGATTTTTTTGTTAATGTTGCACTTTATCAGAGACCATATTCAAGTTAACCGGCGGATCACAGACTGAGAATATATAAAATTGTGTACATGTTTTGTGTGCAGTTGCAGCGATTAGCGTGATACATGAGTATTTTCTTGACAAATTAAATACTGATATTTTTTGTCGTCTATAATCTGCTATAATCTCATAAATTATATTAAAAAGAGCAGCTGTAATATTTCTTATAATAATATCTCGATTTTGAAAACCTCCAATATCTTCATTTAATAATTAAAATGGATTCCTACTCTATAATTTTAAGCTTCATAGTACATTATTCTGTAGTCGAAAATCATTTATATTTTAACTAAAAGAATTTGTTTGAGAGCTTACCAACTTTTCACTTTCTATCTCTACTCAACTTGGGTTTTTTTTTTTATCAATACGTTGACACATTTATTTCCCCACTTTTATTTATATCAAACGAAATGCTTACTAGCTGAAGACAATCTGCTAATCAATCAAACTGGATTGTTTATATACACAATATAAAACGTCACATTAAAGCACTCCCGATTAGAGGAAAGGCTTTTTTTTTCCCAATTGTGTGCACAACAGCTGCGTGTATTTAAAAAGAACCCTTTTTAATACAGGAAGTTTGTGCTTATTTGTTTAAGATACAAGCCTTGGCAAAATTGAGCCCATTGTGTGAACTCAGTAGAGATTTATGAATTAGCTTTCAGTGTAATGATTTAGTTCATCAGTGAAACTTGATAAGGACGTCAACAATACTGTTTAATGTCGGAATCTTATCTGAAGAACAATATGAATTTCCGCCTGCAGCTAGGCAAATAACCTTTATTATGTTTGACTATTAAATATTGAACAAATAAATAGTACAACATAGCCTTTTTATATCAACATTTTATATAAACTGAAAAAACATCATTTGATCTTAATTCAATCAAATTGAAATATTATATATATGTTCTTTTTCTTTATTTTTCTTATTAAACTTGGAAGGAAGATTACAAGTAAATTTCCTATTTAACTAATATATATTTGCCACTTTCGCCCCCAAAATTCTCAAAAGCCTATACCTGGCACAATTTTAAAGAAAAGATTACTAAAATTCTCATTTCAAGAGGTATCAGAGTATTTCGCAGTCGGTTATGATCGACTGCAAAGTTCTCACTGGTTTTTTGTGAGTTCATTTGTTATTCTTCGAGCAATTGTTGAAATTGTTTGATTGCCAAAGTCAAATTTACTGGGCAAAGCTAAAAACAAGCACTCGAGCCCGCGGCTTAAACAGGGGTAAAATAATAACAAGCGAAACATTAAAATAAACAACAATTCATTTATCTGTTTATCTATGTACCCATCTATGTGCCAGAATCGCCCTGTTTGACTTTACAAATAGGTCCCGAGACAAGGCAGCTGTCACTAGCAGGCAGCAGGCAACACGCAGCACGCAGCACGTAGCATGCAGCATGCAGCACGCAGCTCGAAGCTCAGCTTGATTTCAAATGCTTTCAAATGGCAAAACAATGAATAGAAATGAATTTGCCATCAATGGGCCAAAAGTCTTTTGTGTTTGGTGCGAGCACTTTGCCAAAACCCATTCATAAATACTTACTTCGGCCGATTTAAGGACGTCGTGCGATATATATAATCAATATATATGTATTATACTTTTTTCAATAAAAGGACACAACGCATTTTGGTGTTTGTTTCCGTTTCCTGTCCTGCGGCGCAACGAATGCGATTTAATTTCTTTTGGCATCGGAATCGATTTAAAAAGTCATTGGACAGTATGCAATCCGAGAGTTGGCCAAGTTGCTGCCACTCAGAACTGAAGTGCCGGCCAGAGAGCCCTGTGCCAGGTGTGCACTTCAATTTACTACCTGTACAAAATACACTTGACGTGGTTGTTTTTGAAAACCAGCATCTACTATATACTTCTGTATCTGTATCTGGCTCTCGAGGTGTTTCCATGAAATTGAAGTTACACAAATAATACATATGTATTGCTTAGCGAAAGGGATAACAAATCTTAATAGGATTAATAAATACAAATATTTACATTATAATTTAAATTTTCACGAACCCAATAATATGCAGTATAAACCCCCAATTTTAGATTCAAAATTTTAAAAATTAATCAATAAATTGATTTGAATAATGAAGTGTTATTTAGACATTAAGGGTTACACAAAATTAACCTGTTCATCAGAAGTTGATTAATTTATGCATTATAAGAATATTAAGTGCAAGATCGGAAATCAGTTAAGCATTTAATTAATAAAGGTAAAGAATTATAATTTCTACAGAAGTATAAACTTTAAACAATTTGTATTGCGCTTTATAATGGTTTATTAATATGTTCTAAATTGAATTGATTACATTCAATGTTTTAGAATTATAAGTTATTAATCAATATTTTAATTTACTTTCATATTAAAGCATTGATATTTAATTTGAAAAATTTATTTTAAATAAATTGTTATGCGTTTAAAGTGTCAATTAATTAAATATCTTCCAACTAATCTCTTTTTAGTTAATTAAGACTTTTCTATTGCGTATCTATTTAATTGAAAGATGCCTGAATAGCAAAGGATTTTCAGTTGTCAACGTCTACGAGAGTTAATAGGATGAAAGAAGATAAAATCATTTGGCAATTAAATGGGTCAATAATTTCGAATCAAAGTATACTCCGAAGACCACACACATACACTGCCAATTGGGTAATTAATTGGGCACAAATCTTTATTTAATGGCTGTTTTTGGTTTTTTCAATGATTTAATTTGTCATTTGATGTTGCTTATCAATCATTAATTTCCGCTCACGCCATTTTATTGGAAACCTTTGCGAAAAGCAGTCGAATTCTTCTTCAAATATTCAATCAGCCATCTCAATGAACCAATCATAGCTCATGACATCAATATAAGCAGAAAAATATCTTTTTACAAATGTTCCCAAAAAAAACACATTCATTTAAATGCTTTGCCTTGCCAAAATGTTCTCGGAAGTCAGAAAATATTATTCTCCTTCGTCATTTGAGAAGCAAAATCTGCATAGATAGCAAGTATTTTATCTGCATTGAAAGCTATGAGGCTATTAACATTATAATAAAATTGACCTCAGTTTAGAGATTAAAGCTTAATCTAATTGTAAAGCAATTAACGGCCAAAGTCTATTTAATCTCATTCGATTTCATTTAAATTTATTATGAACCTAGTTTGGTTTTGGTTAACATTGCAACTTTACTCAGCGTTCTTACATATACACTAAATCTCATTAATAACTTATAATTAATGTTTAATAAATTATTTATGCTAAATACCGTAGGTATAGTTTTCAATGCCAAACCTGGCTTTCGAGTACTTTTATGGTATATTAAATAAGAAGCGTAGTCACCTTTTGCAATAACCTAAAATTTTTTGCAAAATTTGTCGTGTCTCTATAAAAATATATACATTGTACAACTTTCATTTTTTCGACAGTGGCAAATTAAGGGACACAAATAACGGCAGCATGAAACACTGATAATGCTGAGTTGACCTCTTGTATCCTTGTCCGACAATTATCTGTCAATTACGTTGTTTTGTCGCTGGATTTATTTAAAGTTATTATTTTTGAAAAAACTTTCTTTTAAATGGGAAATATGTGAACATTTAGAAAAAATTTAACTGGGCTTTTAAAAATTGACATAATTTTGGTCGCAAGTGTAACCCAAAAAGGATAATTATAAAACTGTAGGTTTTGTTTTCTAAATACCTGAAACATTTTCTTAAAAAAATTTGTTTAATTTTAAGGCTGCTTTTTTATTTGTTATTCAGTTATGCGATCTTTACAGGCATTGCTGTACTACAGTCAAACTCTGACATATACCGATTTTTTTTTAGCATTTTTTAAAAATGTATATTATTAAATTATATATTTCTGAAATACATAAGAGAAGCCTTTAATATTTTAATACATTTGTTTTAATAAAAACAAACACATAAAGTAGTTTTCGGGGCGATTTTGATGAGACACAAAACAAAATTCTCTTACATGAATAATTGATTTTTTAAGGAGTACAACTATAATGTTATAAAGTAGAATTTTATTTAAGCCTTTGTTTTCTATAAATTCTTCTTTGCATTTCTCTTAGTTTTCTGATAATTCTGTCATTTTTTTTCTCTACTAAGGTTCACATCATAGTTTAAAGGTAGTTCGACTTACTTTGGGTGTATTCAGCTGTCACATCTTGGGATGATCTAAGGGCCTGTCTGTCAATCTGAATGTTTGGGTTTTTTGCATTGCTCCCACGCCTGTCCACAATGTATACTTTTTTTTTATTTTGCGGTTGGCTCTCTTCACGTTTTTATTTTCTAATTTCGAGCCATTACTTTTACAATTGCGATACTCAGTTGTAATCGGTGTTTTGCTAATGCCGTTTTTGCGGTTTCCACCTCCCCTATTGGTTTTCAATCAATTGAATAAAATCGAAAGTGAAAACATGAAAGTGTGAGTTCAAACTGATTTACCGAGCCAAGCCACATTGATCACAACAGCACAATTCAGCACGATTAACTCTAATGACTCGGACCGTCTGGCTGAAAATTATTTACAGTGCTTTATGCAACTTTCAGCACCAGCGTCAGTTAAGAGCTGCTACCCGCATCTGCTGACAAGTTTTCCTATTCTAATTAATTACAACAAGACAAACAAGCCACAATATTTTTTCAATGTTCTCCAATGGTGCATGTTATGGTATTTTATATGAAATTATAAATACTCTAAATATTTTTTAAAAATATGTTAAAAATTATATACATTTATACCTAAATTTAAAGCTTAAAGCTATTTAAGGTTAAAAGGGATTAATTAAATTAATAGTTTACAATGAAAAAATAGTTTTATTAAGATCAAAATATGTAAAAAGAATTTATTTTGATCATTAAAATTTAAGGCCTAAGTGTATAAGTGTATTTAATATAAAATGTATTTAATTAGTAGCAAATGATTTTAAACTGTGGATTTGTTCAGTTAAATTTTCTATTAAACTTATAGTTTTCAAAATCAAGTGTATTCAAATTTCGTAGTGTTAGAAAATAAGAATTTTGTTGCAATTCTTAGAGCAGAGCGACGACTTTTGGGCGCCAGACCAAATGACACTTATTATGATTGAGTCATCATCATCATCATTCGATGGCGGCACAAATAATTATTAATTAATGCACTGGCAACTGGCTGATTGTGATACTCTACTTATCCGATTTGGGTATTTCATATTTGTAAGTAATCTACAAACACTGTCCAATTGGCAGCTTTTACTGAAAACAATGTTTTAAAGCAACATTTTTTTATAATTTTAATCGATATTTTAAAATTATTTAATTATGTATTGCTTCGCTTGTGTAGTTCAATTTGTCAACTTTTTTTTTTTATTTGGTGTTTTTGCCTCGATTATCATTTATTGACCACCATCAAGAGTGGCGCATTGTTTGGCAGACTTGTTGTTAATAATTTTTGGGAACACAATTAAAATGTCTTTGTTTTTGGTTTATGAATTCTGCTTTTGATGTCGTTAATTCGATTATTTTTCTCTTTTTTCCAGCAGAATTTATAATTGCAAAATGTATAACAATTTAATTATACGAAATTTTGCATCTCATTATTTAGCGTATTTTTGTATTTGCGGTTCGTAAAACACAACTTGTTGTCCTCAAATTATATCGAACTCTAATTGGTGCCCACAAAAATTAATTTTTGTGGTCCGTATAATTGCTTCGGACAATTGTGCTAATTGCAATTGAATCTGTTTTTATAAATGACCCAGAATCCTAATCAATATGAGTTAATGCTTCTGCAAATCGAAAGTAATGATTAATGGTATGGCAGAATTTAAATAATGTTCGCTTTGGGCTGACTCAAATCGTTTACAATCTCAAAAAAAATGCAAATAAATAATCATCATTCTTAAATTAAGTAACTATTCTAAACAGGCAGCGTTGAAATTGCCGGCATAACATTTTTCAAGTAATCCATTATATTCTGACATTTAGATATATTTGCGACTGGAATAATTTTAGATTCAATGTAAGTATGCCTTCCATAAATTACTTACGTTCAATACCATTTGGAACTGCAGTAAAATCTTGTTTGTGGAACTTTGAATGCAACCTTACCCGGCTTAAGTGTTGTCCTTTTTTCGAGAATTATAAAAACTTATTTTTTCCAACTGCAAAACTTTAGCCTAAGATATTTACTTTCATTTTACCTAATTCATGAAACTAAATTCATTTAGCCTTCAATACCTTTTATATGCATATCATATCATATGTGTATCTATCTAGCTTGCTGGTTTGGCATAAGAATGACTTTTCATATAGAAATTGATTCATTAGGATTTGGCAATTTGCCAGTCATTCGGATACCCGCAATGTGTTGACATGCAAATTGATATCTCAAGAACAACATTTCCTTAACCAGTTTATTCATATAACGATCAGTCAGAAAAAGATATAGCAGTAGAGGGAAAGAGAGAGACGGATGTAATAACCCAAATCGTCTTTTATTTGCCGAACGTGCTTAAATCACATCTGTAATGAGCCCTGCGAACGGATGATCTCAGACAGAGACCCAGACTGATATACGGAGCTCCCCCTTCTCCCGTCTACATGCTGGTCTATTGATCAATGAATTATTTTGTGGTCTATGCTTCGTTCCCAGTCACTCTCCATCTCTCTCTCCCTCTCCCTCTCATGCACCCGCTTCCGTCTTTGTTCGAGGGTCGCATTGTCTTGTGGTTGGTTGGTTGAGCTGCAAGCATTGTTTTTTTTATGTCAACTTTACATCGATACGCAACTTCATTGATAAAACTTGTAACTTGTTGTCGCTTCCTCTTTGTAAGTAATTTTCTCTTCTCCTCTTCTTCTTCTTTGTCATTAGCTTTGCCTTAGAAGTCTGATGCTCTTGTTGAAGGTATTGTGAATCTGTCAGGGTATGTACGAAAACTATATAAAAAAATATATTCATGAATTTTAGGGTCGATGTTTAAAATGTCTTTAAAAAAATGTCTATAATTCGGCTTCACACTTTAAGTTTGTAAAATTATATATTCGACATTATTGTTTGCAGCTGAGCATAGCAGACAAGAGAGCCAATAAAGTAATATATATCTCTATAATAGAAATTATAGTTTATAATTTACAATATATTTCTTCGTTTTTGTTTATATTGAATAATAAATATAACTTAATTTAATAATAATAACTAATCCGAAAATTTGACTTCTTTTTAATTCTAAGGTGAATTTCTCAATTTAAGACAGATTTTTTTTTCTAATTTGGTATAAAATGTTTGAAAATCTATTTAGATAATTTATCTAAAAAATGATTAGTAATTTTTATGTTACGAAAACGCACAACTCGACTAATGTTTGTTTTTTTTTTAATTTTATCTTATCCAACTATAATTAAGCTTACAAATTTACGAAACAACTATAAAATGAATACAAAATAAGTATGTTTCTATAGATTTAAAGTAAACTGATACTCTGATTAATTTTTTTTTCCTTGATAAATATTTAACACTCAATTCAATGGAATTATCAGAGTAAACCCAATATTGAAAATAAGGTCGAAACATAACTTGACCAGATCTATATGCATTAGGCAAAGGTAAAAGGGTATTAAAGCCCTTTTATTTTATTTATATTGTTACTCAATTCATAAAGATGTAGCTTAATACAAGAAGCCTATTGCTAATAGCTGTAAGTGTATTTAAGTTTCGGCTTGTCCATGACAATTTTTCCTTTTTGTTTTTATATTAAAATCCGGTCGGTTGGTCGGTCTGTCAGTCGGTCGTTTGGTTTGTCGATCGGTGCGGATATCATGTGACTGCCATGCCCCAGTAAACAGTTTGCTGGAGTTACTTACATATGCATGTAGTTGGATATGAGTCAGGTTTAAGGTAGCTCTGAACGGATACTTCAATTGTTAAATGTGTGTTTTAATATGCAATTTATTAAGTGCAGTTAGGAATGCATAATTGTACTTATACAAACTGAAGTTTGCAGGTGATCAATTGTAGCATCGGATTCGATGCTTTTTAGATTGCGTAACTCATTCGACAAGAGTGGAGCTGGCTTGTTGTCCGTTGGATCTGGAATGGCTGAGAGCCCATTACCGACAAATGGATTTGCACTATCCGCTCAATGGCAAACAATATCATAGGGCAACTGGCAAAGAGAATCCACTGCTATCCGCCGTAGACCCTGTGCAGCAGAGGCCAGCAGAGGTCTTTATGCTTTTATAGTGATTTTATAGTGATACTATGTACATAGGAGGCACAAAAATTAATTTTGAATGGCTCTTCATCATTTAGACAAGGGAAACACTTAATGGCGAAAATGCTGTACCTTTAAGAAATTTTAAATTTTGTTCAATTATGATGATATTATTTCCGTTGTTATTATTCTAGAAAACCTCTAGTACTCTCAAGTTACGAAGTCTAATCGAAGATGCAGTTAATCAGCTGTTTAAAAAAAAAATTACTTATATTATTTCTCTTTTACCATTTGCAATTAAATAAATTTCACATTTCAACAGTAATGTTTTATTATAAAGAATGCCGTATTTGCCTACGTTTTTTTTCATCCTACAGTTTAAAACTTCCATTTCCACAGATTGCTTATAATGTTCAGATCCATTCGGCCCCGAAGTATGATCTTAATTAAACTTGCGCCCAAATTTAAACAAGATTTTAAACTAAGGAATTTCTGCTTATCCAAATAATTTGTACAATAAATAAGGCTATTTAGTGATGCCGATCTAGAATATATATTCTGCTCGGTATTATGAATTGAAGGTTTTATAATCAGTTGGACAAATCGACTAAAAAAGTGATGGCATACAACCTGAATTGTACGTTTTGTGATTGAAACATATTCGTAATTTTCTTGTGGGCATTACAGTATTTCTAAATACAAATTACAAAATACATTTTAAATTACTGTACTTAGATATTGTTTGTCCATCAAGTAGAGATTGAGCCTGAAATTAAATTGCGCTAAGAATAACAACAGATCACCGGTTCCGACCTTCGCGAACCGCATGGTATTTACTGCGAATTATTGATACTTTGATACCGAATGTGTCATAGTATTCTGGTTTTGTCCAATGTCGGACATGCTGTTTGTCCGTCTGTCCGTCTGCTCCCTGGTCTGTGTCCGAATCACAAAAATTGTATAAATTTGAGTGTTACAGCCACCTGTGGTATAGGAAATCGAAAACTTTGATTGTTGGCGATGTGATCATTAAACAGCCCCCCGCTCCAAAAAGTTTTAAATAACTTTATTTTCCGTTTTTTATTTTTAGTCAGAACCGTTCAATTTGGTGGGTATGTTTCAGCTAGCTGTTATTAAGAACCGATAAAAATATAGCCACGCCCCCACCTGCGGTTAAATTCGTCAATGCCGATATTATGGTTATATTAAATATAATATAAATCGGAATTTCTCACATAATTTTAAAGATTAAGTCACCAAACACCCTCCGAATTGGGAAATACGTATATTTTCCACAATTTGTAAGCAAATCGATAAAATTGGACTACCTAAACCAAAAATAATTACAAATGTATTGTCTACATCTGGAATTTTTATTTGTCCATATGTTAAGAATCAACTTACAACTGAATCTTCATTATCTTAAATTCTTGGACGTCCCTTAGGTGGCGG
This sequence comes from Drosophila dives, assembly GCA_035042365.1. Taxonomy (NCBI): domain Eukaryota; kingdom Metazoa; phylum Arthropoda; class Insecta; order Diptera; family Drosophilidae; genus Drosophila; species Drosophila dives. Next base: position 1,586,346 of record JAWNLJ010000097.1, on the reverse strand, counting down.
AGTTCTCGGAGGAAGAGTCCTACGTTTGGTACGTTGGATCGTTTTTTTATCAATAGTACCCTGTTCGACAACGTTTATTACTATTGGCCTAAGGGTACTAACTTTAGGTGATGACTGTGGATCATGAAATAATTCTTAAGTGCTTACAAATCAAGTAAACTTCCACATTTTTACCGTAGAGATTTGGGCAGCAGTAGTACGCGACGTAGTAGTAGGAGCAGTAGTAGTAGGCGCAGTAGTAGTAGGCGCAGTAGTAGTAGGCGCAGTAGTAGTAGGCGCAGTAGTAGTAGGCGCAGTAGTAGTAGGCGCAGTAGTAGTAGGCGCAGTAGTAGTAGGCGCAGTAGTAGACTTATTTGTCGACGATCCTGGGAGCAACGTTGTTGATGTGTTTTGAGGGTTTTCCGGGTTACTATGCACATCTTCTACGACTTGTATTTGATTCTGACAATCAATGCAAATGCTTCCATTTAGTGGCCCTCCAACATTTACAGAAATATTCCTGCCGGCTTCAGGTTGTTTCCGAATGTATATCTGAGATCCACCGTATGCCGCATCAATCACCAACGCCAAACCTTATTTAATTATTATTTAATATACTGATTTTCAAAATGCATTACTTTTGGTTAACTCACAGGTCACCAGAAGAAAGTGATTGTATTTATCCATTTTCATTGGGTTCCTCTGAAAGAATGAACTGAACTTGACCTGCAACTACAGTTTTCTTCTAAAGTTGTCAATGTAAGCGAGGCTATTTTATATTTGTTGGGGTTGTAATTCGAGTTAGATATGCAGCACATTCGTTCCATTTCGTTGTGGAACTTGTACCGTATACGTGATGACTATATTTTAGTCTTCCAACTCTGTCTCGCATTTAACCTTGTTAAATCACCCTGCATAAAGCGTGACCAATTCATCAAATTCGCCTTTAATTATCTCTAGATCCGAAATATCAGTTGCAAGTTATTAGAAAATTTTATCACATTTTCACGACACATAAAAAAATTAGAGCTTACGTTAACTGAAGAAAATCAAATATAATTAAATTAATTCAACAATTTTAGACAGCGCTTATCAAAATAATAAGACATTAATAAGTCCATTAACGGATCTTCCTTGTAAAGTTTACAATTTTACATTTATTTATATTAAGCAAAAGTCGAAATGCGAAAGTAATTTTATTTAACAAATTTGTAGCGGTTGAAAAAGAATAATTGAATACTTAAGAACTCCATATTACCGTCCCTTTAAAAAGGTGTCAATTTGGGAATGGTTATGATTTGATACAAGAATTCATATTATTATTATAGCTAAGAAGAAGCTTTACGTCATGAAAACTACGATGTGTATTATTATTCGTCCATATGTTGCTTGTGTAGCTTAGTTTATGTCAGACCAGGTCCTTCATGACTTTAAACTTTTGGCAGTGTGTTTGGTAAAATTAAAATAAAAAAATGATTTATCCTTAGCAATTCAAATCATGGCGGATAACAACAATTTACCAATATTTTCGACATATAGAATATATGACTACATTATTTTCGTGCTTAGTAGTGTCTAAAAAATTCACAGTAATAATCGAGAAAGAAATTTATATTATTTATTTCCAGTTAAAAATATAAATAGATATTTTATTGATTTATAACAATGAATAATGAAAATCATTTCCTATTATCCAGATCCAGGATTTTTATTCCGGTTCTTTCTTGATTCTGTTTTAATAACGGATATTTTATAATCGGGAAGAACTGTTTTTATATTGTGGAATGTCCATTGGAAATCAAATTCATTAACTTGTAAACGCAAATCATTCCATAAATGGTCATGCAGATCTCCCAGCGTAGCCTTTATGACGTCAATATACTCGAACTCTGATCCAATGAGGAATAATAATTCGTAAGTACGCCGTCTAAGTAAATTCCATTTATTAAATGGCCGATATATTAAATTAACTCCAATATTAGAAAAAACGATCACGCCAATTCCGATCTTTCGAAGACCGATCATTAGAAGATATACCTTCCGAAAAGCTATTTATCGGAACCAACAGAGTCGAGTATAGCTTATACGGCGGATAAACATATTTAAAGTTATGACATTGATCAAGCACATTTTGAGCAGTTTTATCGGATTGTGATCATTTGAAAAGCTATCAGTCGGGGAGCTTTCAAGGAGCAAAGAAATGTATTATTATTATTTAGATATTGTGATTATGCGAAATGCTAACAATCGAATAGTAACGACTTATATGGGTCTCATCCAACCTGCTGATTTTCGTAGAACTAACATAAGTATAAAACAGATGGCAAATAAACGAATAGCGATAAGTCTTGTAGCGATAAGCTGAAGGGCTTTCAGTTCAGTTATTTGAAATAGAATCGTAATGACACTTATCCCAGAATTGTCCAATTGAATGATGTCCATGTCCACTATGTGTATCTATCTGTGCAATTTAAAACCAACAACAATTGATCGTCTTCTGGTTTTGAAACTTTAACCAATCCAAAGACACCATTATAAAAAGATCTTGATAGGTCTAGATCAATCACAATGATTGCATTTTTTACTCATTGTTTACCGAAACATCCAACAAATGGTTCTGGATCCCATACCGTGTGCTGACATATCTTTATCAGACAAAGAAAAAATTAACTAATCAAAGAAATTTATTCATTTTACTTACATATTTTCAAACGTAAAATTCGGATACTTACAGCATTTTAGCGGTTTGAGTCTTTCCATTGCAAGCAAACTGATATGAGAAATTTTACTACATTTATTTTTGGACGGCCCACTAGGATTACGAGAGGTTTTCATTGGCTGTAGAAATTGCTAAATCGATATGTCAAGCGTTTCAGAATATTAAATATATGGATTAAGTCCTTACGTAAAGCTTTAAAAATCAATATTTGCTGGATGTTATTCGAATAATATGCATATCAGCTTAAATCCGTTATATATTTTGTTCTAATTATATTTGTATTTTATATAAATATAAGATAATTATTGTGTTCTTAAGTGATAAGTTCAAATTTTTGGTCAACATTTCATACACAAGAAAAATAACAATAACAGATGAAGAAGAATAGTAAAAAGGTATCAAAAAATTTCCTTATAAGCAAATTAAGAAATTCACTTAAAAAATTCATTTTTGAATGAAACATCTTATGAAATTATGAGTAAATAGATCAAAAAAATTGATTCAAGGTTTTAGAAATTTAGAAAAATAACCGAAAAATATATTTATTTCATTTTATTTTATTTTTAATATTATATTAATTAAAACTAAAAAAATCAAGTTAAGTCTTAAAATTAAAGAAATATTTAACTTATAATTGTACTTTAATTATAGTCGTTTTATCTAATAATTATTAAGCTGTAATTTTCATATTTATTTTAAATTAAATTTCTTTGTTTTTAACATTGTGAGCTTTGTTTCTTTCATTAAAATAAGTTTTGTACTGGGACTAACTCTTTCAAATAAATAAAACGAACTTGGAGAGTACAACTGAATTCAACTGACAACTATATCTTTACAAAATTCATATAAAATAGTTCTTAAATCGTCGACTTGAATACTCAGCCAGTATTTAATGTGGAATTGTTTGTTTTTGGCTCTTTGCATGCACAACTTAGACATTTAATCGACATTGTTTGTTGTGCATTTCAAATGCGAAAATGGTTGATTAAAGAGCGTAAGATAGAATTTGGAGTTTTGGAGATGATATCACTAGAGATGAAGTTATGGTGGATAGGTTTAGCGACTTTTAAGTTATGGCAACCCGATGACATAGATAGACACATACACTTACAAACAGTCGACTGTTCATTATTTAATATAACTAGTCAATGCATATTGTATGTTGTAATCCAATTACATGCAACATTTTACAATTTGTGATTAAATGGACATTAAAATAGGCGGCTCTGAAATCGTTTTATAATTGCTTTCGTTTTCTACACAAATCGAAATTAAATGAAAAGCGAGTCGAAATTGCGACTGCAATTCGCTGCATTCAGAGCTGAGCCATTGCTAAAAACATGTCGATGACTCAACAAGTTGTAGAAAAATATTTATATATATATTTTGTATTCTCCTTTTTTTGCTTAAGTATTAATGATATTAACAAGATTTCTAGCTAAAATATATATATTTATTGTTATAGTAGGATCGATTTAAGCAAATATTTTTTGGATATTATATGTATATGTTTATATCGTTAAGCTCAGACTTGTCTCATTAATTTGACTACTCTGCTGCAACAAAAATGTCACTGAAAAAGGTTTCGACTTCTTTTGAGTGATTTAGTTTTTTTTATTGTATTTCACGGCAATTTTGCAAGCAGTCGACTGAACTTTCTCAGCTAATCTTTGATGACAGAGCTACGCTTGGTAACCAAGTTAAATTGACATTTAAAGTAATGTATTGCTATATATTATTTGTTTTACCAAAACGGTTTAAATCAAAAATTAAAAATAGAAATTTCAAGGTAGCTTTTCTCGTTTTCATTAAAACTGTTCTTGGTTCGAGCTTGAACTCAAATTAAGTGATGACCTGGACTCAGGTATATATATCACATAATTAATCACCTGTCATTAATATATCTTCTCAATTATAAATATACAGGCACATGATGAGAATAACGATATGCAGAAAAGGTAGACAACACAATTACAAATCAAATAGATTCAACATCAAAATGAAACTGAAATTAACTTATCTGGCAGTGGAATCTTCTACTTTGGTGAGCTAAGCTTCTCAATCTAACATAATCCAGAAAGGGCTTTATTTATATATGCAAAGGATTTGAATTAATTATATAATCTGATTACAGGTGCCACAGAAGTAGCGACCTTTAAAGGATGTTTCTCGTAATCTACGCTCCAAGTTAGTCGTTTATTTAGTAAAAATATTAGATTTCAGTGCGATTTGACTTTGTGTCATCTCTGAAGATGTTATAAATATAATTTGAATCTGTTTTTATTACGTAGATATTTTCTAAGAATAATTGTAATCATTGTGAATTCAGTTGCAAAGACCATACATCTTTCAGTTGTAGTTGTTCAAGTTGGCTTCCATCTTCTGGCTATAATTATTTAATACCCTTCCTAACTTAATAGGATTCTCCTCTTTTAAATGGATCAAATGTGATTTATATGTGGCGAATTACCGAGCCAAGGCTACTTCAGCCGAAATACGTGGGAGCTTTGATCTGAGCAAGCTTTGATATATATCCAAGATCGCATGCAAATTAAATTTATTATTTCCACAAATTCTATTGTGGCAAAGATTTTCAGTCAAATTGTGCTCTGTGAAGGTCATCATTTGGTGCCCATCCAGGTTGATGTTGGAGTCGAATTGAAGTCGGAATTGTTTCGGTTGGGTTTTGAAGCCCTTCCGCGTGAACGGAGCAGCGGATATGAGCGAGAAATGGTTTATGTTGTTGTTGTTGTTGTTGTTGTTTTGGGGCACCTGTTTTGGGTAACTTCAGCTCAAGCTGTTGCCGCTCAGCTGCTTAAGTTTTCTTCATTTTTTTCGTTTTTTTTTTCTTTTTGCTGTGCCCTAATGGCTTCTGAGGCAACTCGTGCCACTTGCCACAATCGGAAGTTCATGTTTATGATACGCTTACCAGCGTGTCGATATCAACAGCGTCATCAGCACTGAAATCAGCTGCCAACTCTTCAACTCCAAGCTGTAGTTGGTTGTTCACTCTGGCTGTAAATTATGGTTGGGGTTAGCAGCTGCCCCTTGGGCGACCTATTCTAAAGGTGATTAAACAAGTAAGGAGTGCTGCTAAACACATATTAAAGTATCACTAAGCAGCTGTTTTTCTTTTTGGGGATTCATTCGGTTACTTTAACTTTTAGTACTTAATCAAAGCGTAAGGCATTTACATATGCTATTCCAGTATTCAATAATATTGTAATACAAAAATTTACAAAAATTGAGAGATTCTAGTAATAAGCAAATTAGTAAATAATAGGTTATAAATTTGTTTAAACATAATCACTTTCCTTTTTCTTTATTTACTCTTTGTATACTTAAAGCAGAGTGCAATTTATTTATCCATCAATGTTTAGTGTTGTTTTTTTTACAATCTTAAAATGGATATTTCTTAATTTTTGAAAAAATTTAACCATTTTGTTTGTTATTTGATTTCAAAGTCTGCTTTGAATTCGCCATATGTATGCACCATATCCCAAATCTAAAAAGTTTGATTTATAAAATCTCAATAACTCCACTTATATGTTTATTTTTCGTAATCTCCAATTGAGGTGTTTTGCGTCTAATGCACAACAATGAACATAATAAATTCAACTCAACCCATTTCATTTGTCTATTCATGTTTTATGGCTCTGGCCATAAAGTATCTCTAACAAGCGCCCACTTAGCTAATCTCGCCCTGCAGCAAGAACTACGCCAGCCAACTCAATTATGCTACATCCATACATATGCATACATACATGTACAGTATGTACATTTATACATCCATACACACTTGGCTGCCAGATACAATTGTATCTCGAAGCACTTTTGTAAGTGCCGCAGCACAAAACTTGATTGATGGCATCATTTGCAAGATGCAAGTCTCTGCTTTTTCCGATACACTTGCAGAGAGTCCTACAGATTCTGCACCTAATGTGCAATACGCAAAAAACACATATTCCTTAGGTACATGTATATATGAGCGTGATCTTTACTAGTCAATATTTATTTCTTGGCAAACTCGAAATATTTTGTAGCACAATTGTCATTTAGCAATAATGATGTAATTTACAAACTTACAGATAAATCTGTTCACGGATTTCTATATATTCCTGAAATGTAGAAATGCTAACTTTATTTTCGTACTAGAAATATTTCTTCTAAATTTTGGAAATATGTACCATGTATTAAGATATAAATGACTCTGATTTTTAGTAAGACACAACCAGCAATTTTATTAAAGTACTTTTTCAATTTTTTAAAATTTCCTTAATTGTTTTTAAAATCTATTTAGTTAAATTTTTAGTTTTGTCTTTAGTTTTATCTTTACATACATTATCTTCAATACATTTTATCTAAGCCAAATTAATAATATATTGTTTTTAATATATTGTGTATGCTTTTTTTATATCATTAATACTTATTTTTGTTTTAAGGGTATTTAAACTTCGCCACTTAAAGTTACCTGTAATCTTGAATATTTTGTTTTTCTTTTTTTATTTTTGATTTACAGTCACTGCGAGAATTTATAGGAATTGTGGACAGAACGCAAAAATACACAAAAAAATCAAGGGGAAAAGTGTTTTGGATATTGGGGAGAGGATGTGGCTACTTGGCAGATGGCGTCATCCGCTGGCCACTGGCCGCCGGCCGCCGGTAGATGCGGCGGAGAAAACGCTCGCGCAAATACAGTAACAAGTGCAGCAATGCTGCAGATGCCGCCACAGCCCCAACTGTTTGTTGTATGCTGCATGCTGCATGGTCTTTGTTTACATTTGGAGCACGTCTGTTTTGGCTGCGGCAGCTGCTGACCGATGCCCATTAACTTGCAGCCGGACAGCCCAGATAGAGACGGCAACGGTGTTACAGAAAGAGAGGGAGGAAGAGACGAAGAGCTGGACTTGAACACCGTCTGCGATTACACAATTTGTGGCAGTTAGGTTGCAGCTGTAACTGGAGCATGCGTGGATCCCCATTCCTGGCATAGCTTAATACACTCCATGTACACGATATACATATATATATATATATAGTTAAATATACATATGTGTTTGTCTGGTTATCAGAGTTGCCATAATTGGGGTGCATTGAACGCCCCACATGCAACTGCAACTGCAACTGCTGCTGCTGCTTCTACTGCTGCAACTGCTGCTGCCTATGCGGATAGTTTATTTCATTGTGTGCTATTCACACGCTCATGTGAAAAGCGTGCTGCGATATGATCCCATTCTATACAAATATTTAACTGTTTGCCATCAAAACACGATGAATATTTAAACAAATTATGCTCATTCTCTAATCTTGAAGTGAGTTCAACAAGTTCATTTTCCGACGATTGTAAATAATTATAAAATATAATAAATAACAATAAAATGTAAAGAGCAGCAATTATGCCGAAACATTGTAAATAAATTGTTTTTACATTCATAATATACCACTGAGAAAATCAATATTTTTTTTTAAACTTAAATTTTATATTTCTATGTGTTTGTTTGTTTGTTTAATGGTTTTTGTTGGTTTTTTCTGTGGGTGATTGTGTTTTATTCTGAAACTATAAATAAAGCTTTTACATCTCTAGTAAAATGATAATTTAGTAATTATTTCTTAAAAATATCTATTTTCATTTTTAAATACATGTGTGATTTTTTTTTTGAGTGTAAGTGCATTTTTGTATTTGCAATTAATGCTTGCGATTTTCTTTAGGCCATATCCCAATTTCTAAGCTTCTAATCGCAATTCGGACAATAAACATAGCTTTACTCCCTCGCAGATAATATTTAAATGTTTTCGTGATTAGTGTTAATAGATTTATCCGATGCTTTACAGCATGTAAGTTTATCTTTTTGTATAAGCTGTATAAATTTCACTTTTAGAAAAAAATAGTTTGGGGCTCTTTTTTTCATGTGGGTTTTGACTTTGTGGTAATTAATTTTTTTAGGAGTCGTTTCATTGTGTTAAATAAATCATTGCCAAATATGATGACAGCAAATTACATTTGATTTTCTTTTCTTTGTGAAAAGCAACAAAGTTCATAGCTGCTTATGGCTTATGGCTACAACTTCAGTAACAGGTCTATAAGAGTCTTTAACCCATAAATGGCTTGAAACGTGCTCATAATATTCGAGGTTCTTAATAAAACGTAAGGTAATTGTTTGCTGCACATGTTGCTGCAACATTATGCTAGACATTCTAACTGCAATTGAGAAAAATTGCATATTCTTTTCCCTGAGTTTTATGTAATTTTCTAATATTACCGCTAGCAACATGTTGCTTGTGAGGAATTTTGCTGCGCTCCTGCTTCAGTCATTTCCACTTCACATCAAACCCCTCCGGCGCACTCTTCTTTTCTGTTTGTCCCTAGCAAAGCCCACATGATGAACCTAACTTCTAATTGAGAACCAGTTACACTGCCTACTCAAAGTGAGCAGCGCACAAGTAAAAACAGTTCGCCCAGACAGCGTCAGCGCCCACAGTGCGGCAACAAAACTTCATAACCGTCCCACACGCACATGTACACACAAACACACCTACGCTACTCAAAAATAGAGAGAGAGTGAGTGAGACAGAGCGAGTAAGGGAGAGCACCCACGCTTGCGGCTAGCTGGCAAGCGCGCGCTAAGGAGAGCGAGAGTGAGTGCTGCTGAAAACAGTAATAAAACATTACATTATTTTTGTAAGCTATAGCACTATGTATAAATAGATTATATTTTAAAATTTAAGTTAATGATATTAATTTAAAAATGATGTACTTTGCTTGCGCTCTTCAATACATTTTTCGTTTAGCTGACGGTGCAGCAACAAATGTTGCTAACGCTCTCTGCTATGCTGTCTGTTGTTGTTATTGTTGCGCTCGCTCTCAAGTTAGCTCGATCTGCGCTCTTTAAGCGAGAGAGAGAGAGAGAGAGACAGCGCTCGCTTGCTTGCTTTGGCTAGCCCTCGACACCGGCAGCGCTGCGACTTTAGTTGTGTGCGAAACATTGATGAGTGCGGTTGTGGCTATATCGTTTCGCTGTTAAAAGCTTATTGCTCCATGTCAACGAAACTAAAAGTTAAAATATGCATAAACTTTAGAAAAAGACTGAAAAGGCAAACGCACTTTGACTTTGGCTGCAGTGCATAAGTAACAAATCAGTGTCGCTGCTGCACCTGTTTCCTGTCAGCCAACTGCAGCAGATGCGCAACACAGTCGGAAAATACATACTTATATATTACATACATACAAATTACATACAAATTAGCATTATGCGGCACGTACGCGCCTTTGGCCACGCATAAAAATGTGCAAGTGAAGTGAAGTGCCGATGATAAGTTAAGGGCGAAGCAAAAACACAAAACATAAAAAATAAAACATAAATCAAATAAAAACTTATAAGAAACGAAAACGGCCTTGTGCACTTCTTGTCTTTAGCTGCGATCCATCAAAGTTTTCGGATTACACACAATACACACACAAATACACATACACTGGATTACCAAAAAAAAAAAAACAGTAACAGATAAATAGAAGCTGAACCCAATTGAACTCGTTTGAAAGGTAAGTTTTGAAATTTCAACTTTCAGTTCTAAAGTGTTCCTTAAGTGATCTGCACAGCTTGTCTTCCTCTTCTAGCCAAGTTTATTTTCTTGGCTACCGAAATTGATTTATCGCGATAATTCCAATTCAGCTTCGGGTTTCCGCTAGAAAGTCTCTCTAGTCTCTGGCCTTATCTAAAAGACTTGTCTTTTTCAATTGTGGTCTGGTTTTAATTTGGTTTCGTTTATTGGCGAAAGTTAAGAATTTTCACTAGCCAAATGGATTTGCTAGCACATCAAATAAATGGAGAAGAAAATATTTTCGATTTTTATGTCTATTTAAATGCTGCATTTAATTGGAGAATATTACAAGTATTACTTAGTCTTAGCTTCAGCTAAATTTCTAGCACTTGTTAAAGTTGATTGAACTTGGATTTGAAACACTACAACGGTACTTTCCAGAGCTAGCCAACTCATTTCCGTTTCCCCTCACTTGACAACAACAACAACAACAACAACAACAACAACAAGAAACATCACAGACATCATCTTGCGGCGATTATCATGCAAATTTTTGCGCGCTGTTATAAATTTGTTAAATGTCATCATCTCGATGAATGAATGTGTATTTGCCTCTTTGCAACAGTCTAATATTTTTATTTTTATTTTTATATATATTTTACTTATGCAAATTGAAAAAAATAGCTTGGGTGCCACACGCATCCAAAGTATTTCCAAAAAAAAAAAAAAAATGCATAGATATGTGCATATATTTGTTAATGAAAATCCAAGTTTTGGACTTATAATCAAAATGAGTTTTAGTTAATTAGTCGCAACGATCGAACAAATGTTTATGGAAAATATAAAAACTAAATTTCCCGGGGCATTTGGATAATGACAAAACAGTTTAAATAAATTTATGCAAAATGGTTCAATAAAATTGTTTCCAATTAAATATGCGTAACTCTCAGACACATTAAATTGTCTCCAACATAAATATGTATATATATATATATATTCCAATATGATGTTTCACACGCTTGACATAATTTCAAATATGTCCAAATGCCACAACTTGAAAGATTTTATTTGTTGTTCTTATCAGCATATCCGCTCATCAAATCATTTGTTTTAAACTTTTGCTTCACAAAGAGTTCTCATAATCTTAAGCCAAATGTTTATTAGTCAACCAAATGAGGGGAAGAACGACAAAAGCTGCTCATCCACTTTACCAGTTGGCTAATTAACGCGATTATTATTCGAGTAGCCAAAAAGAAGACTCACAAATACTCTGTAAGAATTTTTTGATGTCAATAATTCAAGTTGGTGTTTCTATCTTTTATATAAATAATACAACAGAAATGCTTCAGAAAAAAAAGATTTATCGGATATACCAAAAGGAATTTAACTTAGTTAGTTTAGTTTATTTTTTTAATTTTTAATGAGAAGTAATAAAAATAAAATACTTTTTGTTAGCAATATTTTAAATCAACCTCAAGTTTTGTTTAAGTAAAAATACACAATTAACCCGTTAACAATATCGATTGTACCCAAATCCAAACCTTGACTTTCAGATCTATAAATTAAAATTGGTGGATAAAAAATGTTCTTTTACCAGAATTCGAAGCAATATCAAATTCAAAATATAAATGTTAACCGATTAAAGTAAAATGGAAAACAATCAATATTTCACTTAAATATATAAATAATAATATATAATATATTTAAACAGTCTACTCAAAATAGTGTTTATTCTTCAAGTATGCCCCACTTTTCTCCGTCTGAATACAGAGTATAAAATACAGTGAATATTTGTAAGTAATTTGTCAATTTGAAAATGTATTCAAGCTGCTCAGAAATATATTAAAGGTGATGATGATTAAATATGAAAACAATGTATGAAAATATCTGGCATGAAATTGATTGCTTTATAGGCATGTTGTTGATTACCTTGAAAATTCACTTTAGACCGCTTGATTATGAAATTTTTCGCCAACAGCAATTGACAATTTAATAATTGCATGTTATTTTGGTGTTGCAGAGTTGTTGTTACTGCTGCTGTTGTTGTTGTTGTTGTTGTTGTTGTTGCCGATGTTGTTGACGATGCGCGGTTTTCACTTCACTTTCGAGCAATTTGCTAGCATCTCTCGCTGAGGGTTCGTCGTACCCAATATAGTCAACTGTTATTGATATTGTATTAATTTCCTGTCTCTGGTCGTGTGTGAGAGAGCCACTAAAGATTTTCACTTGAAAACACTTTTGAGGATTACAAAATGCGACTCACGTTGTGAAGAGTTCGGCTGGACAACGTTTTTCTATTGTTTGGCTAATTAAAAATCAGGAAATGCACGCGAACAATACTCGACAATACCAGGCAGGGGGTCTTCCCCTCTTCCTACGTGATTTGCTCCTTCTACCTGCACCTAGCTCTCAGCTCTTAGCTCCTCGGAGCAGGAGCTACTGTTGTCAAGTGCGGTTTGCTACGTTTTAGCGCCTTTTCTCAGTTACCAGTTAGCAGTTACCAGGTAGACAGGTTTAAGCCATTGTCTGCCATGACGGCTATTTAGACTGGGCTCAGGGTCGGGCGAAACGTGAGTTTTGGTAAGGATATGCGCCTCATTTGATTTAGATATTGGCCATGGCAAGCACGTACTTACATTCCATCTAATAGTAAGGAGAAAATGCCTCTAGATTAATACAGATATTGATTTTTTGTGACATTGCTTTGCTATCTTTAACTTGAGATCGGATAGAATTGCTTTATCAAGATTTAAGATAATTCGAAATGATCGAGTTCGGAATTGAAAGTAATAAATCAGTTCTTAACAGAGATAGTAAATTATTAAAAATAATGAATTCTTTCATTTTTATATTAGCATTTTATCTGCTCTTTGATGTTGTTTAATTAAAAACTAATTTTGATGATATTACATAATTGAACTATTAAATATTTAAAGTGCATCCAAATATATTAGGAATAGCTTTATGTGTAGAAAATGGTATTGCTTTATTTTTTAGGTATATTTATGTATATATCTTAACTATTTTATGATAACATATATGATTATTTTATGGTTTTTAAAATCTAATAACCAACACATATTTTCTTACTGAATGAAGCTTTCTTCGCTCTTAACTGGTTTTAGGGTATCTCAGTCGATTAAAACGTTAATAAATTTTATTTATGCGTTTTTTCATTTAAAATTTGTGTATATTTGATATGTTTTCTCTAGCTAAGTTTTGTGGGCTCTATCGATTTGAAGAGGACAGCCAGGAAGTGGTTCACTTTTACCATAAGCGATTGAAATAATGCTCGTTTTTGTCGTTTCTTGCATTTGTATTGCTTTTGTGTTTGGGGCTGTCTGACAGAATTATAGACACGCCCGCATGTTGGCGAAAGAGAAAAGAGAATTGTCACAAAATTTGCATATGTGTTGGGGAATGTTTTCATTTCGTATAATTGAACGACCCGGACTTGCAACACCGTCGTTTTCCAACATGTTGTCAAATGCCGCACAACCCACCCCCAGCTCCACTTCTCAAGTGTAGCCGCAAAAGTCACACGTGTCATAAGCAAATTGAAAGTGATTTGCAATTCAATAAGATCTTTTGCCAGACTTCGTATTTTTACAGCTAATTCGGAATATTCGATTGAAGTGAAAACGGGCCAACAGTGGGTTTTTTTTTATTTCTGATTTGTTTTACTCGTTTCCCAATTCGCGCGAACTTGGCTAAATTACGGCTAACTGCAAGCTTAGTCAGCAACTCGATGCGCAAATTATATATTTATATATACAAATACCTGCCATAATATGCATATCGAGAAATATTTTATAGCAACGCGTCAGCAAAAATTCCAACTCGCAAAAGTTGTTGTTGCTCTTTTTTGACAAGCTGTTTTGTTAACAGTTGGTAAACAAAGGCCATATAAATCAGGCAGCTGATATCGGTTTGTCTGTAAACTGTCTATTTGCCAACAATAGAAGACGCAACTCGTCAAAATGCGCTAATTGGCGTGCTATAAAATAGTTATAGCGTTTTATGGCAGCACTTAACTGACACTATTTATAACTGTTATCTGAGCAGACACCTCTGAAAATCGATCATAAAAATATGAGACCATTTATATTCATATTATATTCATATTAGTCTAGTTTTAAAGTTCATTTTGGATAAAATCAATCATGAATGAAATGTTCTATTCAGTTTTACAATCAGGAAAAATATGCAGAAAATCACTTTAATTCTTTGAATTAAATTCTTAAATTTAGTTTTTTTTTTAAAGTAGAATAAAGAGCAAAGTGCATTTCATCGACAATTAAATTAAGCTGCTGTATTTATATTAAAATATAAATAAACACCCCGGAAATTAGAAATATATATATTAAATCTGAGTTTTCGTAAAAGAACGCTTTTTTTATAAATGCAATATTTTTGTTTTTTTTTTTTCTGAGTGTAGTTACGTGACTCCGCATCTAGTTTTCAACTGATTGGTTTTGATTTGCAATATATGCTAATGTGCCATGATACTTTTGGCACGTGCTGCCCAGTAGATAACTCAAATAAAAACTGGTGTGAATGGAGTGGGAAGAAACAGCCAAGTTTCTGTGAATGAACCCAGTTAAATGTTTTTCTTTTACACAATTAAAAGCGTTTACTCAATGTGAGAAACCATTCGAGTGCAGATTCAGCATGTTTTGTTTCGCATGCAGACTCTCAGACTTGGAGACTTTCTAGGTTTCCAGTTTAGCATTAATTGCGTTGGCAGCTTTTATGGCTAATCAAGTGCAGCAACAAAACGATGAACTTTCATCTACCAAACGACTTGGCCATTCTCAGTCTCAGTCTCAGTCTCTGCCTGCCCCTACCTCTCGTGTTGCATTAAGGCCAATTTCAGTGCGTCACTTTCAGCGTTTTGTCTGCATTCACGTCACTTCAAGGTTCGCGCTCTGCTTTGGTTTTTAGATTATCAGCTATGAATCCAATTGCCGACTTACTTTCTACACCTTTTTGTGTGTGCACACGTGCCCCGCTAGACACCTCCCCCCCCCCACACACACACACACACACAACACCCCTCCAGCAACCCATCTTCCCCTTGCTAACCGTCAAAAATGTGCGACAAATTCTCACGCCCAACACTTTGCTGTAAATGTAAACCGCAAAATGCGATCGACTCGGTGGTGGTGGTTCAATGTGGTGCTGTTGGTTCCCAGCTGAAATCCTGTCTCTGTTTTGCTTTTACTTTAGCTGTGTGTGTGTGTGTGTCTTGCCTTGACTTTTTTAATGCACTGTGGGAATGTGCGGGAATAACTCGCACACACAGAACTTGATTGACTTGCATTTTTTTTGTGTCTTCTCCCTTGGCCAACTCAGGGATTCATTAACTGTGCAGCAGCAACTCTTTCACTGGCTTGTTGCAATTTCCACCCATTCTCTGTCTCTTTCTCTCTTCCGAGTATCCCTGTCCCTCTCTGTATCTTTGCTCATTCGCTGTCTCTGTCGTAATCGATATGCGTGTGCAGTTGGCGAAACTTTAACACCCGTTTACACAAAAGGCTTAAGGCCGGAAGCGCTTCAATTTAAAGGCTCTACCAATGCCCAAAAGCAAATCCCAGCAAAAAATGAAATAAAAACCCAAAAAAAGAGCACTTGTCCACTTGGCGCTCTATTTGAGCGTGATTAATTTCTGTGCATCAGTTTCTGCCAAGCGACTAAATGCACAAAACACTGCTTGGCACACAATTCACAGCTCCTAAAAAAAATATATAAATTTTTTACTAAACTCTGCGCAATTTCATGCATCTTTTTCAACATTTTTTGATGACACGTTTTAGGTATAAGCATTTTTTCACATACTTTGACAAATTTGAAAAAAAAAAATATAAATAATTTTGATTGGATTCATTTTATTTATTTTATTTTATTGTAGCAATTTGTAAAATTCATTTTCATATAACCTAAAAAAAAATCTTTTATTACAGCAATTACAATTCTACAGAAAAAAACATAATTAACAAGTCAAAAATTATAGAAAACTAAATAAAAAAAAAAAAATATTTTTAATTAAAAAAAAAGTGGCAAAAAATCAATATCGTAAAAAGAAAGGTTTGAAATTGAAATTAAATAGTGAATTTAATTAATTTAATAATTTAAAACAATTTTAATTATTGATGTAAATGTATGAATATTATAAATAAATGTGTCAATTGTTTGGAGTATTATGCGCTGCCCGGTTAGTGTATACAAAATTCGATCTGGTCGCAAAGTAATCCAATTACAGTTTCTGGTCGCTCTCTTTGACAAATGAAGCAAGCTGAAAAGCTGCTACTGCAGTCAACATCTTTGGCACATTATATCAAGGCATGGGCGGGGAAGGGAGTGGTACGTTAAAGCAGGAAGCGTTTTGTTGGCAACATTTTTGGAGCAATCGACTTCACTCCCAGGCGATTTAATTGTGCGTTGGCAAATTTGCATGGGAAACACCTGAGATTATATTGTTGAGGACTGTTCTTTTCAAGTTTTTCTTATATGTATATATATTTTTATTATATATATTTTTTTTATATATATGTATATAAAGTGTTGTTTTTTTTTTAGTGCAAGCTGAGCTATGTGCATAAAAGTGCAAAACATTTTCAATGCTGAAACGTGTTCATATCAGAGCTGTGTGGCAAGTGCAAGTTGTATAAATATAGCAAATGCAAATATTCATCCCAGATATTGATGCAGCAATCTCGAGTTGTTGCCGCTGCTGCCCCACAAATGACTCAGTCTTGACGCAAATTGAAGCCTTATCCACAACTCGCTCTCTTTCACTCACTCTGACTGGAAAAGTAGTTTTCGAGTTATGAATTCTTAAAATAAAAACAACTTAATCGACACTTTTATGTGGAAAGGAAATTAATTGTTGTCGCTTAAGTGGCAAGGCTGCATTTATATGTATTTATATGTGTGTATTTTATGTTGCCCCATGCATCCCCACGTCTGCTCATAACTTCATTGAAATGCGACTCAGTTCTGCTTATTCTTAGAATTGAGTTTCTTTTTTTTTGTTTTCCATTTTTTTAAGCACTTTTGTAGGGGTTAGGAGATGTTTGTGTGTGTGTGTTGCAGTCTGTTGCAGTTGCATGTGTTAGGCACTTTATGATTAGTGTTTTGGCTTTGAATAATAAACCTAAAATGTATTCGAGTTGCCTTCAGATTTGATTTATTTTAGCAAGTGTGTAGCAATTTGCATCCAAACAATCAACAACCTTGTTGCGGCAAATGGAAGCGTTTAACTATGGGAAAATATAAATAAATTCAAATGTTTTTTATGGCAATTCACTAAGCGAAATTCAAACAGATGCCAAAAATAGATGTAGCTAAATCATTTGACATTTGCCTTTTGTTTGGTTGTTTTTCCCATTTGTTGTTTTGGTTTTGTCTGCTGTTTTGTTATTGCAATCATTTATTGACAAGTTTCGCTCTGTGTAAAACAATACTCTTTGCCATTTCCATGGAAATGTTGTTGCCTGTTTCCCACCTTTTGCGATTGTGTAAGCCAAAAACAAAGAAAATTGATGTTCTGAATTTATAATTTCCGCTGAATGCTGAAAGCTTTATGCGATTTTTAGATTTACACGTCTCGTGTATCTTCTTCTTTTATTTTTATTTTTATTTTTTATTTATGAGGTGGCAAAAAGTTTTGGTTGCATTGCAAATGCCATAAATGTGACAGGCTTTCAATAATTTATGAGTCGCTTGCTGCTGCACCAGAAAAAAACAAAACAAAAAATGGATAAACAAAAATAAAGAAAATTTAAAAATAATAATAATAATATTTAACTGAAGCACTTTAAGCTGACGGACTGCAAATGAAAGTGCACTGCATTTGCTGTGCATAATTCAAGAGCAACAATTAATTAATTTTCACAATGCACGTCAAGGATTTAACATACTGAAGAGAACAAAATTGGAATACCCTATATTTCTTAAGAATTATTTGAGCCTTGAAGATTGAACTAAAAAGTTCTTGGGCCCAATAAATATGTTTGAATCTGAATCTTATAGATACTGTTGTATCTTATGTATACTTTTGTAATTGTAATATGTGATACTTCTGTAAATACAATCTTGTATCTTATAGATACTATTCTGCCTTTGATCTTATCAAACACTTTTGTATCTAATTTATATTTTTATATCTTATAAGAATTTTTTAGTAAATAATTGTCATTGTGTTTATCCCACATTATGGGGAGCATTAAGAAGCACTCTTAAATATTTTTTTTTATTACTCTACTAGTTAAATCTGTCAAGTGGCACAGGGAAACACCCACAATTAAATCAACAATAACAACAACAATAATGCCAACAATTGAGCCCAATTTAAATCAAACATCAAGTGAAAAATGTGTAAAATAAAATGGGAAAAATAATAAGAATAACTGTTTAATTCATTGACAGCAATTGACTTTAATTGAGTGTCACATGGGCAGCTCCACAGATTATTATTTTTTTTTTTAGTTTTTGGCTCTCGGGGCCGTTTTAATTAGTTTTTCCGACAGCTGCTGTGCAGGAAAAACATTAAGTATTAACGGTTAATGCATTTGCACTAAATACCAGTAGTGAGTTTTATTTTTTTCGATTTTCGCCCAGCGTCTGTCGCATAAGTGAACAGGTAAAAACAACAGCAACAGAAAATACAACAACAACATGAAGCTGACACGTCAACAAGTTGAAAGCGATTTGCCAACGTAATGGCAACAAAATTGCAGAGCGGCCACTCACCTTGGCAACATCAACGTCAACATCATTCCAGCTGGCAACAATTAGCTACGGTCAGAGCAACGAACTGCATAGGAACTTTGTTGACAAACGCGGAAAAGCGCAATGCAAGCGCTGCATAAATAAATGACCAAGCGGCCGCGTCGAAGCGTGCTGCCATTGACAAGCAGCGGCAGCTAAATATTGTTGATGTAGTTGTTGTTCAGCCTTCGCTCGCAACACGCATGTTGGGCAACATTTTTAGTGGACATTCTGCTTCTTTAGTAAGTAAGTAAGCAATGTTGCAGCCGAAACTTGTTGGTGAGCAAACTTTTAAACACTTATTTGCTTATATAACTGTTAAGCAGTTGTCCAACAACAAATACTAGCAAGAGAAGATGAAAAATGCCATGGCATAAAGAAAAAAAATAAAAAATATTATAATTATATTTACACAGCATCCAAGTTACCTCCGCAAACCAAAAGAACTTGTCCATTAGCGAAAAGCCGCAGTCAAATTTTGAACCCTGACAATAGCAACAACAACAGAAACAACAATAGCAACAACATTTCCACCAACATTTTACAAGAATTGTGTAATTTCATTTGTACTTCATTTCGTTTTGGCCAGCACATTTTGGAAGCAGTAAAAAACACAGCAGCAGAAATAAATAAAAAGTGACTACTAAAACTAAGCTTTGCCATTCGAAAAAACGAAAACTAGTTTAGTTTAATTTGCAGTAATTCTCAAGAAATCAGCAAAAAAACTACAAACTCATTAGATTCTTTTTTTCTAATTTATGAGTCGCTTATAAAAGTAGTAGTTATACAACTTCCTGTCTTCTGAATTGTATTTGTTGCTCACTCATGCCTACAAATTTGATGCGATTTGACGATTTATCGCTCAACATTTTTAGAGGCTCTTTTATTGTATAAAATAATGTTTGACACCATTTCATTGACTGCAGGAAATGCGCACCTGAGTCGGTCGAATTGTGTTCACTGTACAGGATCAGCTAATTGATAAAGAACTGGTCAACAAATGCCGATCAATGAAGAAGATGATTGGCATTATTCAAGCAGGATTACAAAATACCAGAAATGCCATCCATGGAAGTCAAATTCATTGTAAATGCTTTAAAAACACGTGAAGAGAATAGAGAGAAAAAAGTAGAACATGAAACTGTAAAAATAATACAAATCAAAAGTCCATGAAAGATCGATAAATAAATAAAAGCAATCTTTTGAATGTTTATTGAAATTTAGTTCCACGAATTTCTTTCTGTGCCGAAAACTTGCAATTAAAGTGAAAGGAAATTTAAGACTTAAAACCAAACATTCTCCAAAATATGGATAACAATGAAATATAGATTTCGAAGGGAAGTTATTCATTTATTGAATTAGAATGAAAATGGATCTTCTTCTTCTTCTTATTCTACTTCTTTAAGAATGTATTCTGGTTTTTTTTGGTATATTTGCATTAACTGGTGTTAGTTCCAATTCCACAATTAACAAAACTAACATTAACCAGTTATAATTCCATTTCCACCATTAATCTAAGAAAATCCCCAACTTGAGCCACTTTTCTTTTCGCCGGAAAATTCTTGCACACGTTTTCAGCTGCAGCTCAACATGTCAACGCTCCAAGACAATCCTCCAAAGCATTTTATGTTTTGGAGTCCGCGCTTATCGTGCTGCATGCATCAATCTTGGGCCAAAGCACTTTGCTGACAACAAGAGCCCCTACCTGGGAAGATAAAAGACCAAGAAACAATAAAGAAAACCAAACACAAACTCCTCAGTTTTACACCTACGTGCAATGCAAAAGAGCCACATTTGTTGTGCCCCAATTGTGGGCGTTTGAGTTTGTGCTCGGGTCTAACAAGGGATTGACTTGAGAGCAGATTTCGTTAGACAGCGCTGACCTCTGAACCTCAAACAAAAGTTCCGCTGCTCCAACATCCGTAACTCCAACCCCAATCCCCCACCAAAAATGAAACTCAAACTCAAACCGGAAACCCATAAATGCATAACGCTTCCAAAAAACCAGCTGGCAAATAAAATAGTTCCTCTGATCTGCTCCTCCATCGACATTGACTTTGATTTTCTCTATACACAAAATGCGTTTAGACTTCCCATTTACCACTGGCATTTCCAAATCCATACACTGTGAAATAATCGAAATAATTTTTAGAAATTCTTCAAACTTACAGTTCTTTAATACTCGTCAAGTACATTTCTAAAGCAGCATTTTGTGTTTTTCTAAAATTTACATTTTTATAAAATGTTTAATAATACAATTTATAATTTACAGTCACATATTACAAATTTTTCATGTCGATATGAGTCGACTCATAAAATAATAATAATTTAATTTTGTTAAACAGTTAAATTTAAATAAAAAAAAGAAAATAATTTTAAATTTAGATCAAATTAAAAGTATTTTGATATTTCATAGCTTATTCACCTTTTTATATTAATTATATATTTCTGAAAAATAAATGTTAAGTTTTTCAAATATATTCAGTAACTATTACTATAGTATAGACTAATTTTAATTTGTTTTCTTAGTTTGAAGAGCGTTTTAATTTTTGGAGTGATTTTCTAAATTTCAGTGCGTATATTATTTTTCTGAGTGTAGCATATTTTCACATGTTGAAGCTGCTATTTTAATGTTGTTGTATTTTGTGAAACACACGCACATTTCCTCTGTCTACCTGCTAACGCAGAGATCAGAGCATGTGGAAGCAGCAGCAGCAGTATCAACATCAGTGGAAGTGGCAGCAACAGCAGCATCTGCCTTCCCATTCGACTCGTATTTCCCATAGCGAAATTCCCACACTCGCATCTATCTTTAGTTATGGGCAAGGACTGCAAGTCAGCTGCTGCTGTTGCTGCATCAAGTGTATCCACACACACACACACAGACGTGTGTATCTGATTGACTATGCTGCCACATGTGCGTAGACAGATTGTTTTGCTGACTGGAGTTTGTAGTACTTGTCGTTTTTTTGTGTATTTGGCACAATTTCCCATATGGTTTTTCATATGTGTGCATCTATCTGTGGCAGCTGTCGCTCTGCCCTCGAACGCATGGGAAACTAAAAAAAAAACAGTTGTGTTTTCAATTCGGTTGTGGGTGGGTATCGCCAAAAGGTATCCAATTTACAGAGGTTTATTAGCATGAAAAACATAAGGCGAAATTGTCACGAATACACCAAACAGAAACTCATAACTATAGAAATATGAGTCAAACAAAATTAGAATATTTACCTATTCCCATTTAAAATATCAAATTAAAAATTAACGACATAATACTTTGAAGTTAATTGCAATATAATACAAAAGATACGAAATGAAGACGTTAAATTGACAGAAGTAATCAATTTCGAGAAAATCATGTTGCGCAACATGTTGCTCTTCAGATATTCTGTAAATATGTGGCTACTAATAGTAAGCCAGTTAAGCCATTATCTGGAATAGTAGTAATTATGCCCTTAATGTTGCAATAGCCCGTTTGGATTTTGTTGCCAATGTTTGTTGCTATACGGTTTAGTAGTATTCTTCTAATGTATATAGCTTAAAGCGGTTATCTCATCTAACAATTAGTCAACTGTTTTTTCCCATTCACTCTCGTGCTCTCGCGCTCTCGCGCTCTCTCACTCTCTATCTCTTTCTTTGTCATTGCAGGTAAGTTTGGTCTTGGAATCTGAACATGGCATCCGCAAGTCGTCAGCGACTTTTAGTACCCGACTAACTATTTATAAGGTAATTTGAATCTTGCTTGGCAACACCGACATACAAACAGACAGAAAAGCAGCGCCAGCTTTGTATGAAATTCTTTAAATGACAAGACAAATAAAAATTAAAAGCCAGTAGCGGGATGGGTCGCAAGCATGAACGACCTGCCGTTCCTTCTATCTTTTTCTCTTTCTCTTTCTCTATCTAAATCTCTCCCTCTCTGTCTCTGTCTGCCCCTCGTCTATCATTTCGCCTTTGCGTTGCGTGTTCGTTCGCATGTTCCTTTACCGGCCTTTGTTTACCTTTGAGCTGAGGTTTTTTCTTTGTATGCCCTTTGTTGATTTTGTGCGCATGCCGCCGTCGCCGCAACAAATATATATATAGGATTGTATATAAACATACTTGCACTGAGCGAAAGGAATAATCAGCAGCAACAACAGTAACAGCAAAGGCATTTGAAAATTGCTTAAAGCTAAAAAAAATAGCAATCGCCATTTGTGAAGAATTCTTAATGAG
The DNA here is from genome assembly GCA_035042365.1 of Drosophila dives. Classification (NCBI taxonomy): domain Eukaryota; kingdom Metazoa; phylum Arthropoda; class Insecta; order Diptera; family Drosophilidae; genus Drosophila; species Drosophila dives. Next base: position 1,563,122 of record JAWNLJ010000097.1, on the reverse strand, counting down.
ACAGGCTCCTGCTAAAATTCCACAGAAGTTGTCCCCTCTTTTTTTCTCGCCGTGTATTTTAAAATTTGATTTCCGTAAAAACGCCAAAAATTTGTTCGTCCTTCGTTTTAATAGTCTTAAATTCCGTAGCAAATAATTTGACGACAAATAGAACCCAAAAATAAAATGGAAATGAGGCAACTATTAAAGAGACTTTTGTCTTTGTCGCCACTTTCTACGTTTAAGCCAAAAACAACCTAACTAGACACTTAAATATGCGTATATTATTATTAAGCAACGGTACATTCGGAATCGAATATAATCTGTTTTTTTATCTCCCTTTGCCGATGCATATCTAATTGAATTTTCTTTAGCGACACAATTGTTTACATTTCCTGTTCAACACACCCAAAAATTAATGTACCAATGCTTGAGCATTTTCCCGAACCCCAATGTAATTGAGCTGACGCCCTCTCCTGCCCCCACCATCGACTGCAAGGTGTGGCCAGGTCTAACGAGGCGCCACTGTTCGCTGCTTGGAAAACCTATTAACAATCCACTTTAAGGCACATGCGACACTAAACGTAAACCCAATTTGTGTACCCTGTACACATAGCAAAAAAGGGTCGCTCAAGTTTTATAACAAATTATGGAAAGAAAACTTTAAAATTATTAAAAAAAACCTTTTTTATTGTTTAGGTAACTCTTTACAATTAAAATAAATAAACTTTTAAATAATATAGACCAAATAAATCGGAGTATAGAATAAAAACATATGATTTTCTTGAAGCCATCGATAGAAATATTTAAGCTAAAGAATGAAATTGATTTGAAATAAAAAATTCATTTTAGTAAAAAAAATTCGTAATTTGTAGTACAAAATTTTAAACTTTGTAAGCGAATCTTTTTGTGCTTTGGTCAGCACTACTTTCAACACAACAGTTACCTTTACATTATTTCAATATTTTTGTTATATTTTCTAAAATTTTTAAATTTTAAATTTTTAATTGAAAACGACAATTTGAAAAAGTGAAAAGCAGCATAATTTCACCTACCTTTGAAATTGAAAATAATTAAATTTAGTTATAATTACTTATTATTTGTTAATTAAATTAAACTACAATAGCTTGACTAGCCAAGATCTTAGGGTATTTACCACATCGTAAAGAACTTGCCACCCTCTTTTGGGGGTTGCAAATGTGACAATGGAATGGGAAGAAAGCCTCTGAATTGCCTTGTGAGGGAGGCGCCGCTCCTTAAGCTCAATATATGTTGGGGTGGGTTATTTAATAAGATCTGTAGGTCATCATAAGGGGAGTGTGGGGAAGGGAGGAAGGGGACTGTGGTCGCACTACGTGACGCTTGTGAAACAGTAATTTGTGCTTAATAAATAAAGCTGTGAATAGTAACGAGAAAGGGGGGAGAGTGTTGTGCGAAATGAGTAAGAGAAATTGAGAGGAATACTTCAGTGAAGAACCGTTATTAGCTGACGCTGATTGTGATGTAATCTCTGCTCAGAATGCCAAATAGAACACAGAGAAATGACAGAGAATCCTACCCACACCCTCCTCTCCCGCCACCACCATCGCCACAGAGTGTTTCCTTTATGCTAGCTGGAAAATTTAAATGCCACAACATTTGCAACACTGCAACACGCCTAGTGGCGTATTTTTTTTATTATAGTTAGTCAGTTTGTTTATTTTTTTTCCTTCTTTTTCTGCTATTACCGGATGCCGAATGCAGTTCGAACCAGTTTTTGTCACAGATATGCTCCAACTGCCCCCTCCCCCCACCCACCCTTCTCCTCACCACCTTCCGCCCAACTAAACCACTGATCGCCTCTTGCCGCGTCGTATAGCTCTGGGGCATAAATCATATCGAAAGAATTTATGCAGCAAGGAGAAAATTCCTTAGTTTTGCAGCGCAGGCAAACATGTTTTAAGACGGCGTCAACTTGCAACAAGTTGCGACTATCAACGGAAGTGACTAGAAAATAGTGTATGTGTCTGAGATAAGTATACATATTCACCTCACTCTTTCTATCTCTCTCGCACTCTCTGCTAATTAGTTTCTGGGCATAGGATGTGATTTCATCCAATTTGACTTCCTGTTTAGCCTGGGTTTGTTGATTAGTGTGTGTTTGGTGTGTGTGTGTGTGTGTGTTTGTTGCCACACCTAAGGATGCACTTAATTTTGGTTCTCAGCTCAATGCGACGTGACTTTAATTGATGCTTGCCACGCATTGTTGAAGTCTTCTATCTTTGGGATAGTTTTTATTTTTGAGGTGCGTGTCTCGTTTGCATTTCAGATTGATTTCCGACTCAAGTTTATTGCTCGCACTTGGTAAGATCATGTGCAATTCTTGGCAAAGCAGTAAATCTGATTTTGACAACACCCCGCCGTCCACGGCACGCCCTTTACGTACGTGCAGCATGCGGCATAAACAAGTGTTGCAAAACTCCACTTTGAATTTATGAGCGCCGATAAAAACTGTGCCCTCCAAGTTATGCTCTGGCAAATTGCAACATCAGAGTGAGAGAGACAGCGAAAGGTGAGGGAGGGGTGAATGGATAGGTGTGTGTGTGTGTGTGTGTGTGTCTGTGTGTGTGCGAGTTTGTAGGTGTTTTTTTAAATTTCATACTTCTTATTTCGCACCTACGCCAACAATTTACGGCACTTTTAAAATATTCAATTTATGGATGCTGTCGGGATGCCGGATACCGTTAGGATGCCAATTGTAAGGGGGAAAGGTAGTGCATGCCACAGGCAGTGTGTTGAAATAGGGCGAACTTCTCTCTGAATTATTGCATTTATTGGAAACGCGCACATCTTGGCTAAGATTGGGCACTGCTCAAAATTTGAAGCGGAATCTGGGAGCCAAGCAGAAAGGAAATGGAATCAGAGATCAATATGTCGAGGTTATAGCCTAATCCCAAAATTTCCGATGTTCATATTTATAACATTACGTGTTTCCATGTTGGTTTTATTTTTCAGATTTTAATAAAAAAAAACAGTGATTTATTTGTATAAAAAACAAATTGTAAAAATTAAAATATGATTTCATTTCTAGTTTGGTTAAAGTCTTAAAATAAAAATTAATTAAATTAGAATTGTATATTAAAATAGGCAATTCATCTTAAGATCAATTCAAAATTTGATATATCATTGAAAAAAGCAACAAATTTAAGGCAAAATATTTTATATTGGCAACCTACTTTGGCCATAAAAAGTGTTGATCAATTTAAACGGTGATTTTATTGAACTATTTCATTTAAAAAGCTGATCAATGAAAATCAACTAAAAGTTGATATTTTTAAAAGCTGTCTTTAACCAGTTTTAATTGTTGTAAAGTGCAATTATCAATATTAATAAATAACATTATATTTTAAGAAAAAAATTTGTATTTATTTATTGTTTTGGTAGGATTTCGCAATGTGTATTTTATTTTTAGAGGCTGCTTTGAGTTCTTCTCCGACAAGTTTTCAGCTGACGAAAGTTTTTGGTTTTCAGTTTTAATTTCAAAAGCGATTTGCGGGAAATGCTTAATGTGAAAACAATCGAAATATATACGAAAAATATATACGCATTAAATGCCGCCAAATATGCAAATTATTAGGTGTCAAAATGTATTTCAACACACATTAAAACAGACAACAACACACAGACACACACACACACACTTTGGCACACACTGTGGCACAACAAACGGAAGCCATTGCCATTTGTTGACCACACAATTTGAAGCTGACACTTGCAGCAGTTGTGGGCGTGGCACGTATACCTAAAAGCCTGTTCTAAATAATTGCAATTTATTTGTGCTGCCATCAAGTGACACGGGTAACACCTCTCTCTCTCTCTCGCTCTCTCTCTCCCTCCCCCTCTTATCGTCCCACTCTCTCTCGCTGGGATTGCATTTAATATGCTGGTGTTATTAACGCCACAAAAACGCAAAATGTAGCTGCAACTGCACTTTAGTGCGGCATTGTGGCAACCTACCTGATTGACAGCATGTTGCCCCTTCATTCCCTTGTGACTTCTCCCCCTCCGACACCCCCAACGCCAGTTGCAGCTTCATTTTCTCTTTGGTGGTTTTGTTTTTGATACCTGTCACAGGACGAGGCGCCACTTATGCACTTTTGACGCCTACAGCAACAGCAACAACTGACAACTGCTGGCTTCACCTGTTGCCCCTCTCCTCCCTCTCTACCATCTTGTGGAATGCGCTTTTCGATTAAACGCTGCAGTTTAATCCCACGTACATTTTACACTTGTACAATTTCCAACACGTCACACGCTGCGTATGCGTGATGAGAATTGTAATTGGTTTTGCTGGCGACTCACTAGATAATATTTATTGCTAAATAAATACAAATATCTGTTCTATAAGCAATAAGTTGGCCCTCCTATGAGTAATAATCTAGGGAATTTTATTTTTTACTTTGAGTAACTTTCTATGATTAAATGAAGAGCAATATGGAAAATAAATAAATAATGTAATTAAATTGAATTTTAATTCTATTACTTTTCTGTTATTTTTTATTAAGTGAACAAAGAATATGATAATAATTGATAATTATTAGTTCTACACAATTAAGCAAATCAAAAAATTAAATGTAATTTCACTTCTGTTTTGGGCGCCACACAAAGAGTTGTTTCGCAGATGCAGTTTCATTTTAAGCTGAGTTTTTAAGGACAAATGTGGAAAGTTTAGACTGCTGCCTATGGGAACAATAGAAAATTGCTTGCTTTCGCCAGCCTTGATCTGGGTTGAGTTTTTCCATGGAACTTAAGTTTTCAGTTATTTAGTTTTAGTCATTCTCGCATTGAGTGTTCTTGGCTTCTATCGTAGTTCTTTTTGGTCTTCTTAACGCCACTTTTAACTTGCTTAACGCTTGCCTTGCCTTGCCAGTTGTGCGCTTACTTTGTTGTCGGCCAACTATTTGTATACCCTGAAAACAGAAAAGGATAGTTTAGAACTGGGCAACAAAAGCTCCATACTTGCATAATGAGAGAAAAACAACTAAAAGTAAAAATATAATAATAAGAATACATTAATTAATGCCAGGGAAGAATTCGAATTAAAAATCACAATCGGAAACAAAACTTAACAGAGATTAAATAATATGAATTAAATATAAATATAATATAAATAAATTACATAAATAATTTAAACTGAATATTTTGATTTAAATTAAAATAAATAAAATTTCATTAATGTTGATTCAAGTTAAGTAAAAAGGGTATATTTGGTTCGTAGTCTTCCTCCACTTTCGACTATTTTTAGTTGCGTTTTTTTAACTATTCTGTTGAATTACAGTCCCGTTTTATTAGAGCACTTACTGTGCCACATGTTTTACGCTTGCCTTGCAACGGCTACTTTTAATGAGCACCTCAGCTGTTAGCATCTTAGTGGCAGCTGCTCCTCTCCTGCTGCCACTGTTTCCCTGCCATTCTGTGCTGCATCCCCAACAATGCTGTCCGGTTTGCACTGCTTGCCTAATGCCTCTTAATTTCTCATAAAACAAAAGCCGTGGCTTGCAAATAAACATACAGCGACAGCCACTTTTGTTGAGCAATTAAAAAGCAGTCAATCTGCGGGGTTACGAGCCCAGAACTCTTGGGACCTGCACAGGTCCTAAACCATGTACAAGAATACTTATCTGTCAGTGGGTATTTTTACCATAGTGAAATTCGTTGTTCTTATTTTAAATTTGCATTCACAACAAATTTAAAAACAGTAGATTATGTAAGAGCAACTTGTAGATATCCTGTAAAATTTAAATTATATCTTACCTTTTGCAAAGTCAAAGTCAAAATTTCTTCAACTCTTTTTAAAAAATGTGTAATTAGTTAATATTAAATAAATAATAGTAAACTCAAAAAAAAAATATAATATTCTATTGTATTTTATAAAACTCATTTATATTTCTCATAATGTGATCTTATTTTAATATACGAATCGCTTGCACAAAATATTACATTTTATTTAAGCTCTTCTTCCAAAAGAGATCTGCAAATTAGCACATATATCTAAGTAGACTAAAAAGAGACTCCTTTACTATTTATACGCAGATTTCTTTACTATTATTTTGTTTTAATTTTTACAGCGTATCAAAAGAGCTTAGAAAAATGCATATTTAATTTTCGCTGGGTTCGTTTACGGTTCAAGAAGTTAAAAAGTTTTGCCAACAAGAGTTTCTTTTTCTTTTTAGCATTTTTCCGGGCTTGTTATTGTTGGTCTTAATGCCTTGCGCCTCTTTTGGCCTTCGAGCCTTTTGCTATGCAACACTTTTTAATTGCGTATCAAATTGGCCAGCGGGCAGCAGGCAGCAGGCAGAGGCAGTGGCAGAGGCAGTGGCAAAGCTTCGTTTAAGCGGATTAAAAAATGGACCAATGCAATCAAATTGTCTGCGTGCTAAACAAAAACAAAAAACACTTTTCGTAAAAAATAATGGCATAGATAAATAAATAAATAGCGGGCTTAAGCGTTGCATTATCAGAGTGAATGTTAGTTAGTCACTTTTTAGCTCTCTGCGTTTTTTATTTTATTATTTTTTTTGTTTGTGCTTTTCAATTTTCAACGCCCCCTTCTAGTTTAGTATGCAAAAACAATTTGAGGCACTTGCAGAGTATTCTGGTTTCTGATTCTGATTCAGGTTTACTCATGTAATGTGAAATGTTTTTGATTAAACTGATAGGTTTAATTATCTTTCTGTTTTTGGTATGTTTACAAACTATTATTTTTTATCAAAACAAAACTAAAAGGGTATTTAAAATTTTAGCTTGCACATTTTTTTTATCGGATTGTGCTTGATGCATACAAAATAAGAGTGTTTCTGGTTTAAGCCCATTTGGTAATTGTATTTTATGAACTGCACACTACACATGCAGAATTAAAAAATATAAGAAAAAAACTATATTTTACGAGCATATTTCAATTAATAATTTATTTACTGGCAGTTGCCGGGATTAATTGCTTGAATTTGGTTTGAATTTAAAATATAAACTTGAGTATAAATATAATTAAATTCAGTAAGCTGGCTTTCGCCACTTCCGTTTTAACTGTAGTCGCATTGGGTGAGTATTAAAATTCAGAAAAAAAAGAGTTTGTCAACAAGTCAGATAAAAAACACTCGTTTTTTAATTACGTACATATTTTTGCATACTTTACATGGCGTATATCATTGGCAGACAAATTTTACATATTTTTACTATGCAATACAAGGTTTTATTATTGAACCAATGAGAGTCCATATTTAAAATAAAAATAATAATTTAATTTGCGTTAATATTTTTGATTCTTCGATAGCTCTTCGCATTGCTGGCAATTAGCTTTTCAAGTGCACTTCAAGTCGCCCTCAAGTTATTCACCAATTATAAAACAGATATATAAGAAAATCTAATTTGTTTGTAAAATTGACAATTTTACTTAACTGTTGTTAAGTTGTTTTTTGCTTTTTGCGAGGCCTGCTTTTTGTTTATTTACTTGTGTGCTCAATAATCATTGTTCTAGCCAACTTTTGCCCCAATGTGCGTCCAAGCAAATCAAAAGTATTTTTTATATTTCTTTTCTTTCTCGTTAATTTTTCATTTAATTTGTATTCTTAGTTGAGTGATTTTTGCTGTTTCGCTTTACGCTTAATTTATGCAAGTCTTTTCGTTGGTTTTACAATTCTAATAATTTTTTTTTATTTTCCGCTCATGAGCCGTATTTACTATAGGAAACTGTTTATTGTAATGTTTTTTTTTTTTAATATATTCATATGATGCTAAGAAAACCGCAAAGTTAAACGGGTCATGAATTAACCCATTTGGGACTGGCAAATAACAGCAGATGGAATAAATTCAGTGAATTTTAGCAATTTCAGTTAGCTGACTTAACTTAAGGTAATTTTCGAAAAAATTTATTGGCTGGTTGATAAAAACCACTTTGAAGTGAACTTTGATTAATAGTTTTTATTTACCTATCTGTCCTTGGGTTTACTATAATATAATTTGTGTATGATAATAGTATTTTCAACTTATACAGTAAATAATAAAAAAAATACAAATTTTGAATACCTTGATCTCCTTGATGAGATACGATTATGGCACTGATTGTGAGTCGTCTGGTTTCATAGCCACTGACTAATATGGCCTACTCGAGAGGACAAACAAATCTTATCAAGTTGAGTCCATTCAGGCAAACACGTTAACAAAAAGAAAACAGAAACAAATTGCTGCCTTTGTCAACTAGTGCCTTAAAGGACCTCACAGGACAGAGTGCCCTTTTAACAATGTGCCTAAAAATGTGGATATTCTTCAATTTAAGTCAGCTTACAACTTTCACTACCCCTTTTGGCAGAGGACCCTTTTTCTGGTCTGCTGACCATGAAAATATTTAGCTGCTTCTGCTGCTGCCACTAAATTTTTGTTCTGGTTCTTGTTTTGGATTATTCTGCTGCTGATGTTGCCTTTGTGTTCTTCTGGTTATACAATCAATAATGCGTTGACATTGCGTCGCAAGAAAGTGTGAAAATGATAAAGGATGCCTCTGCGCCGTCAAGTGACAAGGCGCCTAACTCACCAATTGCCACACCAGTCCTTGATATACTTTACCTCGAAAGGACTACAACAACAACAACAACAACAATAATAACGAAAGGAATAGTAGCTTGAGCAATGGGAGAAGGTTCAAGGACATGCCACAGTCGTAAATGTCCCAGCTGTTCGCTTTTATCGCACAATTCACTGATAAATATCAGCTGAAGCAGTCGGCACCAACTTCAAATTAAAACATTCCTCACAAGTTCTCCAAAATCGAGATTCGACATTCGCCATTCGCAATTCGCCATTCGTTTTCGACAGCATCAGAGAAATCTGCAAGTTGCTTTTATTACTTGACTATTTTTTCATTCTTTTATTTTATTTTCTTTTGTTTTTTTGTTTTTGTCCACTGAGGAAGTCAAAGCGTAGTTTTCTCTGTGCACTCAGATTTCCTTTACGTAATACCCTGTAGTGAGGGAGTGGAGAAGATCAACGAAATATTATGTTATATTTATTTTTTTTGTTTAATCCCGGGAAGTAAATAAATTAGTAATGAGAAATCCTATCCTAAATCCGATATTAAATAATATTTATTTTAATTATAGGTATTACTTTAAAGATTTAGACATAGACTTATTCGCACCATTGTATAATTTTACAGGGTATCTGTTGATCTGAATTTTCCATTTCTTTTGGAATTTATGCGACTTTGCAACACTTTTCCCAATACTTGGCAATTGGCAGTTGGTCTAGTAAAAACTAGCCAATTTGACCTCTGGTCTGTTCTCTGTGCTCTGCATTATATGCTCAGCATAATTGCAAAAGTTCGACTAGGCCGTAACATTAATTCACAATGCATTAATTCAAGTTAAACCAGAATAAGTCGATATATTTGCTCTGATTATCTATAATTGTTTTGGGAACCTTTTCTTTTGCTTCTTCGTGTGGAACTTTTGCCAAAAATATCTGATGACTTTGCTTGTTTCCCAGACTACTCTACTCTCTCTCCCCCTCTCACTCTCTTTCTTTATCTCTCTTTCTCTCTCTTTCTCTCTCTGTCTCTCTGCATCTCTGAGAACTGTTATAACCTGACACGTGCGTGCTTTAAAATTGTATGCGATTTTCCTAATTCAATTTCATTTTAACGATATCTTTTTTCTGATTTCTGGTTCTGTCTGCTTGGGTTTCATTATTTTAATGCACTGTTTTGAAACACAGAAAAGGTTGTATTCAGTTTTTTCTTGAAACTTGAAAACAGATTATAATCATATTTTCTGTATGAGTAAATGTTATTTTATTCATCTATTGATTATCATAAAGAATAAAATGTGTCACTTCAGTCAGCAAAATGGTTTCCCAACTAGGAACAGAATATTTCCAAGTCGAATGCCTGCAAATTTATTTAGAAGTTTGTTTTTTTTTTCAATTTGTCGTGTGAAAAATTTGATTTGCATTTTAATTTACTGAGGTCGACTTTTTACCTTGCTGCTTCAGTTTTTCATTTAATTTTAAATTTCTTTGGCTTTCGGTTCACGTTTCTCCAGCCTTTTGTCTTTTCCGTCTCCCCCAGCAGAGTTCAGTGCTTGTACAACTGTAATTCTAAGCTTGCTCAACTGTGTTTATCATTAATGAAGTTGCCACATCCGGTTCACTGAGACGAACTGGTCAAAAATGTGGTATTCCGCAATACCTCTTCTCTCTTCCCCTCCTACTCCTCTCTATACTGTAACCAATGTTACCCTCTTTAAAGAGGGGCACCATCGACAGGGTTGAAAATCGCTGCTGCTGCTGCTGCTGCATGACAAATGATGCGGCAGTGAAGCATGCAACGAGATATTGATGGTGGCAAGAAGGGGGCGACACTCTGAAGAGCCCTCAGCTGAACGAGCGATACTCTTCAGTGTCTGTGCGAGTGCTTGTGTGTGTGTGTGTGTGTGTGTGTGTGTGTGTGTGTGTGTGTGTGTGCGGGTGCCTGAATTGGTGATGTATTGAAATTATGAAAAGGGCAGGGCTGTTCACGTCATGGAACGCGACGCGCTGACAATGAGCCAAATAAAAGCGGATCAGGGGAAAGGGAATTGAGTGCATAGTTGCTGGAGAGAAGAGGATAAATGACGAGAGGAGAGAAGAGGATAAATGAGAGGAGAGGCGGGGAGCAAAGAGGGGAACAGAGCTGGCCTCGAACCCACCTCAAATCAGCAGGCGGACGATGAGTGACTTTTCGCCAGGCCCTTTAAGCAGTGTTGCTAACTTTTGTATATTTAAAAAAAAAAATTAAAAAAAAGCTAACTAAAATTACTGTAAAAGTATTCATTCTAGTTCAAAAAGACTCAATACTATAATAATATAGAAAATATATTAAATATATATCAAATTATTATAAAAAATTTCGTTAACTATTTAAAATATTTTTTCTTCAGAGTAAGTTTGCTCGTTCCATAATAATAAAATTCAATTGAAAAATACAAAAATTATTAGTTTGAACTAACTGTTTATTCTCATTTTTCACCTAGTAACTTTTATGTTTTCACTTAAGCTAATTCAAATTCATTTTAAAATTAAAGATGAATTATAATTTTGAAAATTTAGCAAATCAATTAAAACGTTTCTTTACCCTAATACTACATTTTATAATCTAGAAATTCCAGAAATTGTCGATATTATTTATTTTGAATTTTGTGCATCGTTAATGCATTGAAAATGTGTCAATAATGTCAAATTAAAAAACTTGGCAACTCTGGCGAACAACGCGTGGTTTGCTGTAATGTGAAATTCCGTGTAAAGCGGAAGTTGCCAAAGTATCTCCACTTCCGTTACCATCTCTCTCTCTCTCTCTCTCTCTCTCTCTATCTCTCTCTCTCTCTCTCCCTCTCTCTCCCTCTCTCTCTCTCTGTCTCTCTCTCCCTCTCTCTGTCTCTCTCTGTCAGTATGTGTGTGGGCTTCTGCCAATTGTTGCAACGAGAGTGCAGCATATGGCAAGCTTGTACATATTAAGTTCATTAGTTGGCTTAATTATTTGCATTAATAAGCAGATCCACATTAATTAAAACGTTTCCAACTATTAAAAGAGAAGAGCAAAAGTAAAGCATAAAACGGAAAAGGATGCAAAGTTACAAAAAAAAAAATGATTGCGCGACTTTCGCACGATTAATTAGAATATGCGAGGCACGCAGTGGAGTCAACTTGCCCCCTGCTGCTCTGCACCCTGCCTCGATCCCTTACACTTCGCCCTTGCTGCGTCGGCCAAGTGGAGCAGCAAATGAACCACAACGACGAACGCAGCGTTGAATTCAAGCGGGCACTCGAGCCATGCAACGCGATACGGCATGAGTTGCATGCCACATGTAGAGTGCAGTGCAGGGTGTGGGTGGCCCGTTTGACTGGCCAGCTGTGTCTCAGCTCCTCCGTTGACCCCCCGCAATTAGCGGCAATTGTTGCAAAAGAAGAGCAAAGTCGCAGGTCAGCTTTTTACAAAGACACGCATCGCTGAGCTGCAACATGACGGGCAGCACAAGCGACTTGGTTATAGTCTGAAGCCCGGCTTGGAATGTGGCATACCCCCCCCCCCCACATACACACCCCACACCCGCACCGAGACCATAATGCAACATTTGCTGAGAGTGGGCAGCCAAAAATTAAAGGCATTTTGTCTTGTGCAGACTCAAAATTACATTTTTGGTTTTTGAAGAGAAGAAATCAAACTGCAAGTCTGAAATTCAATCATTTCTCACACTGATAGTAAATAATTTATTTATGTGTGTTTGGCTCAAAATAATAGATGTTTTGTTTTAGAATATTATTTAAATATATATCACAACTATTGTTGTCCCATGTGGCAATAATATTTATGAGTAGTCTTTGGAAATGCGACGTCAACTGATCAATATTTGTATTATTTGCTCTCTTTGCAGATGTTGAAGCACGTGCAAATCTCTCCGTTGAGGAATCGGTCGGATTCACTTTCACTGCGCTCCTCGAGCAACGTTTCCTCGTGCGCCAGTTCCATGTGCGGCAGTCCGGAGCCGCCCCAGGACATGCAAAGGACGCCTTCGCGTGCCTCCAGCTATTCCAGTCTCAACGAGCAGCTGCCTCAGGTAAATAGTAAAACATGCCTCTTATATTGAAACAGCGACTGATCTATTTATCCTTGTATTATAGACCACGATTAAGGTATACACAAACTGCCTGAAGATCGACATTGAGTACAAAACATTGGGCATTCAGTGGGACACCACCAGCAAGGAGGTGATTGCTCAGCTGTTGCGACGGTAAGTACCAACTGGAGAAAGAAGAATCCTTCCTGAGGCAACCCAAGATGACTGTGTTTTTCCTTGCGTCCCTTTTAGCCTGAAGATGCGCCATAGGGATCCGCGACTCTTCTATCTCTCCATGGAGGTGGCTGTGCGGCGAGCTGGTGTGAAGACAATTCTCGTCCTGGACGAGGACACCCGGCCTGCCATTTTGCAGGCGTGCCATCCCAAGGGCGAGTCTCGCTTCTGCCTGCAACTGAAGCCGGGCGGCCTCATCCGGGTGCACACCTCAGCGCTCCAACCGAGCTCCCAGTACAAATCGCTGGTCATCAGTGAGCAGACGAGCTGCGACGAATTGCTTCAACTGCTGCTCGGATGCTACAGCTCGCTGGAGCCCGTCGAGAACTTTGCCCTGTACGAAGTGTGTCCGGGGCAGGAGTGCCAGCGCAAACTGCATCCTGACGATCTGCCGCTGCGGACACAGGCGGAGCGTTTGAGGCGTGGCGAAAGCTGCCACTTTCTGGTGCGGCGCACGCCCAACTATGCGAAACGCCGCCAGTTGTTGGCCAATCTCAGCGAGGCCATCCACCAGAGCTATGAGAGCGAGGTGTCCTCATCGGTTGTTGTTGCCGGCGCCGCTGTGGAGGATGCGGATGCGGATGCAGACGTGGATGTGGATGCTGTAAGTCTGCTGGAGCTATCGCTGGAATCAGATATATCACTGCCCGAGGATCTGCGCAGCTGCAGCAGCAGCAACGAGGATGCCGAGGAGGATGACGAATGCGCCAGCAGCTCCGGTTCCTCCGACACATCCACCGAGTGCACGCTGCGTCGCAACTTCTTCCAGCGACACAAGCCCACCTCCTCCGCCACGCCCACCAGCAGCACTCGTGCCTACAGTCCGGTGTACAACATACGCGAAATCCGCACGGCGACGCATTCCTTCTCCTCTCTGGGCAAGGACAAAAAGCTGCTCGATATTCACATGAATGCACGCTATGCCCCATCAGGCATCTACAGTCGCCTGCTGCCCGTCGCCGAGGTGGACAACATGCTCGATGTCAATGGCAACCCAACAGCAACATCAGCAACATCAGCAGCAGCAACAGCAGCAGCAGCAGCAGCAGCAGCAGCAGCAGCAACAACAGCGGAAGCCGTTAACAATAATCCGGCAAAGGGTTTGGGCCACTTCGTCTATTTGTAGCAGTCAAGTTTTGCCTTGTGTACATAGCCAGTTCTAAGTAAGAATAATTAAGAATTAACCACCCCCCTCCCCACTCACACACACACATGCCCAAAAAATTAATTAAAAAAACGAGAACCGTTTGGACCAAAGATGTATTTCTAGAATAAGCTTCAATCAATCAATCAATCAATCAATCTCTGTATATTTATTTGGTAAGGCGCCCATCGACAGCATTTCGAGTGAAGCTGAAAAATGGATTAATCATAGGTTACAAATGGAGTCTATAGCTTAGGGTTTTAGTCGCGTAGCTAAAGCTAACATAAGTCTAAGATCGACAAATCTAACACTTAAGATACTTGTAGAAACCAAAAGATATTCTAATAATACCACACACACACACTCTCACTCACACTCACACTTACACACAAATGTATATTAAAAAAAAACCAAAAACTACAAAATATTATTGCACTTTATTCCTCATAGAAAACGAATATTATAAATAATTTGAATATATATATATATATATAACTTTTTTAAAAAGTCGATTCTGTATTGAAAATTACTGACTGCAGAATATCTGCATGGAAATTTATGATCAACATCCGACAAATATATCATATAGCTGGGGCTTGAAATTTATAATGAAGTCGAGGGGTGTTCACTGATATATCCTACACACATTAAATATGATATTATAATATGTTAAGTACAGCTATTATTTCGAACTGATATTATCTATTATATATATATATATATATATATATATATATATATATATTGTCTTTATCAGGATTAAAAGAGTAAGACACACTCCGATATCTAAGTAACGGGATCGAACATGATGTTCGGTATAAATAATTTGAGTTCCGTTATTTATATTTTATAGGAATCTTTAATTTAGGTTCTTAATCAGATTCTACATATTTATCGATTTCCATTTGACAAGCTGAACTTATTCCATGTTTCTGTATGCTCCATTTGGCGAGATGTTAAATATGTAAAGGATATTTTCAAAGGATGCAAGGTGCATTTTAATACGATTTAATTGAGGCGAAAAAAAGGATGAAGAAGAAGAGGAAGCTGGAGACCAACGCCAATCAGCCATTTTAAGAGGCAGCATTTAATGCGGCTGCTGGCCACATAATTTGTATTTAAAAGTCGGCTGACGACGGGCTTAACTTGAATGATTTACGGCCCTTAAAAAATATACACTTATATATATATACATATATATACACTTATATATATATATATATATATATATATATAAATATATATATATATGTGTGTATGTGTGTGTTTAAAATTTTATAAATATGCAGAGTTTTCAAGGCACTGGCAGCAGAATCACAGTCGCTTTTCACATAATCAGAGAGGCAGCCATTCAAATTACACACATTATCAAGATTTTGTTTGTTTGGGCCATTAGAGACCTTTTAAGGGTACTTTTGGGCCTCCTCGAGCTAAGTTATTTATTAAGAAAGGTCGCTGCACTGAATTAAAAACAAACAAATTGGTTATAAAGTTCAATTTGTTGTGGCCTAAAATAATAATAGCTCAGCGAAGGATACTAAAAGTTTTCACTTAATTATTTTGTTTGTTTAAAAGTTATCTTTTTTTCCATCGGTTGGATGAAACGGGAGCTGTGTGCATGGGTGCTGCGGGAAGGATTACTTTAAAACTAGTATGCGCCAATGCAAAGCGTATCAAAAATGCACAACTCACAGTTGTAGGATGCGGGGTAAGAGTGGGATCCCACTACCACCATTACCAGCTGTGCAACGGAAGCGGAAATGCTAAGGAGACTACGCCGTAGTCGGCCGACTTTCTCAATTTAATAACTTAAGCGCTTTTTAAGTCGAATATAAAATTTTTGTCTGCTTGCAACTTGCAACGATAGCCGCACCATCCATATTCACCCCACCCGCAATGATCCACAATATTAACTGGCCTAATGCTCGACATATAAATTAATTCAAAATGATGTCCATCGTTTTTAAGACATCTCCTTGTAACAGTGGCATTCATCCCTGCTGGCAGTGATCATCGAAACTTGATTCTTATTTTTGAGTCAGTTTATGTTTAAAGCCTCTGAAAAGTATGCATAAATATTCTATACGAATTATTAGAATCTTACTCACGAAAATATGCAACAATATTTTTGCCAAAGAAAACTTTGTATGCTAAAAAGTAGGCAATGATATTTTTGCATTCCACTGCATTCTGCATCTGCTGTGCTTTCTGCTGTTAAATAAAATTAATGGAAACAGCAGCAGTTTACGATTATTATTTTTATTATTATTATTCTTTAAGTATATTGGTAAAGATGGAATTATAATCTGTACAAATTTTAGTTCTTTTATCGTTTTAAAGAAATGCTTGGATTTGAAAAAGTTCTCTATTATACTATAAATTATTAATATGCTACGCTTTTTTTCTAAAGCTTATAAGTAATGGATTACTCGGAGCAAACAGCTCACAATCACAGTACAAATAACGCTCACACACATACTCGTATCAGCATACACACCCACACACCCACACACACACACACACACACGCACAGAGTGACCTATTATTCACGTAACTTTTATTATAAGCGAGCTTAGCTTGTTTTGTAACTCGTTCAACTAATTGCCATAATCTGTTGGGTAAAAGTCTCTTTTTAATTTTGTTCGATCCGATTTTGTGTGCTTTGTTTTTACACAACTAATCGGCTTAGTGGCGTAACTACTGGCTGAGAGTAAATCCGGCAGTTATGCAAAGTTGTGCCAATGTAGCCATTGACTTCTTTGACTGACGCTCTTTTCCACTTTTCCACTGATTTTATCCCATTAGAGACTCCTGCACATTGCCCATCCACATGGAGATAACTCGCAGTTGTTGGTAAAATTGTCTTTACCCACGTAATAATTGATTAAAATGGACCTCCCGCTGGCTTTTTAATCGAAATCCTTTTGCATCATTATCTGTAAGAGATGGAAGGAGAGGGAGACATGTCCTAGCAACATAATTACTTATTCATACGCCATGTAGACATGTGTCCACTGCCTGACTGCAGTTAATACAAAAATGAATGCAAGATGCTTCAGCCTCGCTTATTAAATGTTTGATGATCCAGAGGACATAGTCCGTGACAAGATTTCAATACAGTCCTCACTGTACTAACATTTGTCTGCATCTGCCTGCTGTTCGTTCTGTTCGCCAGTCTCAATGTTCAACAAGAGTTTGGTTATTGCCATTTAGCTTGCATTTGACTTCAACGAAGCTTCGAATTTCTCTTTTATACTCTATAAATGGAAAAATGTGCCAAAGGGGCATTTAAGTTGGCACAGACAAACAACATATATATTTGCCTAGTCAACAGTATAAGATCTTGAAGTAATTGGTAAGTCCAATATATATGCAGTCAGGTTTAAGATTTCTCTATAATATAGAATATATATTTCACATTGTTGAATATTCAATTATTGCAGAACTAAGACAACAAAAATGCATCTTATATTTGTTTGTATTTAATTTGAGATTTTGAAAATATTCTGTGTTTAAATTTAGCTTTAAATAACTAAAATTAATTGTAATCGTAATCAAACTGCAGCAATACAATAAGTTAAGTTCTGATAAAATAGTATTCTATTTCATACAATTTTCAGGTAAGGGGAGACGAATTAATGGTAAGTAACTAGAAAGACTTGGCAAGCCTTTTTTTATTTTAAAATTCATTGATAACTGAACAATCAGTAAAAGATATAGTTCTGCATATAGCTCTGTGGATTTCAGTAGAGCGCATCTGTTAGTCGCTCAGAAGTCTACATCTAAAATTTTGTGCTTATATTTCTGCTGTACACGCACACAGAGACTCACACGCACATGCACACGCACACACACACTCACAATTACACCGCACACACATGACACACATTTTTCATCTGTTTCCGTTCAATTTTTGGCTCAGCTTTATTGAAAGTTTTGTCGAGCTGCTGTTGTAACCTGTTCGCCTGGTACTTGAATTTTTAAATTTCTACCATTTTTTGAGATTTTTATATATGTATTGATTTTATATGGTTTGGTATCGCCTCCTCTTATCTGACTGGAGGCAGCTGCAGACAGTCAGAACTTATTGTGGCCACATGTTGCCAGTGGCGGGACACAATGCGTATGATTGATGCTGCCAGTAACTGTTTGCATGTGTTTTATTAAGTTATTGAGAGCTGGGCGTGTCCCGTTTCCCCGAAGACACACCCACACCCACACCCACACCCACACACACACACACAGCCACAAGCGAGTGACATTTGCATTTATCATGAGGAGCTTATCTTGAATGGCATTCGGCTGCAGTTATAGTGATTTATGCCAATTGGCAGCCACTCAAGTTGCTTTTAATTATGAGAAATTGCGCGCTTGGCTGAGCTCAGGCTGACTGAAATCCTTTGAGGCGCCACTTAACACAATTTATGGTCATTTTTTGCATAACAAAGGCCGACATAACAAATGGCCAAAACTAACAAGTGTCTCGCGTAGCTCTCCATGGAATTTTAGTTTATAACGACAATTGTTTTCTTTCTTTCTTTCTTTATTTTTTTGAATTTTAATTCAAGTCAAAGCCAGTCGCGTGATAATTGAGTTTTCACGCTTTTGCTTTGTGGCATGCAGCAAAAACTTTTAGTTGGTGCACTGCAGCAGAAGTCGAGTTGCACCAGTTGACAAGCGATTCACTCGAGTCGAGTGCCAAAAAAATATAGACAAAAAAGCTTGAAAGTTCATTTTAATTCATTCCATCTGCGTTATTAATTTATTTTGTTTATTTTTTACGGGATAAAAACAGATGTCTTCGGATATAGCTTGCAATATACGTGTGAACAAAGTATATTAAACTCCTTCTTTTGCAGCTAATAAAAAATTGAATGGCATTAAAAGGTGGTAAATAGCTTAACTGATGCCAGTTGCCACATGAGGAACGGATGGCGATGAGTAAAAGTAGAAGTTGAAGTAAAATACCAATCTATTATCTTTGAAGTCTAATGCTATCTTTTCGTGAGTAGCTTTATCCATCTTAGCAATTGACTTTTGGTAAACACTGGATTTACATAATGTATATAAGAAAGCAGCTGCTTTTTCCCACCAATCAAAAGTCACAAAGTCCTCTTCAATTTCAATTTCGATGCACTTAGCTACAAAATGCTATCAATATAAGGGATGACTGCGAATAAGGAAATGTCTAAAGGAGACCAGTTCTTGAGTGATACACTCTAAGCCCTCGGAAAATAAATAAAATTATAATAATACATAAATAACATATAATAATGAATATATCAGCAATACAAATCAGCCAACAACCTCAAATAAATCCATAAGAAAAGTTTATAGTATTTTAGATAATTTATTCGTATTGTTTGTATCACTAGGGATTTAGAGAGCTTACAATAAAATTGTGGACACACAGTGTGTCCTGAGACATAGAAATATTTAAATACAATTTACGAGCTAAGTTTATTTGCTCTAGATTCTAAAAAAGTTGTTTTGTATTTCAATTGGTTTTAGCCTGAACGAATGCGGCATTTAAAAACTGGCTTAGTTTATAATACAACTCGACAATGATAAACACTATGAATAGATAAATTTCATTTGCATTTTAATTGCTCATCCAGCCAAGCAATGGGGCTTCTTAGAAAATCACAATGAGATCACCGTCAGACACGGCGACGAGCGGACTCCGATGGGTTCTACTAGCGACGGCCGAAGAGCTTGGAGAGCATCTTCCAGCAGCTTGGCCATCATAGCTGCTCGTTGCCAATGTGCGTGGTATCCGTGGGCAGCGAATGCGTCTACAGATTTTCCATTGTATATATATATATATAAAGGTAGAGAAAGAGAGAGAGGGGTGATATGTGATAGGTTAATTCAGTATGAAGTGTTTATTATGTTCTCACCTGGAGCGCCTTGCGCTTGTGATGCATCGATGAGTTGGATGATGACTTGCCCTTGCCTTTTTTCCAGGAGCAGAGCAGCAGCTCCTTCATGCCCTTGCGGAAATTGCGACTGAGGAACGCGTACAGCAGGGGATTTACCCCCGAATTGAAGTACGTGACCAGAAAGGTGAGAGGAGTCAGCAGCGCATTAAAATTGGAATCTCCGCGATACGAACGTGACCTGTAAGTACATCAAGTCAAATATTTGTGCATTTAAAATATGTATTACAAAAACTTAAATAGTTAATGCACCACTTTAATTTAAAGATATTTTTCACAAGCAGCTGCTTAACTAACCTGGCTCCACCTCTTAAAATATGCCCCCTCTAGCAGCTCTCAAAGTTCAGCAAGAATTGCCTGAACAACATCTTAATTTTACTCAATCCAAAGTTTTGGTCAAGTTTTTCTGGTACCACCCATGTTTTCAGCAACTGTCTCCAAACTGTTGGCACTTCTCACAAGGTATTTGAATAGATTTTTATTTTGCAAAAGTTGCCTACAGTGACAAGGGAACAAAGATTTTTGGCGTCTTCAAGTGGACAGGCAGAGTTCGTTAACTTACTGACAAAACAATACTTGAAACAGCCAACAGACTATTTAATACCCTGTATTTAGGAGAAATCCTAATTCACCTAATTATCAGAAAAACAAATCGAAATACTTGCATTTAAAATATAAGTAATATTTCCATATAATATAAAACATTTTTGAATGAAAAATGGAACTTGGTTAAGAAATAATTAGTGTTAAGTTAAGTTATCAAATGATTGATCGATTTTTAATTACTTTTTAATATTATATAAATTATTATTATATATACTATTATCAAATACATTTGACACATCTAATTAAAGGGTATTTTATAATCAATTGCAAGTTTAGTTTTAGTTTCCAAAGTGGACAAACGCAAACTTTAAGCCAACTCTCCAAATGTGTTTTCTTCCCGTTTCTTAGTTGTTTGTCAGTTGACAATTTACGCTGCACTTACAGCTAACGGTAAAATGACAGGCGTAATAAAGGGCGTGGTCAGCTGATTGGCACTCTTAGCAGATCTGTGCCTCAATTTTGTTGTGTGCCAAGTGGCTTTGACAATTGACTTGCAAATTTTAAAGTCAAGTTCGAAATGGGTCTAATTTGGCAACCCAAGCAGATGTCTCCGCCTGGGGCGGCCATTTGGTGACCCTGCGCAATCTCTATAATATGCCGGCATTAGGAACGGTTTTAATGGGCGAGCAACTCAATCAGCTGCCAGCTGTGTATTGAGCAGGGAATGCGTCGCTTAGCCTTGCCTAGTGCTTTCTTGGCTAATAACGAGCACGTGGCACAAAATGCGCCGCATGTTGCTGTCTGGAATCACTGCTTCTATGCAAATATAAAATGCAATTAAATAAAGCACGAGCATTAGAAGTGTTTATACGTGGCAGCATTGAATGCCCCTAACGAATGCCCCTCAAACAGTCCCATCATGATCATTGGGACTGTGTTTTGTGCAATTGACCAGATAAAACTGATCACGAATAACCCTGTTTAAATCACAAGGCATAGAATAAATATTGCAAATCCTATAGAAGTCATCTCATCTTTAAAGATATATTGAATGCACTTGATACAATTAAATAGTCAAATGGGTTTAAAAGTATCTTCATAGAAACAGTTACAAACATATAATGGAAATTTGAACTTCCCTGGATACCAAAAAAATAGTCACATTGTCTTTCTATGGGCTACTCCGAAAACTAAACTTTAACATTTTTTTAATTATATTGTCTATTTTAAAAAGATTATTTTTAAAATTTTCTTGTCTAAATACTAAATAAATAAAATAAAAAATACACCTTATGAGATAGAATAAAGGCATAAAGCACAATTTACGTATATTTAGAAATTATTTATATTTGACAACAATTTTATTTCAGGTAGAATTATAATCTGATTGTGTGGAAAATAAATTCTGTGAGTAGTGAATTCTGAAAGTATCATTTAAAATCCACACATATTTGAGGTTGATTTTGTTTTTAAATTTAAATTAAATACTCTCAATTTGAAGTAGATGTTCCGCTGAATTAGATGCATTTTTATTTTCAGACAAAATATAATACTCCCACTTGACTTATTGTAATGATTTTGGAAGTCTATAAAAATTTGCAAAAGAATTACGATAAACCAATCGGACATGATCATTTATTACAACTAATTTAACTATGCGCTTCTCCTCATATATTGTAATTTCTTTACAAAATAATAAACTAAACTTTTGCTCATAATTTATTGTACTAATAAATTTTATTTGGATTTACAACCTCGCCGATTTGCTTCACGGTGGCAAGGCAATTTCTCGAAAAACACAATATTTAATGCATATATGCAGAATACTAAATAATATTTTTAATGAACGTGGCGCAAAATAGCTGAAATGCATTTTGCGAACGAATTTCTCCTCGTACATTTTACAAACTTTTACGAGCATGAGAAATTTATATTTTCTGCTTTTGCGGTCACTGGAAAATGTCTAAATAATATTTATTTTTGTGTGCAGCAGTTGAACAATGCACAAAATTATATCTACAATTTTCTTTACTCGTTTCACAGCGCAAAAAAATGTAGATTTATCTTGAATTGACTTGATAAGTGTTCACTTCGAGTCATTTTCCTTATAGATTGCACATTATATATTCATTTATTTCAGTTATTTCTAAGCGACTTTAAAGCCTTGGAAATAAACTATTTATATCGACATTGCCGACTTGGTACCATTGGCCACGGGATCCCTTCTTCAAATGACCATAAGCTGTCATATAATGGCAAACTCAAACAAGTCCCGCTGAACATGAAAAGCCAATAGTGCAATAAAATAATAAATAAAAGAAAACTGATAGCCGAGAGAGGAGAGGGGAGAGGCGAGCACTATATTGAAATGTTTGAATGGAGTGGCGCAATGTCAAAGAAAAGCCAAACAAAAAAAAAACATCACGTACATCTCGAGAAATGCAACCACAGAATGCCCCATAGTATGTGTGTGTGTGTATATGGTATTTGTGGGTGTGTGTGGGCAGCAGAAATAGAAGCATCTATACAAAAAATAAAGATACATTGAGACCTTAAATGTTTTGTATTTTTGCACTTTTGATTTGCGATGTACACATTTTCTATCTATTTAGTCCAGTAAATGTTTCTGAGGCTAAAAATTGCCAGCAATTTTCGAGCTGATCACACAAATTCCCCGAAGTCTTACACAAAAATCAAACAAGCTGAATGCTCAAACATTCGATTATATTTATATCATATCATATTATTGTTTGTCGACGCGTATCGAATTTGATGAACGGCACAGAGAATAATATAATAAATATTTGAAATTGGTTCAGGTTTTGATTCAGTCTCAACTTGTCAATTATTGCAGACAAAAAAAATATATATTTAGAGTTCTTTAGGCATCTTTAAGTGTTTTGCTTTATACTTTTTAGTCGTGAATTTAGTATTTATATGAACAAAATAAAAGTTAAAGTTTTTTTTACCATCAGATTCAAATTTATCGTTCTTAATTTGTTTGATGAATAAATGATATTAAAAAATTCATTGAATAAAGTATTTAGAGTCTGTCAAATGTAATATTAACTTTAAATATTTCGAATCAAATTAGTTAATTCCTTTTAATTTAAAAAAAAAACTACCTCTTTTCTGTGCACAAGAGGACATAAATAATTATACAAATATGAACAAAATATTCAAAAATTAAAAATAATTTAATATTTAGGATGAAAGATGTATTTTTTTTAATATATATTAATATCTCGCAAGTTTCCTAACTATGAGTTTATTGAGTTTTTATTGTAATCAATTTATGAATAGAAGAAAATCTGAATTTTTTCGAATCATGTGGAGCAGAATGAGCAAGGCGTGAAGGGAAAACGATTAGAACCGAGTTGGGTACACATCAATTAAGGCAGCAGGTTGGCCATCAGTCTTGGCCCACTCCAATTGACTATTAAGTTGAAGAAGTACGAGAATTATTAATGGCTCAACAGATGGGCACACGCTACAAGCAAATTACTGCCAACCTGAAAAACACCGAAATGTAGGTGGTTGGGTTGGGGAGGGAGAGGTGGGGACGGTGACATGGGAAGTTGTCGCGCAACTCTAGTACTCACCAGTATTGCCACATTTTGCGGGCATGATACGGCAGATTGCAGAGCGCGAATGTCAGCACAAATATTATCAGCATGCGGACCACGCCCCTGCGAGCCCGCAACACATTGCTCGATGAATGTGACATGTGTGTGGCGCCACCAGCAGCACCTCCACCGTTGCCCTGCCGCTGATTGTGCGTGTGGGAGTGATGATAGAAACTCGTTTTGCGACAGGCACTGACAATGGGACGATCCGACTCCAGTGAGACCTGCATGAGTAATGAACATCTCTTAGTATTGGGATTGCGATATATATATATATATACCGTTACTCTGTGGATCTATCTACTGATGCTTATCGATAAATGACTATAAGGAATACCCACCTTGCAATTATCAAGCTAATTGTTTGGCGAGTGTGTTGTGTTTTTGTTTTTGTTTTTGTTTTTATTGTTGTTGTTGTTGTTGTTGTTATTGTCATGTTAGGTTAGTAGAGAAGAAGGCAAACCAAAATTTGTTGTTGTTATTGTTGTAGTTGTTGTTATTGTCGGGGGTAAAAATACCAAATAAAAGAAACAGGAGAGAGAAATTCAAACATAAAGATAGTTAAATGGTTAGCTCTGGATCAAAGTCATAAATAGGCGTATATTAAGGAAGATATTTTATATAGATAGGTATATAGATATAGTATAAATAAGATATTATTGTTATTGTTAGATATTAGCGATTACTCAAAGAATGTACAATCACACTTAAATATGTTAAATATGATACTTTAAAGAGATTATTGTTGGATCTTCATATTATAATTATTTTTCTGCTACAGCGTTATAAGGTCTGATTATCCCATTGTTGGCCATTATATAAACTAACATAAATGAAGCTTTGCCCACTCTATCTGCCCCAGTCCGCTGCTGTGCAACCAATTATTGCTCATAAATCATTGGATTATCAACTGCCGAAGTTCCTTCACATTTATCATTGGACCGAATTTGATGGATGACCCATATCGAAGTTAGATTGTTGTGGATTGGTCCATTTTTCGCCAATAATGCCAACTGGCTGAATGGGTGGGCCAATAATATTAGATAAGTGGCAAGCCAAAGTGTTACACATACGGCAAGTTATCCGTTAATATATATAGATAATGCAGTTGGTGCAACTATTTTATTTGTGAGTGGCTTACTTATCTTTTGGCGCAGAGTACTTTTAAGCTTCAAAGCTGTAAACTTGTAGCCCCACCCTCAGTGATACCCTTAATTCACTTTGACACCTGCTGTTGCTGCACCCAGGTATCCTGCATCCTGCATCCTCACATCCTGGCATTATGGTATTCTTGCTATCGCCTCTCAGTTAGTGTCACGCAAGTTGGTCCAAGTTGGCCAATGCGCACTTTTAGTTGAAACTTGCCCCGCTTCGGTCGCTTTTCGGTCAACTTTCGCAAATATTAACTATTATGGCCAACAGCAAACTACTTACTACAAAGTGAAAGCAAAACGTGCGCCCCAAATTTGTTGCAAATGCACTTTAAGCTGGGAGCATCGAATAAATTGAGCTTTTAAGTGAAAACTGTATCAGGTACGCACAACCCTTGCAAATATTTGCTATTTTTAGCAAAAGCGAACTGCTTATTTATTACTTATTGCAACTGAAACACCCAAAGTTGCCCCGAGAACGTTCAACTTAAACAAAAAAGCCAAACGAGTGCCACAAATTTGTTGATAATTTACTTTAAAGCTTTTCAGCTTTTGTTCTTTTTTGTTCCGAATGACATTTCAAATTGCTTTAATAAGTTTTCCTATATTTGCAAATAGATAACTTTTTTACAGTCTTGCATCAATTGACATTGGTAAATTTTAGACTACTAAATTATGTTCTGAAATTGGACAATTAGAAGTTTTAGCAGCAATTTAAATTCTATGTCAATCGGACTTGAAAATTATAAAATGACCTATTTAGAATAACAATATCTCTGATAATTGTGTACTTTTTTTCGATTCAAGTGTTGCATCGAAT
Source organism: Drosophila dives (assembly GCA_035042365.1). Taxonomy (NCBI): domain Eukaryota; kingdom Metazoa; phylum Arthropoda; class Insecta; order Diptera; family Drosophilidae; genus Drosophila; species Drosophila dives. The sequence goes on along the minus strand of JAWNLJ010000097.1, from coordinate 1,537,063 downwards.
ACAAATTTTATTTAGTGTTTCCAAGAGGTAATTATGAATAGATCCATTGGCATATATATGGATATATAAATGCTCGAGGGCATTGTTTTGGTTGCCGGGCATGCAGGATGTGGCATCGCTTATTGCATGCCTGTGGCCAGTTTCTGGACTCACCTGACTCTCGGTGATGCTGACGCCACGCTTTTCATATTTACTGCTTTGTTTACGTGACAAGGAGGTGGTGCTGCTGCCGGAAGCGAGAGACGACGCTCCTGGTGCAGACCCAGTCGTCGTCGACTGCGGCAGCTGCTGGTGGAGTTGAAGGTGGTGCGCGTGTGGATGCGGATGTGAGGCGTGATGGTGATGATGATGGTTGTGGTGGTACATGCTGTTATGCAGACTCATACTATTCTCCTGACCGGGCGGATGCGGATGCGGTTGTTGTTGCGTCACATGCGGACTCAGCCCCCTAGAGCTGCGCCACAAGGCGATGGCTATTTTGCTGTACAGCACCTGGCAATGCAAATAATTAAATCTTAAGTATCTACAATATATACAAATAATTATTATAGAGCTGAATTCCGTTTAGCATGCCTTGTTTCACAAACTAGAAACGGTTCTGTTTGATCGAAAATCACGCTACATTTCAAACACATTTCAGAATTTGTCGAACATGATGAAATTTGTGCAAATTATCAGCTTTTAAATGGGAAGCAACGCTAAGCAGATTCGTTTAAATATATTGGCAATTATACCAACAAAAAATAATAATTATAATTATATTTACGTTAGGTGAAGATTATACAAAATATGATTTTATAATTATATTGTTATAAATATAAATACAGACATTTTTTATATCATGATTGCAGATTTTACAAATTAGCACAACAATATCAATATAATTATTATGATAATAATTTACTTTTCCAATTGATTACAAGGCCTATATGTTAAGTAGACATGCTTAAATATAAATTTATTAATTTAATTTTCTTTTAAACACTTTTATTTGCATTAAATATACTCACTGTCATTACCAGCAGAGGCATCACGTAGAGCAGCACAAAATTAATCATGTCGAGCAGTTTAGAATTGAACATTTCGCGATCGAGCACACAGATCTCCTCCTCCTGGCCATCCTCGGTGTGAATGTTCTTGATGGTCTTGCTGAAAACGAACTTGGGCGTTGAGTAGACAGCCGATGTTATCCACACGGTGACAATGACCATCTGTAAGAATTAGCTTCTCGGTTAAACGATTATTTCCCAACACGCAAGCAATTTGTCTAATTGGGGGCAAACAACTAGCACCACAAATTGCCATCTACAACAGCCATTTACATGTCTCCATGCCTGGAGTTTAATTGCAGCAATTCGCACTAATAGACGCATATTTAATTGTAAATACTCGTAGCTTCATTGGCCCAAAGGACAATGGTTACAGCTGCTTGCATTCATGGGTGATTTTATCTGACAGAATGGGTCAATACATGTACTTGAACGCAGACAGAGTCTCATATCAGTGTCTGTTGTCTAATATGATAAAAAGGTCGTCTCATCCCGCATCGCCTAGCCTCGCCCAAGGCTCATTCAAAAAGTTTTACTTTCAGAAAAGTTTGGGTCTTCCATGGCTTATTAAGCCCTTTGGCTTGCTCGTACTGCTGCAACTTTTGGGACTCACTTTAACAGGTTTCATTAGCGTGTAAATTGCGGTCAAAATGATTGCGAATGTTATTAAAATTAATATATTCAAAATGTGTTAATGAACCGCGAAAAATCTATCCTTTTTTTCCCAATGCAAATTAAATATTTTTCTTAAACAACATTTTCATACACTTACCTTGATCAGAAATAGCTCGAATGAACTCAGCAATAACGTTAACTATTTAATTTAAAACATTTTCGCATATATCTAATTTGTGTAGACTTTTCTTAATATATCTATATTTTTATCCACTGCTACTTAGTTACATTATTTTTTTTTTTTTTAAATTATCCATCAAGTTTCATTGATGACGCAACCCAACACAATAATCAAAAGCTTTCCAATAATTTATTTCTGTCGTCAAACATTTTAAGATGGCCATAAAAATCAATTTTGTTGAGTCTGCTTACAATGGCAACTTTAACATCTTTTCCTGCTTTGGCCCAAAAACTTGAGCTAAAAATAGATTTAACAAGTGTTTTGCCCCATAAAAGATACTTACCCTTAGGCGTGCTGCTGTTAGGATTTGCTTGCAGGTTATTGGATGCACAATGGCGAAGTAACGTTCCATGCAGATGACGACCAGAATGAAAATGGATGCCGTATAGCTGAGGGAGTGCACAAATTGATACATACGACAGAGGAACTCGCCGAATACCCAACTGCAAATAATGTAGATATATATATTAAAAATGTACACACTAAAATGAATAACAATTTGATTTTATAGCTAAAGTTCGAAGCATTATTTATTGAAAATGGTATCACAAATTTTGATTACATTGTTATACGTAAAATTCGACGGGAGGGATGGAATCTGATAGGCTCTCAGGACGACGAGACACATCAAATATTATGGCACGCCCAACGCCCATCGCCCATCGCCCACCGCCCACCGCCCACCGCAAACTAATCCCACATTAAGGTGTCATTTGATCCCAGATATTTTATTCTTTTTATTTTTGCGAAATTTCAGCCTTGGGCCTCTGATGTTGACACGTAATTCTATTTTGCACGCCCTGCGTGGGAGTGGCATATGTGACTGGGCGTGGTCTGACATAAGAGGAAATTGTAGTGCTTTTTTTTGGTTGATTGTAAGTGACATATATTTATTATTGGCTTCTTTGTGGACCGAAGTATTAAAAATTAATTCTCTTGGGGTTTCAGCTACAGCTGAAGTTCATAAAAAATGTTCTGATTCTTTAACATCCATTAGACCTGAAAGCCTTCTTAAAATTCGTGAGCAAAATCAAAATTGGATTGAAATCCAATTTTTTTGACGTGACAAAGCACTAATAATAAACAGAATACTTTATTAAAAATGTCACAAGAGAAAAAATATATACAGATATAATTATTCAATGTTAAACTATTAGTATGCAAATTAAAAATGCTAATTTCTGATGGGTCTGTCTATTAGTCTGCAGGAACCTTTTCAAATATTCGACTTAATTTTTCCACACACTCTGTAAATTACTCATGCATTTTTAATATGATTTTCAACAATTCGGGGCTTTTCCACAGATTGTGGTCGATTGCGTATAAATTGGTGAGATTAAGTGCCTAAGGATTGCCCTTTTCATAAGGGTGACAATTGAGTGACATTTTCTGCGCAAATTTATTTCAACAGTCGGAACCGACCTTTAATTAGAGAAATTAACATAAAATGAAAATAGCTGAGATGATTTTAAATATGCACACAATAAGATTGAAAATAATGGAAAAATTTCCAAATATTACAAAGTAATGCGAAAAGCAATATATGCTTATTGTGTACATATATTTTGACTGTGCTTAATAAACGCAAAGTAAAAATAATATGTTTAACGAAAAATTTACTGTTTTGATTTAGATGAAAAATTTAAAATTTAATTTGTGTGAAAAATCGAAATAATGCTATTATTATTCAGCAGAACTGTTTAGAATTGTTGCAGAATTGTTTGTTTATTTCAACTGATTTTTGACTTATTTACCTATAGCCCAAACGAGCGTGTAGCACGAAATATCAAAATAACAACCAAATTAAATAAAAAAAAGTGAAAGCTGGCAAATAAAAAAAATTAATTAATCAGAATTCACTCAAAGAGAGATCTACTCCCGGATACCCTTTAAGTCAATTTGTTATACTCATTTGGTTTTGCGATAACCTACAAACCAATTTCTGCATTTGAGTTAAATTTTGAATTTAATTCAAAAAAAGAGGCTATCAGAAATATTATTTTTGTTGATGTATTTATTTGAGTAAATATTTGAAGACTTCTTTTGTAAGCTTTGTACATTTGTGGATACTATGTAAAGTATATTTATAAAGTCAGCAGACGAAGAAGTGTTTTTTAACGCTTCACTTCAATTTTAAAATATAGCCAAAATACAAGATGAGCATTATTCGTGCATTGCCAAACTGATATCAATTATTATTATTATTGCTTAACAGGGTTAAAAGAAAAGTCTCCATCTTTTTGAAAACATACTTTTAATATGGTTTATTTATTACAATATAATTATATAAAATGTATTCAATATTTCCTTTGGTACAAAAGTATACGCAAATTATTCAAACCAAGTAGTAATTCAACAATTCTCAAGTTTTCAACAAACAGCTCATATTTTGAACTGCAACGCCGTTCCCTCTACTTAATTTATCGTATTTCGGCAAGTAGTGATTTTCGTGCATGTGTCGAACAAACACACACAAATGTGTGTTGCAAAACTATCATTTGCCTTGTTTTTCAGGTAACTGGAGACACTCTTCAACTAAAAGTCGCACAAGTATTTCGTTACAACAAGAAAAAAGGACTAACAAAGGAGTCAAGTTGACGACATCTATTTAATCTTTCTGCTTCGAATACTGAAATATTACTTTTTAAATTACATACAAATTACGTTTATTTGTGAATATGTCACATTTGTTTAATAAAATTGAATCACGATCTGAATATATATGAAAGAGTTTTGAATATGTACAGCTTATGTATTTTATGAGGTCAGATATGCCTCATACTTACAACAAAAAAAATGACAAAAATAATTTTAATTTTCAGTTCGTTCATGCATAGTAGAAAAGTTAATTAAAAACAACTTGGCTGGCCTATCACTTACCTGTCTATGAGATAAATGGACAGATTCTGCATTACACAAAAGAGACCAACACAAAAGTCGGCAAATGCTAAGTTGGCCAAGAAAAAATTGGTAATGGAGCGCAGACGGCGCGACAAAGTGACCACCAGTATAACAAGTAGATTGCCTGGAAGAAGAAGAAGAAGAAAAACAGATATCAAAATGTCAATTTCATTTTTTGAAACAAATGCAAAGCAAAGGCAGCAGTCAACTGGCAGATATTAAAATTGTTAACAAAATATTTTGGCAAACCACCTCTCTCTCTCTCTGTCTCCCTTCCCTTATCTTTACACTATCTTCAGTTCATAGTAGGCCAAAAACTTTTACTCGAGCCAGCTTGTCTGCCTGCAGTGGTGGCAATAACTTTCAGCAGCCAGTGTATATTCAGTATGACAATTTTTGACGCTTTCCCTTGACGTTTGGCTTAATGTTGCGATGAAAGTTTATTTTAATTAGGAGCTTTTGTTGCTGCCTCAACTCTCTTCCTGCCTCCTTCTCCTTCTTCTTCTTCTTCTCCTTTGTGTGCATGTGTGCGTTACCATTTCGATGTCTGTTAGCCTTAATTAAATGAAAACCCTGGCAAGTGGATTTAAGTGACAGCAGCTAAGGGCCTATGAAATGTGGCCAACATCCAAATAGAATCCACAACGAGCCAAGCTAATTGCCCAGTTGTCCAACTTTGTCAGACTAACTTGACAATTTCTATATGGTGAGAAAGGTCTGTGTTTTAGCTTATGATATATGCAAGAGAAACACTTAAAGTTTTACACTACGTGATACTCTGCATTTTAAGATAATAGACTTCATAGTATCTGTATTTGTTAATCAACTTTAAAAATATAAATTAATAAAAATGTTGCTTCTAAATGGGACTGTTGCTTAAATTTTTTGAACTTCTGTTAAAATAGAAAAAATACTGTCTTGAAGTGAAAATCAAGTGCATAATAATTATATTATATTCCAAATATTATTATTTAGAGGAAGCTATAAAACAACTGAAACATTCAGAAACTTAAATTATTTATTTCATTTCTTTTCCTTCATAGTGCGACAAAATATTATCAGCATTACCAAAAACAAATTGTGTGATGTCAAATCTTGTTTAAGTTCTGACTGATAAGGTTGGATAATGTATCACATTAAATATAAAAAATAAATATTGTATAAATAAAATGACAATAACTGCTTAAACGAATATATACAATATATAGAATACATTAAATTAGCCTTTCTTGTATATAAAAAAAAAAAACAACAGATTATTTCAGTCACATATTTGTACCATTGAAAAAGTGGCAAATGTGAAACTTTTGCAACACATGTTGCCAGAGCGGATCTCCGGAATTGTTTTGTTAGTTAGTACTCCATTTTTGGAAAAGCCTTCTAGGGTGGTGGGGGGGGGAGGAGAGAACCCTGAGAACTTTCCGTTCTGCATTGTTCCGTTATGAGTCCACAATTGTTTGAAGTAATTAAAAAAGTTTCGTTTGATTTTTTTTTATCTTGTCATGGGGATGCTTCCAAACAATACACACATTTATATTTGAGAATAAAATAAAATTATAAATAAAATATGTGGGTTTTCATTGTTTGGTAATGCATACATTTTATACAATTTATGCGCTTTTGTCTGAGCTCTAATTAATGTTTTGGGTTATTACCTAGCAATAGCAACGTGTGTTTTCGCTGGTTGCGAATTGTCCAAAATATACATAGAAATTGTTGTTATTTTTGTGAATTTGAATTCATGCCAGACCACAATCTGTACAAGCCCCGCAAGAGCGATGGTGTGTGTGAAAGAGAGGGAAAAGTGAGAGCGATAGAGAAAGAAGTATAACAATAATTGAAATAATTTTAGTATTATGCAGACACTTTTACATGCAGTTGTTGGCTTGCATGCTCAAAGCAAATGGAACGGAAATGAGTTTGGACGGAATGCAATTATTTATATAACATATTGTTATTTAACATCTGCTTCGCACTCTTTAAGCAGCTTTAAGGCTCAGTTAGCCTTGTGCTTAGTTACCCATTGTAAGCCTCAACCGCAGTCACCAACATTTTGCGCTGGCCTTCGCCTGGGGCTTCCGATTTCAGCCGACTCTGGCAGCAATTGTTGGCCAAAAGCATTTGGGGCTGTGAAGTTTATTTATATAGGTTAAAATTCGGTTTACTGGTAGCGGTTTTTTATTTGGGTAGGCAAGGACGTGTCCATCAGTCTCCTCATGAGTTTTTTGTAAACCTTAGAAAACATTTAAACAAAATGTGGGGAAACTGGTTGGATTAAAAGCTATGCAACATAAAATTGTCTCATCCCCAATGCGAATAGCCACCAACACTCTTTGGGCTTGTGGTGTAAGTGTTTTCCAATGGGTTAACACCTTTAACTGTAACAGAATAACTAAAAACTTAAGGTCCAATCCATGACAAAAAAAACAGATTCGAATGTTTAGGAAGAAACAAACAGCAGCAGTGCTATAAGAGGTAATGGTAATGGTTTTTCTTGTATAATGCTTTAATTCATATAAAAGAAAACCCGAAGAAAAACCGAAGAAAAGCCGAAGTTCCTGGGGCGGTGGGTGTGGGCCTGTTTTGATATTTTATTTGCCGATCTTAGGAGGTTAATACCAGGAAGTCGCCTTTCAAGTTTGAGCAGTCTACTGTTAAAATTGTGGAAGATTTCCCGATTTATCGATTAAAAGTTCCGAAACATCGTCTTCGGCGATTGAGGGCGGAGGTGTAGGCGTGGCTTTTTATTTTTAATCAGAGCTTGAAGACGGCTACCAAAGTTGGCAGCTCTAACTCAAAAATTACGAAAAATGTAAAATATATATAATAGCGGGGGATTATGGACGGTGGAGATGGGTAAGCAGATCTTTGAAAACCTACAATCCAAATTTGGTAACTGAAATTTGTGGGAAATATATGTGGCTTTATCAATTTGCGAATATCGATTTTGGCGAATATCGATTTTGTAGCCCCCTTTGTCTGACGCGGGTAGAACCACTATATATGCTTTAAGTCTCTATCTGCAAAGGTACAAAGGTACAAAAAACAATATATTGCGATACTTTCAGTTCAGTATTATTAAATATATGATAAATAAATGAATACACAAGTAATTAAATTTAAAGTGACCCTTTTGCAGTTAAGTAATTTTTCTGGAAAATAGATTTTATTAATTTAACCAAAACATTTACCGTATGGTGAAAATATATGCAATTTATGGAATTGGCTAGAGCAAATCGAGATAATTTTTTTAAACAGAAATATACAAATAACATAAGAATTAAAGAATGAAACTAATTATCATTTGCAAATAATAAAGAAAAAAGTATTTTTGTGAAGGAAATTTAAAAATAGCAGCATTAATAAGTCAGACTAATCTGATATTAATTAACATGAGTCGCAGATTACTGCAGAGCAGCTATTTATTACATTTTTTGCTTTCAGAAATTGTCTCGTGAAACAACAGAAAAATGCTAGCGAAATGTTTTCAAAAACATTCAGAAAATGTGTTTGTGAGTTGGTTTGGAGGCCTAACAAAAACATGTTAAACTCTGAGCAATAAGTTTACAAGTTGCAGTTGTTGTTTTTGTTGGTGATTGTGTTTTTTGAATGCGGCTCTGACAAGGCACTTTATTGCCCTTTGGCTTTGGATGTTTTACATAAGAAGACGGAGACAGTTTCCCCTCGTGGGCGGATGCGTGTGTGTTTTTCCATTTGCCTCTAATTGTTGCAGCCCAGGACAGCCATTTATAGCGCTGGCCGTTTTGCAACCAAAACACTTAATTTAATGACATAGCATTTGCTCTCAAGTTTATCTGAATTAACTCAGACAGGCGTTTTCGAAGGATGGCCGTATATTCAATACACTAACAAACTATTTGTTAAATAAACCCAAATATAGATTTGTCCACTCATTTAAGTTGTCAGATTTCTTGTTGCTTATTTAGTGATTCAAAAGCTTATTTAATAATTTTAAGTTATACATCATTCAACAAATACGAACATATTTAACAGCTGTTAAGAAATTGTAAAAGCTCAACGAAAGTTTTTAACCAAAATAATAAATTTCAAATATATTGCAAAATGGACCAATTTGGTAAAAGAAAAACATACATTATCTGAATTAAATAAGCAGGTTGCTGTGTGAGAGATCCTTGAGTGTTACATAAGTTGAATGTATTATTTGTACATTTGCGTTAAAATAAATGATTACAAGTAATTCAAAATGCCATGTGAAACTCCATGGCAAATAGTTCCTGAAGCTGCAATGAATTTTTAAGCCACAGAAGCCGCAAACAAACCACATCTGACTTGTGAACTAAAAGGAACCACAGAAGCCACAAACTGAAAGTCAGTCAATCGGTCAGGCCACAAAAGCGTCCTTAGTCCTTAGCCATATCAGTAGTCATTTTTTATGGACAGCAGCAGCTTTGAGTAATTGGCAAGTGTATATTTATCAGAGACACCAAACAGAAAAAAAGCAAAAAAAAAAAAAGAAAAAACCATAATAAACCTCTAAGCGAACAACATGTTCAAGTGTCAGGATTGGGCTCAGCACAAGGATAGACTGAGAGATGACAGGAAATGGATGTTCTGTGGAAGTCACGGGAAGTGGAATCAGGAAGTGACGCCAGTGGATGTGCAATATTTTAAGGTCATCTTTGATGTTTGATGTACAGGAAACATTATTATGAAAACATTTAATCAGTTGAGCCTGCTTTAATTTGTGTGTCTGTTCGAGTGAGCATTTTATCTATATACATTTATTTAACTATAGCTTTAAAAATTATGATTATTTCTGTTCTGCTGTTGAATATGAAGTATAAATTTTCGACAACTTTTATTGATCAGTATAAATTGATAAATCGTCTATTTCTGTGTTTCTATAGTTCAAGTTTTAAAAAAAACCTATTCATAAAACTTGGTATGCATGCAAGCAATTTTATTTTAACTTCCGAAGTATATAAACTTGTAAACATAGAAATTTTTGTCTGCAAGGACATTTCATCCTTGGCGTGCCTAAGAAATAAGAACTAAATATTACATTAATATACAGTTTATGTTTATGTTTTAGTTTTAAAAATTTGAATTGTAGTAAATTCTGAAAAAAATGACACTTAGCATCCGAAATAATAGTTTATTATAGATAATAAAACAGTTTTAGGTTCAAGGAATAAATTTTGATTTCTATTTAATATTTCCCAATACTTCTAATAAATAATAAAAAATGATCTAGTAGAGAGAGGTTAACAAGAGATGTCAGAATCTTTGCAATAAATACCATTTGACAATTTTAATTTCTGCTATTTAAAAGAAACAAAGATAATTGCTAATAATATTTTAGAATAATGTTGAAAACATTATAAAGTAAGTCAAGTAAATTCACAAAATTAATATAATACATACGTATATTTAATACATGCATATATATATTTCTGTATATATTAAATATGTTTATTATCTTTATTTTGTGAATCTAAAATTTATATTTAATCATCTTACTTACCGAAAAAGCAACAGCAGAAGACAATGGTATACAGCGTGATGAATATGATGCGCACATTGGTGCGATCAAAGATATATTCACTGGTATTATCTGCCTCCTGCTCCTCCTCGGTCAGCTCGGTGGACACGCTGCTTATGGCCAGACCTGTGGTGGCTGATGGTGTCGCCGATGCTGGTGTTGCAACTAATATGCTTGTTGTCTCATTAATGGGTAATCTGATTTCTGTGTCGCTTCCATTGAGTGCCAAGCTCGAATCATTTCCAGTCGCTGATGAGCAACTGCAGTCAACTAATAGGATGAGCAGCAACAGTGGCACCATTAAGTGCCACGGAAATGTGTGGCTCTGTATTCCAACTGTTGGATGTTCCGTTTCTTGTTGTTGTTGTTGTTGTTGATGCTGTTGTTGATGTTGGGACTTTAGTAAGCCGGAAGTGCCATAATTCGTTGTTTCAGAGGGGTTGCGGTTAGCGTTGTTGCTCTTTTGATAGTGGTGCTGGTTGCCGATGTTGTCGTTATTATCCTCATCATCATCATCATAAGCTCCTGATATGTTAGTGCCGCTGCCCGTGTGGCGCTCTTGTTTATTTTCCCGCCTCTGTAACGCTTCTGTTTCCTGCGAGGACGACGCCGGCATCCATTGCCGACAACGGGCACTCATAATGCTAATAATGCTATGCAACTGCAATAAAAGCGAGCTAAAAGTAGAAAGAGAGAGAGAGAGAGAGAGAGAGAAAATAGAGAGAGAGAAAGAGACAGGGCAAATTGGCTATAATCACTTGTTGTGATGCAGGATGCTAGCGACGCCATTAAGGACCTAATTGTTATTAAAATTGTCTGAAGCAATGGAAAATTAATGCTTTGCCTGGAAACTGGTAAAAATCAAGCCAACGCATCCTGAAAACAAGCCAAAATGCTCTAATCGAGATACCGCAACCAGCAAAAATCATGCTAAACTTATTAACTCATTTAACACAGCTTTTAATGTTATTAACACATGTTTGCTTAAAAAACATTAAACATATCAAATTAAATTAGGCCTGCATTTTCAATATGAAAATACATGTATATATATATATCGTTATATATTTATACATATGAATGTGATTACTTCGCAATTCAATAAGATCGGTAACAAAAATGTAATATTATAAATACCATGGCTTATCTATAACACACATATATATATATATATATATATATATATATATATATACTTTACGAATTCGACTCTCTCGTTCTACTGCTTTTCTACTACTTTGTAGTACTACTGCTACTTGTAGTAGAAAAGCAGTAGAACGAGAGAGTCGAGTTCGTAAAGTCCCGAGTGCTTAAAGTTGTAAGATTGGCGGTGTCGGATGGAAAGATTGTTATTTACATAAAGTCGAATATTACGTTGTAGACTCATCTCTCACTATAATATACTATTAACTAGTAAACAGTACTACATATCTTTAAGTAGCTTGAGTGCCTCATTGCTGAAGAAAATCGATTTATATCGATAGTCGTAAAATGTGTGCAGTTATTTGATCACAACCTGCTAGAGAAAGTTGTGTAGGTTTCATTTACAATTAACTTACAGCTAATTGAGCAGCATAAAAAGTAATATCACTGTTCAATGAAATTATAATACCATTCTAATACCATTTTGTCAGATATATGATTTGTGTTACTAAACTAAACGCAATTCTATTTAATCAGGATACTTTAAATATCATATATAACAACCAGTGCTGGCAGCCCCGCTTATAAATAAGGGAAACACCTAAATTATTTATAAACTTTATCAACCACTACTTTCCCAACTGTATTAAAAATATCTATAAAATCTAAAATCCAACAGTCGAAATAATAATGTGACAGTTTGTTGGCGTTGTTTTTGGAGTGTCTCAATTTATTTACATGACTGCCATTTTTCTAATATTAAAATTGGACATTGGACATATTAAATGGCACCGAGTCGTGCGTGTTTGATGTGCATGACGATTCAACAGGGCCTTAATTACCTGATGGCTATTTATGTTGTGCTCTCCCTGTGTGTGTGTTAAATGTGTGTGCTGTGTGTTTTTGTGCGAGAGATATGTGAGTGGAAAATTACAGAGTCCTTATTAATTAGAGCACGTACACAAGAAGGAAAAACATTGAAATGGGAAATAATCAAAGCATCCTTGATGCTAGTCGGCACACATGATGAGGAGCCAATGGAGCCCCTGCACTTGATGCACTCGCATAATTGGCAATGAAACGTGTCGCATACTAAAAATAGCGAAATGTGAGAGAAATATGGGAAGATTCTGAAATAATGAGAGACAGCCAAATAAAATTCTTTGATATATAAATAATGCTCGGGGTATTTATTCATTAGACTTTTTAACTTTTTCCTCATTGCTATACGAATGTTTCAATTAAAATTATTATAAAGGAACTGCTTAATTAAAAAGATCGTTCAGGCAAACGAGCCGAGAATATAAATAGACGTGAAGACCAAGTTAAGACCAAATATATATGTTAGATTGTTGGCAGGTCACGATTTTCTCAATTAGTTGCTTTGAGTGTGGAAAAATAAATGAAAAATGCCTTTGAGATACACATGACATATCATATTTAATGTAATACCAAATAAGTGTTGCACAATGTAAAAATTGAATAAAAACCAATTTCACAATTATTGTATTAAATGAAACAAAAATAAATAAGCTAGTGTCTCCATGACTGGTCAAATGTAGCAGATTGAATCTTTGAAATCGGGATAAAAAGCTGCTATTAGCTAGTAATGAAAAATAACTTATGTTAACTTTGCATCTTTCATCTTAAATTATGCTGCTTGTGAGACAGCCGAATGGAATAATCCATTATCCGCAGACCAATACTCCCAATAAAAACCATAAGTGCTTTCCAAAGTTGTTTTTTGTTGTTCTCATGCTCAATTAAAGGTCCGAACTACATTCAAAGGGAGAACATAAACAAACAAAGCCCCAAGTGGCAATCAAATACGGAACGAAGAGTGGGAAAACAAAGTTTTCAGAGCTCCAATAGCCCCTTCCTTTGCTATCACCAGCCCCCGTTTAGCTTCCATGTTCCCCTCTTCGTTCTGCACAGCACTTTGTCGGCGATTGTAAAGGCTGCACTAAAAGTTTTGCCTATGTCCGATGGATCTGCGGATCCATAAACGGGATGTGGGTCAAACAGCAGAAACCACAATAAAAGGTAACTCGGAATTGCCTGAAATTGTAATTAATGAGGCCGACAAAAGAGAAATGCGGCCAATGCAGCTACCAAAAAACATTCTTACTGGCAAAAAGCATTTTGGTATTTGGCAGTTTGCTAAATACTCTTTGGATTAGACATAATTAAAACTGTAATTGATGTTCTACCTAGTTCTTAGTTGTGGATAATATAACAAAAATAAGGTGAATATCAATATAATAAATAACCAGTACCATAAAGTGAGCATATAAATATTGTTGATGGATACCTGAACAACTGAGCAAAAATTATCTAATTCTTACAATTTAAAAAAATATTTATAGATAGACTTCTTTGCCACCTAAAGAGAATGGCACTTAAACAGCTGCTGCTTTTCGCGATAATATATTCTGGTGTTACTTAACTATTAATGAATTGAATTAAAATTACGATGGAAGTATTAAAAATAGCAAAATATAATCCCAATTGAAATCTTGGACATCTTTAAGCTCATTCGAACTGGGGTTATTTAAACATTGCAAAACAGATTTCAGTTAATTAACTGGGAGTAATTGGAAGTCAAATGTTAACTCAACAACAGATATTCACTCAATTGGGTAATTTGGAAGGCTTGCCAAAAATAGTCTGATTAAATATCAACTTAGACCGAATCGGATGCAAATATTACCCCGTTTTCTTCCTTTTGTTAATCTGAATTTTGCAAGCAAATGCCAAGAATGGGTTTAACAATATGCTGGTATTCTGAAATCGGCATGCCACAGCTGTCATTGGCATCTAATAAGGATTCAGATGCCGATGCCCAATCGCTGCAGTTTGTTTGCCAATGTTTGGCACCCATTCAACCGACCTGCAACCGACCCTTCAGGTATTTAGCAAACAAGCCGTCAACTAATGTCAAATACAGGTGTTAGCAAGGCTAAGGAGAGGTGAAGTTGTTGGGAGATAAATGAAACATACCACGAATGGGGTCCCTCTGCAAGTTCTTGCTGCGACAGCCGTTGCCGACACACGGCTGCATCTGGCAACTGACTGTGGCATGCATTGGGATTAGTTTGCCTACCACTGAGCGACTTTACGTGCAACTTGAGCTCGCATTCTCACGCCTAATGTCGTTCGATGCATACAACTTTTCAGCTCGCAGCTTACACACTTCCCAAATGCCAAATGCCGCATGTTGTGCAACAAAACACAAACACTCAGTTAACTTTGCCCTCACTTCAGGACCTTGTATGATATTCAGTCGTAACCACGAACAGGCAATTGATTTTGTTATTTGGACTGCCCTTAGCTGAGACTGCTTAGCACTGACAAATAATTTTCGAAATTTCCTAGCATTCATATTTTATTTTTTTAGCAATAATTCTAATTATCATTTTAAACTCTTGAAACATTATTTAAAAGAAAACAATTTTGAATCACCATTTAAATTTAGTTTCCCTCGGCAGTAATCGATCTTATTAAAAAATTCAGCACCTAAAAACAAGGCTGAACGGATATCTGAGGAACGTATCTCACATAAGAAGTTATTTTTCGACCAATATCTTCCTATATCAACTCATCCACTGATAAGATTGCTTAGGATTAAATATGTTTTATTGGTTCGAAGACATCTCCTTACAGAATTAAATATCTCTTTAAGGATAACAAAAAATATAAATATCAATTTGTAGTTGAATTGTGCCAACTTGCATTTGTTATTGTAACTTACACTCTGTTAAAAAAAAAACCCTTAAAAAACTACAGCACTAATTGGGAAATTTGCGCAGTGTATGCAAAATATGAATACTCTGACATAAATACATTTTTGAATATGCTGAGCTCTTTATTAAATATGTTATTAAATCTGATGCGGTAAATCAATGTTTTTAGAGATCAGTGCTATGAGTCCTTCACTTCCCAATTATACATAAATATATTTCTATAAGGATTCAGATTATCAAAAGCGTATTTACTATTCCCCTTTAACTATTTTCGTTAGTGAATTTACAGATGTGCATTTTGACTCGTTGAAAATCGTAATTTTAACAATTTGTTTATTTCCTTTTTATTTTTTTTATAGCTTTTATATAGCTTTGAATATTGAGATTTTTCTTATGCTGGTTTTGATGATTTTTTTATTTGTCTGCCTTTTAATTAACCCAACTTGGAAACAAAAATAGAATATTTAAAAAACACATTTATTAATTTTTTCTGTATTCGTATGTTTAATTTCAATTAGTTAATATATGAATTTAAATTTTAGGCATCTGCAACTGCGAGTATGCATTCCAATTAGCTGAAATGTCAAATGTCTGTTTGTGCAATGTTTTGTTTGCTAATGCATGTGAATTAAACCGGAATTGTGTGTGAGTTGCGTTGTTGTGTTATTATTATGACTACAAATGTGGCAAATTTGTATGCAAAGCTAAATGGCTTAGCAGTAGAGCGAGCACCATTAACTAATTCCCCAGCACTGGCAGAGATGTCTTTGCAAATTGTGTGACAGCAACAAACGGCAAATGTTTAAGGCTTAGAGATGGCCTGAGACTCTTGGCATTCCAAAAGCTACTCGAGTTGCGCTCTAAGCACCTGGCTTAACTAAATAGTTTGTCTGAAGACTTGCCTGGCAATGACGACGACATCCAGAACGGGAAACTGTTTGACGCTTTACTGATACTGATAACAGAAGGCGAGGGGAGACGGAAGGAGTTGCTTTGTCGGTCTTAGCCGTGGCAGGCTGGCTCTACAAATAAAACCTGACAGTTGCCAGCCTCAAGCCAGGAAAATTGATTTGCCTGATTCCGATTTAATTAAAAAGGCATCCGCAAGTGCAATAAACACTTTTCCCAACTTGCAACCGAATTCCCGTTAAAGATTTTGCGAGCAATTTGCCTGTCATATTTGCATAAGCCAAGAAAGCTCGAATTTTATGCACAAATTGAGAAAGGTATTAGCACCCCCCCTGCTGATGCCTACTTTAAATGCAGTCTCAATGCAGTCACAGTCCAATGAAAATGATGATGTACCATATTTACAAATATATATTCATATCATTTTATTTAATTTGATTCTCTGACAGCGAAATATGCCACTGACTGTCTGCCCATCTGTAAGATGGATACATTTTTCGATACCATTAAAATTATAATTAGCTGGTATTCAATTTTTTTTGAGCATTCTGCATTCAGTTACGCTGGTCAAGTTCTTAAGTTTCTAAAATATAAAGCAGAAAATTAAAAATATATATAACAAACATTCATTTTAAATTTATCGACTTACATTTTCTTTATGGGTGCAGCTGTGGGCGTGGCCATAAACATTTGTAATCTCTTAATATCAATTTTATCGATTTCCTAGCATAGTGGACGAGCCACTGCCATTTTTAGACTATGACAGTATTGTCAAAGTTTCAAGTCTTTATCTTAAAGGGTGTCAAGTAAAGTTGAGTTTTTAAATAATGGAATGTAAGATACCTAGGGCATTATGTCTAATCAAAGACTGGATGTTAATAAAAAAAAAGTAAGTTAACAAAAGTAGATTGGGATTCCAAGAAAAACCACGTAAGACAAAGAGAAGAATTTGCATCGGAGGAGACCAAATTAATGATTAATATTGAAAAAACTAGATAAGAATAGAAAATAGAAAAAATAAATATTATTTAAGTATTTAAACTCGCAAAACTTCTGTTAGAAAGCAAAATCAGAAGATCCCTTAATAAATGTATTCATCGAAAAGTTCATAAGACATTATACTTCAGGCTTTAGCATAAGAATTGTTAAATGTATAGAAAAACAATGACACCGGAATTTACTTGAAATTAATTAATAATAAAAACTTAAATTTATGAAATATGAATATATATATATATATATATATATATATCCCACCAGCGTTGTGTACTCAATCAAAGTTTATTCAAGATCGTCTATTAACATTATATTTATCGATTAATAAGAGACTTAACATATGTATTGATGCACGGTTGCATTGAATGTAAACTAAATGTAAACTAACATAATTTTTAAACAATTCTTCTTTGACCAGTTTTTTTTTTAGCTATTTTTATTGTATTTAAATTTTGATTCTCAACAAATTTGCCATTTTTGACATGGCCAATTTCTACTGTATTTTTTACGACTTTTAATGCGCACAAATCACGCAAAAACCCTAATGCCAAAATGGCACACAACTTGTGCAATTTTCTTCAGCCCGATAAGAACGAAAAAAAAAGTCATTACAAATTGTACAAAATGCTTTGTAGTTCTTGTTGCTGTGGTTGCTTTTTTTTTGCTGTTGTAGCTGTTTTAGCTGTTGTATGTTGGGTGGGCTTGTCAACCCGCCCTTCTGTACGCCCTTCTCCTGGACTGTACAAGGTATCTTTTGCGTTCGCCATGTTTGCGTAAATTGTGCTGAAGTACGGACATTAAGTGGTAATTGAGTGTCTCGCTCTCTCTTTCCCTTTCCCTCCCAGTCTTTCCCACTTTCCATCTCTCTCTCGTGCTATGCACCATGTGAAAAACGCTGCCACAAAATAGACAAAAAAGAAAAATGTACGAAAACTGAATGCAGAAATGTAAGCAAAAGGCAAAACTCGACTCTCAAATGTTCACTTTGGATTGTGCGGGGTGGGGGTGGCGCCTCTTCCTGATAACTTTGATTTATGTTGCCTTTTTTTGGCTACCAACCAAAATCCAATGCAATTGTTGGCACTCATAGTGGTTTCCTATATGCATTAACTTGATTCAAAGAGGACCTATCTAGGTACCTTAATAAAATAAACTGAAAATTGGAAATTGCTATTGTTGAAATTACAGGATTTGGAAACTTAAGTTAGTTTAATACTACCATAAAGAATGGTTTTACAGAATTTAATAAGAATTTATTTTATTTTCGTTTTAATTTGGTGTAAGAGCACAATAAACTGTATAATTTTATTTATTTCCCGATTTCATTTAATTTAAAAATTTTAAAGTTGGTGGCATTTACATAAATTGCTTCGTCGGATATTTTTTTGTTTGTTTTTTTTTTTAAATACTGTGTCTCAATTTCACTAAATTATGAAATTATGATGTTTATTTGGATCTACTTTAATTGAATTTCAGGCAAATTATTTAAGAAAAAATTAATTATATTCACTGAAACATGTTGATAGTTGAAAATTTTTAAAATAATCATAATTCCAAAATTGCCTCACATTATTCTATCATAACAATTACCAGAATAATTCTTATTAACCTTTCATAAATTATTTTAAATTTTGACAGCTTAAGCTTTTCTGTTCCTGACGTAAGCGGCTTAAAAGCTATCGCAACAATGCCAATTACCTGTCTGGGGCAACTCCCAAGTATGAGTAAAGAAGTGGCGTCTCTTGAAGTTGAACGACCAAAAATATGTGTGGACCAGAAGTAACTTTTGGTTTGTGGCAACACTGCGCTTAAAGTTGCAAGTTGCATTTTGCGCATTGCAATGCCAATGCCGTTGCGATTGCTACTGGATACCAATTTAACCAATTGCCAAGCAGATGACTGGCAAATTTGTGCATTGGAATTCCAAACGAAAACACGCCTTGCATATTTATGGGCACAACGGCAATTTATATGGCTCACATAGCAAACGGCTATTGGCAAAGGTCCTTATTGACAATCCTGCTATAATTTACATTAAAGTTTCGCTTAAGCTCTGAAAAATGAATAAACTACGCTTCGTACACACCAAAATTATGCAGTTTTCCACATCTGGGTTTATTCAAAGCTTTGAGACCCTCCATCTGTATAAGAAATAGTACTTGTCAACATATTACCAAGAAAATTATTGTAGTCAGATTATTGGGTGCAAGAATTGGATTAAATGCCTGTAGAATAATAATGAATATTTAAAACTTTTATATAAATAAATGACGCTTGAGCGCTACTTAAATGTGCTACAATTTATAATTGCTCATCAACTAAGCAATCAAATGAAATTGATGTTATTTTTTTGTTAAATCAGAAATTTATTACCTGAATTTTAGAAAACAGCTTTGAAAGACAGAAAAATTTTACCAATTTATCTTGCGTCGGACCACAATACTAGTTTCACTCCATTAAATAAAAACCACTTTTCACGTGTGTTAAACCTGTGTTTGTGATGCCACCAAATAAGAAACAATAAGTTTTTGTATGGTGCAAATAATGTGTGAAAGCTTTAAGGCTTTAAGACACTGACACACACGATTTGTTTTGCTGGCTTTGAGCAGCGGAGAAACCACAGCAATTAAATTGCAATTCAAGTGAGACTTTTCAAAGACCACAAAACTGAGAAAGCAGCAAGAGAAACAACAATGCCGCTAGACATCTGCCACTTGGCGTTATTTGCGTAAACAAAAGGACAAGGCACATGTCAGCAATTGTCAGCAGTGTCGGGTTAAGGGGAGAACAGTTGCAGGGGCGAGACGCGCACATTCTTTGCCTGTTGAGTGTGAGTGAGTGCCATGACATTGCCCCTAACAGCTAACAGCCTCAGCACTCGATAATTAAAATGTAGTCCTTGTACTGTGGGTCGGTTCGGGTCCGGGCGGGTCAGGTCTGTCGCCTCTGACCTAGAGACTTGACCCTCAGCATAAACATTGCTTTTGGTCAGGCATTTATCAAACGATAAATCTCGATTGAACTTTTCGGACTAGTCTGTTCTATGAAAGTATTTACAGTGTATCCCTTCTGGCAAATTGCAATGCGAAAGCGCAGCGAGCGAATTGAGTACCATAAAACACGCTACAAATCTCGATTTATGGGTTTTATGCGGTACAAAAAGTGTGGCCTACTTTATAGAGTGGAATAAATCACAATACACTTGATAAAATAAATGTATTACGCTATATAATACCAGAAACAACTAAATTAAAATACATCAATTATACAAATGTATAACATATTATTCAAACAAAATATTATTGCAAAACTCTGTTACATTAAAAAAATATAAAATTACTGATATATATATTTATAAATATATATATATATATATATATATCAAATTTATTTAATTTAAATTGGTATGCTGAATTGCATAATAATTTAATTATTACGCTAAACGGCCTAAGCTGTTCCTAAACTCCTACCACATCTATTATGCTATAATGTGATTATATATTTGGCCAACCAATATTGAATTAACTTTATAATTGTTTTTGAGCTCCTCAAAGTATCACTTTTATTTGATGAATATTTTTAATAATATATCAATATATCATAATAAACTCTGCAGCAATGCAGTGCTTAGTTAAATTGCCTCTCAATTAAGCAAAAGTATTGTTTTATCCTTTGCTAACTAATTGGCTTTATTCTAAAAAATAAACCTAGATCAATCTAAAGGTTACTTGCCTAATATATGTAAGCTAAATTCAATGATGAGTTGGCTTCAAGGTGCTGGTTTCAGGGCCAACTAAGCCCTTATGTGCCGTATATTAATAGGAAGATGACCACTGCAAGAAATATGATGCTCATTAATTTGGCACAAGGATCTTGAGATACATCGAAGGATATATATCAAGTTCAAGTTACGATTTCGGTCTGTGCCTGAATACATGTTGCAACATAATTATGATTACAATAATAATCCGATAGGGTTACAAAAAAAACTTAGCTGCTATTCATGAGAAAATTAATCAAATCTTCAAGAAAAACAATTGAAATGTAAATAAATAAGTAAAGAACTTTTGGCCATTCATTATGCGCCCGGGTGTCTGGAACATGGTCTGCATCTAAGGAACTTTGACGAGGCGAAAGTCATAAAACCCATAACGAGTGCGTTGCCACATGAGATAATGAAGCAAGGAAGAAGACAAGACAAGAAGGGTGGTGGGTGTTCTTCTCCTTGCCGCTAATCAAATTGCAAATGTGGCGCATTAATGCTAAACAATTTGCACAAAGACAATAAAGTCACGTATACGCCCAGTTATACAGATAAGCATTATTATATAGTTGTATGTGTTGGAGTCATGTTGAAAATGTGAAACACATTTATGGTGCTACACTGATAAGAGCAAATGTGATTGGCAGCAATGTATTATATAAGTTTTTGGCAAAGTTCTGACACCCCAGCAGCTCCATCTCCTCATCCCGGATAAGGATGCCTAACATTTCATCCACAACAAGTTTTCACACTTTATTGGGCTGTCAGTGAAGGAGATGCTCTTCACTTTTATTTATTCTATTTATTCCATTAAAAGCTTCGACTGATAAGCTCCTGGGCATTTCCATGTCTCAATACCCTGTCAGCAAATGGGAATAGAGATGTGTTATTTGTATTAAATGAAAGAGTTAAATGTAATTTAACTGGTAGATGAGATAGTGAGTATTGGATATTCCTACCAATTCGATAGAAAATATGTATTATTTCGCGATTTGAACTAAATATGATCGATGCAAACAAAAAAAAGCAAAAATAAATTTAATTCAAAGTAAAATTTGTAACAATTTTTCATTTTAAATAAAATCTTTAATATTTAATAAAGTTTTGCGTGGATTGCGGAAAACTCATTAAGCACAAATAAACCAAAACAAATTTAGATAATTAGTTAACTTATTTAATCTTTAAATTGATGAAGTCTGTCATAATCATACTTTGCAATGACTCAGAAATATTGTGCCCCGAATATTTATTAGTAAAACATTTAGGGGAAAATGAAAACAAGTAACTTACAAATAACTATTTGTTACTTCTTTCCCCTTTTCCTTAAGCGTTGTACTACTAATTATTCTTAGCATGAACAGAAAAATATATTTGCTCAGCAACGCATTTGGAGCATTTTTAGACTGGATAAATTAACTACAAAAATAGCAACTAGCATAACCCGAAGATAAGTTTTTTAAATATTACTTTAAAAGCTTACGTGAAATTGTTTAATTGAAATCTAAATTAGTTCAAGCCATTTTCTATGTATATGGCATACACTAGTTACGAAAAAAAAATTCAGTACATTTTTAATTTAAATTTTTAATTTAATATAATATCTCACTTGTTCTCAATTTTTTTCATCTATAGATGGATTATCTCGATTCACATGAAAGCTTTACTTATATACAGGGTATCATCGCACCAACCATCTTATTTTTCACCTGTCAAATTCAGTTCACAGGGTCTATCTTTAATTTCACACCGTCCTCCCCCCGCCCAACTTGAACGTGCCGTTTTGTGTTTGTTGTTCGACATGATAATCTTAGGCCCTTGCCGCAAATCCATTGGCCATCACCTTTCAACTCTGCCACATACGTTCCTCACATATTTATTCGTGGTGTGAAAATCATTATAGTCTTAACGAAATCTTCTTGGAATTTTCTGCTTAACTGTTTGTAATAGCTCAACTTGCGAAAATTGATTTGGCTTTACTCATTTTTAGCAGAAAATTTCGTCCTTTTTGTTGGATTTGTATTTTTTCGCACCTTAGCGTTAAATTTCACTTATGCATTGGCACTTTTCGCCACAGCGGAAAATGTGATTTACTCTCTGGTTTTATACGAGCCACTTTTTTTTGTTATTTTTTTCCTTACCTGTTTTCATTTTTGTAACCTAAATTTATGAGCTGGTATAAGAGCCTCAAGATTTATGGCCAAACATTTGTTTCCTTTGGCGAAGAATTACATCTTTGCAGCTGACAACAGGGAAAAATTATTGAAGTGTTTACTTCAAAACCCAATTTAAATGTTTTCTGTATTAACAAACATTTCTATTTTTTCTGCTGTTTTTCTTTATTTAAATCCTGTCAATTTGATTTTTTTTGCATAATTTAAATAAGATTATTTATTCAAGCACTCCCAAACTGTGAATTGAATCCTTTTTGTGAAATTTTGGTTTTATTTGTAATTAGCAAACTCTTGAATGAACTCAACGACAAATATTTATTTTTATAAGAGTTCAAGAGAGTTTATTGACCTTTGCTTATGGAGTTGTAAAAGCATTCGCTTTAATCATGTCTAAAGTGCATAAAAAACTTCTAATTAATTTAGGGTATTTCGGAGGACAATCAAATTACGCTAAAAGTGTTTTAAAAACTTCAGATTAGCTGTCTAAACAGATTAGCGAGGAAACTCTTTTAATAAAGTCAACAAATCATTTAATTGGAAATTTATGGCGGTGCAAAAATATGAAGCCATGAATTTTATTAAGGCATGGGGATTATCAATTAACATTTTTAAGATTTCGCTTGCCGAAAATAAAACAATGCATTCGAAATTTAAACCTCATAAAATTTTAATTATTTTCTTTTTTTTTATTACCTAGAAACATAGTTTTATCGTTATAAAATAGAATAACATTTAAATAGTATTTAAGAGCCATTTATTTTTTAATAAAATTTTTTTTATTTATTTATTTTGTCAAAAATGACAGATCTGGTTAGCAACCAGAAAATATTATGCCTATTGCCAAATATGTTGAAAACACGAATAAACGAGAAAACTCCTTGCCTGAGTGTGAGTTTCCGTTTCCTGTTGCCTACGTTATTTTCCGTCCGTTCATTTTTCCTGGTTGCTGACTCTGGTAGTAGCATTAAGTGCAACAAACACACACCGCAAAGTACCCATTTAGACACACTATCATTTAAATTATGTGTCCAAAGCTTAATGGCTAAATGAAACGATTTGGTTTTGTCAAGCGGTTGGTGATGATTTGTTTCATTGGTTTAAGTTTAAAAATCCTTAAGCCTATTTATTATTTTACATTCAAATATTATTTAAAAGGTTCATAGATGTATTTTGGAAAGCGTATTTAGTTGTCGCTTTGCTAAAGATCGATTTTCGTGTTAGCTTTACTCGGATGCTTAATTTTTGTTTATCGTGCCAGACGTTGCCAGACGTTATTTCCGAATTTTCTTTGGCAATTAACAACTGCTTTTTCTCTCTTATTTGGCTGCCGCTAGCTTGCCACGTATTATAATTTATTTTTATGTGCTGCGTTACCTTTATTTTGTCATGTAAATGAATTTTTTAATTTTCCTATTCAGGAATTTCACGCACAAGTATTTTTCATAAATCATTTACAGGCTTTTGTAGTACTTTTGATAATGAATATTGACAATATTGTGATGTTAGCAAGCTTCACTTATTTTGGCCATAAAACATTTTATTGTTCATAATATTTAATGCTTGCAATGAGTATTTTAGTCATTTTGCTTCTCTATAACAATTCCACGAGTGGTTTTACGTATAAGTTAATTGGATATAGACAAAATCGTTTATCTAAATATTCAATTAATATTCTGAACGATCCCATATCTATTAAAATAATAGAATTGTTTGTTACATTTTTTTCTTCCGATTTTTATTTTCTGTGGAAACATTTTAACTGAATTCAGATTGAATGAAATTGATTTGCTGTCAGTTCAGGTTTGACAGCCCTGTTATTTATTGTGCGGAACTATTGAGTTATTTCTAAGTTCCATTTTTGGTTACCAAAATTGAATTGCAAACATGTAACAGAAATTAAATCTTATGCTGGAATGTTTAATTTAAAAGTAAATTACAGAATATATCAAAATATACATATAGCTTAACAAATACCCTATAGTAAAACGGCTGTTTAAATATAAATAACAAATAAAAAATCAAATTAACAAGCACAGTTCATCTTCCTAATTATAAATAATTTTTTAAATGTGTGTGATATTATTCAACCCATAAATGTATCATTTATTTATGCCGTGCATTCAACTATAACTATATTGTCAGTTTAACCAACTTTCTTTATTGCTACAACGAAAGCCATAACTTTTCTGAATTTAGCTTCCGGAAATTGTTTTGACGTTTGTTGTGGTTGATAAACCAGCTGATTTGCTATATCCGCCCCTCCGACCACACCGCCAAACTAAAGCAAGTTGTTGTCTAGGCACGAACGCAATCAGTGGCATTCTCATTTGCTATAACTATAGGGGTATGTGCATGTTGCACATTGCATGTTGTAGTACGGATCTGCCACAAAACTGATTATAGTCGGAAGTCCCAAATGCCATTCATGCAAATTAGTTGAAATTAGTTACGAAAAAGGAGCGTAATGAACGCATTGCGCACAAATCATTTGGCCCAGTTGTGTTGCACACAATTGCTTGACACAAGTCGCAGACAATGCTGAAGTTAATGCCACTGCAGGCATGTCAAACTGCCGTTAACAATACCATCTTGAGGGTCAAGGCACAACAAATTGACCTTCAATCGATAGCTCGTAGAAAAAATCATACATTAAAAATGAATAAATAATTAATTTGCAAATTGCTATTAATAGCAGACCAATTTTATTATCGCAGGCGATAGTCAACAAATTGCTTGTGGATATTGAATACTTCCATTCTTTACTCGGCAAGAAGATAATGAATGAATACACATCTTCAGAAACACAATAAGACATCGATTAATTTTGGAAATAAATTGCAACAGTGCAGAGAAAGATAATACAAAATTCGTAATTTATTTAACGAATAATAGGAGTAACTGGTTCAATTAAAGTTGTGTTTTGTTAAATCAGATGTAGAAAATTTAAGCAAAATTAGTAGTGAGAAAATAATAAAGACAATCAGCTCATGTTTTGATCTAAACGGATTAACTTTATCTTTCATGTTAAAAGTTAAAATAACAGAGTAGAATTCATGTTATTAGATTGACGAAAGAATGTGAAAAAATGGCTTAGATACAACGAATATTTAAATGAATTTATTCTACGGTGTAACTTTCCATTCAAATCGAAGCCATAAAATGCAAACTCTGGGACAAAAAAATGTGATTGTCCGAAAATACAATTTACATACATCAATTTTCCAAATACTCTTACAAGTTTACCCCAAAATCACTTGCTCCTTAATATGCAAGCAACATAAGAAAAAATAGCACAAACATAAAACCAGATATCCGAGCATAAAACGACAACAGCCACACAAATGTTTACTTGGTTCATTCTCCAAACATTCAGGAAGAAGAAAGGCAGCAATTCCGATAAGTTGATTGTCTGAGAACCACATACGAGCATAGCAGTTGGTTCGGTTGAATTAGGGCGAATCACAAACCAAAAGTCATCAACGACGACCATATTTAATGCGGCGCTAAACTCATGGAATTTATAATAAATTATCGCCCAGGTGAAATGGCCAATTGGAGGCAGTGGAAGAAACTTACTAGATTTGTGTAAGGGGTGTATCATTCCCATATTGCCATGCAAAACATATGCAAATCACAACGGTACATTTCTGTTGCCCTTCTCTGCGCTATATACATAGGTGCATAAGCTCCTCCCTGGTGTATAATTGACGACTGAAATATGCAACAGCCTCTGGCAAGGTATGTGGAAATTGTTAGCTTAGCACATTTGTAATTCAAAGAGCTGAAGGCAACCCAAAGAGGTTAAATTCTGAAAAGGTTTGAGAGTAGCCATAGACTCAAGGGGAGAAATATACCCTAAACGCACTAAATAAAATGCGATATACTCTGCTAAGTAAATATGCAGAGCTTAATTAAATTTAATGTGTAATCTTAGATTAGGAATGAGCATTTGTAAATCATTTCCGGCTCCACGCGCACCCAAGGCTTTTCCACACGTAGTGTGAAATTCCTTCTTTGTTCTTTTTTTTATTTTCGAATTTACAAAAAGATATAAATATTTGGAAAACACGTGGAATACCAGCGTAGTTTTTTCTATTTTAAGCAAGAGCAAATAACTTACCAAATATTTTTTAGAATTAACTTTAATATCTAAGGAGGCTATTATATTATTAAAAATTATTAAATCTAAATATATATGTTTCTAATCTAATAATTATCGTGACCCTATGCAGGTCAGCCTCAATTGTCCGTTACTCTGCTTATATAGTCACACAGTTATGTTTCATTAGTGGCCATATAATTTGTTTAACTAACTAATAATTGATTTGTTTTTGCTGCCTTTATTAAGAACAACCGTCTAAGAATAATGCTTATTATTATTATTGTTATCATTACTACTTGCATGCGATATTTGTAATTTTTGGCTTCGTAATAAACTAAAATAAAATAAAGAGAACAAAAGTAGTTTTATTGTATACTTTTGTTCATATCGGAGTGAAACAAAACTAAAAAAAAAAATTAATCTGAATGGAAGACCAAGAGAATGCTGAAAGCCAGAACAAATGCCCTTTATGCCTACAGGAATTCGGGCTACAGTGCGGAAACGGAAATGCGGTGTTATGGCTGCTCTGCCATATTGTCTTGTAAGGCTGCTTTAGACGGGATTTTTTCGGGGCTCAAAGACTGAGCTTGGAGCATAAAACTTGGAGCCGAGAGCTCAACTGGGCTGTTTCGCTTTTATTGTCAGCTCAAGTAACAAAAATATTTTTCAGTAAATTTATTTTTATTACTCCATCGCCCCTTACATACACACACACACATACAACACTGCGGGAATCAACTTTGTCCAAGAACTCGAGCGAAAGGTCGCGTGATTCGGCACTATGTAATATTAAAAATTTGTCACTGAAAAGCTCAATTCGAGCGCAGCTGAACTTATATATTTCTACATATATTTTCACATTTTCGTATCAATTCCTAGAAATGTCCACACAAAAAGGGCCAGCTTCTCAAATTGTTATAATTTTGCGGTAAATTATTATCAATTCAAATCCCTTATTTTAATATAATTCTGCTTTATAAATTTGAATTGAAATAAGAAATCATATAAGGGATGTCAAATTAATACCCTTTAAGTAAATAACTAACTTGACTAATTTAATCGAGGTTCTTGTTGTGTCTTTTATTCAATTCAATTGCTTATCAATTTTTTTACTAATACATCAAAGAAATTAATGACTGTGGCAATGACTGTTGATGATTCTTGAGTAATTTTCTACACTTTTCAGAGCACCTTTTCCCCGCAGTAAATTTCCTTCATGAATATATAAACTAAGCCGCAAATTATTTACACTTCTTTGGGCAAATTAAAACAAGTGATATAAATTGACTGAAGCGATGGCAATTTGACTATCTGACTGCGGAAATGTTCAAAAATGTGGAATGCAGAGTAGATCCATAATCTATAATTAATGAGGCAATTACTCGAAGCATGGAGGCATCTAGTTGATGAAAAACGGGGAATAAGCGGAACAAGCTTCATTAAAAGCATCTCTATCGAGTGCTTCAGGTAAATCAAATCAGATATCATGAATGGGGTAACTAGCAAAGTTAACAATCTTTGTCATCCACGCTACATTTAGTTGCATCCATTAAACACTCGGCGACGTCGTCGATATTGCCTAAATCAACTGGAAGTGCTACGTGGGGGGATGGAAATTGTCAAGCGACTGGATGGAAATTGGCGGAAATGTGCTTGTTGTAGTTTCGAGTTTAAGACGATCCACGGAGTCAGATGGAGGCAAATGTGTATTGCCCAAAAATATTTCGACAAAAAAGAAAATGTGGTGCGAAAATGCACAATTTATATCATTGAAAGATAACAATGAACGCATCCGCCTTTAGAGCATGAAATTATAATACACCAGTGTATTAATGTTATTTATTCAGCAATTATTAGAAATCTGAGACCCGAATTGAGTAATGTGCAGACGGTATTAAAATAGTAATAATCAAATTGGAAAACTATTCAACACTGACACTGACAGTTTCTGCTTCTATGCGAACTTAAAGTTAAATAGACTTGGAACTAATAGCTGTCATATCATCATTCATCCTGAATTCTTGATTAAAAAGACTTTTTTTCTACCAATATATCCAGGCAAACTTAGCGAAAATCAATAACATCGGGCTACTATATTATGCATATTCCATCCAAAAAATCGACAAGTTTTTTTTTAAATTAATATTTATATTTAATATAAAAGACAGCAAGAGGACTCCACGAATATAATATCTTTTCAATTTACCCCTTGAAGGGTCCAACGAAAAGGCTCTAATGAACTAATGTCTGTCAGTGTGGCTTTTGGCTGGGTTGGGTTTTTCGTTCGCTACGCAAATAACAAGAATTTTGGTAATCCAAACACGCACAGCAATCAAATAAAGTTTCACCTGCCGCATACCTCGCAATGTCCACTCCCTTTCCCTTACCCAATATCCGTCAATCCAACATGAGCAGAAGGCACAAAACATCTTGAATATTGTATAGCAGATCCTAATCTGGTAAAATTCAGATAAACCACTGAAAATGTTGAGGCAGCTTCTGAAACTTCCACTCAAAATTTGTTGACAACTAATAAAAAAATACTCAAGAAAAAGATAAATAAAATGTAGAATTAAAATTTACCAAATGTTATATATATTTTTTCCCTTAGCCGCTGCTGGCTGTGACAGTTGCAGTTCCACGCTTAAGATGTTTGTCGAGTGTGTTTTTTTTTCGCTTGTTCTTTGTCTCTCGACGTTTTCACTTTGCGTTTAGGTTAGTTTTCTCTATTTGCCAGCATTGTGTCCAGCATATCAGATTCTTGATTTCACTTATGTTTTATCTCTGCACTTGGAGTAGCCAGTTTTTCACATGATTTGACATGCAAAGCTAAATTTCGAGTGCCAGTTGCTTATGCATGACCGAACTTTTAATTTAATGGTGAATTTCACATTGCTGTATTGAATTTAATTTTTTTTGATTTGATAATTTGATGCTGGACTTGTAAGCAAATACAATAGAAATGCTATACTTAACATGTATTCAATTTTAAATATTGTTATCTGTTGCTATTTTAGTTTAACATAATTTCCATGCATCCTAAAGTGCTTTAAATTTGTTCAAAAATAATATTGCTCATACGTCGTGTTGCACAAGTGGTCTTTTGCATTTAGGAGCTTTCATATATTTCAAAATTTTTCTCTATTTGTTTCTAAAAATAGTCAATAGCAAAATATGAAATAAAAGCTTGTTAAGAACGCCGCTCGAAATAATTTTGTATATTGCATTTCTTTAAAGTTATTTTACACTGTAGCTGACAACGCTGAGAATTAAATGCAGCTCAATTAAATTTGATTGTGACACACTAAATAAATGGCAACATTTCAGGGTCTACAAAATCGATTGAGAAGCAGAAGTTATATCGTAATTATACGTTTTCTTTCAAGAAATATATTCTTTTAACATTGATGGACAAACAGTATTTATAACTCAGTGTCAAATAATTCCGAAACATAAGCAAATCTTTAACTCATATTCGTACTAACTTGCCGATAGCAATTTTTTCCAATAGTTTAGGATTTACTTCACTCTTTTGATTTGAATATTACAACAATTTTGAGGTTATTTTAAAATAATTCAAGCATTGTTATTTTAACTGTGGCTATATACATATGTATATTATTTTTCATTAACTCTGTAATATTTAAAATATTTTTTGCTTTAAGTAATTAAAGTCATCATTAGTTTATAGGCATATTTTGTTATTAATTATAGCTCTTGAAAGCAATAATAAAATCGTCAATGATTTTGCTTTGGTAATTTCAAATAGTTTATCAAATAATTTATTTATTTTATTGACATTTTTTTTTATTATATATATAGTATCACTTCACACACACTCGATAACCATCTCTTTCAACACAGTTCTTAATTTATTTAAAATCCGTAATCTGAATCAGAATCTAATCGAGACACTGGATCCACACCTCACGTCCGATTCGTTTGAGTAGTCGCGGCAGACTAAGCGGCTACAGACACATC
This sequence comes from Drosophila dives, assembly GCA_035042365.1. Lineage (NCBI taxonomy): Eukaryota > Metazoa > Arthropoda > Insecta > Diptera > Drosophilidae > Drosophila > Drosophila dives. The sequence goes on along the minus strand of JAWNLJ010000097.1, from coordinate 1,505,925 downwards.
CTAATCGGAATTAACGTCGCGGCGGTCCGACTGTTAACGACTGTGCTATGTTAGGGGGCTGTAGGAGACTGACAGCGCTGCTGTTAATCAACAGAAGTGACGCTGTTAGCTGTCGTTTTGTTGTGGTAGGTTTTATTTCGTTATTGCATTGAACTTGAACTAGTTAGCCAGAAAATTTGTTGTTTTCTTGGCTCTGATGTTTTGCTTTTGTTATTGTGCCACATTTTGCCGGCTATGCTATTGGCGCAGGCGCTCTTTCATACGAATTCAATAGCCTGACAGATTTACTTAATAAATTAAATCTAATTACAATTTTAGGAATTTGAATTTTACAGTGACATAGCGGCCCATGGGAAAGAGATTTATTTTATTAAGCGATCCGAAATCTTTAAAAAAAAATTTAACTTGAATTAATAATTATAGGAAATTAAATTTTCAAACCTAATTTTAAGATTTAGTCCCATTTCATATTATGCTAGTGTTAAGAGTTCTGTTCTAACTATTAACTAACTATTCGCTAATATTTAATACCGGATCATTCCAAATATATTTCATTATTAGAATAATAACTAATAAACTGTAAAATATTATATATATTTTTGGAAGTGCTTGGTTATTATTTACAAATTAATAGAATGTTCAGAAATTAAAATGTTGTTTTCAAGGGTACAGTATAGAAGAATTTTCGAGTACATCAGGAGTAAAAATATTCAAAAACGTTTCTATTCTAATAAGTTCTTTGTATCTAGTCTAAAACTCACCCACCTCAATAATTAATGTCTTTATAAGAATAGTATATTTATTCTTGTTTTTATTTTTTCTGTTAGAAAAGAATAGAAAGTAAAAGAACTATTTAAAATAAGTTCCACTTGCACATCCGATTCACACACGTGTGGCTTGCCTCATGTGGTAGCTGATTTATAAAAAAAATAAAAAAGACACGTGGTTCACCTCTTCAGTTTCACTGCAACGTGTGAGAACAAGTGACATTTGAATACTCATTCAAAATCAATTCAAAGCACAAGAACTATTAATAAACCACATGCTTTGCGGATCAAAAGCTCCATGCCCCAAGAGTCCGAAGCTAGCTCATTAGAAACGCACATGTCTCTATGATTGTGGACAAGGAAGGAGATATAATTAATGCACAAACACAACATCAACGCTGACAGTCCCGAAGAGCTGAACACTTTTTATTGACATTGCCATTAAATGAGAATCAGAGCAGCGTATTGTGAATGCTACCGATGGGAATTAGTTTCGGTGCTTGGTCAATGACTGAATTTTAATTTGCAGTTGTTAAAGAAGATGTGGTATTTGCTACAGATGTTTTCCAGAACTTGATAATGATTATATTTTAACATCCGTTTATACATATTTTACATATGGTTTAAAAAGAGCGTTCCTTTAAATTTGTGGTGTAAATAATTCGATCATATTGTAAAACCTTATTTATGGTTATTTTTCATTTTCAATATATATATTTTAGTTTATTTTACATTTTATTTATAAAAGAAATCCATGCAATGAATGCTTAAAGGTATTTAAAAGTAACAAGCTGTGTGTTCCGACAAAGAGATAGATAGATAATTTAAAGTATTTTTCAAGCCGATAAGTTCAAACCATTTCTAAAACTTATTTGGGTATTTTTTCAATTTTTAATACGTCTATTTTTATTAATGTATCAAATGAAAAGGATATATAAACCATCATATATATAAATGTTTTTCTTAAAACTTTAAAATATGCGTAAAAATTTTAAAATTTTGAAAATTATACACCTTATATTTTGAGATCTGTTTACAAGTTCAAGGTCAGATACTGTATACAACAAAAAATTACATGTCGAAAATAAATCTGATATCGATTGTTAGTTCTTTGACTAAAATCCTTGAGTCAAGTGGCCACCCAACGTGAACTTGACACTGAATACTTAATACAACTAGAAGTCCTCAATTGTTGGGAGTGCCTTATTGGGGGCGAAGAGAAGAAGAGAAAAATGCATATGTGTGCATAAAGGCTGAATGGATGCTCCTTTAGTCCGCAACGATTTGCTTGCATAAAAGTTTACAAACAAAAATCATAAATCGGAAACCGTAAAACTCAGTTCACCACCAAGTTTGCTGGGCACAAGTTTGGAGAGTCCCTGCTCAACATTGTTTGCAAGTTATAAGCCGCATGCTAGTAACAGTAAAAAAGTATAGTAGCATTGCCTTAACCCAACCGAAACATGGGTTGCATAAAAAATAAACGTTTACTTTCCACATAGAGTAAGTGAAGAATAAAATTCGAAATGCATTTTCGCTTATGCGAACTAAAAAAATTAATTTTTAACCGCAGTTCTAAAAACAATTTTGATAGTACTTATCTTAAGCAGACTTTGCAGATAAACCTAGGCATATACTTTATACATGAGTATATTATGAATAATTTAAATATTGACAAAGTAATTTATACAAATTACATTAAATTAGATATTTAAACAATAAAAAGAATAACTTAATTAAAAAAAAAACAATGAATTTCAGAGATATTTCGAATTTATATATTTCTTATAATTTTATATGTGAACTTTCATATTTCTGTCTGGCAACTTCTCACTCTCCCCTCGTATACAATATTCGCATAACAAAAATCAAATTGTAATTCCAATTTCTTTATCGATGGTCAAGTTCAAGTGGAAAAGTAGCCATAAGTCGCAGTTGCAAGAATCATGGATGCGACCACAGGACTCTAATGGTAAATGATTCAAGCATTTCAGCTTTAAGAAGCTAGGGTGGTGACAGAGGGGTGGAGTTGACTATCATTAAGGAAAATAAAAATGTCTGCCACTGGAATTGATTTTTAGGCGACTTCAGTAAACACGACATAATTTGCATCGATGTATTTAATTAAATTTGCAAAAGAAGGCAAACACATCCACACACACAAACACACACAGACACACACACATACACATACACATCCACACACACACACACACACAAAGACACAACTATCGTGCGCAAACAAGCACACAAGAAGCATTTAATTGATAAGTTAATTGATTTTTTGTTCGGTAAATTGCAAAGCCAAACGAAAGAAAACAATTTTAATTGAGTGGAATGGGGTAAAAGCCGGAAGTATATAAAATATTGCTACATCGAAATGAAATGAAACTTTTGTTAAAGCATTATTTTATATTTATATCCACATTGAATAAACTTACGAGTAGAAAAACACATTTTATTTCACTAATTAGCTTAAAATTTTATATTAAAATGTGTTCATTCATTCATTTGTCATTTGAAATATAAATTTTATTTCACTTGAACACTAAACTGAACACTGCCAAACAGAAAATATTTCCCAAGTGGCACTTGAACAAGCCAAGATGAGCATACAAAAAGCTATTAATTTGATGGAAGTGAAGAGAACATGCAGCATATAAAGTGTTTATTTGCATGAAAAACCATGAAAAAACAAAAATGTTTTTTTTATTTAATTTAGTTATACAAATATATATTCTATGTGGGATTTTTAAAAAAAAATTTTAAATCATTTTTGTTATAAGATTAGCTTAAGTCCTTATATGATTTAATCTAGCTACAATTTGTTATTTGCATGTTTGTTTGGAGCGTGCAAATGTTACGGCCATCTATTAAACGTTTGCCTAATGAAAAAGAATGGCCAAGAGTCACATTAAAATATCTACGCCAGAAAGCAGCAAATACTGTCTATGTTCAGTGATAATCAAATGCGACCTTGAAAATAGAAACAGTAGGACCAACAATTATACAAATGATCTTCTCGGCTCAAAGTTTCTATTGAGCCTAAGGGAAACACTTTTGGTTGCTTAGTTACCCGTCCATTTCTCTTTCCCTCTCCTTTAATGAGGTTATCCTGTTCGACGCTCATTCCTCGTGGCTTCATTTTGGCAGACATAGGCTTTACCAGTATCTTTTCGCTTTCGGCATGCGGCATGCTGCATGAGCCACGTTGGCCTTAGTTTGCTTGTGCACGTTTTGTTTGTGCCATGCGTTCTATGTCATATTTTCCGCAGCTGCAGTCAGCATTGCCTCAATTCATCTACTTTGTGAGCCATTTACACCAATTCTCTACCCTGGCCACGGCTAATTCACAATTTGTCACGAAATGTGGAGCTCATTAAAAGTGACAGCAACGACCTCAATATCATATTTATATTCTTGCTTTAGGCATCTCATATATAAGAATCGACCCATTTGTTCTAAAGAATAAGTTTTTATATGAGACTCTCTGTCGCTTACAAAAACAATATCATTTAATAAGTTTTCCCAAGACTATCAGCTTCGGCCTTAATAATACAGGCTTTTAAAAATCTGTAAATTTCTTTTGAATTTCGATCTGCAAGAGTGTATAATCTTCGGTATGGCTATGACCGATTTTCATTCTTGTTTGTAGCTTACTTACACTTACACATATACATATGTACACACACATATGCACACAAACACACGCATAGGTATCTTTCCACATTGTGTGAATGTTTTTCGTTCAATGGCTTTGACGTTGGTGGCGGCACCGAAAACAAAAGTTGAAAGTCTAATGAACCCCTTGGCAAATTGCGTTGGCAATAGAGCATCAGTGGGGAAACATCACACAAACATAAACAAGCAAACACACACCCACATATACCCACTCAGAAGATTACGTAGTATGTGTCTGGCCATGCATACAAATTCTGAATATGCATATACATATGTGTTTAGTTTTAGTTTTTTTGCTGGTTTTAGCTGACAATATCTTTGGCACAGAGATTAAAGTAGTGTCCATAATAGCACTACAGTTCCAAGGTTCGGTGGGCTACATATGTGAACCCATTCAGTTACTTATACCTACAGCTATTATTTCAGTATCTAAGAATAACCAGAAACTGTATTTCAAATCGAACTAACTTTCTTAAATAAAAGAGATTACTAAATTTATTACCTAAAAAAGCCTTTCAATCATTAGTATTAGTTTATCAATTAAAAATCAAAACAAAAAATCAAAGAAAATAATGATTTCCGTATTTAAACAAAAACACAATTCTTAGACCAGAGCTCTCTTTTTCAAGCTGTGAATTTTATTAATAGAAAATAGGAAAATTTCAACATTTTGAAATATTAATATTAATGAAATAACAAAAAAAGAAATTCTACGCTTACAACTTTCTTATTACCTTTTCGTTTAAGGCAATTTAAATTCTGAGATTTATTTAATTTAAGCAATCGCAACAAAGTGACAAGTAAAGAAAAGTGTGTTAATTCTGAGAGTTTTGTCAATCGGTGGATTAACAACTTTAGCAGACAGTTTGTTTTCCATAAATATAGACACATTCTCATTATTAAAGAGACATTTAGCTGGAATGTCACCAATTTAATACGACAAAAGTAGCTCGAAACGCATTTTAAAGGACGAATTTATTCTCATGGCAACAGTTTGGCAAGCAGACATTAAAGTGAAAATATACCAGGGATGCTGACTTATTGTTAATTTTGAATATATAATATATCGTATTAATACAATGAGATCTGCTGGATATAGAACACCCGCTTATATTACATATCAGTTTTACTCAGAGTTTTAATAGATTTTTACTATAAAGTTATTATTATTTAATATTATTATTAAATTATTATTATTAATATATTTAAAAGACTTTGTTTAGAATTAATAAAAAATATTTATATATAAATTTTAAGATTAAGATTAGATTAACAGATCAATACATATTTAAATTTATAGCCAAATAAAAATATGTTTAATGTTATAAAAGAGACATCCAACTTTTTTATGTCTTAAAAAAATATTTTTCTTTTTTTCCATCCCTTAAAAAAAAAAAAAACATAATTCTTCTGAACCGTATTCATAGAGTAGACCAATTTACGGCATCGCAGAGGATTTTTAGTGACAAACACATATGAGAAAAGTTGCCAATGGCGACCTTTGCCCTGATGCAGCTTATGCGTGTGCAAGTGTGTGTGTTCATCTGTGTTTGTGAAGGCACGTGTTGATGAAGCTCTCCATATGGAGGGATAGTCAAATTGAGATAAGTTTGGCCACGCATTTTAGCAACGGAAATTGCAGTCTCCACTGCGAAAGAGTAGTTGTCAGCATGTGACCAAAATATTATAGCTCTGACTATGGCATGAAATTAAATTTAATCTTTCAAAGAGCTAACCTGTTGACAAAAATGAGCTTGTAATGATTTTTTAAAAAAAAATTTTATTTGATTTTATTGCGAGGGAAGAGACTTACCACTGTCGCGAACTTAAGTCAATTTTATAGTGTGTTAAAACTAAATTGATTAAATTATTCATTTAATAGGGAAAGAGCCAAATGACCTTATTGGTTTCTTTGGTGCTCTTTATAATACGTTATAAGTAATACCTTTTTACATGTTCCTTTAACCTTAACCAGACAGCTAAGCTGTCTAAAATATCTGACAGACATAAGGTTGGGCCTAACATAATTAATGTATACAACATGAGAAAAATGCGATAATAGAATTATCAGCATACTTTATAAAACATGAAGCAACTCAAATTGAATCATAGAATGGCACTTAATTTGCTCTAACGTACCTAATCAAACTGGATTACATATATATCTGGATTACATTGGCTTCTGATGTCCACTTAAATCAATTGAAACAATTCTTTTGATCGTAGACTTATCATTATCCTGCATCCATTAGCTTTATCATTATCCTAACATTAGACTTATTGCTGAGAGTAGGGAGCCAATTGGCGGACACATTATTTTTTATTTGCGGCTAATAATAACCAGCACAGCAAAATATAATATTTAAAAAAAAAATCAAATTCAATTAAAATTGAAATTTAAAACTTGATTTTAAATGTACAAGATACAAAATTGGTTCAACATTAAATGCACTGTTTTGGGAATATCCAGAAAACCCAATCAGACCAAGAATGACAAATAGTAGCATATATTTAAATATCTAGAAATTAAGTATATTTTCATTATTATTTTTACTTGAATATATTTAATATTTTATTTTTCTATTTGTATCAGCTTTAACAACTCGATTATATTTTAATTTCGGTTTTATTAATTTTAAGCACGTGCTTAATGAACTTGAACTAATACTACAGTTGCCCCAAATCATAAACACATACACAAAGCAAACATATCCATAGCCCAACAGCCATTTATTAAGTTCAGTTCAATATTTACCCTATGCAAACAATTTTAAATTCAATTAATATTACTTGAGAGGCCCACCCAACGACCATTTGTAGACGCTGGAAGCCATATAGCCGTCGGAAATTTATAAATTGAGCAAACTGACATCTACGAGGAACAAGTAGTCGTCCTAGAAATTCGAACCGTCCAATTGGGCATGTGCCGAGTCAATATCTTACAATTATCAAATTAGTAGTTATATGGAGGGGAGTGAGTTGAGAATGCGTTCGTATAACCAAAATATAAATAATAATGAAGGCACAATGTCAGACGCTATTTTTGGCAACTGCCTTTGAGTGGTGAGAGTCGAGAGTTGAGAGTTGACTGCCTTTTGTTGTTGTTTAGACAGTGGCTGGGAAAAACAGGCAATGCTCATTTATAGTCATTAAATTTGCGGCCTGCAGCAGCAGTCTCTTTCACAAAAATAAAAATGAAATGAGAAATGGCAACATAAAATAAAAGTAGCATAAATAAGAAGCAAGATTTTAACTTTAAAATTAAGAACTCATGTATTTATTTGGAAACACAACTTTCAAGTAAATTTTATTGAATGGCATCGTGATGAGTATAAATAACATATATAAATAATAATTATAAGTAGTAGGGAATTGGGCATTCTATAACACGAAGTGGCTATTGCTTTTGGTATTTAATTGCTACACAAGTCTTACTTAGTGATCCTTCACCTGATACCAGCCAACAATAAAAAAAAGGGTCACCCATTAGAATATACTTTTCCATTATAAATGTCTTATGCGGTATAAAAACAACTAAATTTTCTTTAACAAAAACACACACCTGTCACTTCTCCAACCAAAAGTAATAAATGAAATGCTATAATGAAGCAATTAAATATCAAAAGCAATTCCCCCTTTCTATTATGTAATAATTCGATTTTAAAATTTAAACGATTCACAAATTTATAAGGAACTTTAAGTAATTTAATCATATTTATAAGTCAAATCGTTGCATTTTGATATATTATTAATATTGTGCAGAGAATTGCAAATTACTCCAGGGAACCCATTAAATAACGCGAATATTCATACATATAACATGTATTATATACTTTCCTATATAGGCTAAAGAGTTCAAAATTTCACTTTAATTTTATTAGAATAGAATGAATAAGCCCAACAAAACAAGTCTTTTTCCCCAAAGCGAGCAGTGTTAGTTGACAGCTTAGAGACGCCTCCAAGTATGCAATGTCATTTGTAATAGCTGTGAAAACAGGCGAATTCATTCTTCTAATACTGAACGTGTCCCTTACCCTGTCTCTATGTTCGTCTCTGTCTCTGTTTGCTCTTTTCGGACAGGGTTCATTGAACGGCTAAAAACAAAGATACGGCCAAAAAAAAGGCAAGAAAAACTCATGAAACGTGGTTTTAAATCTGTTGGTTTGGTCAAAGTTGAATGGTCAGAAGATGTACAAAAAGTCAAACGTATTACTGGCAATCTAATTTTAAATGTAGATTTAGAACTGTGGCGAACATCAGGTAACCAGGCCCAAAAACAGAGTTCAGTTTTTATCTACTTCAATTTAATATGAGGCTTCAAGTTAAAAACAGGGAAAAGAAATCGAATTGGATAACACATTCTTAAGTGAAGCTTGACGGGCCGAAAAAGTACAAAAAAATAAGCAAAAGCTGATTAAGCGATTTAGATATACCCTGTAATGTGTTCTAAAGAATTATTTACTTAACTATAAACACAACAATAGCTACTTATTACAAGAATAGATTATTCAATTTTCAGAATACAAAATTTTTTTTAACATATTCAGTTGCTTTAACGACCTCCAAAACCCTTATTTATTATTTGCGAAAATCTTCGTTAATTCTATTTATTACTTATTTTAATTTTAATGTATTTTGTTGGATTTATATATTAAACATTCAAAATGTAAACAATGTCTATTTATTCAGTTTGGTGTCAATCACAAGAATACCTTTAAAAAAAAAAAATATTTGCCGTTGGAAAGCAATTTTGAACAAATGAGCTTTTTGGGAATGCAGCTGTGCTATGCTGTGCTCTGTAAGAAGTTAGGATTCCAGGGTACAGAAATCAAATGTGCTATGCAAAACATGCCACACGCACATAAAATGGGGCAGAAAATGCCAATCAAAAAGTGTATAAGTTTTTCCCAGAAATGTGTGTAAAGTAAAGTTCTTAGTGTTTTAATTCCGAATAAAGTGGAAAGTTAATCCGTTTTTCCCAAAGAAAAAAGGTAGAAAAATAAGATAACTCGGCCATCTTAGGCATCCAAAAGATCAGGAGGCACTGTCAAGGTCAAAAACAAAATTTTAAAAACCGTCTGGTGGCTTAAAAGCAATTATTTTGGAGTGCATATATTATTGTCGAAACTCAAGCTCGGCAAGGAATAGCATTTCATGCATGACCATATGTTTTGACATATTTGTTTAAAATATTTTCATTAAAATCGGCTAGAATCGGCTAATGGCACAAGAATGTATATTTTGTGATGCCGGCGAGGTCAGTATTTAATGACACATTTTACATTATAATCTTACCCAAAATTGAAGCAATATAAAATCAAATGACTTGAATATAAAATTTCTACAACATAAATTATAAAACACCGAAAATATATTTGTATAAAATTACATATTATTTATAAATTATCATGTTCCTCATATACAAATAAATATATATTTACATATATATATGTGTTGTAAAATCCGCAATGTTGTGTTGACACTGATTATGTACAATTTACTTAAAAAATATTTTTAAGATTTGTTGCACTTGTTATTCTAATTTTAATTTATTTATTGTAGTATAATTATTATTCCATAATTGGAAAGCGAGCAATACATAGAGCTTAGCCTGGGATGTATGATTGACTTCAGCATTCCATACATTTTAATAATTTATACAGAATTAATAAACGTAATTGGCTATGCGCCACGCTCAAAAACGCAAATGAATGTTTTGATAACTTCGCTTAAGCTGGCTTAAGTCTGTTATGTAATTGAAATGCGATAAATATACAAAATGTATGAAAACATTTACGTGTCTTTTCGCACAAGCAGGCAAAGAGCCAAAGACGACGATCCTAAATGGCAAACGAGTTGTTTGCACCCTCAACCCCCTCCGACTCCAGCCATAATCCACACAGTTATGGCCCATCGAGCAGCAAGGACAGCTGTCCGAACGATTTACGAGGTCGTGCTTCACATAACTTTAGCTGCAGGACATGCTCAAGGCTCGCCTATCTTATTTGTAATGCTCCATTTATTAGTAGTGTGTTCGGGTGTACGTGTGTGTGTGTGTGTGTGTGTGTGTATTTGCATGTGTGTTTTGAGTAGATTTCTCGATGAGTTTACAATTTCCTAGAATTCATTTGCGTTGTTGATTTCCTTTCCCTTCAATGTTTGGTGTAAATTTCTGTCTCCTTTCCAGTTTGACGTTTCACATGTTTCTCCCAAAAGTCAAAGGATATTTATTTCTTTTTGTCCTTGTCCTTTTCCTTGTCATCTTTTTGAGGCGGGGGACAGGAAGTCAAGTAGCCACCTTTCTGCATGCGATCAAAGGCATCCATTGGATCGTAGTTTGCATAAAAGTTCTTATATTTCAGTTTTTTTGGCACATTGTTCAGCATGTAAAACCCAAATGAAGCTACAAATGACAAAATGCAAGCTGTCTTCACAATACGCAGAGTCTTCTTCAAATGAATGTCTCGCATAGGAAACTTGAACGTGGGACGTGACAAAGTTTAATAATAAGATTATAAATTCTCATGATATTATGAAAAATATTATATTAATATATAAAGTTTTATAATACAACTCACCACAAATGCCGGCTGCTCCTCATATTGAAAGAAATCATTATTATTTTGTATGTTTTTTTTTTAAATATATTACTAACCTTTGCCTTCGACATTCTATAAATGTATTTCCTTTACGTTTTATGAGTCTTCACAATTTTTTGTAAACTGAAAAAATAAAACTATTTCAAATGATCTGTACAGCAAAACCTACCATGATTGCATACTAAGTGCTTTATTTTTAACTTTCCTCCTACGAAAATGATTTCAAATTTTTAGTTGAAATGCATTTTAAAACCAAAAATTGTTAAATTAAACAAAAAAAAACAAATCACTGAATTGACGCTCTTACTATATAGCCAAACAGATTAAGATTTGATAAAAACGTGTAAAGAATATTTAATACTCATAACTAAGAAGACAGTGTGAACAATATATAATTCATTTCGAATGATATAACACCAAATTATCCTCATAACATATTCTTTTCCTAGAAATATATAATATCAGCACTTTCTACTAAGTAAGATATGCACAAATCTATATAGGGAAGTAGTAAGTAATACTAAAGATAAACTAGTATGGATTTATTTCCTCTAATTGGTTAAGGCACAACAAGTGACTGCTAAAAGTCGCCGCAAAAAAAACCAATATATCTTTATTTCTTTTTGTATTGAGATAGGCTAATGTGTCAGGCCGCAATTAGCCAGTTTCCTGGACCCACAATTGACATTAAGTGCCATTGAGTTAGAGTCATTGCACAAATCCCATAGCCAGTGTGATTTATTGTTGCATGCAGCCAGGCGGTCAGTTAGTCCCGTCATTACGTGGGGCAAGCAATTGGCCAGTTGAGAAGCTGGAGTTAAATGAGCTATGAGTAGAGGAGTAGTTTGAGGCAGCAATTTACAGTCAATTATTCTCGGATTGAGGGGTTAAAGATAATTGAAGCTGGCTTCTGGTTAATCAAGCTATGCCTTGTCAAAAGTTCTTGCAAAAGCCGACTTAATCCAACATGATTGTCTTAAGAGTAGGAGCAAAAATTCGAATGTGAACAGCAAGCAAACACAAGTAAAAAGAGTATTAAAAAATAAAATAATGAAAAAACAAGAGTCAGACAAACAAGAAACAATACTTACGACGCTTAACATTGCCATTTGTCTAAGGCCGGCAGAGGGGTAATAAATGTTTGTTGGCAGTGTAAAAAATTCGTGGCATACATTTGGTTCATGTGGCTAGCAAAATTACTGTTTACGTGGCAAACAGCATGCAAAGTGACTGAGCGACAGTGAGCATGCAACAGCCAGCCGGGTTTTCAAGTGGATTGCGAATAAGTAGGATAAGGGCTACACAGAGTTTTAAGACCTCTCAATTCCACACTCCAGACTTAAAGTGGGCCAGTTGACTATACTGATAGACTCGCACAGGTTGAGCAATAAGATATTGAGAATCAAAAGAATAGTTTAACTCAATCATATAAAAATATACATTAATATTTAATTATTTTTATTAAGTGTTTTAAAAATTAACTTACATATATAATGTTGGTAATATAATTGTATACTATTGGAAAGAGTTCTTATTGCTTATTATTAAATTTCAATAATATGTAAAAAATATTTTAAAAATTAATTTTATGCTATTGTCTAATCTAACCACTTGCTGAAATTAAAAATTCAAATAAAATACCCATGGTGGGAATGATTAAAACATTCAGAATATACTTCGGCTTCTTAATACATCTTATTTGTAATTTAAAGTTGCAAAGTAGAACCAGGTATGTCTAAAACAAAATAAAATATTATTTTTGTTATATGTCTCCAAAAAGGGGATAAACAGTTCGTCTAACCGGAGATGTGTTTGCTTTAGATGCTGGAGCCGAGCAGTTTTTATTTTGTAGAGTCTTGTGTGGTTTCTGAGGTGTGTTTCCTTTCAAGAACCTAGGCACGTTGGACAGAAAAAACAAATAAAAGATTTGCATGTGAAATGCAGTTGAAATTCTAGACCCAAATTCAGAAGATACTTTTATCTCGCTCCTCGTCTGAGGCCAAATCTTTAAGACTTAACTGCTGATTTTTGTTGTTGGTGGCAGAAAATAAAAAAATTGTATAAGTGCCAGACGAGATGCAAATGCAACTTGCAATAAATTTTACATTTTTACTGACATTGCATTCTGTTTAACGTCCCCAGACAGGAACCCACCAAACCGAAACCCCATACAGCTTTCGTATGGGCTTCCAATGTGTCGTCGTTACCAGTTTATTGAAATTTTATGCAGTTCTTGCAGTTTATAGAATTGCATGCACTTTGTTTACGTGGTTCGATGAGGGGGGTTTTGGTTGGCATGGTGATCCGAATGGGACGGCATTTTGGTTATGCAACTGGGATAAAGTTTGTCTTCGATTCTGTATAGATGTTTGCTGCAACCTGTCAAATACTGCCTCTTCTCGCGTTTCCCCAATAACAAGAAAAGTTTTTCAGCTGAATATTCTGAGGTTACCCGCTGACTTTTCTCCTCATGTTAAATGTAAGCAAATGAACGGATTTAAGTAAGCCAGAACAGCATAGCAGAATAGTTGTGGGCTCAAGTGTGGCATTTTTAATAACTAATATTATAGACAATAGGAATTTAGCTTGGATTTCTACTTATACAACTTTAAAACAAAAAATAATTCAATATTTAAGCATTACTTTGAAAATCATTATTAAAGTTGTATAAATATATATGCCTTCTTTGACCGAAAACAGTATCCTGCTGGACATTTGTGGTGTTTTTGACAATCGTTGAGGCGTTAAATTTTAATCTTGTTCGCTCCCTTGTTTCATAATTTCTTAATTCACAACTTATGTCATGAATCGCGTTCGCCTCATAGCCAGGCAAAAATAATAATTAAAAAATATGTAAATGAAATAAGGAAAAAGCCACGTCGACAGTTGCTATTATGAAAAAGAGAGGGCTTGCCTACATTATGAAACAATAATTACCTTACATAATTGGATTTTCTCGCCATTATGATTTATGTGTTGTGGAAACTTAAAAATACAACAACATTTAAGAGCGATCTGATTACAGAAAATACAAGAATATTATCATTAGTTGCAAAACGGAAAGTGAAGGGCAAGATAAAATAAGCAATAATAATGAAATAATTTTTAAAAAGTTGAATAATCTGAAATGTTTTGCTTATGCAATTATTATTATAATTTATATATGAATATTGGGATTGGTTATTTGTGACAATTAATCAACCAGCTCTTGTTAATGATAAACTGTTTTTAATATACATAATAACCCAATCTAAGCACTTTACGGTCTTCCATCTTAAGCATTTCCCTAGGAACATTTATCATTAAGAAGCTAATATAAGATGGCTTCTTAGCCATTTAAGCCACATTTAATATAACCCCTGAGTTGCTCTTTGAAATAGTTTGCCAACTAAACCACAATCAACCATGCACATAATTTGCTCATATTCACACTCCCTGCACACTCTGACTCACACACACACACTCACATCTGCTGGTGAGCCATTCCGCTGTGGCATGAACCAAGTCATACGATGATATTACACATTTATCCAGTGTTCGAGGAGCGCAAATTTCAAATGGCCTGACACCACGGTGACGGCCAAGCAGTTGTTGATGGTTGACTGAAAGATTCGCTTCGCATGTCTGGCAGGTCCATTGTTAAATAGCTGCATTTGCCCCCTAAGGGATACCAAGCTGGTGCTGCGGAGGGATAAATCAAGTGCGGCATGCACATGGCCTGTCATGAGTAAATAATATGAATGTAAACTAAATACTAAACACTAAATAAACATTCAACCGTACTCAACATATTCGATGTTTATAAACAAAAACAGATTTCATATAATTATCAAAGTCAAATGTTATTTAGAGCACATCTCAACACTGTCTACTAATAGTTTCCATGGCTTTGACGAGATTGCTCATGGTGCACTGGGCTAAATTAAGAGTGGTTTTATATGGTATTACACAGCTCAGTAAAAAAAACCACTTAACACGAACAGATACATGAATATTAAGTTATACACAGCCTTTAAGTATAAGGAATCGAAGAATTGCTTTAAACTATTAATGATCAAATTAACACACAGTGAAACTTAATTTTAATTATTTCTGGGATCCTTATCTCAATCAGAAGTTGAAACACTGAAAATTAAAGAAACCAAACTTAGTTTATAAAATACGTACATTATCCAAAAAGCATTTGAAAATCCTATATACTATTTATTTGTCCCCGCATTGCATTTGGCATGTTAAAATGGCGAAGGGATAATGCAAATTTTTAACGTTTCACGCGACTTTCAAAATGCCGATTAACCGTTACGTTATATTGGTGTGTGTGTGTGTGCCGCCATGGGGATGATAATGTCCACTCTAACTGCACGATTTAAAGACAAAGTCAAAAGTACGTACTACACTCACCCATACACACACCCCCATCCCGGCGAAATCAAATTAAAGTATTAATTAGCCGGGGTGGCATTCTCCGTTCTTCGGCGCTCAGTTCGCATAATCTAAAGGAATTGATCATGTCAATGTTATTGTAGTTTTCCTGTGCCTGGCGCAATGGCAAGGTAGGCCACTCTGGGGTATTCTCCGGTATCCTTTGAAACCTAAAAGAAATTGGCTCAGATCGTAATTCAAATTACCTGTTTTCATCCCAGGAACTTTTCAATGCTCTTATAGGCTTCATTTCACTGGCCAGAATTTCGAGGGAGAGCATTCCGGCCTGGACTACGGCTGCTTCACCCGTGGTTGTGTGAAATCCCAAGATCACTTGCAGTGCGCTCGTTCTATGGGGATCAGGTAGTTTTCTGCGTAGTCCTCTCCAACTGGCCTGTTGTCGAGTATGAATCCAAAACCTTTTATGGACTCTGCTTTGGTTATTGTGTACTCAGTCAGCTTAGGGATTCTGATATTGGTTCTTTTTTATGGCCTACGGGTTCGAGATTGGTATCTTTCACCCACTGGTTTATTTTTGGACAGCTTTGTTCGCATTGTTCTTCCCAGATCGTCTGCAGACCTATTTAGGCTGCATCGTTGCGGAAGATATAGTCTAAGTACTTTACCACCGTTTTCCTTTCTGCGGTTGTTGGCTTTGGTGACTTCAGCGATCTTTTTTGCACTAATCTCAAATCTTTCTGTATATGATGAACTAGCGGATATCTCTCCAGTGTGACGGAGACTCCATCATGTACTTGTAACTATGCACTCCGATGTGGGTGCACTGAGGTAGTACCCCCCTATAACTCAACCAACGGAAGAGCACATGTTGCGGATCCACAATGGCATCCAGGCAAGTCGGCCAATGTGTCCTCGTGCATGAATCTGTGCAGGTAACTCCTGTAACTACTATGTGTGTGTGTGTGTGTATTTTTTATAATTTTTTGGTTACGCACTGGACACATTTGTGAATGGCGGCGCACCTTGTGCTCTGCATTAAAATTATGCTGTAATTAATTTATGTGCAAAGCTATTTCCATGTCGCATTCAAATGCAATGTTTGCTAGCATCCCCAACTTGCTGACCTTTTCATTCAAGTATGTATATATATTTTTAGCAGTGTTGTTAAGAAATGCAAGTTTCGTAGAATTAATTGTATTCTTAAATTTGACGAACTAATGAAACTCGCACTGCTGAGTTTGCGAAGAGTAAGATATAAGCAGCGAGTGCAAAAAGCATTTCTAACATATAATTTTGGAAACATTTTTAAATTCATTAAAAGGTAAGAGACTGAAATAATTTTACATTTAGATCGATCTTTGCATCTCGCTCTGGTAATATATAATTTTTGAGTTTTCATCAGCTCTTGTGAAATGAGCTCCTCGGTTTGTATCTATATTTTTTGCTTATGTATCTTTTCAATCTTTAAATATTTGTACATATATTACGCATTATTTTTTTTTTCTCATAATATTTGTGGATTTTATATATACGAAAATACTATTTTGCTAAATCGATTGCAGCCACTAAAATTCAGCATTTTGTGGATTAAATGTGCCAATCACATTGGAATTCAACGACATACAAGTCCAAACAAGTCTCCTAGCCTAGCTGCCTCAGACGTGTAAAGCCTGTAAGCATATGGAATATGGAAGCTATGGGAGTAGCTTAGAATTGAGGCAGGTGTGTGTGGCAACAACTTTCGTGGCAGACCAATTTAGCGTAAGGTTTTAAGCTTTATGACTGTGCACTATTATCTCTCATAAAGCGTTGATATGTATTCCATCGGAATGATATCAGAGCAACAACTAAAACAATAAAAGCAACTGTCAAATGTATGTCAAAAAATGTAGGAAGCATTTTGTTTTCCTCTCTCGACGCTTGCTTAGCGATGACATTTAGCTTTTCCGCTTGAAGAATGTTTAAAATGCAGCTGTCCTTTATAATTTTTGACAGTTTCGTTCAAGTTAGCCAAGCTTAAGAAGAAATCCAACTGTAGCTTTACTGTCAACTATATATACTTTCTTTGCTCAAAAACTGACTTAACGAATAAAATTTTAAAGTAAAATGAATTCAGCATATTCATATCGATTTATAAAGTTTACCCGAAATAATATAATTGTGTTTTAAAATACTCCAAATTAAATATACAATTTAAAATATTTAATTAATACTATTTGGCTTACTTTAAAGGTTCATTAAGTACTGAAAATCAGGTTTAATCATGTTTGAATTTATCTTGAGCTAGTTATCCGTCAACCATCCAAGCGCAACACCTAAAAACCACATTCACAACAAAATATACATTTGTGGTGAAGACTGAAGTAAACGAAATCTCATAAACTTCTATGCCAGCAACTGGTTGACGTATCTCTAGGACCGATACGATATACCGTGACTAGCCATTTCATTTAAATGGTTCAATGAGGCGTATACGAAATATATGTATGTGGCATGTGACATAAAGCCGAGATGTTGTTTGCTTCATTTTGTTTTTTAGCTGACCCTTGATTCAATGCGCATTGCCCACTGTTTGGGCCGTCATTCATTGCTGCCTATTGCCGCATTCGTGAACACATAAATCCCATATGGCATCATTCACATTCAGACACATGTGATCCCCATTCCAAAACCACATGCCACGCCTTACGACAGTCCCCGCCAAAAATATACACATACCACACCACGTCCCCTCCCCGCTTGCTTACGTGTCAAACTTTTGGCCAAAGCTGTCGCTTGTTTAATTCCACAGAGCTTTGGCACGATTTTTGCTGCAGAGCAATGCCAGTATTTTGCCAGTCATATTTTGTATTCTATTATTATTTTCTGCTCTTTTGCTCTTTTTTTTTTGCTGTAGCATCCTTTTTAGGCGCAACTGTCACGTCGTCTGACAGCGCTCTATAAAAATGTTGGCTCAAACTTTAATCTCGAGGATTTTGAAAAGATTATCAATTATTTAAAACGCAACCAAACTTTAATGAATTGACATGGGTTCCTAAAGCAATCTGCCCTTGATTCACAAACATTTTACGAACGTTTTATCAAGTGCTATTTGAAAATATTATTCAAAGTTTAAATCAAATTCCAGCATATTCCGAACTTTAAGTTTTAATAAAGTTGGTTCATTGAACACTCGGTTGTGCACAAAAAGTTTAAGTTCACTTTTGCAGCATGTATTTAGAAATCAGTGATTGATTTCAAAATTATAAGAAAAGGTGGACTTAGTTAAAAAGTTTGTGCACGTTAGTATAAGTATAAGTTAATTAGTATATAACTTAATTTGGAAGATAAGATCATAGATAATGATAAATACTTAAAATTAAGAAAAATGTCACAAAAAATAATACCGTACAAATTTTTTTTCATGTTGCGTTCATTTCTGTTTAGAGTAAAAATATATCTGTAGGCTTCATTTAAACTTAATTATTCAATTTCCTACGGCTTCATCGATGTTTTCTTAATGCGCAAAGTGGACTTAACTTCCTTGATCTTTAGGAACAGCAATCTCATTACCAAATCATTTGCTAGTCCTCAGCACGTTCCCTGCATATTCATCAGTTGCCTCAAAAAACTTTAATAATTAAAATATGAGCGCATTGAAATAAAGCATTTTCCCTAGAAATATACAAATAGCGAGGCGTTTGAGCATTCTAAACACAATTCAGGAAACAAAAACAAAGAATTCAAATTTTGTCATGGCCAAAAACTGACCCCATAACAGAATACCCTAGAACGTGACAGAGGGGAATATACATCTTAAAGGTTGAGTGTAAAAGCATTGGGGCACTGAGGGTGTAATCAACAACTCACAAAAACAAAGTAAGCCCGTTTTGGGAGTATCAAAGGTCATAAAAAGCCAAAATAATAAATAAAAAACGCTGTCATAAATCTGTGTTGCGTGCGTGTACAAGGATAAATCTGAAAATTACTTGGAATTTTTGCTTCCTTATGAATGCCCACATATTACGCATCCGCTCTGTGTGGCAATGCATACAAATGCCTAGAATTCAAATTTTGACATGTGGCTAGGGACATGTGGCCAGAAATGTTAGAATATTATTCACAAACTAAAGCGTACTTGGAAACATTTAAATAAATAAGGTTGAGATTGATTTTGAACTAACCTTAAATGCATATATATCATATTTTATTAAAAATCAGGTAACTTCAATAATTCTTTAAGTAGCAGCTATCTTAAATAGTCGACACGGAGACTTACTGAATGTCTGCACTTTAATGGATTCGGCACGTGCGAATATTACGTATACGTAAAGTGGAATCTTAGTTCAGCTTCCGTCTTGATATGGCGACCGGAGGTTTGAATAGAAAATATTTTCAAATAGAAGCCGTCTAACCAATTGACTGGAACGAAATCGATCAACCTGACAGCCATTTTGTGTCCAAGCTATTGACCATAACGGACTTATTTTATAAGACCCTTCCAATTTCGTTTTTTTGTTAAAAACATATTGTTATCTTTACTGTATATGAAAGTCTTGAGCAAATAAGTTATTATAATTAAGCCTCCTAAGGTATTCTTTCCCAATTTATTTGAACCTTGCAAGTCTCTGTGCTGATTGTACTTGCAAATTGTCTTGCATTTAGATTTATTTCTTTTTAGTTTTACCAGAAAACTTTTATCATTTTTCACAGCAAACGAATTTTGTAAGATTAACTGCAATAAAATGCTTTTTCTTGAATTTTAATATTGAAAAGTTTACGCAAGCGAATTTCGTGTCAGACATTTGCATTGAGCAATTAAATTAGCATAAAATCTTGGACATTTTTATTTTTTTAAATTCCAACAGCTGACCATCCATCGTTAAAAGTGCTGAGTGTGTTTTAATATTTTTAAAGGTTTCCTTTTCAGTTTGTCAATTGTACATTGAACTCTGCCAGTTATACGACATGTATAATTATACGACACAATACTTAAAACTTTTGTCAATCTAATAACTCAATCAACACAAAAATTACAAAATTGTAGTCCTTATACTGAGCACGAATGAAGTTGAAGATGGCTTGAAAAATGATTACACATAGTATGCTTTTCA
Source organism: Drosophila dives (assembly GCA_035042365.1). Lineage (NCBI taxonomy): Eukaryota > Metazoa > Arthropoda > Insecta > Diptera > Drosophilidae > Drosophila > Drosophila dives. The sequence continues at coordinate 1,485,402 of JAWNLJ010000097.1, read as the reverse complement.
AATCTGAGCATTGTAACCAAAAGTTAGCTCCGATTATTTCAAGTAGTCTTAAGACTAAAATATATGGTATGTTGGTAACTCGACTATTCATCCAAATAATAACAAAAAAAAACTAAAAAAAAAAAAAAAAGCGAAAACTAATAGTAATATTGCTTGACGTCTTTCTCATGACAAAACACTTTAACCACTTAATAATTTGCACTAAAACTTAACAATAAATTAACTCTCAATTTAGCCAAGATAGTGGAAAACAATGAAATTTAACTGAAAATTGGGACTACCAAATAAAGCTTAATAAATTTTAGTTAAATTCATGTGTATTTCAAATTACTAACAGATTGTAATTTTCATCTAAGAAAGCCACATAAAAATTTCCAAAAAAAAATTGGATGTAGAGATATATATTATACGCCTTGCGGCTTTTCTCTTCTTTTTAAATGCCTATATTTGCAGTATAAAAATAAATTGCAATTTACCGGAATTTTTAAATTAATAATAATCTGTCATAATCCAATTTGCTTAACTGAAAATATGTCAATAAATGAAATTAATCCAATTTAAAAATGGCTTTGAATAATTAAATTGGATTTCGTACATTTAGTCGTCTAGTTTTCGTTAGGGGTTTATGCTCTTTCTATTCGTTGAACTGAATACCAATAATTTATCATCTGCTCACCTCCATGTTAACTTTTCATTATCATTTTCATTTATTTTTTTTATTCTAAAAGCACAAATGAATATGAATGCCTACAACAAAAGTCAATTTGATAAATGCGGATCTGTAACTTTTACCGATTTCATATCCCACTAGTGGACGTAGCACTCCAATTTTGACACTTTGACGCAGGTATTCCATGTTTCAAATTTTTATCTCTAACGGAGTGAAAGAAAGCTGCGTTCATACAGATACTCTTACATACAGATACCGGTATCAGAATATCAGAGCGAATATTTTTATTCTCAAACTCAAACTGGTGTCTAATTGGCTGGCTAGAAATACGTACATATACATATACACAAACATACGTACATGGAATTGTAAGTAACGGGGTTCTTCAGAATACACACAAAAACAAACTGACGCTTGCATCGATTATCATGTCATCTCTTTCTCACACTTGTGCTCGCATAATTATGCATACATAAAATGCTGGTAGAAAGGTGATCAATATGAAAATATATTTTTCACCATAACTTGGTTGTTTTTTACCCAATCATGTGCAAATTTATATTCTTATTTAATTAGAAGAATTAGATGCTGCCTTCAAAATTGTGGCATTTATTGCTATCAAAAATATATATATATTGATAATTTATTCGACACGGCTGCTGTTTCCGATCAAGAATCGTCATATTACCTAAATTTGCACAAAACCATTATACACTATTCCCATTTTTAAAGGGCTTAGGGTTTAATAATATAATAGGATATAATTATATATTTTTTAAATTGACTATTTATTTTATTAAATTTCTTACTTCAGATAGAATAATATCATTATAATTTTCTGTTAAAGTCACAATCTCGCTTAAGCTTGTTAAAATATCATAAATGTTTAATTATAATCCATTCTTAATACTTAATTTCACAAAGAATTCAAATACTAATACTTCAATTAATTATATTTATATCATAATATCATAACTTTAGTTATCCTTAAATATAACGAATTCGCTCACCTCTTATAATTAAATACATTTATATATGTTATATATGTATTATACAAAAATAAAAATTAATTAACCCCATATACTTTGAAAACTAGTTCGAATATTAACAAACCGACTAAGAGACTATCAAGAAAATTAATATTTTATAAATACTAATGGGCTTATACTGTGAATATATAATAAATAATAATAGTTGCATTATACATATGAAAAAAATAAATGTAATTAAAAAGCTCTTAAATACTTAGTAGTTTGTCATAATCTTAAGCCAGTCTTGTAATTTTCGCACTCACTTATTAAAAACTAAAACTTTGGTAGCCATGCGCAGAGGCGTCTGCGTTGTAAGCCCTGGGAATAAAATAACCGGCAAAAACTAGTTGTAACTAGTTCAAGTTCAGCACAAAAACAATAAACATAGCAAGAGCTCTTCAAATGCAGTTAGCAGAACCAATCACAATAAACAACTGCTAACAGTCAGTCAGTCTGCTGACATTCGTTAACAGTCGCGCTGTTAATGCCAAAACAATGAGATGAGCTGCTAAAAACCAGCAATGTAAGGGCGACGACTGCTAACTTATAACAGCTGTAACAACTGCCGACAGGTCGCTGTTAGTGCTAACAGTTAGCGTAGGCTCGCATCGAAAACGCACGTGAACAGTTCTTAAAGCGTTTTTGTCATTGATTACTGCAAAATGCGAATGGTGAATTTTCGTGTTTGGCTTCTGCGGTTGAAAGTTCTTGCAAAATTAAGCAATTTTGTATACTTTAGAATAAATGATGAAATGAAATTAAAAAAACGCAGATAACAGATAAACTGCTCACGTCAAATTTCTGAACTTTAACATAAATTAAAGTAGTAAATAAAATTGTATTTTAAACAATTGTTTTTAAATTAAATGCAGTAATACTGTGGTTAAAGTTATTAGAAGGTTTTATTACTGACAGCTGGATATAAAGTGTCTATGATAACAAAAGCATTTATGTTTTATGTTTATAGTGGGGCCTTTATGTAAGTTTGTTTTATGCACATTTCTAATATACCTTAAACTTATTATTTACGACCCGATGTCCTGCGAAGAGTTACAAGTTTCGCGTTGTGACTTAATGTAGTCATAAAACAGACCATCTTCCGCAAACTTATAACTGACGCACATACATATATGTAAAAAGGTTTATTTGTTATCGCTATGATGTAGGCTATGTTTTTATGCAACTAGCATATTAATGAACATGTCATTTGCTCTGTATTTGAATAAGCAGGTATATCTATATGTATACACAAATATGTGTGTGTTGTATACGCATACTCGTATCCATATTTGTCCAAGTAAAGGGGTTTGCCATGTATATCTTAAGACGTTTGTCTGTTCGGAGACTTTACTTGAATATCTACGAATTAATTGGAGTCTTTAAATCAGAGTAAGATGAATATCTGTATATTCAAACTTTTTATTTTTTTCCATCTATTTAACAGTAATTAAGAAGGATTTGATAAACAGCTAATTAACTTCTTTTGACACACAATCGTAATTATTATAATCAAAACCCGATTAACCCTTTGCCTGTGCCCTTCTTATTCACTTCGTACCCTCTGTGTACATTTATTTATATCCATTTTAAATTGGAATTTTATTACTTGTGTAGCAATATACTTTCGAGGAAATTCGGGTTTATTCATCTGTGATATTCAGTACCAACAAGCAATTTATAACAATTGCGTGCAGCTTTTAACAAATTGGCTTACACAACGGATACATAATCTTAGAGGTCTGTGCAATATTCGTTTTAATTAAGTCATTTAAATTACTTAGTCGATTTTCAATGCGACCATCAAGCAGATCATCTCAACGAAAGCTCAATATGCTAAACAAAAAAGAAGATTTTTCTCAGATTTGTTAAACTTTAACTTTCCTGTGAAGCAATTCGGCTTTTTTTTTGCGTTCATTAAGCTGCTTTTTCATCGCAATTTTCAACTCATTTGCATGAATAGCAGTGGGGTGTTTTTAACCATAATTAGTTTTGTGGCAACATACAAGATGCAACTAGCAGAGACCACTGTAGTAATTGCAAATGCGAATGCCGCTGATTACGGAAAGAGGAAGCACACAGAGAAAAGCGCAAGACCAAATTACAGAAGACAGCGTAAATAACTAATTCAGTGCACAAGTTACAAAACAACAACTAGTTGTAGTCTGGAGGTGCGGTCAGAGGGGCGGATATTTCAAATCAACTGTTTTATTAACCACAACAAACAACAAACGTCAAAACAATTTCCGGCAGACAAAGTCGCCAACAGGACGACCCAATTCTCTAGCCTGGAATAAATAACAGCTTTCGTTGCAACTTTACCAAAATTTGACTCAATGAGAAATCGTTGAGAGTCAAGAAGTAAACATGGGTTATATGGGTTGATGGCGGAAGGACTGTAACTATTCAGGACATCTTTTAACATTTAGTAGAGGTAATTATTGGTTATAAGTTTACTGTTTATTATGGCTTAAAAAAGCAATTTCTTAAGAAATTTAATATCTTAAGCTATAGAATATAAATGTTATAACATAATCACATGTTTACAATTCGATCCATTCAACTAGTCGAAAAGATAAAGTGAAAAAAGTACCTTAGATTACCCACAGTAATTGACAGAGTTGTCAGACTACCACAGATGAAATACCTTTAATTTAATTTGAGTTAATTGTTTTCGTAAAATTTCTCAAACAGAATAAAAAAAAATAACTTTGTTCTTAAGTTGCCTTTGTTAGCCACAGAGAAATCGATGAATTGCAATGTGTGGTGCTTCACCCAGTTAAAAATAAAGGGGGGAAATCGACACACACAATTTTTGGTTTTTTTTAACTAAAGTAAAAATGTAAAGATGAAGAAAGTGTACGGGCATGACCAAAATCAATATTTGAATATTTGTATTGAGTATCTAAGGGCTTTCATCGAAAGTTTTTACATTGTAAGGCGCTTAAGTAAAGTGAAAAGGATTTTGAAAATTGCAGTAGGATGTGACTCATAGAAATATTTAAGTTTGCGATTGTGTGTATAAAAAGTTAAAGAAACAAATTTAACATTGCCAAATCATAGCAGACAGACAATTTTATAATGTGTAATCTCAAATACCCACAAAAAGAGAGACAAATTATTTAAATTACAAGACCAACAAAAGACTTAAATAACTCCCAAACAAGACACCGTAGGACAGTTTAAAGAAAAACAAATTACTTTTAAATGAAATTCCCCATTTGCAGTATTAATAATTCAGTTGACTCACACAGGCAATTAAGAGTGCAGAAAATAACGAAAGTAAGAGCACACGCAATAAAACAAATTTGAAAAAGGGCTATAGCAACCACCAAAGTTACGGAAAATAAAATTATGTTAATACAAAATTTCATGAACAATTTGTGCTTTTCAAAAATTTAAATTCGACAAAAATCCTCATTAACTAATGTGATTATATATATTCGTTTTAATTAAAAGATCTGAATCTAAAATACAAATATGTATATAAGCTTTAATTATTTCTACCACATCGCAAATAAACGTGGAGCGACTCTCGTGAAAGCAATAAAAACCAAAAGAGCCAAAGGATTGCGCCCAGCTTTAGATATATCTATCTGTGCATATATTAATTTCGTTGAGTGTGCGTTGCACAGCACTGCACCGAACGGAACGGAACAGACATTCAGTTGGACAGACTGCCTACAACGTTGTCAGCCGGAAACGGAAACTCGCGCGCACAAATACAAGCAACACACAAAAACTCATAAAGACAGATACAAGAAGTGCACAGTACCCAAAAATAAATGCAGCAAAGACGTGTAAATTTGCAACAAAACTTGACGTTGGCAACCAGTAAAGCTGTTCAAAAGGGGAGCTTCGAGTTGGCCAACTGCTTCAATTTGGCCAGTATGCCATCTGATAAGATACAGGCATTAAGATCTCAAGGGGGCGTAAGGCCAAGTTACGAAATATTGGGAAAACCTGTTCTTAAAGTTAAACACTTCTCAAATATTTAAAAACAAAAAAAATTTATTTTTTTTAAAAGCATGGTATAAGGTGGAAATAAGTTCAAAGCTGCCACTAAATTTTAAACCTTTCTTAAAAATGCTTTTACTTGGCTTAAAAGCATTAAACTAACTTGAAAATAAACAAGTAAGAAATCTGTAGTCGAGTGAGCTCGATATACGCTGAAGCCAGTTGTTAAATAGTCTAGTTTTATTGACAAGCACACACTTACATATATACATATATAACATAATGCATATTAGGAGATAAATATAAGAATAAACATATATATATAGTGACATATCCAGATCATGCAGATCTCTCATGTCCACACTCACTGCGACAACGCCCTATGCAAATCATAAGCCAATGATAAAATTCAAATAATATAATAAGACGCAATTACTGCATATTCTAGCATAAGCAAAAGTACGGTATCCTAAGCCAATGATGAAATTCCAAGAATAAGATAGGACGCAATTGCGAGCGATCATTTATCAAACCCAACTGCATAGTCTAGCATAAGCAAACGTACGGTATCCTAAGCCAATGATGAAATTCAATAATAAGATAAGACGCAAATGCGAGCTTACATTATCGAGTAAACTAGTAGCATAAGTCAGAGTTATTTTGTACACCAAACTGAACAGACGTGTTTTGATAAATAAAGAATTTTGTTTTTTAAATCAAATACCGTAATCAGATATTTAATTGGCGCAGCCGGTAGGATAATAGTGAAATATCGTGAAACGTCGTATACCTTTCAGGACAACGTACTAGTGTTCCACGAAACTGTTCAACTATTATCCGCATAAGGACCGCGTGATCCTTGTAAATTTTTTTTTAAAAAAAAAAAAAAGTAAACATAAATACGCGAAGCAAAAGTGAAAGAAACATATTTATAAAAAACAAACTACAAAGAAACTAAGCAAAAGTGAAAGAAACATATTTATAAAAAACAAACTACAAAGAAACTAAGCAAAAGTGAAAGAAACATATTTATAAAAAAAACAAAACAACACACAAATAAAAAAAAAATCAACAACCAAAACGATGTCGTACTCAATAAAGCAGGCACTCGGGCAAATCCGCCAAGTACCCACCTTCGGGGGAGAAACGGACGAACTGGGAGGATTCATCGGACGGATTGATCTCATCATGGAACTCTACCCAACCAATGATGCGAGCGAAAAACTCATACTGTACAGTGCAATCCAGATGCAACTACATGGCGACGCAATGAAAACATCACTAAGACACTTACCAGGAGACTGGGCAACACTACGGAGCATATTAATTTCCACCTACAAAACACAAACATCATGTGAAGAACTATTAAGGAGAGTCTACAACACATATTTCGGAGGAAGTATCCGTAAGTTTCTCGAAGAACTCGAGCAGAAATCCTTTGTAATATTGAATAAGTTAGCAATAGAGAACAATGACGACAATTAAAAACTGTACACCAAGGCATTAAATAATACCGTAAGAGACGTAATACATAAAAAATTACCAGACAGACTATACATGCAGTTAGCGAGATACGATATATCAACAACAGAAAAATTAAAAGCAGTAGCTCAGGAACTGGGTCTATATGAAGACCGAGTATCAGAAAAACCAAAACCTACAAACAATACATATTACAATAAAGGTAATAATCAATATTACCCAAAAACACAACAAAATTACAACCAAAATTATAATCAGAATTATAGGAACCAACAAAATTATAACACAAATTATAGAAAGCAAAATATTCAAAATGAACCAACAGTTAATAGACAATTATACAATGAATATCAAAATGAATTAAATGAAGGCAGGATGCAAAACCCTATCAATTATCAATCAAGTAATAATAATAGACCACCTAGCCAACCAACGAAAAGACAAAGACCGAGTGACAGTGGACAATCGAAAATGGAATGGAATGAAAATTTTTCATCTACCAGCCTCGGAAATAAACACAAAATCCCGTTCATAAGAATAGTTATGAATAATCAAAATTTGCGATGCTTAATAGATACAGGTTCATCAGTAAATTTAATGAATAAAAATTTCTTTGATTATAAAACTTCAAAAGAAAATACTACTTGCCAAACAATAAATGGAGAAATAAAATTAAATACGAGCATATCATTAGCTCCTAGCAAACTTTGCCCGACGGATCAAAAGTTTTACATTCATAATTTTTCCAAAAATTTTGACATCCTCTTAGGCCGAACGTTCCTTAAGGATTGTAAAACCGAGATCAACTACGGAGATGAATTTGTGAGACTTAATGATTTTCAATTTTTATTTAAATACAATAACGAAACCAAGAAAGAAGAAAATACCAAAGAAGAAAATCTCATGGTGAATGCTCAAGATAGCATAGCAGCAGCAATACATAGCGCAACAGAAGAAAACCAAAATTGTATCCAAATCACAGAAAGACCATTAAATTATTATAATCACCAAATAGAATTTATAAAAGGAAATACTGAAGAAGTGAAGAAAATTAACTATTTTCACAAAACTAAAATTATAATAAATTACACAGAAATGACAACGGAAAAAGCAAAAGAGATCATAAAAGAATATCTTTGTGCAAAACCCACCGTTATATACTTCCCACATGAAGGTGACTATGGAAAATTCCAAAAAGCTTACTTAGAAATAATACAAAGAGATGGCCCGATAAAAACTATGAGGACCACAAATAAATTAAAAGATATCCAAACTTATTCAGAATTAAAACAAATCATATTAAACGACCATACAAACCTTTTACACCCAGGAATAGAAAAGACTATAGTAATGTTTAAAGAAAAATATTATTTCCCAGATTACCAAAAACTGATACAAAACATAATTAACGAATGCGTAATCTGTAATATATCAAAAGTGGAACACAGGGATACAAAACTTAATTATGAAATAACACCTGAGGTCTTGAACCCTAGAGTAACATACGTTATAGATTTTTATATGATCAATAATAAACAATTTTTATCATGCATAGACGTATATTCAAAATACGCTACATTAATTGAAATACATGGTAAAGATTGGTTAGAAGCAAAACGAGCATTATTAAAAATATTCAACGAAATGGGAAAACCATTAGAAATAAAAGCAGACAAAGACTCAGCATTCATGAGTACAGCATTAAAAATTTGGTTGGATTCAGAAAATGTTAAAATTCAAATCACGACAAGCAAGAATGGAATATCAGACGTAGAGCGATTTCATAAAACAATCAACGAAAAACTAAGAATAATTAATTCAGACACAAACGAAGAAAATAAATTAACAAAATTCGAAATAATACTTTACACTTATAATCATAAAACAATACATAGCACTACTGGTAGAACACCAGCAGATATCTTTATTTATGCCGGATCACCAGCATACAATACCCAGTTGAATAAAATTAAAAAGATCAATAAGTTAAACGAAACAAGAAAAACTTACGAAGTAGATACAAAGTATAGAGAAATGCCACTCATCAAATCAAAAATAACAAATCCATTCAGGAAAACAGGCATAATAAAACAGTTAGATAACAAACACTTTGAAGAAACGAATAGAGGAAGGAAAATAATACATTACAAAACCAAGTTCAAAAAGAAAAAGAAAATAAATGTAAACAAATATAACTAAAGAACTCATAAGAGTACATACAAGAACTAATAATACCCTGTTAATCATAAGCTTAAAATTAGTAACAATATTGTCAGTAGTAATTATAAGCTATTCTTTGTTCATATGCAAAAATTTACTAAAACAAATAATAATCAAACATAAGAATGATGCAGTAACGACACCAACCATCGAAAATGAAGACGAAGCAACCGTGAAAAACGCCGACGCCGAGACGTACCCTACACTTAACGCTTGAGGACAAGCCAATTTTCTAAGGGATGGGGAAGTGACATATCCAGATCATGCAGATCTCTCATGTCCACACTCACTGCGACAACGCCCTATGCAAATCATAAGCCAATGATAAAATTCAAATAATATAATAAGACGCAATTACTGCATATTCTAGCATAAGCAAAAGTACGGTATCCTAAGCCAATGATGAAATTCCAAGAATAAGATAGGACGCAATTGCGAGCGATCATTTATCAAACCCAACTGCATAGTCTAGCATAAGCAAACGTACGGTAAAACAAAAATGCTTTGATAAGCCAATGATGAAATTCCAAGAATAAGATAAGACGCAATTGCGAGCGATCATTTATGAAACCCAACTGCATAGTCTAGCATAAGCAAACGTACGGTATCCTAAGCCAATGATGAAATTCAATAATAAGATAAGACGCAAATGCGAGCTTACATTATCGAGTAAACTAGTAGCATAAGTCAGAGTTATTTTGTACACCAAACTGAACAGACGTGTTTTGATAAATAAAGAATTTTATTTTTTAAATCAAATACCGTAATCAGATATTTAATTATATATATTTGACTATAAATTTAGTTTTCCTTCCCCAAACTTGTTGATTTCTTTGGCCAGTTTATCATAATTATACATATGCACATTATTTCTTAATAAAAAGATTCTGCCATTAAAATTGTGTCATTTATTGCTGTAACTCTATGTCGACTCGGCTTTTAATCTTCATCAAGAATATATACCTGGATCGGAGATGCTTCCTTCTGCCTGCTACATAATTTTGCACAAAACCAGGTTATTAAAACTTTGAAATAGTTTCCAACTATCTCTTTCTCTGTTGCTTTCTTTCTCTGTCTGTCCCACTACACATCACCTGAAAGATATAACTTTTCAATTATGCTTTCGAAAATAATGAGAGCAATTTAAAGAAGTAAAATGCATTTATTTCTCAACAAAAGATACCCGGAATTTAGGATATATTTGTATTTTTTAACGGCTATAGTAAAAATGAGAAATTAAGTAATCAAAAATAGAGCAAAGTATAAAAATATTAAATGTTTTAGTTTTCCAAATTAAACATGACTTGCTTAAGAATATACAATATTCGGTTCTATATATTTTCTTTAGATAATTGTTTTAATTATAAACGGCTAATCACATATTTTATACATAGCTCGAGGATATATCGGCTCTTTATCGATAGGTAATTATGTGGCTAAGAATATTAAACTCGCCGCTGTCAATAAAACATTTGAATTTAGTTTACCTTTTTCGCTTTCACTTTTCACTAAACATATGAACTGCTGATACTAATTGATGTGATGACGAGATATATTCTCTGACTCTCTGTTTCGCTAACGAGCTTTAATTAATGGGGAGACACATGTGAGATAGCAGCAGAGTAGTAAACCAGCTGTCATATCTACATGAGACTCAAGTCAACATATTATGTATTTGTTGTGGGTTCTTGTTATGCGATGTTTACAGACATATAAAAGTAAACAAATGTCAACAAAGCAGCAATGAATTGAGGGTAATTTTTAGAAAAACATTATTATAGTTAAATTGGCCAATTTTGTGGCCATATATACAACTATTATTTAAATCTGAAGAAATTTAGTTTAAATTTAAATAGAATTAAATTGAAGAAGATTTAAAACTCTTGCTATTTTATTTATTTATTAACTCTACTAAGATTTTTAAATGCGTCTAAAGAACTTTAGGAATTATTTAAAAATATTAGGATTTATTTATTTTTAGCCAAATGTGCAAATTTTTTTTTATTTAAGATAACTGTTCTTCAATATTACCCTGACAACTGGGCACATGAAAAATTCAAATAGGGCGTTTATTTATATAGTCAATATTCTCTATGTTTAAAAAAAAAAAAACAATTTTCTTAAACCAGAGTTAATAAATACAAATTTTTTGTAATTATTAATAATAACATATTACCATTTATGAGGTTAATACATTTTTTAATAAACACCAATTAATGTACATTAAACTCAGCTTAAATTCTAAAAACTATTTCAAAAACACTTTAATAATGCGTAAATTAAGAACAGTTTTTCGATTATTCAAACAAGTTTCAATAGCATCCAAATCAAGCAATTTGTTTACCCAGATAATTGCGGCACTTTATCCAAATGACAAATGATTGACTTAGCTGTGGGTGTCGTAACGCAAATATTGGGATCGGAAGCATCACAGTAGCGTCCTGTGGGGCAGGTGCCATTCACAGTGGTGGGTTTGGCGGCGCCAAAGCAGAAGGCGAACGTGTTGCGGGAGGTGCAGGCAAATATGTTATTCTCGTTGCAGAGGCCACAGCTGTCGTTGTCTCCGCAACTGGCTGGCATTTTGGAGCGCTGGAAACAGATTTGTGGCTTATCTGTGCAGACCAAGCCGTCGGGGCACGTAAAGATCTCATCCTGGCTTGGGGTATCCCTGCCAAAGCACAATTTATAGGCAGTTTGATTGACGCAGGCAGCATCGTTACTGCCCTGGCAAACATCACAGTCACTTCGCACTATGTCCAGCTGCCAGCTGAATACGGCCAAAACTATGAACTATTAAGGAACGCAAACATTTCAGTTCAAATTCTTTTAATTTATTGCGTTAAGTGTGAAAACTTACCATATAAATAAATTGGAACATCTTTGCGCTATTTGTGTTAACTTACAATTGAAAATTCTCTGCAACCCATTTTTATATATTTCTCTTTTCAGAAAACGAACCACACCTTGACATACTTATATATATAACAACTGCTTATCTAACTGAGCACCAAAAAATTTGCGATTTGATAACATAGCAGACTTAACCAAAACTAACATGAATGTGGAACAGCCCAAGAACATTCAAAATGTGTTTTATCAGTTTTATCTTAGCCATAAATTGTGTATATGTTCAACAACCGATATGCTAATGAGTTCATCTGAAGAGAAAGAAAATAATTAAGTTTATTATCTATTCCTAAATGGCAAAAAGAAACATTTTTACAATTTCTGGATAGTTAATTAGGCACACCAGATATAATCATTTAAATATGTGTATAAAAAATATTATATCAAATTATATTTAAAATTGAAGTGTGAAGAAGTGTTTCAAATTATTCCCCAAAATTTATTTCAAACCAATTTTAAGCAACGTGAAATCATCGGATTTAAAATGAGTGTTTGTTATGCTCCATATGGCTATAAAGATGTGTGATATTTTGTGATTCAACATTCTGACAGCGGAAATTGCACATTCTGTTGAAATCCAACGATGACAAAAGCTGTTTGTGGGCGTTGCACATGCAAAATGAAATTTCAATTTTATGACCAAGGGCAAACGAACAATTCGTGGAGCCAATTGACCACCCAGTGGTCGAGAGGACTGAAAAATACCTCACCACACACTAATCAGGGCGTGAGTTGTGTGCAATCTGAGCATCCCAAGCCAAATTGGGAAAGTGCAATTGTAAATGGAATGCAACTTTAACAAATGCAGCAGCGAAAAAAAAGTGCAAAAAAAAATAAATAAAAGAAATTGAACAATAGCAAAATCGCTTTTCACTTGCGCATTGTGCATTGTTACCGAATCAATTGTGCGTAATGACGTATCCTTGTCACAGGTGCCAAAAGTCTCTTTACAGACACAAACAACAACAACAAAAACAACAACACATGCACAATTTGTCAGGCTGAAAATCGTTTAAATTTAATTAAAATTATGCTCATATTACATATGGCATTTGACATATAAAATATTATTCAACCTATGACAGTAATGATAAATAATAGATTTGGGCGTTTTGTGTGGTTAGCTAGGCACCGACAGAATTGTATTTAGCGTAGGCTTCTCATAATAAGCCACAAGAAAGCACATTTATTTCTAAATAATTATTATTATTTTAGGTATTTGTATCTGTTGTTATAGCTGCAATTTAACTGCTCTAAGGCACCTGGTCTAAGACAAACCAAATGTCTTTTAAGCTGCTATAATCAGCAACAATTTAAGCCTAGATGTCATCTATGTTTTCGTCGTCGAAATCTTACTACTAATAACTTTAAGCTTTATTTTTCTAATAAATTTAATTATTTATAAGCAACATTGTAGTGTTCATTTGGTTATCGTTAATAACACTACTATTTAATTTTATTTATTCTTTTTTCTAATTATTACTTTCCTTAGATTTATAAAAGTTTTCACTCTTATTTTCAGTCAGCATATGTTTCATTGAAATCATCTTGCATAAGTGTATATTGAGTTCAACTCGAACACATAAAGTTGCCACAATTTAGCATTATACTGAGAACTTTATGGCTCTCATGGTTTGGCGCAGAAAAGCCGTCCTAATAAACAATTTATGGGCATACAATCTGTGCATTGTTCGGCTGCTCACAAAAATGAAACATTATGCAAAGTATGGTCGACTTACTGAGGGTTAGTCTGAGTATTTTTGTGCCAGGCTGCAATTTGCCTGTGTCATTAAGTTCATCTTGGTTCAAGTCAGACTGCACAAATGCTTCAGTCAGCCTGATTTATTGTTGCATGCCGCTGGGTGCTCGATTGGCCCTGCCCCATCATTATGTGTGGCATGCAATTTGTCAAACTCGTCGAAAATCCTGAGTTAAATGAGCTATGAGTCGAAGGCAGTATTTTGAGGAAAATTAGTTGAATCTGCATCGACTTATAGCAACTTAATTGCCTGAAGATAAAAAGCACGCTCTTTTCAGTCAGTTCACAACAATATTTAAAACATGGCTAGTCATAAAATTGGCGCTTATATTCATGGCCTTTTATTATCTAAATGTTCATTGACGGCTATCATTTTTATGATCCCAACTAAGACCAACGCATATGAAAGAAGGGAAATGCCAAAACAAGGCTGACAATTCGATAAGCTAAAACTCTATATTGACTCAAATTTCATTGTTGGAAGTGAAAAAGAAAAAAAGAAACAACGGTATTTTGTAAGCTAGCAAGTCGTAAAATGTACTGGTAATATTATATATACATACGATATACACTTGGGGATCCAATGAAGTTGCAATCAACATACAACCCCATAAGCGTCACACGTTCCATAAAAATGCAAATATTGACATTGTTGTTTATTTCTTTGAAAACTTTACAGTAAACCACTCACCTCCAATGTAAGATCTAAAATAATGTCAACCAGAAAAAAAGGAATAATAAATTAAAACAACACACCGTGCGACAGTAATTTCCCATTCCGCATTTACAAAAAATGGCCAACAATGTATAAAATCTGCCATAAAAAACAATAATGCTTATTCGCCCATAAGAAGAAAAATGTTGAGAAAAAACAATAAGAGGGCCACCAAGCAGCTTGGGTCTGACAAATGACAAACAAAATGAGTGATCCTTAACATGGCCATTAGCTCATTTGTCTAAGACCCAGCCGTTAATAAATGTCAGCCTTTTACGTAGCTATCAATATTCCATTTGCCGTAGTGCAGCAATGAGATACAATTTACTTGTGTAAAAGTAGTATTCCTAGAATAACAGCATAAGAAGATAAGCATTTCTAGAATAACAATATTATGCCACAATTCAAAGGTTTATTGCTCGTAACACGAATGGTCTGGCAACAACCAGAAGCCATTGTAGCATGCAACTTATTTAATATACATTATATTTGCCCAGACATTGCACCCGTAATTCTCTGTAACCCCTCAAAAACCACAATAAAATAGTTCGCGTGCTGTCGTGGTGCGGTTTAGTTTATTGAAATTTTATGAACTTGCTGCATTCTATATTTAGGAGGCAGGCAGTGTTGAAGACGTAGCACATGCGGCTACGACAAACACGTTTAAGATTGTCTTCAATTCGTAGCCACAAGTCTGCTGTCCTCGGATAAATTATTGCGACATTTTGCTTGTGGCAAGAGGTAGACAAGTTTCTCTTTAAGCTTCTGGGAATTGCATATGTTTTTAAGCGCACGTGTTCCAGAATGGGTAGCAAACAAATATCGCTTTGAACTTTAGATAAGAGTTTAGGGTTTTTAAAGTAAACAAATTGAAAACTGCTTAAAACCTCAAGGTAATATAATTATTAAACACATTTAATGAAAAAGTTAAAAATAAATATATGAATTATAGTTAAATTTGTATAATTTGTAATATATTTATAAAAATTATTTAATTAGCCCTAACTTTATTAAAGTTTTAAACAGCAATTAAGAGATCCAAGTGACAAGCACTAAATTCAATTCAATTGATTAACATGCACCTCAGCTTATAAGGCAATATTTAAGGCGGATCTTGATTAAAGCCGCAAGTGTCATTTACAGTTATTGGTAAACAGCTTGCAACTAATTGTAAAATATTTAAGCTGCGAAATGTACACGAAAGTCCTTGAAATGGAATTACTGTATGAAGTGGAGTGTAATGGGGTAGAATGAAATAAAGTGCAGAGAGGGGAGACGAGAGAGGGTCCCCTTCATATCCTGGACGCTACTAATCGAGACGGTCGCTCCTTAGCATCCAAGCAGACAGCTTCATCTCCTTGTCGCTGTTGCTTTTGCTGTTTGCGCTATTTTGTTTTTGTCGAGGATTAAGCGAACAACTAATTGTGAGCTGTGCTGGCTCCTTAAGCTGCTCGGCGTTTCCAACTTGTGTTCCAGACAGATGTCACAAGCGAAACTTTTAAATTCCAACAACCAGCGAAGCATCAATTTTAATTTCTTGTTAATATATCCCGGTTTAAAAGGAAAAAAATACAAATGTTTGTGACAAACCTATCATTTGTGTATTTAATATTAACTTTGTATTTAGGTAGATTTAAAATAATAAAAGGTAAGCAGATTCAAACACAACATACTCGTAGTTAATTAGTTTTGTTTGTATAAATTTTGAATATTTATGCCGTTTTTCTGTTCATGTTGCATTGATTTAAGAATAATGGTGAAAACGCTGAAGCTAAAGTTTTTAGTTAAGCCGAAAACTGATTTTACGCTTCACAACTTTTAATGGCAATCAAAGCGGTTGGTTTTTGACGCCGAGCATCAGCGCCGTTTGCTGTTTCGGCATCAAAATGTGGCTCTTTAATGGATTCCATTGCATACATTTCAGGGGCGCAAGCTGCGGCAGCAGCTAAAAATTATGCAACGCCCTCTGAAAAATGGCATCTCATGGAAATTTCCCAGCCAGCCCAGTTGCGTGCTATTTGCGGGACACCACACTGCGGCAACAGTGCGGCATGTTGGCCATTTGTTGCAAATTGGGGATGGGGGGATGTTGCTCGACGTGTTGTTTTCATTTTGCTAAAATGAGTCGTCAAACTGGACAGAGCAGCTACTAAAAACTATAGTCGAATGAGTTTAAACTCAAGCTTTTATTAAGAGAATTAACTAACGACAAAAGGACGAATCAATTTTGATAAACTCTGATTTTTATTGCAAGAGGAAAATGCCATATCACTTTTCTCATTAAACATTTATAACTGAATTGCTAATAAGACTTTTGACATTTGAATACTTAAGTTTTCGCAGTGCAACTTAAACGGAAATGTAAAGCGTGTGAATTTCTTAAGATGCCAACTTGAATATCAATTAAACATTTCCACAGAAAGTTGCACTGACAGTTGTCACAAAATGCGAGCAGCAAATCGTATTTGACAACACGTCTGGGGTAAAATGAAAATTTATTACTCGGCCTGTGGCCACTCACAGAATTGAAACTCAAGAAAATCTGCACACAATTGGCTCAAAGCAAGCTACAATTGAGGCATAATTAAAACTAATTATACCAAAAGTCGAGGAAATGCTGACGTCGGAATGCGTATAACACTTATGTGAAACCATTTTCAAATAAACGTCAAAGTGTTGAAAGGTTCATAAATTGCTGCTGCCAACTTTCTTTCCCCTCCTCTCTCTCTCTCCATCTCTCTCTCTCTCATACTGCCTGCCGTCGTCTGGGAATCATATAAGAAGTAGTTCTTCAATCTAAGCACAGACAGAGATGGGAGATATAAATTATTAGAGCTGAATTAAATGAATAAAAATATGACCAAATATGCTTATAAAATAAATACATTATTACAATTATCTTTATAAGTGGTACAAATATTTTAAAATGTACTATTAAAAGGTATTTCCAGACATATATTTTTGCTCAAAATTAATACAATTAACTAGTTTTGCAATCTTATATATTTTTCATATTTTTATTTTAAACGTAAATATCAAATTTAATTTTTGAATTTCATGTATTTTATACTTTGTATTTTGGTGTGTTATCTGATATTATTCGACACAAATAAATAAATAATTTAAATATACATATATATTAATTAAGTCTTCCTCGCATGCATTGTTCATGTTTGTTTTTGCCGAGTCAAACCTATTTTTCTAAATCTGTCGATGTTGGCGATGTGCGAACTGGTTCAGTGAAGAACTTAATTTCCCAGCCCTGAATTAAAACTTTTGTGTTTTCTTAAGTTTTTTGCGCCCAACGCATTTTCTAAATGAAATTAATGCAAATGCGACGCACGCGACGGTCCCTGAAAATGTCAAATGGAAGGCGCGAAATTTCACGCGCCTAGCGACATGACAAATGTGTGTGTGTTCGTATGTGTGTGTATAAGTGTGTATGAGTGTAATGTGTGTTTATTTATTTTGGCTGCGCAATGTTGCGGCTGCTTGAACGCCTTTTGTTCGACAGGCTTCACGGCGGAAATTTAACCCATGGGTAAAAAACTAAGCCGTAATTTTATTGTTTGAAAAATAGTTTGTGCCATGTGCCATATTTGAATTTCTGTATACTGGGCATGTGTGTGTATGTGTGTGTGTGTGTGTAAGCTGCTATATTTAAACTTGTTGACCTTTCCAGCAATTGCGAGTAAGAAAATGTTTTACTTAGTTTCTTTTTAATATAAATTCAAATGTTTTAGTACAGTTTCAGTAATCATTACAACAGAACATATTCAATATATTTTATTAACATACGGAAATAGTGACTAGCACGAAAAATTACAAGGGAATTCCATAATTTCTTGGATCATTACTATGTAAGAAATGGAATTATTATAGTTTTCCTTGTTGGCTAAGATGACTTAAATACCTACGAATTTTAAAGCAACAGGAGTTTAATTTTAAATATATATACTGGATATTTTTGACCAAGTTTCTTCTATTCGAAAATCTCTGAAATTTACAACCTGTTCTTTGATTATCCAACAAATATAAGTAATTTATAGTAAGTATATATTTATATTTTTTTATTTGTATTCTCAGAATATCAACCATAGGAATTATATTAATTTTCCATATTAAAATTCCAATTTTTTTAGAATTATTTTAAGAGAAGAGTTTACTTTTAATCGGGTTTCAAAGAGTAAAGCTTCATCATTATATTCAGCAGTCTGTAAAATTTAAACCAGTTCAAAAATGTCACAATTGAGAATTAAATATAATTTAATTTGAAAATATTATCTTAGCTGTATCTGGAAAAATGTTTCGAAATCAATACGATAGCGATGTTACCTTGTGGAGTCCGCAGGGTCGCCTCTTTCAAGTTGAATACGCAATGGAGGCTGTTAACCAGGGCACAGTCACTGTTGGCCTAAAGAGTGAGGAAAACGCAGTACTTGTGGGACTTCATAAGCCACACACCGAGATGGGAGCATTGCAGCCAAAGATCTTATCCATCGATAGTCATGTGGGCATATCATTATCCGGCCTGTCATCCGATGCTCGCCAGTTGGCCTCATATCTACGCACGGAATGCATGGCTTTTAACCACTCGTATGACGATAACTATCCGGTTTGCAGATTGGTCAATACTTTGGGCAATAAGATGCAAGTGAATACACAACGTTATGACCGCAGACCCTACGGAGTCGGTCTCATTCTAGCCGGATATGATGAAATGGGCAGCCATATTTGGCAGATAATGCCGTCGGCCAATGTTTTCGATTGCAAGGCAATGGCCATCGGAAATCGATCCCAAACGGCTCGCACCTATTTGGATCGCTTCAAAGGGGAATTCCCAGTCTGCTCTAAGGATGAATTGATTTGTCATGGTCTTCAGTCCATTTACCAATCCCATTACAGTGCTGATGAACTGCGTGTTTCTATTGGAGTCGTAGGCAAAGATCATCCATTCAAAATACTTCCGAATGAAGAAGTAGAATCATATCAAAGATCTTGTCTTTTTGCCGTTAATCCAGATAGTTCACAAGATCCACATATTGATGAAAGTTAATCAAATGATTGATGTAAGCAATTTTTGCAATTGTGGAAATATTTAAAAAACTGTGTTTGCTGAAGCGCTTCTCAAAATCTCGAATACCATAACAGGGAATTGAAAATATCCGAGTAAAAATTTGAAATATAAACTATGTTCACGTTTTGTTTAATTATATTCAAATTACTTAGTACACATACACTTTTGGTAAATATGTGTTGTTTAAAAATAATATAGCAATTTTAATGTTGTTATACTTAAATCTTAAATCAATAAAATAACAATTAATTGCAAATAGCTTTCGTAAATGGTACACAAAATTGTGAAAGCGATATAAAAGGAGCCATTTAATGCTGTGGCTTTCCGTTAACTGGATACCCGCTGAAAACCGACTATATTGGACCACAATATACCAATTAAAGTGTCTGCCAGTGTGGGATAAGCACACGCTCAGAATGTGCGCCATAAAACTTTATAAAGTAAATGGCAAACAGACGCGCAAGAACACGAACAGCTTTAAAGCATATGAGCCAATAAAACTTGGGAAAAATATCAAAATATTTAAAGCTCTGATGCTGAGGGGCAGGAAAAAGAGGGAGATGTTAAGCGGTTGAGAGGTAGTTGGGGGAATCAGTGGATCAGCCATTTGCTTGGCACGCATATTTAGCGTGAACTTGTTAGCCTCCCGTCTTGCCTTGGACTTGACTGCTCCGTTAAATGGCATCCCAAGCATAACCACAGAATGAGCAGCAACGCAAAGAACAACAAATGTCAAGGATGAGTATAACTGTTAAGTGAGCAATTTTGTATCCTTGTTTGTTGTCTGCTTAGCTTGGAAATTTCGTTGGGGACGGTGTATCTTGTATTGCGCACTTTAAATAGACTACATCCATTTCTTTCAGGATATGCGCTTCTGGCTCTGATTCTGGCCAAAGGTAAGTAAACATCTTGAACATTTGGTTAGAGTGGATACCAAGAGCTAGTTTTAGCACATTTACATCTTTGGTATTAAAAACAGCGACTTACAATTACGCAGTTCAATGAGGCGTATAAATTTGCTTATACAAGTGCAAAATTTGAATTAATTTATTTATGTAGAGCTCTGAACGTTTTTATATTGAAAAATCGAAAAGCTAAAGATAGAGGACCTTTGAAATATACTACTTCATTTATTAATGTATGTTTTGTATATTTATTTTATTATCTACTAGTTTTTATAATTTATAAATGCCATTATTAAATCCTTTTTTAACTGTGGATCCTCTTTTCAACCCACAAGTCCCCTAGGAATGATACAAGCAGAATAAGTCAGAATCCTATCCTCAGTAATTTTTTCGATTGCGTGTCAAAGTTTTGGCCAGTACTGTAGTGGTTTGAGTCAATTACGATTGACAAAACAGTGTCTGTGTTTTATTTTACCGAACTTGTTTTTTACTGTCCTTTTGGGTGCAACTACAAGCATTCAATGGGATTCCGGGAATTGCTTAAAATGGGACCCCGAAATCTGAAATGAATTCGGAAAGTTGACAAAACAATTACGCTCATTGAAAACGTACTTCAATTCGGACCTCTCAATTTGATTGAATCGTGATTCTGAATGGGGGCTAGACGAGCGCAGAGCGAAACATGCCACTTAACACATAAATCCCTGAAGCCGGTTGCAAAAAATCATTCAGATAAATTTGATTGCTTGCCACCAATCCCCTTTTCACGGCAGCCTATCGACTGCGAGTCGGGGACAAACTTTTGGCCAGCACTGTCAGTTGCTTAATTCCGTTGAGGCTTAGGTCAATTGCGGCTTCTGAACTGTCTCTGCATTTCTAATTTTTTTTTATTTTCAGCTGCCCTTTTGGGTGCAACTAAAAGCAATCAATAGGATTAACTCGACGTGTCAAATACAAATAGAAATTAAACATTTTTCTTTAGTTTCTTGAAGAAAACTGATAAGATTTAAATTTTATTATTGTAGAGACGTGTGCAGTAAATTAAACTCTTCATAGTTCCTATATAAAATTATTTGAGCAAAAATCAAACTGAATTTTACAACTTTCGGCTTCTAGTTTGGTACATTAAATATTTGCAGCTTCTATATTCGCAAACCAAAAAGCATAAACAATGAGCACAGTGGCGTAGAATGTACCGTTAGAGCTTATATACAAATACCATAGTAGATTAATGTGGGCACATACTGGTTGCACTTGCAGCACTGGCCAACTTCAACATCAAGAAAACATACCCTACACATTTGCATAATGTGAGTGACGTAAGATATCTATATAATAATTATAATAAATAACTTTTTCTTTCGAATATATATATATATTTAAATATAAATATGGAGTTTAGAAAATACTACTTAAAGGATATCTTCCCATCGAGTATCCTCTCAGGCAAATTGTATTTGATTCTTACATAAATATAAATACTCAAATGAGCTGCAAATCATTTGTTATTATGGAATTATAGAGAATTTCATTTCACTTAATGCATTTATACAGGATATCTTCTAGTCATTTTACCATCTCTCACACATATTTATTATGATTGTTTATTTATGCGCAGCCCGTTCGCCTGGTCTGCAGATTCATTTTGTCCGAAATTATGCCGCAGCATATGAATATTGAATGGAGCCAAAAGGTAGAAAGTGTGTGTGTATGAGTGTAGTATGAATGTATATGATCAACTACCCGTTAAAATGTATTTATGTGCAGCAGCCATAATTCAGTAGATGATATAGCTTAGCTTTAGCGCACCATTAAAAGTTAGCCAAGTGTCGTTAAAACATTCGGCAGCCGCTCAATAAATTATATTATATACAAATTCAATAAATTTATTTTATAGGTGCTCTGGCATATTCATGCGCAAGTACTTAAGTATCCCTCTAGGGTCTACTTTTCTGTCAATTTATTTTGTGTTTACGCTAAACAAAGATTTTATACTAAAAGCATTGCAAATTATACTTTATAAGGCTTAAAACAGTCTTACATGTTTGCCTGAAAATTCTTGAAGCAAAGCTAAAGCAAAAACAAGCGAAGATATTTCTAAGAGGGAAACTTATTGAAATCAAAACGTTTTTAATTTCTGCTGAAGGTTAATTTAATACGGGCTTTTGAAAAGTCGAACTTTAAAGTACATTGTGTAAGACAGAATTCGCAGCTTGTAACTAAAGAGGGAATTAAAAAGAAATAATTTTTAAATTTAATTTTATTACAATTTTCATAATGAATTAAATCTATATGGTAATTAATTCAGGTCAGTTGCCCTTACAAATAATTCGAGCCTCATAAATTCTTTTAATGCGATATCATATCCAAACTCAATTATAAGATTAAAATAAAATATTTTTCGAAAGCTGATTGATGCAAAATTTGGTTTAATTGATTCCAGTAAGAGAACATCAACATTTGCGAAAAATTGGCAGAACAATCGTGCAAATTGAGTTCGCGCCCGAAAACAAACTTCAATAAAGTGCAAATATTTCGTTGTATAGTGGTAGACACACAATTCAATTGAAATGTGAGCCAGAATATTGGACAAGTGCTTCAATGGGGGTTAGCCGAGGACAGGGGTCAAAGCGTGCAACATGCCACTTGGCACCGACTGCAACCTAAACCAGCACGTGCACACACGGCGCCTGGGGGGAGGGTTGGCTGCTGATGTAGAGCCCAAGTTGCAATTGGATTTTTCTTCTTTTCTTTCCCCACATGTGCAACATTTTGTCATGATTGTGCAAATTGTTATTTTCCTCACGAAATTCAATAAAAAAAATACAAAAATATATATATAGATAAATTTATAAAAAAAAAGAATGCTGGAAAATTTCTTTTGCACATGTTGTAGCCGCTACCTAAAATGTGGTCAGCTCGCTTATTATGATCGCTAAGTTTTTCCGCAAAGTCTTATCTTTATCCGCTTCAAAAGTATAAGTTTTGCACAACATACATATATGATTTTTCAATTAAACACTGTTTGGGGTTTGTGTTCGCATTTGTCTTTCTTGAGAATTTATGTCCAAACTCTGTTCTTCTCTCTCATCCAATATCTCTGGCTTTTCTCAGGATAGTTTGTGGTTTTGTTGTGCCAGCCACTTGTGCATATGTAAATATTTGCAATTAAAATAATTGAGTTTTAAGTTGTCTATTAGACAAGTTTCTTGAGTACAACAAGTCATAAAGTTTTCATCCTACAAAGTTCCTAGTAACTTTTTCATTTGCTTTATTTCTTGCATTTAAGTTTCGAGTAGATGTGCAATTTATGGTGCAGAATATCAACCAAAAAATACATTTATAAATGTAATTATGTTCAAAAATTAAAGTTCAATATATGGAAAGCCAAACAAACTGAAACGTTGTCTAGTAAATCAACATGTAGAATAACTCGACATGTTTTTTGATTAGCATAAGGCAAGCTGATATTTTTGTAAATCTGCCAGCAATAAGAGTTTATCAGAGAATACCTTGAGCTATGTGTGTATATAAATATTTGGCATATTACGCATACGCGATGTATTCCCACATCACTCTCAATTACATATGTATGCTTATTACACGCAATTTGTGAGCCCACAAAACATTACATTTGCCTGTCTTGCATATAAATGATTCAAAATAGCATTCGAGAATCGATTGATTTGCTACAATGAAAGCCAAAGAACTCGACGTTTTTTTAGTTGGGTAATATAAATATTCGTTCTAGCTGGAATTCTTAGCAAAAAATTTTTATTTGTGTGGATTTTTTACTCATTTTATTGTTGATGTTTTTCTGTGTGCTATGTGGCCTGCGGGTTTCGCAGCTGTGTTCAGTTTGTCAAATTTTTATTTTCCATAAAAATGCGATATGAATAGCCATATCCTAGCTTTGCCAGCGATTGATTGGTGCTTAAAGGCTCTTGCAATACTTTACAACTGGTGAGAAAATTAACTTGAAATTATAGATAGCCTTTTTTCACTTTTATAACGGAAAATGTGTTCATGTTTAAAAAGTAAAATTGTAAAGCCAATAGAATTAAACTATGTGCGGACACTAAATAAATAACGCTAATAAAAACAAGAAATAATTTCTTTAAATAATATTTGTAAAGCATAATACGTAATTATATTATATATAAGTTAAATTTTTACAGTCATGTAAACTCGTATTCAGGCCATCAATTTGCAGAACATCTGTCGGTCGAGTTTAAATTTAGCACTTTCCTTTTCCTACCCTTTTTTAATGTCTAACATATTTACATATGAATAAACACGGTCCCAAAAACACATCAATAACCTAATATTAATTCGGAATGAGTTCTGCGGCTCAGTTTCTGTGTATGTACTTTGAAAATATTTCAAAAGGAGTTCAAAAAAAGGGTCGCAAATATGATGTGAAGCAAATATTTACTTATTTACGAACCTTGTCGAGGGCTTAACGAAAAAAACAATAAAATTCATATGAATGTGAATATGAATCAAATCCAATGGGTATCAATAAAATGATCTGGTTTAAATATACAAATTGAATATGCAAACTGTTTTTTTTGTAAATTTAACAGCTATTGAATTTATTTAAAACATGCAGTAAATGAAATATGGATATTTTCTTATTCTTCTTTTCTGTAGTTATTTTAAAAAAATTTTATTTAAACACTTAATGCAATTTCTTTTCTCTTTAAGCAATACGAATCGTGTTAAATGTTTTATTATACGATTAAGCTTTCTGGTTTACGCTGCTCTTTTGTTGATTTTTCGTGCTTTATTTTATTGCCTTGTTTTTCAATCTGTTGAATTTGGTGAACGCTCTTTGCCCCCTTAGGTGTCGCGTTAGTTATGCACCGCTGCACCATCATGTGACAAGTCACCAAAAACAAAAAAAAAATTAAGAAAAAACTTCAACAAATTCGATACTCTTACAATACCATAGGTCGATTTTTGGTGTTAAATCTGCGCTTTTGCTGAAGACCCTGGATTTTAAGCATTTTCTCTACTTTTTACTAAAATACTTTTACCCAAAATACTCTTTTCTTTTTTCAGGAGGTATTATTATTGGTATTATTATTTAATTGATAATTTGTAGGTGTCAGTTTTAACTATATTTGTGTTTATAATTAATATTGAAATTTAGAGATGAAGAAATTGACTCCGACAGCAAGTGTGTGATTGCCTTTAATTTTATTTGTTTTGTTTTTTTAATTAAATTGTCACTGTAAAATTAAGGCTGCAACGATAATATATTCTGTCGGCGTTTCATGTTTCCCTCCTGCTGTTCTTTGAGACGCTATTGACACTTTATCATACTCAATATAATTAAAATATGAGACACGTTCGCAAAACATTATGCAACGCATTTAAAATAGCCATTATTGTCTTCAGCAGAAAGTCTAGTTTTTAAATACAAAATTCATTCAACATGCACAGTCCGAATGCTGCAGATATTTTTGTAATTATTTTATTTTATCGGTACACAAATACAAGTTAATGTTCTGCTAGAGGGCTCTAGTTCTGTTTATAATATTTAAATAATTTTATGATGAAAAAATTGGAATTTGTTAGTCATATTCAGAAGTTTACTTTTCTGTCTTTTC
Source organism: Drosophila dives (assembly GCA_035042365.1). Lineage (NCBI taxonomy): Eukaryota > Metazoa > Arthropoda > Insecta > Diptera > Drosophilidae > Drosophila > Drosophila dives. The sequence goes on along the minus strand of JAWNLJ010000097.1, from coordinate 1,459,067 downwards.
TGTTCAATATCCTTGAGATATTTCATCTCATGATGAAAATATACAGAAAATACAATGTTTATAATATAATATAATTATAATTAAATTATAATGAAAAACAGAGAATTTGTATGTCATAATAAAATCTGACTTTTGATGCACATTAGATCCTATCCAATTATAAAGTATCTTGTTCAAATATATAGGACAATTGTTATTTATTTTATTCTCACAGTTACCATTATTTGTAAACAATTTTTATTCAACCCTGGTTTGTATTGCATCTTTTTAAATTGTTTTTTTAAACCAATTTAAGCACTTTGTGGGCAGTGGCATGATTGTGGTTATGAGTACTGAAAAACACATTGGTTTTAAATTGCTGATATTATTTTTATTTCAATGTGTCATTGTGGCAGCTGGTTGCTCTGAAATGCCAACGGCCACAATTCTCTGGTCATTTTTATTGAGCTTCCCGGATGTTATATTATGGATAACTTTCAATGGATTTTTACAATGCAATCAATGTAAAAATGCTGTTTCAAGTTTCGCCAGGATAGCTTTAAGAGTTAAAAGTATTGCTAGGATAATACTGCTTATTAGAATATAAACACTTTACTTATCTACGAAATTGTAATACCATCTGCAAGGGTTTATTGTATTGAACGGAGTTTCACTTGATGAACTTTTGCAAATATCGAAATAAATATTGCTGGGCTAGAAAAAATTCAAATTACAAACAAAAAAGGAACTGTTTAGTATAAATAAAAAAAACATTACTCTTACTAAATTATAATATTAATTTTATAATAAAATCTGTGACTATTGTCTTGTTTCTAAACATAATACATTTATCATCATTTTATCATTTATCTGGTATGTTTATACAAGGTACAAGTGCAAATAAATATATCTATATTGCAGCAATTTAAATAACTTATTTAGTTTGTGAATTTGTTAAAAAAATTTACAAAAATGAAATGTTTAATTTACTAGATAGGTTGTTGGCAGTTTTTAGACATCAGTTATGTTCAAGTTAAGGCATTTGGTCCAGAAATGATCAATGGTGTGATATAAGTGTGGCAGGGTATTACCAATACTGTGGTTCTCATCCGTATATGTCTGAATAAACAAATAAATTACATTCAATTTTAGATTTATTTAAAGCACTGAATACTATACGCACTTGCTCCTCGAAGGGTATATCGGCTCTTTGAAGTAGTTTGGATAATAAAAGAGAATGTTGATAATGCACATTATCATCGCCGGAGCCATGAATTAGCAAAAAGTCATGTGTCTTAAAGTTATCCAAGTGACCGAAGACATTGCTCTCAGAATACTTGACTTGATTGTCGTCCACCGTTGGCAGGCCCATATAACGCTCAGTATAGATGGTGTCTATAAGGATGTGAACAATGATCTTAAATAACGAAGCTTATTGAGGTGAAATCGGAGCTCTTACCATAATACAACCAGGAGGTAACTGGGGCCACAGACACACCACACTGAAAGATGCGGTCGTTGTCTTTTTCGAGTGTCTTGGCTGTCATATAGCCGCCATAGCTCCAACCCCAAATGCCTGTGCGATTGGCATCGACAAAGCCAAGATAATCCTGCATCCATTTGGTGACAAACAGTTGATCCTCCACTTCATGATTGCCCAAGTCATTGTTCACCGAGAACAGCAGGTCTTTGCCCTTGTTGCCAGTGCCACGCCCATCGATGTAGGCGTATATAATATCTCTCGTGGTGGTAACAAACGCCTCATAGCCAACGGTAAAAGAATTCGTAACGCGCACCGAATTGGGTCCAGCATAAACATTGACAATCATCGGATATTTCTTTTTCTCATCGAAGTTGGGCGGCAACGCCAGCTTGGCAATGCCAGAGCTGCCATCCGCAAGAGTGACAGTAATGAATCTATAGGTGGGACGCAGCTTTGTCGCCAAATTGGCCCGATAAGCAGGATTCAGTTCCCAGTCGCTGATCTTCTTGTGGCTGGGCGTGTCGACTTTAAGGATTTCCGTATAGGCCGGATTGGGTCCGTTGCAGGTAAGCGTATAAAAGGAGTAGGATTTGCTGAATGTGGCACTGGCCGAGCGGCATTCAACGCCGTCGACATCAACCTGATCGCAGCTGAGGCAATCGGTATTGCTGTACACATGGTATTGCGCCGGATCTCCCAACTGAGTGGCCTGATAATAACTGCAAAAAGTAAATAAATTCATTAATCTTCAATATCATCAAACGATTGTTTTGTTTCGCACTCTGCTCTACAAAATGGGTATAATAGAATTGGATTTTTTTAAAGTTGGTGTCGTTGTTTGAATTCTATTATTAAATTGTATTTATCAAATAAGGCGAAGAATTAATATTCTGATTGCGATGGGCCATCTCAATGCATGTCCTCGTCCACGGTGCTAGATTTTCATTGAATGACTAATGTATAAATAGATTAGTTAACAATAATTCAATACAAATATAATATGGGAAATGGAGAATTATTATTGAATTTTGTATAACATTCAATTTGACCAACAGTGAATGTGTGTAAAAAATGTATTAGTCAAAGTTAGTCTAAGTTAATCCTTAGAACGCCAGTAGAATTACAAATCTGAGTTTCTCCAATTAGAGTTGCATATCTGTATTTCTTTTTAAATTGTTATACCGGGTAGAGAGTATTGAGCAGTCGTGAAACTCCGACAGAAAAGTTGAAGTTTACTTAAAAACTTAAGTACACTTACAGCTTATCATTGGCCTCATCATAGCCATAGACATTGAGCACAGTGAATTCCCCGCGACGCTTCCAGATGTTCTCGCCCGTTCGCAGGTTGAGATTCCACACCTGATACCAGTTATTAATGAAGTAAGCAAAGATACAGTTGAGGCCATCCTTGAGGCACTTGGGTGTGCTCATGGCCACCCAGCCGTTGGGTTCTTCAATGCGCTTTACCTCCGCACAGATGCCCAGATGGCTGCAGCTTTGGAGTGAGGCCAGATTCTGGCGACGGTTCATCCAGGTGATGAGCAGATGACTGCTGTTCGACCAGACCACATTTTGGAGAATGTGATCGGAGCTGACAATCTCTACAGGTGCGTCAATGCGTTTCATATTGCGATCATTGTCAGTCAGATCATAGACACGCAGATAGACAATCGGATTGGGTGTGCCCGATTTGGGATACTTGAGCTCCTCTTCGTGTGGATACTGGGAATAGCCATTGGCACTATCGCCGTACAGGAAATACTTAAAAGTCTGCACTTTGGTATCATCGAAAAAGCCAACGGCCAGTTTGGTGCCATCGTCCGACCACCACAGTGCGCTGCCACTGCTTAGCACTTCCTCCTCATAGACCCAATCGGGCACACCATTGTAGACAATGCCATCCTGGCCATCCTCCGTGATAGCTATCTCCATATTCTCCGCGAAATGTATGTACACATTGTTCAGGTAGACGTAGGCCAGTCGACCCTTGAGTGGTGACCATCCACAATACTGCAGCTTCTCACCCTTGTGTACCTTTATAGTTGCATTCGTGGCTATATCATAAACATCGTATTGCGCCACGTATGAGTGACGAAACTTCTCCGTCAAATTGTGACGTACCAATATTTTGGTATTGTCCGGCGAGAGCGTAAATGTGGCGCCTCTATAGGAATTCTGAAAATGTAAAAAATAACCATCAGTTAATATATATCTTATATTGCATTTAACTTGTGACATTTTGAATGTTAACTTAGCTATTTATATTTATTTTATTTTTTATAATTTCTCTTTAGGCATGTAAGCTATAATGTCTATATTATATAAACAAATATATTAAATAATTGTCAATAATGCATGTACCAAAAAAGTGGATTCCAGAAAAATTTTATCCATCTGGGTAGCCGCATTGAATTTGTGAATGGATCTATCGCTGGCAGTGTAATAGAACTCCTCATCTGGGAATAATTCAATTTTAATTGGTTATTAGCCGTGTTAAGTATTAAACAAATGAAATAAAATCGATGTTAACAAAATGTTGTATAATATATTAAAAATAGTTAACCAAGTTAATCAAAAGAGAACGTTACAATCGGGCGTTACCTACTGCGATTTACCAGCTGATTACAGATAGTAACGAACCTTCCTTTTTTTGGTAACAGGTTCACTTAAATTACGTGGTATATATTTTTTGGGATCGGTGATGGGCTTGGGCAAAAATTGTTTTCGAGAATTTTGAAGGTGGGCGATAGCAGGGTTACGACTACATTCAAAATTTAGTGACTCTATCTTGTAATAAGTGGAAAATATTCGCATAGATAGGGGGAGTCTGCAAATGTATATACCTATCTTTGGGTGACTATATTATTATATATACGTAAAGACTTCGCCAATATCCCACCAACCAAATTTGGTGACTCTTGATTTGTAAAAATTAATAGAATTCCCAGCCCCTTAGATGAAGTAGCTCTCAAATTTGTACACTTTGTCTGACGTGTGCACAGATAATTATATGTTCTACGTTTCAAATCTATATCAGACGGACATATAAAAACTGTATGTATTATTATTAAAACAAAAAATAAATAATAATTACTTGATTGAAAAAATTATTTTAAAATGAATTATTAGTTATAAAAATAGTTTATGAAAATGTTAATTTAAAATAATTTAATCGCTATTTAAACTTTAATAGATACAACACCTTGTAAATTTGAAATAAATAAAAAATACTTTTTTTATTACGTTTATTATAGCTAAAACTAAAATCATATTGATAAGCATTATAATTATTAAAGAAAAATCAATATATACATAAAGTCGTCTCCTTAAATTCTCTTCAGAAAAGGATTAATTAAAAATTTACTTTCACTTGTATTATGAAGCTAAAAGATAGACCAATAAACGAATATAAAATCAAAAAAAAATAAATAAATAAAAATAAAAAAATTAATAAATCATAAACATATAGCATAGGTAATTTATATTATGTTATCAATATGGAAATTAGGAATTCGTAGAAAAGCGATAAATTTGTTAAGCACATTTTAGTAAATTATGACTTGTGATTAGTAGTAAAAATTATTTCTTATGGACCTAGGCATTCAACTCATAATAAGTATATGGTTGGCAGCTGTCACATAAGACTTTAAATTTATGTTCGCTTGATAAACTAAACCCGTGTATACTTAAAGTATTAGTAAATATATTGTTTTATTGTACTCGCATGACTGTTTGCAATTGTTTGAGCCACAAAGCTTGCCAAAATTCAATTACCAATGCTGATTAGGTGGTTATATAATTGGTTTTTTGGCAATTGCCCAACTGAAAGCCACTGACGGAAACTGAAAACTGTTCAACTTTAAAAAGTTTGTAATTGTTATAATTTAATCTGGTAAAATTATATATATTTAATGATAGTTGCACATAAAAAAAGTAAGGATTAGAGAATCATTGAAAAAAATAAAAATAAATAAGCAAATAATGAAACCTGTCTTTGAGCACATATTTTTTGTAGCATTGGATCTTGAGCTTCATAAAAAAAGTCAGCTTAAGTGCTGACATTTCCGACAGCAGTGAAAAATAAGTAAATCAATAGCAGTGGTAGATACTCTTTTTAAACTGTAGATTCTAAGGGCTATCTAGGAACGGTCATTGCAACAAAACGTTATTCGATTTCCCAAGTTAAGATAAGCCAACAGGTAGATAAGATTACTGGCTCTTATTGTACGATTGGCAATTAAAATACTTTTTTTATGATGCCTTCAGATAATGTATATGTAGTGGTAAAACTCGTGATTAAGGCAAATTAAATTAACGCAGATAGAAAATATGCTTTTAAATTAACTTTTAACTTATTAGTATTTCTTTAAAATTATACATTCATATTTTTAAATTTAATGTTAACGATTGACATTTATTATTATTTATCATTATTAGCTCCTGATTAAACACAAAAATAAGATTTTTGGATTCAAAATCAAATGTTGATTATTATTCATTTTTTTTATTTTTATATTTCTGTGGAATATATAAATATCATAAAGTTCTCATTAATAACGAAATTTTGTTTTAACATGCTTTAACCAATAATCACATTTTGTCGAGTGCATTACAAACATACATAAGTTTATTTATATATATATATATTATTTTGCTATTCAGACCACAAAAGCACACGCATTTTCAGCGTAGCTTGATAAGAAATCTCAAGCTGGGAATTTCATGAACGTACAAACACGCACACACACACCCACGCACACACGCAAATGCACACTCACGCATACACACAAGCACAGAATTAACTGTGTGGGAAAAGCACATTCAAGGGGGGATTCAGGAGTTGATAGCAAGCACAACAAGAAATCACACAGGCATCAAAACAATGTGCTACAACAACAAAACAAGTCTACTCACCTGTTATCCAGGTACCGTTGAAGCCACGAAGGCCGGCGGAGCCGTAAATCGCCTCGGTTAATTCCCAGGGAGTCTTTAAATCATCCGCACTGAATTTGATAATCGCAGCTTGTGCGAAGCTGAGGCATGCGACCAAACACAGCAGCAAATGCAATTTAACATGTTGCATTTCGCGACACAATTACAACTGCAACAACAATAAAAAGCGCAAACAACACAAACAATTCTAAACTTTTTTACACGCAAAAGCGAAAGTGAGAAGAATTTACGACTTCGCCTTTCAAAAACAAAAACATTTACGCTCGGCGGCGGAATGAAACGAACTAAATTCAATTGAATTCAAAATCAATGGTAATCAGCAATTAACGGCAACGACTGAAAACAGGTTGCGGCAACAAAAATATTGGCGCTTAAATACCCTGCATAAAACTGAACATATCTAAAGTAACATTCTACATTAAGCAGCTATTAAATCTAAAGCAAAGCTGAATAATATCATTATTATATTCACCTATTATATTTGAACAGGTGTCACTCTTGTCCGGTTGTTTTGTTTACAGGGTATCACGAACAACAAGTGAGTTGACGACGCAGCGCACTTTTTTATTGTTGAACAGTTACTCTGCGTAACAGGCAGGGTTGGTGTATTCTATTGATATCGGTACTTGTTATCGATCACGTTATCGGTACCAGCTTCAGCTTAACTATTTTAAAATAGAACGTTCTTTATATTATTATTTGCCAATTAAAGTAAGCCGGTATAAATAAATTTTCTATGGCAATGTGAAGCAAATGTTTTCTATTCGCTGTTAATGAAAAATTTCAATCGATTTAAGCTCACTGCATTTAAAGTTTTTAACATAATTTTCTTATAAGAGTTAGGGACATAACCGGATTTATATGGACCTAAATTTTAAAAATGTATTTAACGAACCAAAGCTAATATTTTTAAAAATACTTTTAAAATTCAGTCGGATTTTTTTTTTTAGCAGTTTTGTGATTTTAGTTATTTTGCGATTAGCAGTCAATTTTACAATCTTTATTAAGAGTTATGCTTAGTGTTATAAACCGAGTTTGCTCGTAATATACTTCGGGTGAAAACATATATATATAATATATATTTATATATAAGGTTGACAACATTAAATCATCTCGTTTCGTCAAATGCTGCCTAAGTTTACAAAATTACAATTCTTTTTTAAAAATTTTTTTTTTCCATTTTCTTTCTAATTTCTTTTTTTTTCTTATTTTCTTTTTCGGTTTTTCATTTTAAAATCTAGTTTAAGTGGTAAACAGAAAACGCTATTGGGGTTCGGCATATGTATTTATTTATGTATGCACGTAAATTGAAAGGTGATTCTACTGTGCCGGTGGAGGCGGTTGTTGTTGTTGCTGTTGTTGCAGGGATGGCAATTGCATTACACGCGCCAGGATGTGCGCCTGCTGCTCCAAGTATTTGGGAAAGAACGTCTGCAGCAGCTCCACCTTGCGCTCCTCAAGCTCGAGGCGCTGTCGCGAGATTTTCGTTTGTTCCGCTATTAGTTGATTCTTTCGACGAACCTCCTCCAAGTAGAGCGACTCCAAGGAGTCAGCAGCCGGCGGATTACTCGAACCAAAGGGTCGCCCACGTTTCCGTGGCGTGGGTGTTGGTGTCAGAGCATTGCAACTGTTGCTGGTGGCAACAACCGAGGGCGGTTGCATGTTCGCAGCACCATTGCTGTTGTTGGTTGCAACACTAATTGTGTTGTTGGTGCTGTTGATGTATGCCACGGCTGTAATGGCCTGGTGATTTATGGACGACGAGGTGGAGGCAACATTGTTGCTGCTGCCGTTGTTGTTGTTGCTATTGTTGCTGTAATGTCCACTGCCACCAGCATAGCTCTGCTCGTAGCCAGGCTGAAACTGTTGCTGATGCTGCTGCTGTTGTTGCTGCTGCTGCAGTTGCTGTGGCGTTTGCAGCTCGAGCAACTGGCTGGGCTCGGCTGGTGAATACTGTTGCATCTGCTCCTGAAATGGCAACGAGCGATAATCCTCATCATCGTATTCCTGTTTGATATCGTCATACTGATCCGTAAACAATTCCGTATTAAAGCTCAAGCTGCTATTGTTGTTGTTGTTGTTGTTGCTGCTATTGCTACTGATATTATTATTACTGTTGTTATTGTTGTTGTGGCTGCTGGTGTTGTTGCTATTGTTGCTGTTGTAGTAATTATTGCCCACAGACTCCGCTGTCAAATTGAGCACCGATTGCTGGCCCGGTTGTTGTTGCGACTGTTGTTGCTGCTGCTGTTGTTGTTGCTGTGGTTGACGTTGCTCATCCTCGCGTGGTGGCGACACATCTCGATTGTTGAGCAGCACATCGGGTGGCAGCGGTTCTGCATTCTTCGGCCTGTGTATGTTCTTTAAAATCCGATTAACAATATCGTACTTCTTCCAGCGCATCGGATAACTCGATGGATCACTGTGCAGTTGTTTTTTCACACTCCTACAAGGATAAACCAAAGGTAAACTTACGCCTCCTTCCTCGCCTGCTATATTCAACCTCAACTTACCGAAATTTGGCCCTCGTCTGATTAACCTTCATTTGTATCTCCTCGGGCTTCACGTCAACGGAGTAACGTTCACGTAACTCTTCGGACCATTGTCCAAAGAAGATAGTGTTCTTGCCGTTGCGCGTGAGACGCCAGTTCTCCCGGCCCCAAATCTCGTAGAGACGCTCCTCCTCGCTGGGTGTCCAATAGCGTCGCGCCTTCTCCTTGGCCTTCACCTCCAACAGCTCCTGGCTGCCACACATATTCCCATCTACTTCGCTGGCTTCTGGTTTCTTATTATTTACTCCTGCGCTGATCGCAGTGCTTCCTCCTCCTCCAGCACCGACAGCAAGATTCAGCGACAAGTTATCGTATTCCATGCGAACGATGGCCGGCTTTGTTTATTGTCTCGAAGCGTTATTCACCTGACTCTCCTGTGCATCACTGCAGCTCGCTTATAGAACAATTTACTGCATTTATTCAACAGAAGCTTCAGTTTTTCACGTAGAAAATCAACAATTAGGGATGGCTGCGAATATCGATTAGGCAACGACAGCGATAATTGCAATTCGATTGCAGTCTTCTTTTAACACGATTTTTTCTTTAGAAACTTTCATCACTTAGGGAATTATTGTATATATATACACTATAATGTTGGTTTTAATTTGTACTCAATTTGTGCTTAATTAAATTCAAGTCCAGCCGGTTTTGCATGTAAACATCGATATTGTTTGTATACTGTTAAAACTGTCCATCCACAACAATGCTTGTACCCGGAACAGTGTTACCGTTGGCAAGCAAACATTGAAATACATAAAAATACTAAAAGGTATTAGTGGAAAAACTTACCAAAAATTAAAATAACCTGTACAAAGGTACATGTAAAAGAGAAAGAATTTAATTAATATTTAAAATAAGAATATATGCTGAACAACTAACCAACAAGCAAAAAGAATAATAATGTCAATAATAAAAAAATATATATATTAAATTAAATATTTGGTAAATGGAATTAATATATATAAATCTATTTACAATCGTTTTTAATGAAGCTCCCTTTAATTATAATTTAGTCAAATTTATTCATTCACCCCTAACCTATCGACTACCAGATTGCCATCGATAGAAAATATTTTGCCATTTCTATCGTTTTACAGCCAATACCCATCTCTATTAGAAATTTTATACGCTTTTTTTGTATTGCGAATTAAAACGCAACTTGGCATAAATAAGCGATACGGAGAACGAATTGAAAGTGAGTAAAACACATACTCTAAGAAATCCACAGATTTGCTTTAGATTGGAGCGCAGTTCTCTTTCCGCTCATCGACTGCCTGTTCCAGACAGTTGGAACGGTTACCACACCCCATAACATTGCCCAAACGGAACTGAAACGCTTCGATCAGCTGAAGTCAAAACTGCGCAAAGAGCTTTCCAACTTACCCGGTTTTAGTCGCCATGTTTCAAGGTTCCCGAATTCGAACAAGATCCGAACAGTTTCTCATTTCTCGAGGTACAGCAGCAACAGCACGAGCCTCTGTCAAATTAATCACCGATTTCTGATCCGGTTGTTGTTGCTACTGTTGATGCTGTTGCGACTGTTGTTGCTGCTGCTCCTGTTTTTGCTCCTCCTTACCTGGTGGCGACACATCCCGATTGTTGAGGAGCACATCGGGTGGCAGCGGTTCTGCATTCTTCGGCCTGTGTATGTTCTTCAAAATCCGATTAACAATATCGTACTTTTTCCAGCGCATCGGGCCTCGTTTGATTAACCTTTATTTGTATCTAATCGGGCTTCACGCCAACGGAGTAACCTTTCACGTAACTCCTTGGACTGGCCAAAGAAGATACACATATTCCCATCCAATTCACTGGGTCTGCGTTCTTATAATTTACTCCTGCGCTTGTCGCAGGAAATATTCATAAGTATGCACTAAAATGTTTCTGGTCTAAGAACTTGTGGGATGGTTCGAATGGGGCTGAGCTGAGGCCACCAGGCGGGTCGCGGGTTGCGGATAGCGAAAGACCTCCACCTAGGGAGGTTAGCTGCGAAAGTTCGAGATTCCTCGTAAATAAGCGAGGTCAGCAGGCCCCAGACTTGAGGCAAGGAAGTGTGATCGGACCATCCCGACCAACACGCCCGGCATTCAATGCAGGAAGGCAAGTTGGACAGAGGCCAAGAAAGAAGGAGGAGTTTCTACCACTATGTGGTCAACCCGGTGGGCTGGATGACCCGAACCGGCGCAATCTCTGCGGTTCGCGGGTCAAGTGGTATCTTAGATACCTCCAACAGGGACTCGCTCCCGATGAGGCCCTCCAGAAGGCTAAGGAGCCAAGAGAAGTTGTTACGGCACCTGCCACCAAAAGACCCAGCAGCACTCTGATGCCACCGGTGAACCCCCCTAAAAGGATGTGTCCCGTGCCTAAGGATGTTGCACGAGGTCCAGCAGTGGTGCATATGCCGGAAAAGAGGAGTCTGTAATGCCTGGATATGCGTCCGAGCACGTCATATGGGGTGGCCATGAAGCCGAGCTCTCCACCCACCGAGACTCGCCCGACATATGCGGCGTTATCTAAAAAAGTTAAGGCAGCCGTGTTACCTGTAAAATTCCCCCAGGTATTGCTTAGTCACGGAGAGTTGCATCCGGTGGATCCGACACTCCGTTTTGATTATAGGCTGGGAGACGACATACTGTTGTCCCACAACATTACACTGTTCTGTCCCAGATGCGAGGGACGGTCTACTGAATCCTTGCTGGCCCTTCTAAAGAACCAGAACAAAGTGGATACTGAATCGTGGAAGGTTCTAAATAGAAGAATTGAGGGACCCCTCCTAGTTATCGGCATAGATGACATATCCAGGAACATAATAGTCGAGGCAGGGCACCAGGTCTTCTTCCGTTTCGGGACTATCCCCGTAAAAGGTCTGAAAAAAAAGATTGGTGGGAAAATGCAGCACACCGCAACAAAGATGCCCCCAACCGACGGACGGGGCAGTTACCCACCACAGTCCGCCGACTTGTTTAACGATCTAGCTGAAGACGAGAAATTTTCGGAGGTGATGCTCGAAGAGCTTTGGGATACAAAGCACGAGGACATACCCATGTGCTCACAGCAGATGGAAGAGGCAGCTGCAGCAGACGAGGACGAAATGACGAAAAAAGGTTCGCTACCAACTCAAAATTTGTCTGGGATCGGAGAGATCCAGCACCCAGAGCATTATGATAAGGAAGAGTGTTAACTTTACTATCATTTCAGAATTCCTTACCAGAAACCACATTCCAATAGCATCATTGGAAACGCGGTCTCTAGAGTAGTAGTGTCTGCGTACTTTGCAGGAGGCGGAGGCTGCCCACCACCAGAATAGAGGAACTGGTGGAGTACTGCAGGTTAGAGGAGATGCCTGTAATAATCGGATGCAAAGGCGCACTACACAACTTGACGGGTGAGTACTTTACATATTATACATTTAAATGTAATCTAGAACTCGGTAATGTCAGATATACACCGACATTTATAAATAAAACCAGGGAGGAGCTCACCAGCCTCACCTTAGGGACTGGCATATCTACGTCTACGTACGAATCTACGTCTGTTTATAGGATCATCTTATTTAAACTAAAATTATATATTGTTTATTAATTAGTTAACAATAGCATATTTGGGCCACGGTTTACTCCTCACCCCATCAGGAAAATACAAATTAGCGGTCTAGCCCCCGGATACATACCGAGCGCATGGAGAAGAGCTACCTTTATCTTTATCACCAAAGCAGAAAAAAAACAAATCACCAACCTAAATTCCTTTACACCCATCAGCTTACTAGATGGACTACTTAACAGAATTGCCACCAGGGCTAAGTAATGTCAGGGTTACGTCGACTACATTGTTATCATAGCATGAGTAAAATTTGCAGACTCACTTTGTGATGTAGTCTAGTCAAGCCATAGAGAGGCTGAACTTTCAGATCAACTTCCCTTTTTACTGCACACACAATACGACTGCAACCTAGAAACGTACACTTACAGAGATGACATCGGATCTGGGCAGAGACACCAGCTCTCTGACAAGCCAGAAGTTTTTTTGGTGGTTTAAGCAAGTTATATCCATTGGGAAGAACAGACATAGAATACTGACAAGAAACTGTAGACTAAGAAGCCGCCTAATTATTTATTTATAATTAAAGTTTGGCGAAACAAGAAAGAATCCTCAATTCAATAGCAGAGTGTGTCGCCTTAACCTAGTGATGCATGTTATGAAATACAAAAACTTAAGAACTGGGGTTGATGGAGTACCTACAGGCTCAGAAGAGAAAATGCTTTAATAAAAATCGTATCTTAATTTAAATAGTTTAAAATAAAAATAATATATATTATTAAATTTATTTGCATCTGATGATAAAAATATTTGGTTTTTAAAATTAATATATGAATGAATCGATTCATTCATTCATCCCTTAACTGGTATTATAAATATTATGCATATTGTATAATTCAGCAAAATTTAAAATAATATTCATAAAATCTCGGCCATTTACGTATACTCGAGCATTGCTCTAGTAAAATACATCGTTATATAAAATATCGACTACTCGATTGCCATCGACACTAAACATTTTGCCATCTCTATCGTTTTACAGCCAATGCCCATCTCTATTAGAAAATTTATCTACAATTTTTATATTGTGAATTTAAGAGCAACTTGGCGAAAATGAGTGATCCGGAGAACGACTCGAAAGTAAGACGCTGTCCCAAACACATGCGATTGCGCTACTACACCTCTTACGAGGAGGCTACCATCGTCAAAGTGTGGCGCGAGCACCTGCACGAAATCACCTCGTACAGCGAGAATTTGTCCATATTTCGAGAAATTGCATTTGGCTTGCAGCAGCATCGGATTCGGCTTAACAAGCAGGAGGTGCGGCGTCGCATCAGCAGTTATCGCAACAAATACCTGTGAGTAGAACACACACAATAAAAGCACTCTAAGGAATTCAGGGGATTTGTTTTAGATTGGAGCGCAGTCGCCTGGAAAGTGATCCGCAGTACAAATCCGAATGGCGTCTTTTTCCGCTCATCAACTGCCTGTTCCAGGCAAGTCAAACGGTCGCCACGCCCCAGAACAGTGCCCAAACGGAACTGAAACGCATCGAGCAGCTGGAGTCAAAAGTGCGCCAAGAGTTGACCAACTTGCCCCGTTTTAATCGCCATGATTGCAAGACCATCAAATTCGAACAAGATCCGAATAGTTGCCCCTTTCTCGAGGTGAATCAGCAACAGCACCAGCCACAGCCCTTCCACTTCGCCCGCATCAAGGCGGAAGTTAAAGAGGAACTGGAGACAATTCCAACGCTGCCCGAAGAGATACGCTTTCCGTTGACGCCAGCGAATCGCATAAAGCAGGAGCCACTACTGCTGCCCGTGACAGCCTTAGAGCAATCACTCTCTACCGGCTTGGACTCGAATTCGGTGTTCTATTTGCGACGGCCGCGTCGTCGCTCGATTATGCCGCGAACGGGAAGCATAACACTTGCCCAGATCGAGCAGCTTCAGAAAGAGAATGAGCTGCTCGCGGAGCAGCGAGACGCGGATCTTGCCGATCTGGAGCTAAAAGAGTGCCAGTACCAGCAGTTGGAGCAGAACTTCGATATGTGGCTACATGAGCAGGAGGTCCAGCTCAACTATCTTGATACATATCTCGAGAAGTGAGGAACTCCTTGGATTAATTTTTAATCATAGGTTAAATGAGGAGTTTATAGAAAGTAGAAATAAACTTGAGCTTTACTTTGGAGCTGCTTCCAATGAACACTTTTTGATCTCTAGCGCTCCTTCTTTTTAATTTTATTTAGTTTAACAAAAAATTAGGTTGATAAAGTAATATTTTGTTTGTAATTAAACCAATTGTGATGAAATATTCAAGATCCTTCTGATTTCAAATCATCTGTTTTCAATTTGGCAAATAGCTATTTAGTATTAATTTTCTTATATTTCAATGTTTGCATTTGTATTCATATTTTATAGACATATGAATGAATCTCCAACTAATAAAAAATAAATGAAGAAAATGGAATTAAATTTATTATTAGTTTAATTTTTAGATATTTGTGTTAATCTACTTAAAATTTTCTTTTAAATTTTACATTCCTTCAAATTAGTTTTAAGTGTGCTTACGAAAAGAGACTCACCTTAAATTAAACCGGATGCTTTGGATTTAAAATATTCTGTTTTGAAATTGGCAATTGGTAATTATTTAACTTGTATATTAGTTATTTTAAATATTCTTAAGACATTCACAATTCACGTCCTCTCTAATATAATCATTATTCTTTTCTATGAGCAACCTTTTTTGGTATTTAATAGTATTTGGAATACGGTCATACTGCTTGTCGTTTTTAAGGAATTGCGTTCAGCACATTGTTTAGTTTCCAGTTATTTATTAAAATGAGTACTGGCATAATAACGAACACAATTCGCATGCTGCGCATAAGCAGCCGCACCATCAAATGGCACAAACCCACACTGATTGCAGTGCGTCAATATGGTAAGCTAAAAAAACTGGCAGATTTCATAACAACCGGCAATAAGTACATGAATGTAAATGTATCGATACTTTTAAGCTACACCGCCGAAGCGTTTCTACAAAACGACCAACGTTCTCTGCACGGATGCGGGCTATGAGGTGACACTAGATCATCGCAAACTGAAAACGCCAAATGGAACGTTGTTTACAGTTAAAAGTGAGCCATTGGCGATTGCCGTTGCCACTGAATTCGACAGCCAAAAGGATCACATTGAGCGCTCCCGGATGCATATTTCGGCATTATGCTTCACGGCTATAGACAATCCCAATAAACTCACCAAAACTGATATGGTCAACTATCTGCTGAATTTTTCTGTGACTGATACGGTGCTCTTTCAGTACGATGTGAGTTACACAAGGAAAATTATATGATCGATACATTTATCATTATCAATATTTTTAATTGCAGGACGAGAAGGATCTGCAGGAGTTACAGTGCAACGAGTGGGACCCAGTGATTCAGTGGTTCAATCAGCGTTTCGAGACCAATCTGCAGAAGACAAATAATATAACACCGCCTCAGGTCACCGCAGACGATAAAATAAAAATTGCCAAACATTTTCAATCGTACAACCTCGAAACTCTGCATGGTAACACCTTATCCCCCTTAAATTGCATATGTAACCATAGTTATTTTTCTGCTAGGCTTCATTTTTGCTGTGGACACACTGAAATCGATTGTGCTTGCATGTGCCGTTATTGAGCAAATGATATCAGTGGAGAGAGCAGTTGCCTTATCGCGCCTCGAGGAGGAATATCAGCTGAAGTTCTGGGGACGTGTCGAATGGGCTCACGACTTTAGTCAACAGGAGTTGCAAGCACGCTTGGCAGCCGCTGTGCTCTTTGTACATCTTAATTGTTCCGAGAACTTTGTTAAAGAAAAATTACTATTATAGAACTTAAATTTGTTTGTTTGTTAAACTTAAATCATTTTTAAATTACTAGAAACTATCGAAAGCAGCCCCTTCTCTTTACAGATATCTGGCAACACCAGGGAGCTGTTTAAAGATTGCACTGCTTTACACTTGGCGCCTATTTTCAACACACTTTCATCTTCTGCTCTAACGTAAATAATGAGCGTTTTGCTGGTAAGGCAAACGTTACCATTGACGAAAATTTATAAGCAGCCCGTGTGCTTTACGCTTCCCCATCTACACTCCCTTCCGTTTCTCGTTCCCAAATTATTTTGTTTCTTCCCTAATGCATAAGTGAACGTGTGTGTGTGCACACGACTCACTTGTTTGTCTATACACAAATGTACAGTTTTTTCTTATTCTTTTTTGTAAGCCTTGTCATTTATCTGCTGTTTGCTTTGATTTTTATCGCAGCATCTGCTGATATGGATAATCATCCATAAGCAACGAGTTCTCAGTTGATTTTCAGACTTTCCTTTGTAAAGTTGCAGTTTAATTTGTGTGTTAATTGTTAAATTTTTTTGTTCGTCTTTAAATATGAGGAGAAATGAAGACACGCCAATTGTGACGTAAGTTAAACAGATGGACAAAAAGGGTACAAAAGAAGTTGTAATATTGTGCAAATTTTTAAGACTAAAAAAAATCTTGGATAAATTAACATAAAGCGTCGGCAAGTCGCCAAATGAGCTGCTGATTTGTTAAATAGGCGTAAAAGGGACAGACTGTCGCCAAGGAGCGTGGGATCAGCGGCAACTGTCGCCGCTGCAGGTGTGTATATGTGTGTGCGAGAACGGAACGGCAAGAAGGGAGAGCTTATTGTGCAAGTTGCTACGCAGTTTTTTTCTTTTGCCAGCTTCTCTGTTTTTTTTTTTAGTTTTTTTCTGTTGCTGCAATTGCGTTGCAAACTTGCAGAGCAAGTAGTTTAGCGCCATTTGCACTTTCCGTAGTAAAAATTACCAAACCTTCTCCCCCAACTTCACACGCACACATATACAGCAAACTTATCAACGGGCACATCAAATATAAGGCCACTCACACGCACACGTATATGCATGTATGTATATGTGTGTACGCTATTGTCGTGTGCCCTGATGGTAGGCATGCGAATAGGGGTCGTGGCATTAAGTAGTCGCCGTAGTTTGGTTTAAGTAACAAAACTTCAAATTGAATTTTTCGTTACAGTTTTTCGCTTTAGCACCTATCAAAAAAAAAAACCTTTTCATGCGCTTTTTTATTTCCACTTCTCATTACGTGCATTCGGTTACAGTGCTTTTGATAGAGGGATATGTTGCGCTTACATTGTGTTAAAGTTGAACACCGCACTTGGCAGCCATCAAGCAGCTTAATTCCTTTTTTTGCTTTTATCCTGGCGCCATCTGCAGTAAAAAAAGTCAAAATACAATCAGTAGCATCGCACTATAGGTACTTGATCATTCGATATGCAGCATATAGCCATTTCACTCACTCTAATATTTACAGGCGCAGCAGCAATTACGGGACGACACCAACACTGCAGTCTACGGAGCAAGGCGGCAATGGCAATAACAACAATATGCCGACACCAACGCCCTCGCAGATTTTTTGTTTACACGGCCGATCGAACAACGTTGAAGTCGAGGGTGAGTTTCTATGCAAAAAAAGTGATAGAGAAGAGAGCGGCACTTTACGTGTCGATTTTAATCAGTTCACAACGATTTGTCGTTATTCATAAATTATAAAGTAAACGCAGCAGGCAACTTCATTCTGCAGCAAAAAACAAATATACTAAAAAAGAGAGACCGAAAAAGAGAGAAGAAATAAACAAGTAAAGGCAAAATTAGTTTATACAGCATTTTTCGTCCAACTTAATATTATTATTGTTATTGTTGATGTTCTTGATGAAGTTGGTGATTGCTCAGTTTAAGTTTGGAAATCGAAAATATTTTGCTTGTTCATTTTGTGTGTATTACCCGGAAAGCGCGCTAATTGACAGACGTCACGGAAATGGAAATGAATGGCGACAGCCGTGTTTATCGACAGACGACGAAGAAAACAAAGCCGATGAAGATGTCAAAGTCGCCGGTACGTTTAGAGGAAGTCCATCTGCCTGCTGCCTACGGTGAGAAACTGTCTCGAATACCCCCAATCCACCATCCACTACCCCCACACCAACAAGAATATATGGCAAAAACCTAGAGATGGGCACGTGATAAATTAAGATTGAGTACTAATAATTTAGTGTGGTGCTAGTCGCTATAAAATAATCTCGATTTTAGTAGTTTTTATCGCCGTTTAATTTATATATCAAAGTATATAATTTCGTTGTTAACACTTATGATAAATTATGAAATTCACATTTTTGCAATATTAAGTGAAAAATCGTAGACGAACCCATATAAGTCAGCCAAAAATGTTCGAATTGGCTACAAATCCCCTAACGCCTTGTCATCAATCAGTTGATGGTTTTCAACTTGGTCGCAAATTTGTGGCAACAGCAGAAGCATCTGTGGTAGCTTGGCAGTAATCAAAATTTATGTTGGACCGCTGCTTGACTATTGCCGCATGCCATAAATTGCCAAGAACTGGCTCATAACTTACGTGTGACAACGCTGCCAAATAAATGAACGCCTCAATTTTCTATATACGAAATGGTCAACGCAAGCTGGAAACAGCTTCCAGCTCCCAGTTTCGATCAAGTCGGGTGTTTAATTTCCTCTTCGATAAGTAAACATGCAGCATGCTGCATGCGGCATGTTCGTGAAAGCGCCGTTTTTCGTTTGGCGTCTGATTGGATTTATTGGTAGGCGAACGACCTTAAATGACATTTACATCACCGTCTAGACGGAGTTGCTGTTGACACCAATCTCGGCCTCCCCGCCAATATCAACTGCACAGCAGACGACGCTCGCTTGTTGCCCAATCAGCTAACTACAATAATGAGCCAAGCATGTAACTATACAGTTATCACGACTAACTAGGTGTCCATCCAACAGGAGCCAGCTGCGACCATCTCGTGAATCGCAATCTGGCAATACTATCAACGACAATAGGTATCAATTGCATTCCATCTGTAGTTGTTGGCTGTAGTTGTTGGCTTTGCTTTAACTCTTAGCGATGGATTTGCACAAACTCTTCGGGCTTAGCAAGTGTGAATCTTAATACCCTGTAAAACAATGGCTATGAGATACTATGTGCCTAGCATTTAGTTAATTGAATATTTAATAATACAAAAAAACTGTTATTCGATTTGAAGAATTTTACTATGTTTTATCTTAAAGATTAAAAATGAATTTATGTATATTGGTATCTGAATCTTTTCAGATATGTAAAAGTTTCTAAAGATTAAAAATTATAATTTCTATATTTTTAATTGGATTGTATATAAATGCTTTGAAAAATTTACATTTAATGTAATATTCAAAATTTAGAAAATAATGGTTTAAAAAGTCTTATTAACGGACCTTAACCCATTTTCTATCTCTTAACAATCAGCACCCATTTGAAATTCTAAAGATACCAGATAATAATTTAATAATATTTTGGTTTTTAATTGATTAATTGATTTAATATCAGCTAGAGGAAAATTAGTTATTTCATACTTGTGACAGCTAGCCTTGGGTCGTTTGAAAATTATTATGAACTGATCCGCTTTTTGTTCTTCGTTTCTACTATTATCTCCACTGTTTGAATCCAAGCATCTGCTATATGGCGATTCCAGTCAATATTTTCAATCACCTTCCCCAATATATGTGTTTGTATATAATGGTAAGGTGTCTTCGAACATTAATAATTTATAGAAAGTGAGTGCGCATTGTTGGAAATCGAGGGACTTCAATGAATGCCAAGTCAGGCGGCACGCGGACGGCAAACGATGTCTTCCGAGTGGAGGAGGACCAGCAACAGCAGCAGGACCAAGGTGAACCAATTAAAGATGCAGATGAATCGGAGTTGTTTAAATTGCAAGTATGATGAATTTTATGCAACGATGACGATGACGAAAGAAGCATTACAAAAGAAGCAGCTGCCAGCTGAACCGAAAAACTGTGTATGTGTGTGTGTTATGGGTGTGTGGGTGTGTTATGGGCTTGTTCGTGTGGCATTGGGAATTCGTACCTGTACAGCTGGCCCCAGCCTTGGTTATGCACTGGAATTTAATTTCGCTGGTGGCATTGTTACTGCACATTGTGCAGTAGGAGTTTTTCGAAGACTCTGGCAAGGATTCCGACATAACAGGAGATGGAGGAGGACCAGCAGCAGGAGCAACAGAAGGTGATGTCCTTGTGCTGAATTCAAATGAAGAAACCGCGCAAACGGGCAAACTACAAGCGAACCGTATGCACATTCTCTCCCTGTTGTGTGTGTGTGCGATTGTGTGTGGGGAATGAACAAAGAAAAACTGCACAACACGAAGAGGCAGTGTGTGGGGATTGGGGCGCGCCCTTGTGGAGGTGGGGTGTGTTCAAAAAGAGTGCAAAGAATATGCAGCGGAAATGACAAAGCATGAAATACGGCTGCGACAAATGCAATAAAGTATTTAATAGACTGTTCCTAGCCAAACGAGAAAGAGGAGCGAGCGAGCCTGTCACTGACACCAAAACTGGTTACCCAGGACCAGGATCCAGGTCCAAGTCCTCTCATGTGTGTGTATGGGAACCATGCCAAACAGCGTCGGTGGTCATTATTCACGTTGCATGTTAAATAAATTTAAATGCCTGTTTTGTAAATATGTAAACGGCATAACAGATGGCAAAGCGAGAAGGATGCAAAACACACAAATAATGCGAATAGCAGCACCAAAGGGAGAGAGAGGGAAAAAAAGATGGACAGAGAGAGAGTGCTGTTACGGGTATTGCTTGCAGCGTCTATGGGGTCAAAATGTTGCATCGCATACGCCGCTTGGTCCAGTTTATATATATTTATAACATTCCTGGAGAGAAAGTAAATAAAAAAATAAGAAATAAATAAAATTGCATGTAATGCCAAGCATTACGATTTTAAAATTGTCATCACTAGCATTTTCCAGCAAGTGCCCAATTTTTAAGTGATATGCTAAATGCCTTTGCTATTGTTGTATCTAGTAGATTTTGAGCTCAGTTTTGATATGGCGAGTGCAATATTTGAATTGCAAAATTAAACACAAGCTGATTATAAAAATAATTGTTCATGATTGCAATTTGATAAAACTTTTAATATCTTTATATGTTTTTCGCTGGTTCAAACAAATTTCTTATAATAAGAAAGTCTTTTCTAAATTTCTGAAATTTATTTCTAATGAACTGAAATTAAGAAAACAAAATATATTTATTATATATCACTTAATTATTAATTCTATATAAAGATTAATTTAAACATATAATTTATAATATATATATAATATTGATGCGTAATTTTATGCAGTATTTTCGAGTTTTTAAAAGACTTTAAATATTGGCAAATAATTTTTGAATGAATAAAGATCTTATCTTATCTTATATTCTCTTCGGGTGGACTCAGAAAGCTGTTCTCTATTTATATTTACCTAAAATATGTTATTATTTTATAGTTTCTACTCAAATATTTTTTTAAATTTGATAAAATTTTTTTACAGTTTTAGTTTAGGTTATTTTGCAATCGTACTACTACTAATCCTAGTCGGTGTTGTATCACTATTTATTTTCTTTATTTGATTGTCATTCTTAATTTAATTGTCATCCTTAACTTTTTATTTATTTGCAGTTCGGGATCATTGTCATCGTGCTCGCAGCGAGGGTGTGGACTTAAAAGCGCGACGCAAGCTGATCATTGCCAGCATTTTGTGTTTGGTTTTCATGATTGCCGAAATTGTGGGTAGGTTGTGAACACGACTTAGGTAGGAAGGCACGCAGCTTTCCTTTATTTTTATTTTTATATTTATTTATGTATTGTCCACTGTTGCTGTTTTGCTTGCATTTGCTTTACATTTTAGCATTTTACTTTGATTTTTCTGCTTTGGTTTATGGCGAATTCCCCCAAATAATTTTGCTCACCTCAGAGAGACAGAGAACCGAACCTAAAGAAAAGCTTGGGTAAAAAGTCTGTCAAGCAAAGCAACAGCAGGCAAAAAGGAAAAAAAAATTGAATAAGAAGGACGACGAGACGATTAAAAACTGAGCACCGGAAGTGCAACAATATGGCGACCGGAAGGGCTTACTGTCTGTCTGTGCCCAACACGCCCAGGGGAAGGTGGGGAGTGGAGTGGGATGTTATACAATAAACATTTAATTTTCAAGCGCTGCAAATGCGAATCTGTCCTTAGTCTTTCCACTCCGCCATAGTCTGGGGCTGTTGCTGTTAATCGTTTTGCAATTACCTACAATGTTCCATCGGTGCCGTTGGCCACATACCTCTAAGCTCCACGCTCCACGCTCTCCACCTCCCTCTGCATCACACTTGCTCTCTTTGTGTTGTTTCTGGTCCTTTTGCTTAAATCGAAATTGTTGACTGTCTGAATGCGGCAACTCCCTTTTGCTGTTTTGCTAACCATTTCAGGAAGGCAGCAGTCGGTCGAAAGTGGCCGAGTATGAAAGGGTTGGGGAGGGTTGGCAACTTCTTTGTGCCGCCCTATTTCCACAGATTGCAAGTTAATTTTTTTCCTCTTTCTTTTCGTCTTTTTTGCGCATTTATTTACACTTTACACTCTCTAACACACACACACACATACACTGTGTCTGTACCTCTGTCCCACAGGTGGCGTTTTATCGAACAGCTTGGCCATTGCAACAGATGCTGCACACTTACTAACCGATTTCGCCAGTTTTATGATCTCACTGTTTGCCATCTGGATTGCCGGACGTCCATCCACGCAACGGTAAGTCTGCGCCACCCAAACACTTGCCGTAAACTGCATAAGGCAGACAGCAACTCTTATTCGCCTTTTCACAACCGAGGGGAAATCAATAAAATCGTAACTTTTCTATAATTTTTTTGCTTTTGCGTGCTTTTTCAACTACTTTTCGACACGACGCTCAAATTTGGTCTGTTTTCCCATGCGAAACTCGAACTGCACCCAGTAGGTAAACACTTTTTAAATGAACTACCAAAGAGAGCAGTCAAATGCTTATTTTTCATGAAGTTGTCTGTGCACATCAGCCTTAGAGAGTTATTTATTTGGATGGCAACAAATAAATTTATAACAATCTTTCAGCGAATATTACTTGGAATTATTCAAGTATGTTCCTTTTGCAAAACTTTCAGTTCAATGTATTAATGAGATGTGCGTAAATATAATATGACAGTATGAAAGTAATGAAAATTAGTTAATTTTATATTTAGTAAAAGTAAGTAAAAGTTACTTAAAGTTATTTAAAAGTTAATCAAAAATACAAGTAAGATATACCTACAAGTGACATCTTTAATAGTTCCCAATATTTTGTAAACTTCCGCATCTAAATTAAATGGAATCTGTTTTTTGTTGACACTGTTATTTGTTTTAAAAAATATTGTATACCATATTTGTTTATTTTATATATAGATCAATTTTTTGCTGGCCTTGAATTTAAAATAAATATTTTTGTGGATAAATTCTCAGTAATATTTTTATAACTAGAACTCAAAATATAGCAAGCTTTGTTATCTGATAAGATTTTGTAAATGTTTAAATTGGTATTTATATTGAAAAATAATGTATTTTATAAATCTTAAATTATTATTATTTTTTTGTTCTTCTGAACAACCCTAATGTGTTATATAGTTAGAGCGTTTCACGAGCCTTTAGAGCGTACTCCAGTAAGACAAGATCTTTTGCCAAGTATTTTTCGCATATTCTTTTTATTTTGGCATAATTTCTACCGCTTGGCTGGCTACGTCTGCGTTGCAACGCCAGGTCCCTCGTCGCCTTCGTCTAATTAGGCGCACAGCCTGTTTCCAAATTTCCACTGCCTGCAGATTGTGTTGGTGCAGTTGCTATTGCTGTTTGTAATTTTGCTGCTTTTGCTGCATACATTTGGCCATTGCACATTTTTCAATTGGTCTTTTGGAACTGCGTGTGCCCCTTCACCACCTGCCCCGTCCCTTGTGCCACGTGCCTTCTGCCACCAGTTTCCATTCCCTTCTAAAGAAAATGTATGAAGTGGGTGCTTTGCATCCATCTTGTTCTCGTTCTCGTAATCATTTTCATTCCCGTCCTCGCATTTGCATTCTTGTTCTGGCTCTGGTTCTGGTTGCTCGTTCTCTTCTTGGCTGGTGAGCTGCGCCGCCCGGCACGTTCTGCTCATTCATGCAAAAATCTCACTCACTCGACGACTCGACTCGGCTGCAGCCACAAAGTGAATAATGAAAAACTTTTGCAATTTCAAGCGTGTTGCATGGTAATTTTGTAAATTTTCTGCCGTTGCCTCAGACTTTGTTGTTACTGCTACTATTGCTGCTGCTGCTTCTGCTGCTGCTGCTTCTGCTGCTGCTGCTTCTGCTGCTGCTGCTGCAAGTGAAGCGGCTGGTTAAAAGCCTCAGCACGGTGCGGTGTTCCTGCACCCAGCTCCTGCCTGCTCTTGGTGCGGTTCAGAGCCTTGCAGTTGCCATTGCCGTTGCCAAGTTGACAAGCCTAATTTATCAAAACAAAACACATTTGCACAATTGCAAAAGCAAATGCAGCAACGCTGAACACCAAACAATGCACCTTGGTGCGCAATTAGTTAAACTCAAGATCTATAAATTGAATCCGCCAAAACTATAATTTTAGCAAGAGTTACGTTAAAAATAAATTCGGATTCGAATATAAGTAAAGTGATTAAGTAACATTATTCCCTAAATAAGTTAGTTGGTTACTAAATAAGCATATGTTGCTCGTGATAATTAGTAATATCATAAGTTATATTATTAAACATTCGTTTTCTAAGAAAGCTCATAAACTAACATTTTGTCATTGTAATAATTTAGATTAGTTTTTAAACTTACGAGGACGACTCAAACTCAAGATTCCATATATCTTAGTTATCTAAAGCATACAACAGCTAAACTTATTACTATTTTCTAAATTACAGAAAATATTTTTTTTAATTGGGTGTCCAAAAAAGTGGGTGCAAAAAAAATGCATTTTATTCTTTGATACCGAGGTAGAGACAACAAATTTGAATTTATGTTACTAATAACTCCCCTAAGAGATCGATTTTCCTAAAAATATGAATTTTTTATTCAAAAAATTTAATATACTGAGAGCAACCAGTTTATTTATTCCTTTATAATCAGCGACCTTGAAAGCTTTTCGTTGTTATGCAGTTGTTTTCTTTTGGAAATAAACTGCAACCAAATGAACTGCTAATGTGGGATAGAGCACACATCCCATGTTTTTTTTTTTCCTTTGGCTATTTTGTTGCATTTTGGCCAGCATCCAGCCCAGTGTGCCAGCGAATAAGGTGGCAAGTTCGCTGGCAATGCTCCCAGCAGCCAGTTTGCGTTGAGAAACCGACACCAGGGAGTCGGCAGGCGGTCATTAAGCAAATGGCTGCACTTGCAGTTGCAATGCTACATATATAAAATATATATATATATATATATATATATATATATTATATATAGACATACATATATAGAAAGCCATACACATTGGCACAATCTGCTGATGGCAAGGAGGAGTGTGCAGGGCTGAGGCAGTGGTCGACGGATGTTTGCTGGAAATTAAATTGTATTATTATGGCGAGACATTCGTTGCTCGCCATTTTTGTTGTACGATGTTGGCTGCCTGTGTGTCGCATTATTTAGGCTGGCAGCCTGCCTGCCGCACACAGAGAGGGGCAAGCGACAGGCCGGGGGCTTTAGTTGGCAGGCTGGCAAAATTGTTGGCGTTTGTCATTATTTCAATTTTATAACGAGAGTGGCGCCCCTTGCGAACCGCGCTTTAATTGAACCAGCCTCGCTTCCTCGCCTCCCCGTCCAGGTGTTGACTTTGAACCCACCAAAAAAATACGGAATAACATGCCGTACATGCAATGCGCTCATTACATTAGACAACTACAACCCATTCCAGTCCCCTGCACTCCACTCCACTCCTGTACAGCCCAACCCAAGCCCATACTCATATCCATACCCCTGACCTCCTATTGTCTGTCCTTGCTCCTCCTGCCTGCATGCCTGCTTACCAGCCTAGCTGGACATTTGGCGCACCCCGAAAAACCCGAGACACTCAAATTAAAATGGCATTTGACAAATTTTTTGGGCGCATTTATCAACTAACGTTAATTTTATGCCGCCCTTTCCCCTCCTCCATCACCCCTGGTGTCCTGGTGTCGAGTCGGCGTCTAGAATGTTCATGGAAATTGGATTATCATTTGATTTAATGTTATGATTTTCATGTATATATTTATACTTTTATTTTGGGCACAGTTAGTTATATTATATGCACACCTTATACGATTTGACTTGAAATACTTCTCGTATAAATTTGAATTTTTTTAGTGTGTCTGTATTGTGTATTAGTTTAAAAATAAATATTCACTCTTAGCATAAAAAAAATTAGTCTGAACCAACGAAATTTAAAATAACAACAAGTATTTAGCACTTTATTTTGAAACTGCCCCAAACATAAGCTAAGAAAAATCATGATTTTTTATTTCTTTATTTACTTTGTGTTTTTATTTGTTATTAATATAAAGTTTATACAAAATAATTATTGTAAAAACCTAAAATATAATGAATGAATAATTTGAATATTCATGAAGTGCCAACAAATTGGACAATAAACTCTAATTCTAATTATAATTAAATAAAACTAAATTAAAGTAAAACTTATTAAATGTTTACTTCATTGCATTAAAACAACTTGATTTTCTATCTTTGACAGAATGTCCTTTGGCTGGTATCGGGCCGAAGTGATTGGTGCAATGGCCTCCGTATTAATGATCTGGGTCATCACTGGCATATTGGTTTGGCTGGCAATTGGACGACTCATTAGTGGAGATTTTGAAGTGAATGCCAAGATCATGCTGATCACATCGGGTCTGGCTATTTTGGTTAATGTCATGTAAGTACCTTTTTTGTGCACTAGCTGTCAAAATCCTTGGTTCACTGTCTTGTCTGTCCTGTCTGTCCTGTCTGTCTGGCTGTCTGTTTGACTGGTTGCCTGCAGTTTTGGCCCGAGCTCCCTTGGGCAGTTTTCCAATTGCAATTGCCGCAATCAACTTGTCCGGGAATGGGCCGGCAAATGGGTCAACAATGCAACTATCCTGGCACACAGTCAGGCAGCCGGGCTGGCAGCCGGGCATTCCGTACACTAAACATTCCGGCTCCTCGAGCCGTATCCGCCAGTTGTTGCGGTAACTTTCTCCACATTTTAGCGACAACTTTTCTCTGCACACAAGTTTCGAATTTTTTTGCGTCAACAAAAGGCAAAAGCGACGCAAACGATGACTGCAACTACGGCGACGATTTGTGTTGCTTGTGTTTGTGTTGGGCTACTCCCAAGGCGAAGCTCTTCTCCTCTCTTATTTTAGAGAGTTTAATAACTTTGCGATGTGATTTACCTGTCTTAAAAGTTGTAAACTAATTGAATTGAAAATGGAACGTTTTGCTTCAATATTTTGTTGAGCTGTTTGAAACTGTTTCTTATCAGAAATTTTTAACACTCTTCAATTGTTTCAGGATGCTTTAAAAAATAGTTACATACTTTCAATTATTTATTTAAATAAAAATGAGAAATCTTTGACTCATAATGATGTTAAAACCGTTTAGAAATTTTTTGAAAGGCTACGAAGAGTAAATTTTTATTAATTTTATTATAACTTGCTATACTTTAACATTTTAGGTATTTATTTTAAAGTGGTAATCAAAATTAATTAATTCATAAAAATATACACATTTTATTGAGGTATTTTTTTTTATCAATTTATCGGCTTTAAATTTCACCAATAGCAGTTTTCAGATGTATTCATTTGATAACCTAAGTATTCAAATATTCCATAACTGAAAAATGGGGGTACACACATCATGAAAAACGCAAACTTTTATCGATTTTCGATATACTTCTTAAGTGTTTTAAGTGGATTTAAAATTTGAACGATAGATAGCCGTTTTCTATTAGACTGTTTTGTTTTGAAATAGTTTGCTTAATTGAAATAGAGTGTTTCTTGTTCGTCTCATATTTCGAGGCTTGTTTGCTTTTGCTTGTTTTGATTGCGTCGTATGCAGCACCTGCAACTGTGGCTGCCACCTTGCTGTGACCCCCAAACCCCCACCCCACTTCACACTCTTCGTATGCTCCCCCCTCTTTCTAGTGCTCGTTGATGTGGCTGTCGAAGCATAGTTTTTGGCGCATAAATCGAAACGTTTCAATGCTCCGCACATGCTCCTCCTTGTTTGTATGTGTGTGTGTGTGTTGTACGCCCTTTTGGTCTTCTTCTTTTGGCTGCTAGTATTGTTGTTGTTGTTGGTAGTAGCGCAAATTTTCCAGTTGACGTTGGCATTTTCAGTGTTTGCCACTTGAATTGTTTGATTACGTGAATTGATTGTGAAAAACGTGCAGCGGCAGCAACAGCAACTTTTCCAAGTGATTTTTTGCGCGCCGCCAAGGGAAACGAGGGGTCGTGCCAGTTGACCAGCAGGGTCAGCGGACCGGCAAATTTCTGGCGAGGAAAGTGGTGGGTTGGGGGGGGGGGGGGAGGAGGAGGAGTGTGTGTGTCATCTTGAGCCATCAACAAAGAAAGTCAAGTCAACGTGGAGGCTTGAGTTGTCCAAACGTGCTGCACATCGAACAGCGATATTAAATGGCCACCTTTTTGCCGTTATGCGATTTCTAATGCTGGTTTAGCAATTATTTCAGTTGTTATTGTACCATAAAGGGAAAATGGAGGGGCTATTTGGTGGCTATATTGAAGTTGTTTAAAAGGTGATATGCAGCTGAGTCCTTAATATATTATAGATTATAAAAGTTTGCGTGTTTTTGATTAAATTTAGAGCTGCAACAAGTTTACTGTGATCATTAGAATGCTATTTTCTATAACTGCAGATCGTACTTTATAAATTGTTATTGTTAAATAGAAGTCGTAATTTTATTTCATTTGTACACAACAGTTCTGAAATTATATTTATCATACATGTATCATCAATCCTCGTAAGGATCGATTTGTGTAGTTAAGCATTTTATTCTTGAAATAGGGTCTTTTAATGAATTGTTATATAACAACTGATACAAATTTAATTTTCTCTTATTTATTTTTATTTACATAACAAAATTAATACATGTCATTATTAAAGTTAAACTGATCTACTTTTCCTTAAAGTTTCCTTCGAATTTTTTAATAAGTGTTCGAGCTTTTCATTAATTTAATATCAACACAAATAAAAAATAAAGCTGATCTGCTTCAGTATCCCCAAATACTCCTTTTTGTTTTATGTATTTGTGTAAACAATAAGATCGGCTTACTTTAGTACGTGCAATTGTGCCTTTAAACCTGGTGTTGTGCTTCATTTTACTACGATGTATTTGCATAACCAACTACTCAAAATAGTAGGTTATAATTTTGTCATAGAACGCTTTTTGAAGTCTTTTCAGTTAGTTTCATTTAGAAGTTTGCGTGAGTTTTAAGTTCAATTAGCAGAAGCGAGCAACGAGGCAGCAACTTTTGCGCTCAGCTCTCGTTAGATGGAGCTGAATCCACTTCGAAACTGCACCTTAAAGCGGCGTCCTTGGCGACTCCGCATCGTTAAAAACAGCCATTAGGAGCACACACACACACACACACACACACATCGACTCTCTCTCCCTCTCTCTCTCTCTTTCTGATGCATGGATACAAAAGCGTGGCCAGGACCGTAAATGGCAGGTGGGACATTAGCGTAACCAGCTGAAATATGAGAATGATGATGAGGTGGGTGTATTCAGGAAGAGTGCAAGGCAGGCGGGTGGCTTGGTGTGGAAGACGCGTAATAAAAAGTGTGGCGTGGGTTTTACACAATTTAGTGCGGCGACACTTTGGGTTAGTTGAGATAATTGAGATCTCAATTTGATGCTGAATTACGAAGCAAACGCTGATTGCGTTGAATCAAGATCGGCAAAATTCTTGTTGATGCATTACACTTGGAAACTGGCTAAATTTCGTGTCTTGTTATTTCATTTTTCCCTTAGCTAGAGAAAAAAAGATTAATTTTCAAGACTGGAAAACCTTCGAGATTCTTGTCTATTTTCAAAGCAAACGGAGTGTTCTTTATATGCAATATGCAATGCAAAAAAAAAAAAAAATTAATTCATATAAATTAAAATATTTTATTTTATAAGTTTAAAATAGATTAAGTCATTTTTGTTTGTGCTAATTTGGTTTAGATATAACTCAATAGAATCTGTAAAAATAGTTTAATACAATATTTTTCGCTGTATTTCAGCATTCTATAATTTCATAATTTTTATTTAAAAATATGTATTTTTATATATATTATTTATACATATTATTTATATATATTATTTATAATTATATAAATCTATAATCTATATTTATTCTATTGAGCACTTTTAAATAATAATATGTTTTTAGCTATTTATATTTGAATAATATACAAATACTGGGAATTATTTTACATTATATAAATATCAATTGCAAAAAGTGAGTTGAAAGTGGTTAAATAAACCAATTAGCTTTTAACTTATTGAAGATTTTAACAGATTCGCAATTGGAATTAACTAACATTGATTTAAGTCTCAAAAGTGAATCAATGCATGCAGTTAAATAATTTGTAGTTTTTATATCAGTCTATTTGTAAATGATAAAAAACTCTTTTTGATATTTCTTTGATTTTCGCTAGCTGGTTGGTTGGCGAATGGAGTGATAAGGTGCGGAATAGCACAATGCGGGGCAAGTAAATAACAGCACTCGGTTGTAAAAATGAGCATTAAGAGGAGCGTAATAAACGTGGCCCATCGTCGGTTCCATGGGGCGACAGCTTAACGAGCTGCTCAGCCGGTTGACATGCTCCGACATTCCGCCGCACCGAGTGTCCCAGTCACATACGCTCCGAGGGAGTGAGAGGGTTGGGAGTTTACGGTAGGGTATGGGTTGGAGACAACCCAAGATATTCGCTAATATTTATGTTCCTGTCAATTAAATCAGGACATGTTGCCTGGCCCAAGTTGCCATGGCCATTGCCAGGGAACTTGCTGCTGCCTGCCTGCTATCCGTCCTTTCGTCCGTCCGAAATTCTGTACTGTTTGTCCGTGCTGGTCTTGTTGCTGGTACTGGTGTTGGCGTTGTCATGGCTGCTGTCGTTTGTTGGCCACTAACGAGGCGAGTAAAGATGCCGCAAAATCAAGGGAAATGCTTCATTGCGCGCTACAAATTACAGCGACGCAGTGTGGCACAACAATGGGGCGACAAATGGTTGGAGCGAGACAGATGACTAGGAATCTACCACCAGCAGCAGCAGCACCAACATCAACATCAACAGCGGCAGCGGCAGCAGCAGCAGCAGCAGCCGCAGCCGCAGCAGCATTGGCATTTTTTGCGCTCGAGGACACACACGCAGCGTCTCGCTAAAAGCTGAAAGCAGCGCTTTGGTCGCGTCCTGCAAAATGCCTTGGCAATCGGATGTTCAAAGTCAAAAAGCGTATGTGCTCGGCATTGAATCCAACTCGCAGGACCTTCATGCAGCCAATGCTCTTATACTTGTTTTTCTTGTTGTTGATGTAGTTGTTGTTTTTGACCGCGTGACGGGTGGTGGCCACAGCTGCAAAGACCATGTGTATACAACTACACTCAGAAACAAAATGCGACCTGAAATTAACAAACTGAAGATGAAAGAAGGAAAACTTGTCCGCATTGTGCACTGATTTTAATAATGAATTATAGTCAATAACTAACACTTCCTAAGTCGAGAGTACCAAATTGATTTTTACTTACATTTTTGATACAAACTTTAGTAGACTAAAACAATGTTGCCTAAATAGACCGAATGTTAGTTTCTTACCTACGTTTTCAAGTTCTATAT
Source organism: Drosophila dives (assembly GCA_035042365.1). Classification (NCBI taxonomy): domain Eukaryota; kingdom Metazoa; phylum Arthropoda; class Insecta; order Diptera; family Drosophilidae; genus Drosophila; species Drosophila dives. Next base: position 1,426,767 of record JAWNLJ010000097.1, on the reverse strand, counting down.
ACACAAAATGTATTTAAACTAAATATGTGCCCTTTAAATTAAGTGTAGATAGACTTATCTAAAAATATTTTTATTATGGATAAATCAATCTCTTAGTTTTAGTAAGTAGAAAAGTAAAATCAATCTTCATAGCTAAATTATTTATTAGAAATTGTGAATCCAAAACTGAAAAAAATCTACATTGTGAATATGAATATTTTGGTTTTTATTAAGATACAAACCTTCATTTCGGGAAATAAAGGTTTTTTCCAAAAATCAGGTTGATTATTTTTCTGAGTGTTAGCAAGCAGCAGGAGAAACAGGACCAACAACAAAAACAACTAAACCCACTCCGTACAATTTATTTAGTGCCCATCAACGCGTCGCTCGCTCGAGCTGCGACCAAATCCCACCTCCCCCTTCCTCCGCTGCAACAAAGAAGGGTAGAGCGAGAAAGTTGCGTTATAATGCAGAGGATATTATAATTTTGTTGTTAGATATGTGACGCATCAGAGGAGCGGCCTTCGATCTCACATTTATTCTTAATTATCATTACCTGTGCCAGGTTATCATCCGTAAGATGGAGCGGGCTACATTGAATCATATCACATAGCTTCAGCTTATCTTAATAGCTTCAGTATTGGATGAAGGGGCGCTCATGCATTTTCTTCTTCTATAAATTACACTATAATACCAGAAATTTGTAATTTGTCTGGTTGAGTCCGGTCTTGAAGGGCATGCAATCTTCGGGGCGCCCAAGAGAGTCGTCCTTTCTTGGTTTTTCTTGTGTTTCTTTTTGTTGTTTTGACAAATTATGGCCGCATTTGGCGTGCCTGGTCTTAGAAATTGAAAATGAAATTGACTTGTCAGGCTAACAAGCTCAGGTTCAGTGATACTCTTAACTCTCAAGTGGCCGGAATTCCAACATATAAAAATGAAGAAATACAGTCTTGGAAACGAAATAAAATGAAATGTTTGCAAATGTTATTTGCAATATTTGTATGAAGCTTATTAAATTCTAGCTTCAGCAATTGCACATGAATGAAAAATATTTAAAGGGAAATTGATATGAGAATTAGCAATTAAAATTAAATAAAATATACTTAATAATTGGGTAAGCTAAATAAAATACGTATTTCCTTTGGAGACTGGACTTTAAGGTTCTCTTTTTTGTTAACTGTGGGCGCAGAGAGTGCTGTGCATATTGTTATCTGACTGCCTGGTTGACGGACTGTTTCATTTGAGATTTGGGGTATTCACTTTCAATCCTCAGCAGTCATTTGTTTTGATTGCACGTTGGTATCTTTGGGTCAACTGGGCCGTCACGTCAATTAGCCGCAAATCGACATCGTTCACGCCGTCCACATTGGGCTATGTGAGTTGCAGTGAGTGTGTGTGTGTGTGGGTCTGTGTGTGTGTGTTTTGTATGTATATGTGTGTCTGTGTCTGTGTATTACCATTGGCCTGTGCGTAATTTATGCCAGTTTATTTATTGATGCCAGGCCTGGAGAGTTGCATTGTTTTCCAAAAATGCCGGCTAAGTGCAGTTGGCGTAGAGCTGCACGCACACATACAATTACACATTCGCACACACACACACACACACACACACATATATATATATAAGACCCACAACAGTCCAATGGTCGAAGGGGCTTTTGGTCCTTTGGTCTTTTTACCCCAAAAATAGAAAACCCATAAATCTGCAATGTCGGAGCATTTAAAATGAATAAAAAGTCAATGTGCCGAGCTATTAACTGCCTGATGCATGCCATCCACTGAGCCTGCTGATGTGGTTGGAGGGGAAGCGGAGGGGCTATGGGCCATGTGTGGATTGAGTGGTTGGTTGGGTGGGGGGGGGGGGGGGGGAATAGTCAACGCAACCGGTCGCCATTTTCAACAATACATTTGTATTTGCATGCAGCGGTGCATCCGGACACACTGCAGAGAGTCGAACGGACGGACGGACGAACGGACGAATGGACGGACCTAGGGATTGGGCGGTCGAGCGGCTCGCACACCTTCCGGTACACAGAGCACTAGTCTACGGCGTTACAGTGTGCCAAATCGAAGGTTTTGTGAAGTTTCGATAAAATTGCAATATTTGATAATTTAATGAAAATTTACCTACAGCGTTGAATTTTAGACAGCCTTATAACTTAAGTTGTTCGGGTTTAAGACATATCTATATATATATATATATATATACACATATACATATACATATGATACCAATGTGCACAGTGTGTTTTGGCTGTTTGTTTGACTGTGCGTCGGCTGAAACATTAAAATGCTGAAATAAAATGCCAAACAATGCAAAAGCGTCGGCTGCATGCCGGAAAATAGTTTTTGTGTGTGGGTTTTTGTTCTTTTTGCTTCTGTTTCTGTTTTGCGGCCGGGCCGGGCTCCGGCAAGGCAGGTGGGTAGAGTTGGGGCTTCTGTGGGGCTACCTAGGCGGCTATTGGTCTGCAACATTTTCAAGTATATTAAATATTTTTGACAGCGTTTTCAATTTCGATTACCATTTTGATCATTCTTCTCACCCGCACGCAGCATGGGTGTGCAGCTGCAGCATGGTCACTCCCACGGCCTTGGGGGTGGTACTGGTGGACATGGTCACAGCCACGGCGGGTCAAAGAGCAGAAAGAAATCCAAGAAGGTCACAACTCATGTGAATGCTACATCGACGCCTTGCGCCGCCTCGCCGACGAAACGTATTGAAGGCGGCGTCGCCTACGATCCAGAGGATGCGGAACTTCCTGGCGCTGGCCTGCCCAGCTACTCGTATCAGAATGCCAAGCTGGTGGATCCCGGACTGGATCTGGAAATAGCCGCCGTCCTGGCGGAAACGGCCCCCGGCACCCATCACCATGGTGGTCAGACGGGCCGCGAAGCAGTCAACATGAACGTGCGGGCCGCTTTCATTCACGTAATTGGCGATGTTATCCAGAGTGTGGGTGTCTTTGTGGCCGCCGGTGTAATCTACTTTTGGCCCGAATACGCAATTGTCGATCCAATTTGCACATTCGTCTTTTCCATTATCGTCCTCTTCACCACGTTCACAATTATGAAGGATGCGCTGCTGGTGAGTAAATGGTGCAGAATCACTCAATTTGTGATTAACAAACAATTTTAGATAATATTAAATAATAACTCTGAGACAGTTTTAGCTATATTTAGCTTAGCAAAATACAAATTTTCTTCACTTGTCAGGCTAAAAAGCATAAGATTTAGTAGATACTTTCTGGAGGTGAGGGGAATTAGAGAAAATTTAGACACAGAGAAGAAGGACGAAAGTCGAATAGGCAAAATATATTGAATTATTTTCAATTATTTATATAAGAATGTTATCAGAGTCCAATCAACAATTTTCAATATTTAAAATGCCTGAAATATTATAAGTTTATTTTACAAATATATATATTTATAATTAGAAATAACGCTAATACACCAACTACTATTCATATAATTTAAAATCTAGAAAATTAAATAATGAAATATAATTATAATAAAAAATAATATTTTATTTGGATGTTGGCGGGAAATAGTTTAGTCGCGCCGATGCTATAATTACTATACTTAAGTTATTAGTATATATTATCATTTTCTTGTGGCGCAGACAAATTAGTTGAAACAAGCTGTACAAATACTTACTATTTTTTTTTTAAAACTTAAACCTGTACTTGCGAATAATACTGAACAACAACAATTGAGCTTCTCTATTTGTTAAGTGTACATCCAAAGCTAAAACTTAATTTTAAATTATGCTCAAGTTTATATTTTGTATTCATTTTTGAAATGATTCATGACACTGAATACCGTTTCTGTTCTTAAATATTGCCTTGAATTCAACACAAATATTGTAAAGCATATGCAATGCAAAACGTTACTCAATCAAAATAAATTTGATAAAGCTGAAGGATGTTAAGATTAATTTTAATGAAAATTGGCTATGAAGTTATAAATTACATTTCTATACTAACTAAAAATTAGCTTTAATTAGCTGTTGATTATTTCACATTTGACAAATATATGTTTGGGTTATATTTGAAAATTAATAATTCATTGTTATAACTATTAAATATGTTTGGTTTAGTAATAAAATTGACCAGTTAATTTATATAAGTAAATTCTAAAAGTGTAATTTGCATTTACTTTCTGTTAGAATTAGGATGCCTTTTTTTATTACTGTCAGATTTAGTTAAATAGATTTTCATATTGTAATTTGATTGTAAAATATCGTATTTAAGTTGAACAAATATTTACAATTGTAATTTAAACGAATATGTTTTTTTATTTTATTATTTAGTCTCGTTAGTGGAACATTTAAAATTTGTTTTACATTTTAGTGAATGGCATTATTATTTTTCATTGGAATATCCGACAACATTTCATACAAGCTTATTTAGCCGGAATCCAATATTATATTAATTCTATTGTGTGTTTATTCCAGGTGCTGATGGAGGGCACTCCCAACTATATGCACTATGAGGAGGTTCTGCAGATATTCCAGCGCATTGAAGGCGTCGAGCGTGTTCACAATTTACGCATTTGGGCGCTGAGCATTAATAAAGTGGCGCTATCTGTGCATTTGGCCATTGGTGAGTATCCGCCGGGAATTAACAGCCCAGCGAATATAAGTGGGGGGCTTACAATCTACATGTGTTATCATTTCTCTATCTCTCTCTCTCTCACACACTCTGTGTGTGTGTGTTTGTGTGTGTGTGTGTGTGTGTGTACTCTCCATGGTAATTATCCCAATGGATTCACTGATGTTGTTTTTGTTTGTAATGTTGTGTTGTTTGTTGTTTGCTGTTGTTGTCTGTTGTCTGTTGTCTGTTGGGTTAGCCGCATTGCTTCATGTCCACGGCAAGCGCAAGCAATTAGGTTAATTATTTTTGAAATGGCTTTTTAAGCGTGGCCAATTTCTACTGGGCGACGACCATCAATGTTATCAGCGTTGTCGTATTCGCTAATCGTTGTACACTTTTAACTAATCCAATCCTTTTTTATTTTGTTCTGCAGGAGCCACAGCCAATGCCAAACAGATTCTCGATGCGGCTACTTCTGCGGTGCATTTGCGCTACAATTTCTTTGAGACGACAATCCAAATCGAGGACTATACGACTGAAATGGAGAACTGCAACCAGTGCACGGTGCCGGCCAAGTGACAGAAATAAGCAAACAACCCAATTTCAGTTCATTCAATTTCATTGCCCAATAACAAATTGGCGCCTAAAGACCTGATCCAAATGCGCATACCATTATAGCCGTACATTCGATTACAAAAATGTATGTGTATCTATTCGATAAGCAGCATCGTGCAACCTGCAACCTGCAACCTGCACCAAACCCCTATCCACCCATCCACCCTTGCAATTTAAAGTGTAAACAAATGCTGTGTTGTGCCATCACAGCTCAGTTAGGCCAGACAAGATAACAATCACAAATATTATTCACCACGTTTCCGTCACACGTCACATGATTTTAACATTTTGTCATATTTTCAAACACAGTGGTTGAACCTAATTATTTTCATACCTCAAATGCAAAATACATCAAATGTTTAATCAAATTTAATAAACGAAAGCTTTAAGAGGGTGAGTAAACCATTGCAGAATTATTTTCTATTACTGTGTTTAAATTGTGTAATTTCACTAAGGTTAAGCTGGAATTATTTTTAATAAATAGCAGTCAATAATTAATTAATTTTTTTCTTGCTAATAATTTGTGGATATCAATTAAATGATGACTCAATTATAAAAAAAAATAATAAGTATACGTGCCATATGTACAGATACAATATAGATAGATAACATGATACATACATACATACACGATATATAGTAGATTATGCAAACATCTTTCAGGGCATACAGCAACAAAGTAGCTATAATTTTAATCTATGGCTTAGTTCAAGGGTATATATATACACAATATAGAAATATCACTGGTTTACATTGATATCTTTATGTGATTATCAGTAGCAGTCTCATCGAACATATACATAAATTATTTATCTATGCTCCATGAATAGTTTAAGGAGTATATAAATAATGGAATAAATTGCTTTAGCTTATAGCTGCCTATATGACATATAGTCTGTTTACAATTATGAGATATGCGTTATTTATATAAAAGTCTGATTTCACCACTTCATTATCATTTATCGAACAATTTTAAATTTTAAAACACAATCCTTCGCTTGCTTTGCACTGCTTTTGACACCAATGTACCAAGTATCAAAATATTTGTGTATCTGTGCTGAAAACGTTGCAACAGTTCGATGCGTTGGCGATATGCAAACACGCATAAAAGATATTAAGCTGCCGCTGGCGTTGCACAAAATTTGCATCAGACACGCAGGCAGGCAGAGGCAGAGAGACAGACAGGTAAACTAGGTGTCCGACCACAGTAGCCATCTATATATATATATATATATATATATATATATATAACATACCGCTAATGCTAATTTATGAAGCGGCCAGCTAAGCTTGACACATCGACTCTCCAGGCCAACAGCCTGACCGAACCTGACCGCAGTCCGCGTGCATAATTTGGCAATGCGTAAGCGTCAAACGCTGACGATGTCGCCGCTTGAAATTATGTTTGAATTCGTGGCCAACAAACAAGGTTGCCCCTGCTCGATTTTGCCTAATCGGCGTCAATTTGTTGACAGCTTTGTATGCTTCGAGCGTGCCCGGAGGTGCCAATTCCAGCGCAATTCTTAGTCAGCTCCTACACACGCACTCACACTCACATATACATACACACTCACCCCTTACGAACTTGTTGTCTTGGCCAAAAAACTGCAGTAATCATCATTCAAAGCCAGAGTCGCGGTTAGGGCAGAGAGACCCGGCAAGTCGACGCAGGCGCAGATTAGCAAGTGCTAAAAAGAGAGTGGAATTTTTAGGAATTTTGGGAATTTTAGTTCAAGTGAGTGAGAACCACACTCGTTGCGGCTTTCGACTTTGGCTGCCACTTGACCCGCAGTCGACAACTGTGCATCATCGCTGCTTTAGAAATGCATGCCACAACCTCTACACAGACGCAGTCGGAGTCGGAGCGCTTAGCCTTAAGTTATTAACTGTTAGGGCGGCGTTGGTATCTAACCTTGACCCACACAAATCTAATGCGATGTCCTTTGCAATTAAACACATAAACAGCTCTTCACAGGCATCATTTAATTTGCCTACACAAATATTATATGTTTCAATTAGTCGCAGTCATTAGCCAAATAGATGCCGTTAACACATTTCGGCCAAAGCTCCTAACGGGAGCTCACAGCTAAACTAGGATCAAAAGCAGCCCGCAGCGTGCTCCAGCAATGTGCGTATATGTGTGTGTGCATGTGACTGTGTGTTAAAATGTTTGTTTATATTTGTGTTTGAGCGCCTAAATACCCAAATCACTCAACAGCTATAACTAATAATAACGGAATTATGAAATAAAATATGCTCTTTTAAGCTAGTTATAACTGAATCGTTATATTTATATGTATATCGTTATATATATATATATTTAGGTAAATATGTCTAAATATTAATTTGTTATGAATGTTGTTCAGATTGATGATGCATCTACATTTATTAATAATTGTTACTAGTTTTATTTTTATTCAATTCCAAAATATTGGTCGAATTTGATTTTTTCTTTCAAATATGCGTAATAAATTCGCTAGCTGAATTTTCTTCAAGTCTTATTAGCTTTGCATTTTTTAATTAACATTTAATTTGAATTTTAAAAAAAATTTACCTAGCTAAAAAAAGATATTTAAATTATAATTTTTTAATTTAATTTAAGTTATGTTAAATAACGGGAATGCGCACTGCAAAGATATGAAATCGATGGATTGCTGAAGCAATTGTTGAGGATATGAAATAAATATTTAGTTTACTGGCTTTTAAATTAATTACCATTAACTTAGTTATGCTTAAGGGACGCGCCAACCAAATTCGGTTGCCATGTTGTCCGCTCAATGTTAACTCATCGATGAGACAATTACATGGAAAACATGACTTCGAAACAATGCGCCAAAAAGTTTAACCCATTGGCGGGTGAACGCTCCTATTGCCGTTTACCCATTCTCCCCTCCCCTCCACTCCTCTCCACTACACTCCACTGCATCCATTCTCCACTTGTACTTTTTTCTTTTGCTTTATCTGCTTGCTTTGCATCTTAGCAACAGTTTCAGCAATGCTTTCAATATCAACTTGCATAGAACGCCAACTGCGCAGTCGAAGTCGACGTATCCGTTGACGTCCAATATCGCCGCTGCTCATTAAAAACTTCCAGGCAGCTCGAACTTTGCACCAGATAAAAAACAGCAAAAGCAACAACAAAGGCATCAACAAAAATTGACAAAATTATAAATGCATAAGGAAATTTACTACATCATTTTTTAATATTCCCCATTAAAAATGCAATCCAATTTACAAATATTTCAGCAACGTGAAAAATTAGAGGTATTGGAGTATTATTAAAGGAATTGATAATATATGCTTAATATATACACCAATCTAATTGATATCCAAGTCCTTTGTGAATAGTATTGAAGCAAATTTGTCCATGTCAGCTTAGTTTTTGCTGCTGTTCGGTATTATTATCTTAAGTCATTTTAATTAGTTTATAAATTAACAATTATTCTTTTTTTTTTATAAGTACACTATTCTGTGTATGCTTTTAATTGATTTTCATGTGTTATTTTTATTGATGTTATTTATTTTATTTTAGTTGGAGAACTTTTTCTCTGTTTCGTTATAATAATTCAAAATATTTTATTTTCCTTGGTACTTCTTATAAATTTCAATATGTATTCTCTTTTGTACTTTTTATAGCTTTATCTATTGCTTGTTAAATTTGCTTAATCTATGGCTACATTTAAAGCTAAATATTCAGTAAACGCTACGCATGCATTGTACTCTTTGCCATTCCATTCGCAGTGACCTCTGCCCCGCCCGCTTGGCCTCCCAGCTGGTGTCCCTTACAGTTGTCACGGCTTCCTTTTATAGACAAATATTGCGCGCTGGCATGTGCCTGGCGGTCTGCCACTTTCCCCAGCTACATTGGGCCGCGAATACGTTTGTTTTCCGTTTTTTTCCTTTTTTTTTCCTTTTTAATTTTTTGTTTTTTGGTTTTTTTTTTTGTATTTTTTGACTGCCTGTCCCAAAGGGTTTCTGGCAACTTGCCTGTGGCGCTCTTTGCACTACATGGAAATGTCGCGGCTTTCTGTCTTTCGCTTTTATTTTGCTGATGCTGTTTTTCGTGTTGTTGTTTTTGATATTTTACATGGCAGTGGTCAGTTACGGGTCTGGGTCCGTGGGCATTCGGTTATATTGAAAAATTTGAATGCTAGTAAAAACTTTTAATTGTCGCTGGTCAACGACGCGTCGACGTTGACGTCGACGTCGTCGCCCTCACATGTTGGCCAGGACATTTAAATGGCGCCGTTGCCTGTTATTGTTAACAATATTTTTCAATGCAATTTTCCCTTGATTAAAATATGCAATGAAATGTTTTCCGGTATTGTACATTCGATCTACTCTTATTTCTATCTCTCACAAATTATGGGAAAAATTAAATTCTCATAACCAAAAGCAGCTTAAAAAGTTTCTACCTTATTTTATCAGAATGACAGCTGCTATTCAAATGATATTTGTGTTGGTGTTTCACATTTCTAAACACAGTATCAATAATTTCTCTACAGATAATTAAATTAAATTATTGTCCTTAAATACATTTAAAAAAATGTTTGATTTTTCTGCTTGAGTTCCAAGTCAGGATAACAACCTTTTAAAGCGTAGTCAGTTCCTGTTTGTGAAATATGTAGGTCTAAAAAACATTTTTCCGATATTATTAAAAATGTTATATAGACCATTATCATCAGTTAGTTTTAAAAAAACAAGATGACAACGGACTTTTTTCTAATTAACAGAAAGTTTATTTTTAAGGTTCTGTCTCAAAGTCTGTTCGAGTCACTTCCCGAGTAACAAAAGGAAGTCACCTTGGTCCCTTGCTATTAACATTATTTAGAAATGATATTCTGTGTCCTATTAGTCATATTCGGGTATTGATATGGTATGCCGATGATATAAGACTGTGTCTGTCGTATTCTGACTCTTTTATAGGACAGAGGCTTTTGGCTTACTTAGAAAAGTTTTAAGGACTGGTGACGTATTAATTTATTAAAAAAAATGATGTGCAAATTTATGTCTTTATAGGCGAATACATATTTCCTTATTGGGAACCCAATGGAACGCCTTGAATGTGTTTATAATTTGGATATCCTTTTAGATGCCAAGCTCAAATTTGGCAAACATATTTCTTTCTCTTTCTAATTACTCTCCTCTATTTATTTAAATTATTTTAGCCCATTTAGCACCCATTATGCACATATTATAAAATTAATAGGCTCTGCCTTTTCTATTTCTTCTATTAAAACTGTTGTATTAAGACATTTATATAGTAAATTGCGATCCCCCTAACCGCATACTATACGGCGCTTCCCTTGGCTCCTCAGTTTTGGTTGAAAGTGTGCCACAGTTGGGCTACTTGAATGTGCTGCTTCTTAGTTCTTCAAGGTGCAAATTAACTTAGGTGAAATATGGTATACATAATTCAAATATGCAACATATTTGCATATATAAGTTGAGACGAAACCGATTTATATGAAAAATGTATTTAGCTCTTATATGTTTTCAACGTAAGATTTACTAATAACTTATTAATGTTGAACAAGTGACGCAATTCGATTAATTGCAATATTTGTAAACTGCTTTTACAACTTCAATAAACGAAAAAACAATCAGATAAATAGAAAATCGATGAGTTTAAACATATTTCAAAGTATAAAAACAAATTGCGCTTGTCAATGAGCCAGCGCAAAACATATTTAAATAATTAAAAGAGTTGGTGACCATGTTTTAATTGTATTAGCAAATAAATGTATTTTTCAATAACAGCAATTTATAATAGTTGCATCTCAAGCAACTTTGAAGGCGATCAACTTTGATGTTCGTATTTCAATGGCACATTAAAGTTGCTTGCGGTTGGGTTTGGGGCGGGTGCCACGCCTCTGGCAATGAATTATGTAGACTTTAATCCGAGTGCTATTTATCGATGCAACACAGCGCGGCGGGGTCACACCGGGGCCATGAAGACGTTGTCAGCCAAACTGCAACAACAACAAAAGTATTTTGGCCAAGTTTCTAGTTTCGCTTAGGAAATGGTACAATAAACACAGAACGCATATAAAAGGACATTCGAGTTCATTTGTTTGGAGCGTTGTGGTGCAGCAGGCGTTGGTGGTGCCGGAGGTGCTGCAGGACGGTGGGCGTTGCGACTTACATTGCTGCATTGTTGGTGCCTTGTTTGTGCCTTGTTTGTTGCGCCACTGTTGTATTTGTTGTCCTTGTTGTTGTTGTTAAAAACAATGCCACAACGACTACGGTTGTGTGGCAGCGGCACCGAAAAATAGCTGCAGCCAACTTTTGTAAAACTATACAATTGCATAAAATTGTCAAAAATTTATAGGGAATGCGCTTCAGGGATATATGCGAAGGCAACGCAGCCGAGTGCCTAAAAAATGAGCACAGTGCGGGAATTGAAAACGAAGAAAAACAAGTTATATTTCTATAGTCTATAGTAGGCGATTTCGACTACGATATACCCTGAACCCAATTATTAAAAATATTCAAATTTATTGGCCAAATTTTACAACGCATATTTTTATTCATAAGTCCGAACTGATCTCTAATTGGCTGGCTAGAAACACGTGCATATACATAAATACACAAATACATTCACACAATTGTGCATAACGGGGTTCTTCATAATACACTAAAGAACACATCGATTATCATGCCATCTCTCTCTTACACATGCGCTCGCATAATTATGCATACAGAAAATGCTGTCAGAAATGAGAATATATTTTTTACCATAACTTGAGTGTTTCTTATCCGATGTTGATAATCAATATTAGGAATATTCTGGTTGTGTCTTTTTATTGCTATCGTAAATCGAAATGTTTCGATAGGCAAGAAACGAAGGCAGTTGGAAATAAACCTGATTTCCGCCGAATATTCGAGAACTTATATAGCAAATTTCAAGTCTCCAGCTCTTAAAGTCTCCAAGATCCGCGTATCAATACAGACCGGTCGGGCAGACGGACATGGCTATATCGACTGGGTGTTGATCCTGACCAAGAATATAAATAAATCTTTATGGGGTCGGAGATGCTTCCTTCTGTCTGTGTTGGTATACCCTTTTTACCCATTTTCAATGGGTTCAGGGTATAAAAATATGGAAACCTATTTGATGGCACATAGGCGACTTTAGAAGATTGCTGAAGTCACTTGAGTTATGGTCTGCATTCAATTTCCAATTGCAAATGTTCTAAGTACACTCAGATTTCTTTTTAATATGCAAACAACAAACTTTATAAAGTTAAATAGTTTCCATTTTATAAAATATAGTTATATCTTTTAGCTAATAAACAACAAAAATATTCCATTTTTTTTCAGTCTTTATTGAATCTTTTTCTAAGATATTATTATTCCATTATTATTTTATTTTTTTTTTTAACAAAATATGTTTAAAGTAAAAAAATATAATTACTTATATTGATCAGAGGATCTTTTGATCAAAGATTTGTTCTTTGAATCATTAAAGGTTGCTCTACGCTAATTGAGAAATTAAGTATTTTTATAGTTCATATTTAAATTAAATTAAAAATTAAAAATGATTAATATTAAGTTAGTATAAGCGAGCGTAATAAAATTTGTATATATATGAAATAATTGATCTCAATTATACCATATGTGTTCCCAAACAGATTATTAGAGTTCGCTTAGAAAGAAAAACAATTTTGAGTTACGGTCAAAGGGAAATTCCATCAAATTAGTTGCTAAGAAAATAATTCCTTGATTATGCCACGACATTAGTAAAAGTTGTAAAGTTTTAAAGGTTCTTGCAACACCCCAACTGCAGTGGCTCGCATTACCTGCATGTTCGTGTCTACCACAAATCGCAACTTTTTGTGTAGAGCACATGCGAAACCTGAAAATGAACTAGGACTGCATCGACTACTTGCCCCAGCCACCAACCATGCCCCTTATTCTTTCCAGGTTGCTGTTGCTGCTGTTCAAGTTTAGTCTTGGCCACCGCATATTGTCGCCTAGCTCGCAACTAAAAACGGCTGGTTTGCATGGCCAGCACTTAAAAAAAATACTACCTTTACGTACATGTATATACATACACACATACGTATATAACATGCCCCACACGTTAAACCAATATTTTGCGGGTAGCCCCAAAGCCATCGCTGCTTAAAGTTATTCAAAGCTCTGCCAGGTTTTTATTTTGATTCGTTTTTATCATACTCTGATACCGATTGTATCATAGTATATTGGTTTATCTGATGCTGTCTGTCCGTCTGCAGGAACGCAACTTTGTTTGACATCCTTCGACATAAAAACTTTGAAAATATAAACGCACAAAATGTACAAATTAAAGTGCAAAACCACTTAGAAATCGAACAAATCGATAATCGCAAATCGGTATAGCCACAATTGAAAGGTTGCAGTCACCAAATTTGGTAGGTTGTTTGTGTTGTTCTTCAAAGATCGGCGTATGCCCACCTTCGAGCATTTGAAATGGCTACTCTATATCTTCCCCATCTTTTGTTTGGAGCCAACAAATTTGGTAGGTACTGGTACCCCATAAAAAGTTGTTATAGCCTGGCCGACACTTGCGCACTTGCGGAAAGACCGATAAAACCGTTTTAAAGATTGGAAAACCAATCTTTCAAGGTAACCTGCTTCAAAGAGCGGGATATGCATTTTCAGACCACGCCCACAGCCGCTGATCCTATTAGTCTGAAATGCGCATATCTTCCATATTTGTGTTTTGCTAGGCTCACCAAATTCCCTAAGATATCGATAGGAAGTTGGATCTCCACGGCCACTCTGGCACCCCACCTGCTAGTCTAAATCGATGAAGTTAAATATCTCACACAATTCTTGGGTACCTCTTATCAGAATCACGTATGGTCGCAGAGTATCTCGCAGTCGGTTATGACTGACTGCAGCGATCCAACTTGTTTTCAGTTTTCAGTTTCCTTTTCTTTTGTTTTGCTTTATTTTTTTTTAAGTCTACAGTCAGCAGAAAACAATTAAACCGCTCAAGCTACGCTCAGCAACTGTGACCTGCCCCGCCCCGCCAGGCAGTAGCGAAACCCCAAAGAACTGACCACTCAGTTCACTAGCTCATCCCGCATTGACTGGCCACAGATTTAGCTGTTTTTATTGTGCCCATTGAGGGAAGGCCCGCAGGGGCTGCATTGGTCGGAGATGTGGCAGCCCCCTTAGCCCGCGAGCACTTTGCAAAGCGCTTTCCCTTTTCCCCATCCACCTTTTTCCTTTGCTGCTGCACACGATGCGGGCGGGCAATGCAGCTCACCCACCCACAAACCACACACGCACATAAATTGTGCACCGCTGACGTGGTGTCAACCATACCGTCGCTGCCAGGCACAGGCGTGTGAGAATTCTGGGTGCTGGCCCAAAGGAAACTGCTGCTGCTGCTGCTGCTGCTGCTGCTGCTGCTGCTGCTGCTGCTGCTGCTACTGCTGTGAGCGGATTCACTGACTCTGCTTAACTGGCACTCAAATGCGGTGGGTTGCATGGTGCACTGTGCTGTGTACAGTGTTCTGTGTGCTGTGGCAAGGTGTGGGTATGGGTATGGATATGGTTGGGTGTGGTGCTTTAATGACTTTGTCATAGAGTTGACAGTCTCGAGCGTAAAGCGTGTAACGAGTGGGTGCAACAACACAAAATATATAACATGCCCAAATTGTCTTTTAAAAGAGGCTCCATTTCTGGATTCCTTTCTTGCTTGCTGGAAAAATGTCTTAAAGGAGTTTGCAAAGTTGGCTTATAATAATTTTTCCGTTTTTTTAATGTATCGTGTTTGAATTCCCATTCTAAGAATATGTGCTAAAAAATTCCTATCTTTGGTTATATGAGCAATGACGAGGCTGATTTAGATTACCAAAGCTATTTGTTCACTCATTGTTAAATGAATATTCCATTGTTAATATTCATTGTTAAATGTGATTCCACAAATTAATACTCATCTTTCGACCAACTATTTCAATGGCATCTATGTGATATAGTCATTCGATCTATTCGGCTCATATATATTGCCTACTGATAGATATATAACAAGCTTGGAGATTGCCTCAAAACTGAGGAAGACACGCAGAGGGACATTGTTATGATGAACAAGAATTATTTTATATATACTTAATCGACGTTTCCCTCAAATTTCACACGTCACGTCAAAATTATCACACTTACTTATAGGGGGAAAAATAATACAAACTTTACTTATAAGATATTATCTAATAATCTGATCTAACCTAAGATATTAAGGCAATCACTTGCAAGCATGTTTGCATTAATTAAATTTCACATAAAATAGCGATTATAGATATTTAATTTACTTTAAAATAAAAGGTTTATTAAAACTTTTATCTATTTATCTGCTATCATTATATCTCCCATTTCACTTGTGAATCACATATTTTTAGAGTACTTCCGAAAAAGATCTTTTTTTCTTTCTATTTGAAAGGTAAATTAGAACTGTGTTGACTTAAATAATAATCTTTGAATTCTAAAATGTCGTTTGCCATTCGTGGACTACAACAAACTAATAGCAAGTAAGTTTTAATGTTTGTTTCTAATTTGTGTTAACTAAAATTATTTACTTTCGTTTATTTGCATACATTAATTGCACAAGCACTTCAAACAACCTGTTTGCCCACATCCAAGTACTTATAATTAAACTTGCATTTCCATTTTCGCCCATTATTTTTGTTTTAAATTCATTTGATTAATATCACGCCTCATTTGCTCCTCCAACTCCAACTGGCTGCATGCACAAACTGCTCATTAAAGCCAAATGCACCATGTATATCTTTTATATATATATATATATATATCTAAATATACATGTAGTTCTTATTTGTATCTCTATCTGTATCTGTATCTGTATCTGTATGTGTATGTGTATCTATGGTGTCTTTCTAATGAGCTTACATGCCATATTGTAAGTAATTTAAATTGAGCCCACTTGTATGGCGCTTGTGCGCAAAATGAACTCGAAATGCACTTACCATCCTTATCTGCACCTTTCCGTTCGCCTTCCCCCCTAACTAGTTTGAATGAATTGTGGACTTAGGGGTTTGTGGTAGTGGAAAGAGTTGTGGGTTGTGTGTGGGTGGCGTGTGTTGCACGAGTCTGTTGGCTGCTGCCGTCTGCGCTCGTTCAACTAAATGAATAAACTTTTTCCGTGCATACTCTTTCGGCGGTAAATAGTGTTAAAGTTCACACATTTGATTTGTTTATTTTTTTTTGTTTTTCGTTTTTTTGTTATGCTATTTTGCCATTTCTGTTTTACATGGTTTTTGCCACCCAAGCCTCATTTCTCGCTCCACTTGGTGGCTGCTGACTGTTTTTTAGCATTCACACAATTTTTTGACAACATTTGTGTTCCTTTCGCAGAAATAGTTTTTCCATTATGGCATATAGGGGGCGGCTAGGTTTGCGTTTGGCGATAGCGGGGAAAGAGGGAAGGAGGGGCCAGGCATCGCATATATAAAGTAACCAAAACAAGTAAAGTGTAAATTAGCTTTTGGCTGTTGTTGACGTTGTTGGTTTGGCTCTAGTTGTGGGTCTTTGGCTGGGCTGCTGTGTTGCAGGCAAAAGTTTGTCATTTGGTTTTAATAAAAACACTTGCGCTCACACACACACACTCAGAATACACTCATACTCGGCATACTCGCTACTCACACTCACACTCACACTCACACTCAGACTCAAACTCATACTCATACTCAAACTCACACTTGCCATGCATTCACACTCTTGCAGCAAGCACTTCATTTGCGCACAACATGAGGGAAAGTTAACTGAAGGGCTGTTCGGGTTGCCGAGGGTCTGATAACCCTGTTTATTTTTGGGTCTTCTGCTCTTGACACGCCAATCCAAAAAAAAGAATAAAACCGTTTCTCAAAGTTTATTTAGAAATTAAAATTTTGTGCCTGTCAGGCTCAAAAGATGCATCACTGCATTCAAGTAGCTAGGCAGACTTCCGCCATATCTGATCCATTCCATTTAGCAATCTTCATAGCATCCTTAATTATATTTTATATTGAGAGAAGCTACAAGATTTGCTTTTTTATTTGACTTAAACACATTTCATATTTCTTGTTTTGTTGAATTGTAAGTTATTTTTCTTAAGACTGAATAATATAATTGAATTAGGATTATCAAACAATTTTTTATTTTCTTTAATAGAGTGCCAAAAAATACCTAGTAGTAAACCTGATAGGAAAAAATGGTCTAGAGGAGTGTGACAAATAAGAGAAATAATTTAGGTATAAGCAGTTACTTAAACTCTCCATCTGATTTGAAAATATATATATTTTAATATACTATTTAATATATTTTTATTATATTATCTTACAAATACCGATACTTGAAATATATATATCTTAATTTAAAAAATAAAGTTAATTTTAAATTAAAGTAACAAACTAAAACATTAGTACATAATTTACTTTAGTATTTCCTTTATATTGGTCATTGTTTCGAGTTTAGAGTCCTTATTAACACTAAATTTGAATTGTGCTGCTGCAGTCAAATGGTTTGCTAATTAATCTTCATAACAAAAGCTATGGGCTGTATCGGGATTTTGCATACTTATGGCCATTAGTCGATTCTAATTGAAATTGCATATTCATAATTCCACTCCAATCAAAATCGGACAAATCGGACAGTTATGCTTTTGAACTGACAATTAGAGAGACAAGACAAGAGTTTAATGTAGGTCAGGGGAAACGGGGTGGTAGACGGCAATATTGGGGTTGGTGTTCAACTTCAGAGGTAAACACAAATCACATCTGTAAATAGACAACCAAAAAGACGTCCGACGTTTTGGTCAGTTACAGTTACATCAATTGCCAGACAATCGCACAAACGCACAAACCCACAAGCAACAGCCCGGGCCAACCAGTCCATTCAGGCATAGGCAGACAGCACGCCACACAACAATGGACCGGGGACCTTTTAGCCAGATACAAACATATCCAGTTGAAGCGTACAAACTGGTCTTCATCCCCCCTCCACCCCCTTCACCCCCTTCACCCACAACCCCTAACTTACAGTTAGAGTTAAACAAAGTCGAGAGTTGGCGGGCAGCAAATGAAGATTATTATCATTTGGCTGCCAGGCAGCATTCACACTTTGATGTACTCTGTGTATTCACATACACCAAATGCCTATTCATTATAATTGGTGGGCGTGGCTATAATGTGGTTATGTTGTGGTGTGGTGTGTTGTGTTGTGTTTTGTGCAATGTATTTATTTGCTTGCCCATTGCGCTCTTAAAGGCCTACTCATGTCCGACATGGACATTGAGCAGTATCCACTTCAGCCGATGCGACAAGCGCTAATTAAACAAAGTGCATTTTAGTCTGCTTCTGTTTCTGTTTCTGATTTTAATTTTTAATTTACATTTAAACTGGAAAATTAACAATTGTTTTTTCGTGTCGTAATGACAAGTGGCATGCCACACCGTTGGTTAAGTTGGTTTCACTTGACCAATGCGCTGCAACGATAATGCCACATATATACATATATTAATGAAGATGCAACAATTACAAATATATTTATCATAAGATACAATTTAATATACTCACATATCGGTTAAACAAATTGTTTAATTATGTTTTTTATTGTTGTGAAACATAAAATAAATATCTATTATTTATTATTAATAGTATTATATAGTTGTATGATTATATTAAATGTTAATAAAATATTTAACTTTAAATAATTATTTAGAACAGTAGTATTGATATGTTATTTCAAATGTTGATTTGGTTTAGTTTGATTGATTATTATAAATAAATATATATTAATCTCTGAATATATCGAATTATTTTGTATTTAGCAAGAAGTTACTTATCTGTATAAAATATATCAATTATTACCCAATCATTGCGAGAACATTTATCAAAGGACATTTAATCACATTGCTTGCAACTGTTTCCTTTAAATTGTACGCCTGATTGAATGTTGCTGCTGTTGCAAGTGTAAAGAGGAAAAACGAATAAGGAATGTAATTTGCATGGGGATGATGCCTCTCAATGATGTGGTATCAACTTAACTGAATGCATATAGACACACACAAACCTCACATTTATATTTGCCAGCCAGTGCCTCGAGCCAATGTCTTTCATCTTTCCATTTGACCCAATATGCCGCACACATTTGATGCATGCCCTGCAATTCGCATTTGAGCATAGACGAATGTTTGGGCTGCTTGGACATGCAACATTTGCCGATGGGCATCACGCAAAGTGTATAAAAATATTAAAGTTGTCCTATATATGTATGCATGATGTGGTGTGTTTGTAGTGTGTGTGGGAGTGTGTGCGTGTGTGTGTGCGTGTGTGTGTGCGTGTGTCTGTGCGTGTGTATGTGATTGTGGGTCTGAGTCCTGGACACATGATGCAGTCAAACCGACAATATGGAGTACATACTTGTGTAAAACAAGTTATTCCATTTTGAGGTTTCTGAATAATTAATGCAACTAAAAATGTTCAACTCTCGTCCATTTGTTGTTTCCATTAAATTGCATACATTTGAGTGTTTCATATGTGTTGTGCATGTGTGTGTTAGAGATGAGTACAGCTCCATAATCACAATTACATTAGTGATTGGTATCTGAGTTTGAATTTATTATATCAACAATTTGATAGGCTAAATAAAGAGACTTTGATCTTAGATTAAGTGGATGTAATTTGATAAAAATGAATTTTTGAATATTGCTGTAAAAGTGTTGTTACAGTGTTCGTTAAATGTCGTTGTACAGGCATACATAAATTTTAATAAATTTAAAAATTTAAGTCTATCCTATATATTTATGTAATATCCATTGATACAAACACAAGTTCCTCTTGATTTGATTGTGAAAATATTGTTTATTCACTGGAATAGTACCTCTTGAGGAAGCTTTTTAGAAATGTGAACATCTTAAATGTATATAATTTTGTATAATAATTTAAAGAATATCATATTTGTATTTGTTAAATAGGTTCATCAAACTAGATTGTATTAATAAAAGTTATTTAGTTATATTTTTCGATAGTGTTAGCTATAACTAAAGTTGCACAATATATTTTAAAGTAATTAGTTATGGAAAGATACTTGTATAAAACATGATCTAATCCGTATATATATATTTAGTAATTTGTTATTTTATGCATTACTTCCCTATAAAATATAATACAAGTTGTAGCTGCAAAGTGAACTTTAAAAGGTAAAAATTCGAATTACGGTACAGGTAAAATATCAGGTTTTTCTTGTCACTTATTTCACATCACTATTTTATTGGTGTCTCTATGTATATGCAATCGAATATTCGTACTTACACAATTGTGTGTGTGTGTGTGTGTGCTGGTGTGTGAATTAAGAGTGTGCGAGTGTGTTTGTTCATGGTACTTATATAAAGCATATTTTTATATATATTAAATTGTATCATTGAGATGCAGCTTACGCCAGTTTCCTTTGTGCAACATTTTCATGTCGAATGCATTTCACTGCGCCTTTTCCTTTGATCTGCAGCCATAAGCAATGGTCGTTGTCATTGTAATAATTTCCATCTCCTTGACAACTTCAGGGTCCTGGCAATTCAATTTGATGCCATCGACTGCAAGGAAGGCTAACAGGCAGCTACTTAAATTTTATGAAGCGTCGATATGACTCAAAAGACTCCATATCCATAAATGCTGTCCAGAGAGAGACAGAGAGAGACAGAGAGAGAGAGAGAGAGGGAGAGTGAGGAAATTGCCATCAATGCAACTTAATCTCTGTGTCCTGCCATGACAAATCGACCTTCTCATTTTACGAACGACAACAAAAAAGAATCAAGTGGAAATTGTTAGATTCTCGCTGATTGACTGAAAGATGCCTCTTAATCACTTCTTGAGTAACTTGAGAGTATACTCTATATATTTAGTTCATTAATCGATATATTCTTTTTTTTTGGGAACGTTAGTTCTGAGTAGGGTATGGAATAATTATTAAACTTATTAATATTGTGGCCAATCCTTTTAATTTGATTTAAGCCTAAAATCGAATGTTAAAGACATTTTATTTTAATTTAAACTTTTATTTGTTTCTAAATTTTATTTAAATCCCTCATTCATGTGCACAACGAGTTAAGTGCAATGGATGCAAATGGGATTAATATTAATCGTTCTATATAAATAAATTATAAATATTCATAGATGGCGGGATGTGTCTTATTATTGGATTATTTATTTGAATACCAATTTTACTAACTCAAACTCTGATAATTTTATTTAATACACATTCAATCTGTCTTGAAATTTACTTGTAAAATATTATCTAACTCGACTTTTGCTACACTTATTTGCACAACCTCAGCAATTTGTAAGCTTGCAGGGTATATACACAAATATAGAGCAAAAACTGAAGGCATTGCTAAAGTTAAGAAAAAGCAAAACAAACAAACAAGTTATAAAAAAACACACACAGAAAACACACACCAGTAAAGCAATTCACACGCACAACAAAAACGACAAAAACGACAAAAACGACAACAACAAAATGCTGATAAAAGATGTTTATTTGTTTATGTTTTTGTCTTTTTATGACTTCAATTAACTGCGGACCAGATTCAGGTCCAACTATATAGAAATTATGGCGCAGTCTCTCTCTATCTCTCTGTCTGTGAGGGTGAGTCTGTGTGTGTGTGTGTGTGTGTAGGAGAGGTGTGTTGTGTGTGTGTTTCCGTGTGGATTAAAGATGTTCGTTCATAATTTTTTATCTCTGCTGGCTGCGTGAGCTCAAGTTGTTGTTCCCTGATGATTGTTGTTGTCTTTGGCATGCATCATTAGTTAGCTTAATGTAGTGCATAGACAATATGACCACGCCTCCTTGTTGGGGGACCTGCAGGTAGTCAGCTGGGCGGCTGCTGGTCATCGGCAGCAGCAGCAGCAGCAGCAGCAGCAGCAGCAGCAGCAGCAGCTAATACAGGCCCCAGTCTCGCAGCTCGAGTGTGTGCGCGTGTGTTGTGTGTGTGTAACTATAGATAACAATCACGTTTATTCAAACACACACACACACACACACACTCAGAGCCAGACAGAAAAACGGACAATCAATTGCCAAAATTGAACAGACTTAACAGTCTTAACGTCTCGTTTGCGAATGCTTCCAAGATAATCGCCGGCAAAAACTGCGCCACTTAGAGCCAATGTATGGCGAACAGTATTCGCCGTAATGCCCAATCTTCCGTATATGTATATATACGTATGCAGCCCCTCCAGCCACCCTCCTTAGCCGACCGACGTTTTGTTGGCCCTGGTAACGACTATCCAACTAGGGTCCATTTCTAGGCCGCGGCATCGTAGGAGGCGGCCTTTTGTGTGTTTGACGTTTATGTTAACATGTGTGTTGTCTGCCGATGCGTGTATCTCCCTCTCAGTTCTTGTCAATGCGTGTGTGATTGTGTGTGTGTGCGTATCTGCGGCGTGCGAGAATCCAGTTGAAGGAGCCTTGTTGCCATAGTATTTTCCAACCATCCGCTTTATGATCCGCGCTGCTTATATCTGTCTTTCTCTCTCTTTCTCTCTCTCTCTCTCCTTCTCCCTCTCTCTGTCTGTCTGCTTGTCTGTCTGTCTGTCTGTCTGTCTCTGTGTTTTTTTGTGTATAGCTCGCGTGGCGGCCACGGTACTGTCTTTACATGAGCTGTGCCACAGTGCCGCAAATTAAGCGATGAACTGTGTAAATATTTAATTGCCATTTCATATTCACAAATTAAGAAAATTTGTTGCTTTTAATTGAAGCAATCGCAAAACTTTTTGATGCATTCAACTTATGTTGGAATTGCAACTTTCTGGAGGACAACATATGTTCAAATTTTTAACGTTTTAGGTGGTAAAAAATATGACATTATTTTAAATATAATATTATCTTAAAAGCACATTATTTTTAAATATTTGTAAGTTTTGAAATGAGCTAAACAAGCTTAAGAAATATATATTTTTATGATAACGAAAATGTCCCTAATCCTATCAAGAACCTATTTTACAAATATAGAAATAATAATTTCCACTTAAAGCTGTCTTTATTTGAAAACATGTAATTTCCTATTAATAATGTGATTTACTTACAATTTTATTATAATATTTTTAAGCTTTTGATCCACTGTGCCTTTTGAGGCTTTGTTTAACTTTCTCCGGCGTTGGAGCTTTTGTTGTTGTTGTTGTTGTTGTTGTTGGCATTGCCATTGTTGTTATATTACGGCTTTTTCTGTTGCGGGCAAAAGGAGACTGGATGTAGCGACAAGTTCGTCGAGAGGGGTGGAGTGCGAGTGCCGAAGGTAGCGAGAACAAGAGTGGGTCTGTTGGAGTTGGTAGGGGGAGGGGGAGGGGGTTTCGGATAGCGTGCGCCATAAAAAAGCGCTCGAGGTTGTTAAATTGACAACGTTAAACACTTTGTTTGGCATTTTCTGCATTATTAGGCGAAACTGCCGTCTGTCTCTGTAATTGATGCCCCGACAAACACCCAGACCAAAGCCATTCCCCCCCCCCCCCCCAACACACCCACACACCGTCCTCTCTTACAATCGACGAAGTCACACACACCCAGTTCACAGTTATCGCGACCCGAAGTCATGAAACAGGCCCGAGCACTGATTTAAATGGCTCAAAAGTTAAGTTATCGTAATACTAAGCGGATTAGCTGCTCGAGAAATGGTGTCTCTCATATGGTGTGTGTGTGCGTGTGTGTGGGTGTGGGTGTGAGTGTTGTGCGAAAGTATTTGATTTCAGTTGATTTCACTGTCAATTTGAAATGACATTATAATATGGAAAGTTTAAATCCTTTTAAGTGGCTGCTGACGGCCGGAAGTGTCTGTACCGAAGTGAAGCCAAGTGAAGTAAATTGCTGTCCGCTGCTTGTTTTATGCATAAATTCGATTAAATGCCAAAAGGTTAAATCTCAGCCAGACATCCTCCTCGCTCTCCCCACACCGTCTTATCCTTAAATTAGGCACCAGCGCACGTAAAGCTGTTGAATGTCATGTCAAAGGGCACTCAAGACGAGCGGCGGTCGTAAACTTTCATTCTATCTTTATATATATATATATGAATACATATATATATATATATATAAACATATATATTTATTCTTATACCCGCCCTTCTCGTGCACATCTTTTTACGAGAAGAGGCAAAGGATTATTCAAGTTGCTTGGCACATTGCATAAAATACGTATAAAAAGCGTATTAAAATTGACAATAAAGCGGCTTTTTTATGTTTATAGTATGCATGAGGGCACCCGGAGGGGCACCAGGAGGGGCACCCGGAGGGGTACCGGAAAAGTGTACGGACGTTTTACGTTTCCACGCCACCCGAGCAGATTGTGAAATTCGTTTAAATTTTTTAAAAGCCGAAGCACTTTAAAGCTCGTTATGCATCTTTTAGTGGCCTCAAGAAGGTCCTGTTTATTTGCCACTTAATTTGCAACAGTCTGTTGCAGCTACTGTTGCCCCAGCTGATGCTGCTTCGCATGCTTCCCCAATTGCCGTAGCCACTGGAGTGCAAAATATCCGCTCAACTGCAACTTATAACAATAATTCGCCCCTCCTCCACCTGCAGCACCCCGGCACCTCCCCCGCCATCTTCATCTCTCACACATATGCATCAGCACGTGTTTGCCTGTTATTATTGTTGCTCCCGTTAGTGCAACACCGTACTCAATCCTGTGATTTAACACTCTTCCCATTTAATTCTTTTTCTTTTTCGCCTCAAAGTGATTTCTGATCCTTAATGCCTCCACTTGCGCAACTATGTAATGGGATTCCCATCCTATTCCTGGCTTACAGATTTACGAGTGGGCAATTGTCGTTAATCTTTGACTTGAAATTTCCTTTTACAGTTAACAATCTATGCAAAATATCTTTTACTGGATGTATTTGAATCTTTTATTATAAAACAATATTACAAATTATTATTATAAATTACTAGATACCTCAAGAACTGTAATTTCTAAATTATTTATTGTCATTTATTTCTCAACCATCTTACAATGCATTCCAAAGAATTCTGATTTATCATGCTTCATTTGTAAATATATTTATATTTCGAGATATATTTATGACTTCGACTATTAATAAAATGTTATAGCTTTTCATAGTGCGCACAATTAAAAATTATAAAAACAACATAAGCAATTTGAATTTTTCTCATTTGCTTTTATCGTTAAACTTTCAATTTAAGTCTGATAAAAGTCGTATTAATGACAAGAAAACCGTTTAAAACTTTAATCCAGGTTTTAATGGAGTTCACACAAAAATTTCGCAGTGAACTCAATAATTTGCTTATAGAGCATTCGCTGGGTCGTTGTTTTATGGATGTTTACACAATTTTTTGTTTTTGCTTGCTTAGTTTTAGTTGTATTTTTGTATGAGTTACGGCAACTTTCAAAGCATAACAATTTCTTCCCACTTGGCTCCAACGAAGCATAAAAACTTATGACTTGTCTATTCGCTTTATATGTATCTGTGCATATACAGTCTGGAAAGCACACACACACACACACACACACGTTAAAAATGAGCAGAGGCTCGTGCTGCATGTGCCCTGTTGGCGGTGTTGCACTTTGTTTGTTTGTGCCGGTAATATTTCCTTAAATCGAGTAAACAAGTGGAATTCAACAAAGCGGAAACGGAAGCACAATGCGTAGCTGCTTGTGTTGTGAAAGTTACCTACACACAGCCACTCATACACGCACACACACACACACACACACACACACACACACACACACAGACACACAGTCAAACAACACAAGTATCTCATACAAGATGTTGTCTCAAATATGGTGGCAAATATACTTTGTTGCTCAGCTGGAGCATCTCTTCACATCTTCACATCCTCGCATCCTCGCAACACGCTTACATTGGTTCTCCTTGGCTTTCAGTTGTTTTTCTTGGAAATTGCTGTTAAAAATAACAAAGCTCCTTGCGAGTTTCTCGCTTCACGTTGCTTGCCAAGTTGCTTCCTTCCTTTTGGTTGCCTTTTATCTACTATTTCTTGGCTCTCCCTCCTCCTTGCCACTACTGCCACTACTGAGCTTTTCTTGGTGTTTGTCTTAGTTATGTCAGAATCACTCCGGCTCTAACTGCGTCCAATTGAAATTGAGACGCGATGCTCGACAATTGTATTTATTTGCTCTGCTAAATGGCATAATCGAACCCGACACACCACCCATGTGATGGTTGACAGGCTTTGTGGTGCACAGATTTTCAAAATGCCAACATCAAAAGGAACAAACAAACTATGCACTCACAAGCCAACAAACATTTATATAACGAGCCCAATATTTACCTTATTAGTGTAGACATTCTCAAAATGTCTCTTATAATAGATGCCAAGTTATGCGCTTGACTTGATTTCAAAATAAATTCTTTTGTTGCCAAAAGATTTCGACTCTATCAACCAAGCCGAAATTTGATGATAAAAGTCTGTGATCAAAATGTAACAACATGTGAAATTTTAAAATTGTTTTTGTTTTTAATATTTAGATGTATTTTTTATAAATTGCTATCTGTCTTTTTTCAATTTTATTTCACATAGAGAAAATTAAAAAATTTCTTCAAACTGTCTTTTCAAAATATGTTTATTTTAGACGATTATTTTTAAACGAAAAATGAGTAACTATAATTTAATTCGTTTCTCCAATTAAAATGCATTTTACCAACGAATTAAATTTCTGTCTCTAAAATGTACTATACTATTTACTACTTAATTCAATAACTTAACCTAAAAACTTCAAGAAAATATGGGTTTTCAAAAATACTTTAATACTGATATAGAATAACTTGTTTTATTTAAAATATTTGTACTGAAACATGAGTTAGGAATTTGTCTTTTAAGTGAACACCTGCAAATGAATGGTTGGTTAAGATTCTTAAGTTATGAGGTCCCCAAGTTGACAGATTTTGTGGTTATAAGCGACAACTTCAAAGCCACGTTTGGCAGCAAACTACAAGAGAGGAATTTATTAAATTCCGCTGGGAGGCTCTGGCCTGGCTCTTGGCCTGGCTTATGAGCACCACAACATCTTTTGAAAATGCTCCGGAAAATTACGCAGCTGTGTAAAGTTTTTCCGGCGTATTCAAGATGTTTGTTTCGCTTTGGTTTTTGTATAAGGTCGTCGCATAGCTCAACTCGAAAACCCAAAACAAAAGTTGAAGCTGCTGCATTTCATAATATAACTTATATATAATTTATATATATATATTTATATATATATATTTATGTATATATATGTATTGTGTTACTTTAACGTCTTCAAAGACAAAACTTACGCTCAAATTGTTTGTCATCAAATTATGTGACCAACAGTTTTTGTTGTTTTTGTTTTTCTTATTGTGGCTGTTGTTGACCCTTGCCGCAAAAATGGGCATCATTAAAATGCTGTTACCGGACGTACAACGCATCAACCGCTTGACCCCATCCTGGACTACCGGACTTTGGCTCCCCCTGTCAACGCTTTGGGCCCGAACCGCAACAGAATTGCTCAGGCATACCCTTTTTTAATTTGCAACATGTCATTGGCAGAAAGACAAGCAAAAAGGACGTGGCACATCGATGAGAGCAGGGCTAAACAAAAGTGAGCAACTTCCCAACTGAGAAGCTGAGAACCGAGAACCGAAAACTAAGAACTGAGCAACAATCCAGCTGAGCAACGCCCAACACACGCTTTGTTGCGCCTTTTGTTGGGATTTCTGCTTTTGGCCGAATACCCGACGCAAAAACCAAAATTAGCAGCCGCAGCAGGAGCACAAAAAAAATATCCAAAAGGGATATAAAAAAGCGCAGGCAAAACATTTGAGAGAGGGCAAATCAACAACTATTTAAGATGAATAGAAAAGAAATGGCAAGGAAATAGCTTTCGAGATGCAAAAATCTACGTGAAATGAAAATAAAAAAAAGACAGGTTGAGTGGCATCTTGGCCTTTTCAAACATTTGCAGAAGCTCAAAGAACTATTTGAGAGAAACAGGCAAACTTGTTTTGAGTTAACTTTAGTTAGCATTGCAAATTGCCCAATGATACGAAATAATAAAGACAAGTATTACATTGTATAACATATTTGAATAAATCTAGTATGAAACTTGATCAGCTAAATACCTAGTTCAAAATAACATAATTTTTACAATAAACTAAAGTATTCATATTTTATATATATTTTAGTGTGTTTTGTTTATAATAAAAACTTAAAAAAAATATATATTAAAAAGAATTAATTAAACTTAGCTGAAATTCAATACGAGAACAAATTCGAATTTAAAAGAAGAATTTGGAAAAGTCAATCAAATCACATGTGAATGGTGTTTTTTTATTGAAATATCACGTTATTGTTTGCTTCGAAAGCTGTTCCCTTTACTGCCCCAAATTTGTTGGTCTATTACAATGTTGTCTTTAGCTGATAGGCCTGAAATCTATTATGCCACCCTCGTACATACACACACACACACACACACACACACAGAGGAACTCACACACTCGCTCAAACAATGTGATAGACGATGAAAATAGCAAAAAGTGAATAAGAGGCAGAGGCAGACTCAGAGGCAGAGGCAGAGGCAGAGAAATTGGGTGTACTACTATGGGTTGCAGGGAAAGGTGGGTCCAGGTTGAGGATGCCCGCCTCGAATGTCATACAAATGACCCATATTAAATTTATTACGGCACAGGGAGCAGTACAATGAAATTCAATAGCTGAAAACCTAATGGCAAACAAACCAAATCGCCGACGCCTGCGACTAATATATACAGTCTATATGCATGCATACATATACATATACATATATATATATATATTCGTATGTCTACATAATGCTTCTGTACAAAGAGCTATACTTAGATACCTTAGAAGTTGGGGGTGTGCGCGAGGATTGAGTGATTTTGCTGGCTGTATCAAAAGCAGCTTAAAGACGCTTGTTCGAGTCAACTTTTTGCACTGCTTTTCGTTACACTGCCATTCTGGCAGCTTTTCCAAATTGATTTATAATCCTGCCTCGAATATCCTGAACAAGGGACATCGAGTCGACGCTTGCAAAATATTACGAGCCGGGTTTCAAAGTTTTGACGCGTTGTTTTGCTTTTATTTTGTATATCTTTTGCCTTTATTTCATTTTTGTTGCAATTTTTGTAGCCTTTCAAAAAAGATTGTAATGAGATTTTTCAATTACTTTCCAATTATATATGCGTTCCAAATAATGAGTGAATTTTCTGTTGCTGCAACACTTCCAGGCACTGAGCCAGCCACCAACCAGCGACACCGCGACACGTCCTTTGGCTCCATTATGATACAGCTAATTAAGAAACGTGAGACAAATGGCAAGTGCTAAAATATTGTTTACCAGCGCTTAAGGACGAAAGTATTACACACACACACACAAATAGCAGATGTGAGCATATCGATTAGTTAAACAGTGATCGACTGTGCGATACACTGTTTACAGCTTAATTCTTTCCCCAAAAAATATATTTATTTATTTATATATTGTGTACTAAAATCTAAATACAATTTTAAAAAAATTAAAAATCAAATTTATATTTATATTAATAATAAGAAATACATTTAGCCTTTATTTTGAATAAATTACTTTACTTCGCCATACATAAATACCTTAAAAATACAAATTATATAAAATTAAATCCCATAAATTATTAATTATAAATCTAAAGGCAGAAGGAGCCCTAATTCGAAATCAAATTTTCCTTAATCTTTGCAAAAATTTTGCACATTTTTGGAATTTTTAAAATTTTAAATAATAATACATACTTTACATATTGTTTTTAATTATGTTTATATCAACCATTGCTATTGCAAAATTTGCTTTAAATCTTATATAATCAATTAAATTTGTACTTGTTATTTTCATATGCCGACTACTTTGAATAAAAAAAAATTAAATAAATATCTCTCCTCTTAGTCACATATTGACGAACTGGACATCTTTAAAAATTCTTTGAGTTTGCAAACCCTAATTATATAAAAAATATCCTTTAATTAGGGTTTGCTATGCTTTTTTCCAAAGCAGGTTCCAATAAAGAAAATATATAAGTTTAGTTTTGGAATCGTATAACATTTTGTAAATGCGCTTAAAAATGCGCTCGAAATGTATTAATTATCAAGTTTGGATTCGATCCTGGCCAACTCTCCACACTGATGCAGACATAAATACTGAGAGTTTCGCAATCACAGCCCCTTGATTGGCATTTAAAGCTCTTTAGGAAATCTGTAGTTACTGACTCGCTGGATGGCATGTCAGGGCTGGGCTGGGCGGGGCAGGGCTGGGCTGGGCTGGGTTGGGCTGATGGCAAAAATCGAAGTGAAGTGACTACAGTCAGCCACAACTGAGCTTCTTAACGCTGCTTCCAGTTTGACATAATCCATGCAATTGTAAATTTAATAAGAGCTCCACCACGGGCTCGGCGACGGCTATTCCTGGACTCAGATTATGTGGGGAGCAAAGTGAAATTGAAAGGCAAGTAGTCAAGGCAATTAAGTGAGCCGTGAGTCACAAGGGGTGGGAGGGCCAAAAGGAGTGTTTCTTAACTTTAAGTGTGTGTACCGCACATTGTACTTACGGGGAAGGAAATAAACTTTTGAGTCCCATAGTTGTTGGAGTGGCATCCATTTTGGTCTATGAATGAAGGTCGAATAGGGCTGTGAAGTGCCAATGAAGTTCTTTAAGATAAACTTTGCCTAGCAACAGAATCGATGTCAGTTAAAAATACACATTAAAATTTCGGAATTAATATAAAACACTTTGCGCCTGACGAAACCTTTAATGAATTAGCCGAAAAGTATGAATAGTGAAAATATATATAATCGCGAATAAATTGATAATTAAGCAATCTTAATTTATAGGTTTTTTTTCTTATTGTTGAGCTATTGAGCTTTTTCAATAGCTATCGAACTTTTCAAATTAATAAATAAAAATGCACCTATTTTGGCATTAATATAAATTTATTTTATTATTTAAATGAGTTATAATTGTTAATTGTAAGCTCCGAGTTGAGCACTTAAACAAATTATATTTCGGCAAGCGATGTCGAATACCGCGCCGCGACTTGAACTCCCGATCGATCAAACATAACTAATTAGCTGGTGAATTGCAGCTGCTGCTGTTGCTCCCATACGGGGAGCAATCACTAAACTATCGAGGAGAGTCTTATCTCTCATATGCAAAACAACAGTTATGACAGTTACGTTTACTTGCTCTTATGCTGCGCAGAGCATAACTTATCGTAAGGTTAAATATTTCGAGCGAAGCTGCTTTAGTTGTTGCTTGGCGCGGATACATGCCTAACCAAAGACTTATCATATTTGTTATATCTTAATGTGTGTTAAATATTTATTTTTATCGATATAAATAAGAATAAGCTGATTATTTGAAAGCAGTTAATAAAAAGAAATATATATTAAAAAAAAATATCCATCGAAATATGGATAAAGAAATTAAATGCAAAGAAAATGTGTGTAATATTTAATAAGACTGCATCAAATCAAAATCTTGAAGTGATAATGAAATGAAATATAAATAAATGTTACAACTTAATCTATATTTGTCTTAAATATTTATTTATATTCATATAAATAAAAATATTGAATATTAAATTGAAACGCAGTCAGTAAAAAAAAAAAATGTATATATATATATATTTATATAATTTGTGTGTAATAAGATTGCATTAAATCTAAATCAGGAAATAATTAGGAAAAAAAATACAACTAAATGTTAATACTTTAACTAATATCACTTTCTGTCCATATATGTATTGTATAGATCAGATATTAAAATGTTTCAGTATATGACACAATTATGTGTGTTCTGCGAGTGCGCACAGCCAGGTTGTTGTTGGCCAGATGTTGCAGCGCCACATAACATGCTGCAGGCACTCTTTGCTGTGGCAATACTTCTCCACCAGCTGCAGCAGCACGACGAGAAAGTTGCGCAACAGCTGCATGAGAATGGCCGAGTTCATGAAATAGTTCAGAGCGGAGCGTCAGAGATGCAATGCAAAATGGTAAGGACCAGACCATGTAGGTGCTTCAAAACAGCATGTCAGCATGTCCGAGTGGTATTCAGAGATCAGACGTGCCAAAGTCGTTTATAACTGGAGTATCCATTGAGATGAATCGTAGGATCTAGATCACAAGTTCTAAAATTATTCCTTAATTTATTGACGTATTTGTTATTAACTTTAATGTTGATTATTTATTTTCTTAAATTGTTTGGTATCTTTTCTTCTTCTGATTTCTACTCAATCGAAATTCTATATGTCAGATATGTAATTATATATGCAATTATTGAAAGGCCTGCGAAGTTAATATTCCAAAAAAATTAAAGCGTTGATGTTTTCATTGTATTTTGAAATTTCTGCGACACTTCACTTGCACTTCTTGACGAATATTTCTGCCAGAAGAAAACATATTTAATGTTAAACAGTTATTATTAATTGCTGTGCCTGCACTACGACCTATTATATCTATTGCTCCCTTTCTGGCTCCTCCATCATACCAAGTAGCACATTCTCCTAGCACTTTTAGAAAACTCGTAAAGTTTGCTGCCATATATATTCTAAGCCAGTTCGTCCCCCTGGAATATAATATATATATTTAAATATTTTATTGGGAGTAGTGCTACGAAAACTGTAACATAACATCTCCAACTTTTAGTTTTAACTGCAAGGAGTATCAGAAGTGGGATAATGGATTCGACGCCACTTTGACTCGATGCAATGCTGACGCGCTTTTCCATGGTGTATCAGCGGTGAATGTGTGGAGGAACTGGACAACGACGACAGTCAGGAACAAAGATCACAGTAAGGAACACAGAGTCTCTTTAAAAAATTATTTAAAAATGAGAAAAGACTGACAGAATATTAGATCAAATTGTAAGTACAAATAAAAACAAAAATAATGTTTGGTCTAAAATGTACATCTGAGGTCGAGCCAATCTAATTGTCTGGAAGGCTTAGTTGTAGTACCACTCCGGGTATAATTATATAGTTGCACAATTACTTTCCAATATTGGATTTTAAGCTGCAGCAGTCGGCTTTGGCAGCGATCTCTCTCGATTTTTCCTGCTAATTAGTTGCTTCTCATAACTTTGATCGAATTACTTGAATTACTTACTCTCGTTGTTGAGAAGGTTTAGTGGTGGCTCCAAGCATTTAATTAATAAATCGTTGAATAGAAGGCTAAGCGTTGGCATCTAGCCTCAATATATACTGAAATTAAACTTTATGTATTTATTATGTTATATTGCAAAATAAAGCTATTAAGTAGCTGATAGTGGAAACATCGATGACCCTGTCATTTTTTGGACAATTAAACATATATGCACACAAAAACAAAAAAAAACAACACAAACATATAAAAAATAACATAACACTTAACAAGACAAGTGCATTCCGCTAATCCGTAATCGTCGTTTGAACTTGACCTTCCGTTAACTTCTTAGGTGCTTTGATATCAGAGTTGCTAATTGGGTCACCGTGAATGTTCCTATCAACCCATCATTATTGATCAGCTGTTCTTTACTCGCTGATCGTTCTTACAGTCACGGCCCAAAAAAAGGTACCAGTGCGAATTATTCTTATTGTCTGTGATTATTACACATCTTCCCAGTGTAAGTAGCACAACAATTTACCTTCAGGATCAGAGTATAAGGTTTCTTTTTTAGAAGATATTCGTACTACAAATATTATATGCACACGGTAAAAACATGAAAATAAAAAATTATTTTTATTTTGAATTCCTGATATCAGAATATTATGTTAATTAAATAAATAGAAGAAATTTAAATATATTAATAAATAAATACATAAATTAAAATGTTCAGTTTCTAAAACAAAACCAAAATTTGCGCCGAATACATTGAATACATTTAAATGTTAAATGACATTCCTATATGATTATTTAACTACGATAATTGAAAGTATGCCAAATCTATGCAAATGAATATTTAATATTTTTATGAAAAAGAAAAAATATTCATTGTATTTCTGAGGAATTGGCAGTTATAACGAAAAAAGTTGGTGCTACCACAGCGTTTTTAAATTTGTTTTTCCTTTTATTCGCTTATAACTTGGCAACAACTTTTTGTATGATGTGTGTGTGTATGTGTCTGGGCGTGCGTGTATTTCTGGTGGGTGTTGAATTTACATTTCGCAAACTAATTGTATGTAAATATGTCAAC
Organism: Drosophila dives; assembly: GCA_035042365.1. Classification (NCBI taxonomy): domain Eukaryota; kingdom Metazoa; phylum Arthropoda; class Insecta; order Diptera; family Drosophilidae; genus Drosophila; species Drosophila dives. Next base: position 1,392,396 of record JAWNLJ010000097.1, on the reverse strand, counting down.
TGTGTACCGACGACACCTGCATGTGTAATTGTGTGTGTGGTGTTGTGGTATGTGGAGTGTGCGTGTGTGTGTGTGCACGTATTTGTATTGCATATTGACAATTTCATAAATGCGGTAACATTTTCAATTAAATATGCGCAACGCCGCAAACACAGCTGCACACCTGCCCCGCCCATCTGTTCACGTTCACGCCTATAACCACTCCCACGCCCAGTCCATCAATCCAACAGTAAGTCGACTGATATATATATAGTCAAATGAATAATATATATATATATATATATATATATATATATATATATATATATATATATATATATGAGTGTGTTTGAGTGCAGGTGTGCAGCTTTTGGTCGGTTACAAATTGCAAATCAATCAATAAATAATTGAAATGAAAATCATTTTGCTGGTTCCAACTTATCTTCCAAACCGCTTCCCTTTTCATCTCTTCACTTCTCTTCTCTTCCCCTCTCTTCTCTTCTGTATGCTGGCACTGCGTTACGCTTCGATTTGGCAGCGTATGCAAATGGGCAAAATTGTGTACATCTATCACTCGATTCGAATCGGAATCAGAATCGAAAGTGGCAGACAGGCCAGCATATATATACACACACACACACATTCACATACACACACAGAGAAGTCGAGTTGGTGGACTGCAGCGAGAAGGAAAGAGAAAAGCGAAATCTAGAGTCGTGAGTGCGTTTCCAGGTGTGTCGGATTAGTGATGAGACAACTGTTGTACATTTATAGGGATGCATAAGAATGTGTGTTTATCAAGCTCTCCCATTGGCGATAACTGCAAAAGAGATTTGTTGGGGCAACCGATATTCCCTAAACTGTGATTAGTCTGCCCAAGTCTGTAAGTAAGGTAAAATGCACTAGATTTGCATCATATTCAATGGCATTTTTCTTGACTTCACCGAAAAGAGAGATACCTTTGTAGTCATTTTGTAAGTTTATTTCAGAGACTTAACTAAAAGTAATCTGATTTTATTTTACATTACACTCAAATCGATAATTGGCAATTTAAAAAGGTTGTTTTGTGTATTTGGTATATACAATGTTTTTAACTAATTATTTATTAAATATAAAAAATGCAAGTAAATAATTGTTTTGTATGTAAATATTTCAAATATATTTACCAATAATTTAATTAATTAAGAAATTAAATATTTTAACCAGCATTTTAGACTAAATAGTTAAACGTTCATTAAAAGTTGCTCAGCAATGCAAATTATAAATTCAATCCTTATTCAAATTGAATCAATTTATTTATAAAATTTTTAATAATGAATTAAAACCATTGTTTTTTTTTTTACTATTTTTATCTGCCTAAAATTAACAAATATAGCATTTTAAATTCGATAAATTTAGTTGTATTTAAAATGTTGTACAGTTAAATAAAAAAAAGTTTAATGTAAATATGTGTAAAGTTAAAGAAAGGTGCGACATAATGTTTTAACATTATCATATGTTGCAATAAGAACAATTATTTAACATCTTTCAAAAAATAGTATCGCATAAGATAAAGCTTCATTAGTTTGTTTCGAATAGAGTTGGGTGATTTAATGGGACATCTCTAGTCCAGAGTTAAAATATATTTTTGTTGTGTGTTCGTGGCTGTAAGTGTGTTGTGTATGTGTGCGGTTGAATGAGAACGCTTCGTGGGATGGATTCATACAAAATATGTTAAATTACCAATTTCACAAATCTATTTGGCACTTTTTCAATAAAGCGTATCTCAGTGCGTTTCGCAATTTTTAAATTGAAAATTCGATCAACTTTATTTTAAAAACAATTTTTAAAATAAAAGAAGAAGGGCAAAGCAGGCAGTCTATAGCTATTGTTGAAGCGTCTCCGATTCCCGTTCCTACTTCTACTCCTACTTTTGCTCCTGCTCCTGCTCCTGGTCTAACAACCCAAGCTGTAGCCACGGGTTAAATTTAATTTCAAAGTTCGCTTTTGTTTTTGGCTGCGCTTCGTTTTTGTCGTTATGCCCAAATCCCGCACAAATCCTTTGAGCTAGCACACGAACAGCTGCTTTGGCCCAGTACTCCGACCAGAACCAGGACGATGATGTTGCTCACATTTGTTGTTCTTGTTGGTGATGTTGTTGTTGTTGTTGTTTTAAGCGCTTTGGTTGCAGATTTACGCACCAGCAAATCGTAGAATTTATTAGGGATGTGGATGGTGTTTTGTGCGGGGGCCGAGCGGCGAAATGCGCTGGGCGTGGCGGCATTTTCAATTTTGTTGCTGCACTGCGAGAGGCGTGCCAGTTGGCGAACATTGCGAACGGGACAAAAACCCAAAAACCGTAACCAAACTCCACAAACCCAAAGCCTCAGCCGCTTTTCGCACTCCCCACAGGCTCCACCGGCCGGGCCAGCCTGATCTTGATTGCATTTGCCAAATGGCGACACCAAGCTTGCAGACACCCATCCGTCAGTTTGGTGACAATCTAATCAAGCCATGCGTCCCCAACCGCCCAAGCGGACCAGGAGCTATTCATATGGGTACCTATTGGGCTCCTTAATCGATGCAACAAATTCTATATTATATATATATTTGGCATGTTTTGTTGCGCATCAAGAGCTCTGCATGAAATGTGTTCGTAAACTTTTTGAATAATTTTTTGAAACTATCAAACTCAGTTGTTTGCTATTTTAAACACCTCAACTTTTTGCTTTTTATTAAATTAAATATATTTATATGCATTCACCAGCTTTTTAATAAATTCTCGTTCCCATAATCAAAATTTAAATTCACTTAGAAATAAATCGACTCGAATTTCAAAAGTAATCCTTGCAAATGAATTAAGGTTTGCTTTAAAATTATTATTCGATGCAAGCTTACTTTTAATACTTAAGTTTTACTCATTTTATTTTATTTATATTTTTTTTATAAATAAGGATGAGTTAGACAGGGCACACGGGTATATTTAAAATTTATAAATCATAGATCCTAAAATGTTTTAGATATTTAAGAAATCTGTTACGGAAAATAAAGTTAATTATTTAAATTAAAGAAAAAACTTGAAATTGTCTTAAAATTGAAAAATATTTATTTTTCTTAATTATAAATTACATTATAACTCAATTAGGGGTCATTTACAGTATAAGTATTAGTCTAAAATTAAATGATGCAATTTTAGTTAAGCTTGCTGAACCAATTTGAACTTGCCACAGGGTATCTAGTGCACTGCCACATTTGGTTGCTGTTTTGGTTTTTTTCTGTATAGTGTTCCATTCTCGGCAGTGGTAGTTTTATAAAGTGCCAATAGGGAGCCAAAGAGCCAGAGAGTTGTACGCAAAACAAGTGTCACCATAAAATCAATTGCTGCTTGCGCGTGCCGTTTACAGAATTAGATAGAGGAGACAGGAGACGGTTGCAAGTGGAAGTGGGGAGGGGGAACAAGGATGTTGCAAATAGAGAAACGGATGCATTCGGTACACGTGCTGCACTTCACATGAGTGTTTTAACTGTGGCTTGCAGCTGGTTCGGTCAGTATTTTTTTTTTTGTTTTGGCAGAGTAGAAATGGCTTGTATGGAAATGAGATATTTTGTGGCTTGTGGCACGCAGGCGTTGGGGCTCGTTCACATTCAAATGCGGTTGAAATCTGCATTAACTATCGCAATTAGTGCAAAATTTCACATAAATTATGTAAATAATAGTTTTTGGCGCACTTTTCTATGAAGTGTTGTTGAAAAGCATTTACACAATTTGTTGCAAGGTTTGAGTGCTTGTGCATCTAAATGCTACTTGCCAGATGCATAATGCAATTGAATTTAACATTTTATAATGCGATACTCATACATTCAAGGGTTTATTTTGGGTATTATTGTTCACACATTCAGTTTAACAAATTATTTATTATATCAACATTTAATGACGATTTCTCGAGAAGCTTTTATAATATGCTGAATGAATCTTAAATTAGTATTAAATTGTTAAAATTTTAAAATTTAGGACTTAGCATGTTTTCTAAAGATAAATGAATAGAGAATATATATATATATATATATATATATATATATATATATATGTAAATAAATAAATAATTTACTTTAAGTGCTATTGATCATCTAAGTTAATTTTTTTTTAATATTGCTAAGGTCTGATTAGCATATTATATTTAGTGCACAGCCCATGAATTATTACATAAATAATCATATAAGTAATTTTTATTTCTCAGAAAATTTAATTTAATTATTTTTTAGTGAAGTTATATTCGAAAAAGAGCAACTAGTTTCCGGCTTTGGTAGTTGCTTTAAGTTCTGCTTGCTTTTGGAATTGTGCAATATTTACATATATTTGTATGTTTAGATATTTTAGGTATTGATTGTCTGTTCGCCGTGTGTTGTTTCGATTGTTTACTGCAAATTCCGTTTAAATGAATATATGTGTAATTAAATTTTAATTAGCCCGTCTGTTCTATTGGTATTTATCTAGTTCAGTTTAAGCGCATGTGCCAAATAGATCTCTATTAGGTGAACGTTCATCTGCTCGCCCTCCTGCAAAATAACCAATCATTTAAGCCGCTTTTTTGGCTTTTCACTAGATGTGGCCTGTTCTCGGCAACGGCTTTGTTGCTAGGGGGAAGAACATTCCCCCTCCTTCTTCTCATTCGCCATTTAGCTGTAATCAATTAATTCATTATTATTCGAATTAATTCATTATATTTCAAATCCCGCCACTTTGCTTTATTGCATGTTGAAGTTGTTTTTCGTATTTGTTCTACCTTCTTGTAAAGCTGCAGCAACGGAGCTAGGATGTTGTAGGACAGTCCTCTGGCCAGGAGAATTCCCATTTACGGGCAGTGCTTTCAGTACAAAAGCAATGCTAACATGTCGGCAAGTTTTGCAAGGCTACTTTGCCACCCGGTTGCAAGACCACTTATTTTTAGTTCTGCTTCCATTTTTACCTCAGGTCTCACGGGCAGCATTCCAACCAGACAGTCAAGCAATTGGGCCAAATCCTTCAGCATTCATGTGAAGCGCTCTCTGCTCTCAAAGTTCTGTCCCAGCTCTGGCTTTTGCGCGAATACATTTAAGAATACAAATTTAAAATGCGACTTAAATAAAAGTCTTGGCTAGCAATTTCAATGTACTATTAATGTATAGCTTATGTTATTATTAAAGGGAAAGTGATAACGTTAATACTCTAACAATTTAATTCGACCCTAATGCAGATTCAGTATTTTAAAATATTCAATGTATTTTATTTATTTATTTAATGTTGACTGCTACAAAAAATTGTAAATAAAATTCAATTATTATCTAGAAGTGGAAGAGAATAAAGAATTTTTAATTTTAGATTTATTAAATATCGGTAAAGTCAGTCAGTCAATTGTATTTATCATATTATTTATAATTTTTAGTATTAAAAAAAGCGCTTTATTTGTACATTTAAAAAAATAAAAAAATTATTTATTTAAATTATTAAATTATAAATTATTTTTAAATTATTTAAATTGGTTCGTTTATAAAATAATATGATGATGATGATATGAGAGAATTTTTTATTTTATAAATACTTTAGTCATGTAATTAAAAAAATAACTTTTGCGAATGCTGGAAGATTTCAATAAGTTTTCGGAATGCAATTTAAATTGTTAAATAAATGAAAGTATAATAAAATATAATTAAATGTGTGTAATAAAGACGAAAATAACGACTACATTAAAAAAATTCATAATGAGAACATTCGATAGATGTTCGAGCATTTTAAACAATTTTTACTTATTTTTTATGATATTCTTAAAGCAGTAATTTTCTTTGATTAGTAGAGTGTTATGAAAATATTTAAGATTGCTCACATATAATCTACACGATATTAGGATAACCCTAAGTAACTCCGGCTTACTTTCCAGCACTCGGTTAATAATCGCTCGGCAGTAAGCCAATCCTTTCATGAGTCTTGGAGGGTTATATTGCCTGGGTAACCTGTACCATATATGGATGTGAGTCCTCATCGCATGCCATTAAGCCTTGGGGACATCCCCTTCTACTTTCTCTTTCTTGCAACATTTGATTGTTGTCTTATGCGTTTGACTTGATTGTTGAGCTCTAAAAAGATTTGCGACCACAAAAAAAAAGAAAAACTTTTGGTTTAATCCATTAATGTCGGAAGCCACTGTACCCATCCTTCTACAACTCCCACTTTCTTTCCACTGCTTTAGTTGCCTCCTCCTAATTCAGGAGCACCCTGGAACCACATTTGTTCCTCTTTTCATACGCAATTCGCATTCGCCACATCGAATGTTGTTTTTATTGTCGGGGCTGTTACAATTTTCATTATATTAACCGTTTGCCATGCCGCTTGCCATTCCCATTCCTATTCCCATTTCCACCCTTATTCCCCCCTCCTCCAGCTGCTGCTTGTTCTGCAATGCGCTTGGTTTGTTTTTGCTGTTGTTGTAGTTGTTGCCAGTTGTTGTTTGCTGTTTGTTTTTGTGTCCTAATGCCAGCTACTTTTTGCTGATGTTTTACAGCAACGCTGTTGATTCTGCAGTTGCTGCATTTTCATCATGCCCCCTTCATGCTTCCCCTCGTACAGTTTCTGCAAAAGTTTTGCGCTTTTGTCGCCATGAGAAAAGTGAAACTAAAGCAAAAGCAAAAGCAAAGCAATCCAGCTGAGTTGGCTGAATGGCAACCAATTGCCAACTATTTCAGCAGCTTCCTGCGTTCGCACCTTAACAGCACCTGTCCCCCTCCCCATGCCTTGTCTTGGACTCTCTCCGCATCAATCAAAAAGCATATGATAGCCCCAAAGTTGAGGCCCAGACATCTGAAAGTAACCAGCGCAGCTCATCGCTGACTCCGCTCAGTTCGGGTCAGGTGAAAGCGGTTTTATAAAGCTATAAAATATATATATAAACAAAAAAGAAACCTTTGCGAACACGCACATAACCTTTTCTCTAAACGATAGAAGAGGGGGCTGATTTGGGGATTTGGCAGAGGTTGAAAGTCTGGAGTCGGGCCCTGTCAACGGCCTGTTGGCAACGTTTTTAAAGAATATCGAGTGCGAGTGTTGTAAGAAAAGTTTATCTTAATTTGCATTACCGCTTTTATTTTTTTAAAATATACAGAAAAAAAGTACTTATAAAAACCAATTAAGAATAATAATATATTGCAGTGTTGCATTAAAAATTCAGCCTCTTAATTATTAGAAAAGAAAAAAGTTACGTTAAAAATATTTAATAAGGTAATTTAAAAAAGTAACAAGAATGTGAATTAAGTAACTATATATATATAATATAATTTTTACTTACATTTTTATTCAATTGAAAAATCTTATAAATCTTTATATTATTACCTATATTTAGAAAATAAAAATAATATAGAAAAAAATATAAAAATCTTGGAAAAGCGTTTAACGTAATTAACTAATAAAAATAAAAGGCACAAAAATTCGTCTAAATCAATACAAAATTTAAAAAAAGTACAAATATTTAGAAAAAATCAGTAAACGTTAAGAGGTGCTTTTGCGATGATTATAATTGTTTTGTACTCTTTGAAAATTCACTTAAATATAGATTTGACTTTTAAGAAGTGCTTCTTTTTTATTCAGTTTTTTGATTTAACATTTTCACAATATTCTAAACTTTTCTAAGATAATTGTTATCATTTTAAATTCATGCATATAATACTATAAATATGTATAAATATATTTTAATAAATTTAAAAGAGTTCACAAAATATATGTAATGCTATTATTTTTATTATTTAATTTTTTTAAATATATTTTTCGGTTTTTTATTTCTTCTACTATACAAGCCCACCTCGTTCGAATTTGGGCCTGATTATGTTTGGTTTATGTTATTTCAGGCTCATTCAGATTCTCCTCCTCCGTCTCCTCCCCCTCTCCCAAACCATCCAACTCTCCATCGTCTCCGTCTCGATGGTCTTGGACAGAGCTTGGGCTTGCCCTAAAAGATTTATGTGCGTAAATTTCATGCTGACGGCATCAGGTGATTTAACACTTTAGATAACTTGGAACAGTTTATAGTCAAGCCCATCTCTCCATTCACCAACTACCCCAAAGAACAACAACAGCAAAACAAACAAACATGGAAACTTTCAGTGACGGAGTGGATAGGTGCGGGGTGATGGCGGAGTGCGGAGTTCGCTGGACAAAAGTTGTATTTTTATTATTTTATTTTATTGCGCTTACATCTTTAAATATGTTTGCTTGCCTTGTTGCCACACAGCTTCTCCCCAAACCTCCACAAGTGATGGACGGAGGCTGTGGGGTTAGCTGTGGAATTGATGCGTCTTTTGGGGTCATAAAAATTACAAAAATTTCCTCGGTCTTGCTGGGCTGATTGTGTGCGATTTGAGAGAATCGGTACAAGGTCCTTTTTTGCAAGATAGCCTGGCGAACGATATAAATTATATTGAGCGCTTTGAATTAGTTTTTTATGTGGCACTCATATAGAGTGAGAAATGAAATTAGATACGTGCGTAGAGTTGCCTAGTCCAATTGTGCACGACTGTGATTCGAGAACCAAGAAAAAAACACACCCCCAAAATTATTTATATCTCGACCACTTTAAGGATATTTTTCTATCAACATTAAATGCTTAGCTGGGCGGCATGCATCACACAATGCACCACAAATTGCAATGTTGGAACTGAATCCCTTAGGGGGGCATCCCTTGGCCAGTACTGGCAACCCTGGGCACACAACTCTGCAATCGAAGCACAACAATGGCGAGCAATTACCACCCATTCCTCCCCCCCTCCCCAACCAACAGACACACCTATACATAGAAAAAAAAGAGGGCGGGAGATAAATACAGAAAAATTGAACACGAAAAGGGCAAAGCGCAAAGCGGGAAGTGAGAATAGCGAGAATAACATCGAATTGTTAAGAAACTGCAAACTGTAAATCCATTAAACCACAACAAGATAGGGGAACAGCGACTGCGTAAAAAGACAAGCAATGGGTGCGAAAATGAAAAAAAAAAAACAAATGAACGAGCAGATAGGTATGGGAGTGGAAGTAGGAGTGGGAGCGAGACAGAGGAAAACTACTTTAAATCGCCTTCGTCGTGGGGAGTCCAGCTGACAAACACAATTGACTGGAAGTTGTTGTACGTTCAGTAAGCTTGCACATGTGTGCGTGTGTGGATTAGCTCTTAAGAATTGAGAGTTAACGGCATTTGCTTGGGCAAGCATAAAATATGCAGGAGATTGGGTTGCATTCGATTTTACCGCTTTATAATCCCAAACAGGCCAATAGGCTTTACTAGCTTAAGAGCATGTTCTAGTTAATTCTCTTTGTCTCTTTTTTTGCTAAGAGTTGTCTTCTATCGCTGGGAGGACAAGAATACGGATCGCATGGAAATTAAGACTCTTTGCTATCTTTCAGCCTAAGAGCTTATTCTAGTTCGTTCCATTTATCACTTACATTTCTTTGCAGTTTCTTATGGATCACCTAACACTTAAGAGACACACTGATAAACCATTCGAACTGAATCCTTAGGTGCATTCCTTTTGAGGACCTAAAGGGTCAAGTTTCAGAAGATTTAAAAATTCTGTTCTAAGTTTACTAATTAATATAGTGGAAACAATTTTACAATTTATTAGATTGTATAAGTAGAAGGAGATTTCATTAGTTAACGTAAACAGTAAATGGATAAGCTTTATATACATATACATATTATATAGTTAACAAAAATTGGTCAGGCTTCTTAAATAAATTACAAGAATTTCTTTCTTAAAACTTCGGTTTGCTTTTCTGAATTTCAGTGTGTTTCTAAAGTGATGAATTCTTATTTTAGATTCTCTATTATTAATGTTATTAATAAATATTTGAATTTTATAATTTTACATATAGAAATACTTTACATAGTTATAGTCTATAATAAAGAAAGATAAATTATCAGTTAAGCTCTAATAAAATACCCATACAAAAAATTTAATTACTTGTTTCTAAATCATTTTTACTTTTTATAAATTGTTTTAAATTTTTTTTTTTAATTTAGAGAAAATAAAATAAAATTTATTTGTTAAAAAAATTAAGTTTTTCTAAAACATTTTTTTAAGTTAAGGTTGATTTCGTATGACTAAAATGTTTAAAATATAGATATTTGTTGTCTACATTTGCGTTTTTATATTTTAATAACAATTTTAAATTTTAATGCTTTTTCAAGTGTTGCTAAATTGATTTAAGTTTTATTAAAGAATGTAACTTTTTTAAATTGGGCTTTGAAGTTTTCTTTTTCCAATGCATTTAGCAGTCCGACCAGGTTTATAATTGAACTCATACAAGTTGTTAACACACTAATAATTCGATCAATAGCTTAAAGTTTTTTTTGTATTTATCTTTAAAGGTAAACCGCAGTGACTTCAACGCCCACAGCCCCATTTATATTCACCATAACCTCAACTCCCCTTTCGATGAGAGTGAAAAATTCACCCTTTTGCAGCTTGCCATTAATTTGACTGCTTGGCATCTGCTGCTATCATATCTTAGTATGCGGTTTTAGAGCCACTCTTCTTCCCCCGGGGACATTCGTCTTGTTCTTCTTAATCTACTTTCTCGTCTTCTTCTTGCTGGCCACCTTAAAAATTAATTGAAGCATCACTAGCGGCTAATATTGTGTATTAAAAACCAAGCAGCAGAAACAACAAATTGTTGAGCATAAAACATGCAATAGCCACACCAACACAAGCATAAAACTTTATACATATACATTCTAACGGTTTCTTGCTTGGAGTAGGTAGTAGGCGCCTAAAAGAGGTGTGCGGTGAGGGTTAAACTTGCAAATTGCCCGAATGCGTTGCCATTTGTCAGTCTTAGTTGTTTGGGGCTCTGAAAATGTTTTAAAATAAATTCGCCAAACATTTCGGGTTTTCGAGTTTATTAGCTGTCGGCCTGTGCCTGCTGCGGTCAAGGAGCAACGACAAAAAAAACAGCAACAAAAATGACCTACGCACACACTAACTACCCCCCTCCAGCCAATCTCCCCCTTCAACAATCTCATTCATTCATCTTCACTGTGAAGCGTCGTCAAATCAGTGTCCGGTTTTTTGAATTTAAGCATTGCCAGCTGCAATTATTTTAGAAGAGCACTCGTACTCATGCTGCGCATGCCTTAGCTCTCTTAAGCTTGTCGGCGCTCTCTTTGCCATGACATTTTAATGCTGCTCACTGCACTTTTGGCACGTTTTCACTGTTCGTTCGTCTGTTGCGCCTAGGACAATGTTTTTCTTATTGTATGCCGTTCGTCTTATTCGGCTTCATCGTGGGCTTCGTGGGTGTACTAAAAACCAGTACGAAGCCCACGGCGAAGGTCGTCGGCCATAAAATGCGCATAATGTTTTGCGGATGTGTCAGTACACGTTTGATATTTGGCGCGAGAGCAGCGGCAGTAGTTGCGGCGCAACGGTAGCGGTAGCGTTAACGTAGCTTGTCTGCGACGTATTATTATTTGTCGGCATGGCGAGCGTAAGAAACGTAAATGATGTGCTGGCGTTGCAACTGTAACGGTAAAATCGAATCAAACCGTGTGTTTGTGTGTGTGAGTTTTAAGTGTCAAGTGAAGTGCTCGTCAAACTGTATCAACATATTTAAATACTAGTAATACTAACATAAATACATACATCAATTTATAATTATATATAAAAATATATATGCAGCAACTGGATTTGACGGATACGCGTTTTTCGCTTTAAGCAGCTAAATAGGTAACGTAACATAACGTAACGTAAGGATTGATGCTGTCTCTGTCTCTTCCCCTTTTTATGAGCTCTTCACTAAAAGTTCAATTTCCTGCGTTGCTTTAATTGAAGCACATCGCACACACACACACACACACACGCATACACACACACACACACACAGGCTGACTTTGGTCAGTCATTAGTCATTTGCTCATTTCCGCAAACGTAGCCGGACGCACAGCACTTGTCAGCCAATAAACAAGCGACGGCAACGCAGACAAGCAGAACCGTTCGAGGGGGGGGGGGGGGGGATTGTGGTTAGGGAGGGGAGGTGAAGTCAATCTCTTTGAATGAGAAACGCTTAAATCGAGGCGAGGACATTTTCATGTTGGGCTTTTGCAAATGTGTGTCTAAGTGTGTGTGTGTGTGTGTGTGTGTGTGTGTGTGTTTGTGTGCATACAGATATAAAATCTTAGCCTGTCCTTGTCAAATGCAATGATCTATTCAAAATGGACTTTTTTTGTTGTACATCAATTTGGAATGGTTTCTTTGATTTCCTGTGTTGCATCTTGAAATGTGGAATTTGCGCAGCGTTTAATTAGAACCAACTTGGACTTGTTTTTTAATAAATTCTGTGGTTGCCTTTGGTTTCATGAGCTGAAATAAAAATGTGGCATTTGTGGCTTTGAGTGTTTTTCAAAGCAAGTGGATAACTCACTTTGTCTATTTTGAAGATTTTCATTCTAAATGAATACAATCCAGAAAATGCAGACAAGACTCTTTGATTAAATTCATATATATATATATACATATAAATATATATATACATATAAATATATATATACATTTTATTTTTTTATTTCTTAATTAACAAAATCAACGAAATACACGAAATTCTTTTTGAGCTTGTTTATATATTAAATATAATTTTATTTTTGATGTAAATTTTTTAATATGAAAACTAAGTGAATATTTTATATTATATATTATTAATAATTTTATTTTTATGTTCAGATATCACATTCACAAAAACCGTTCCAATATGTTAAATACTGTTTAAAGAATGTTTTTATATTTTAAGGTTACTTTTGCCTCAAAGTTACGCAAAAATACCTAAACTAAATTATTGCTATCTCCTGCTTAACTTATAAGCGAACTGATATCTCTCAGAGTGGCTTCTTAATATCTCTGTCATTTGAGATATATCGTTTTTTTTTTGTAATTTTTTGTATTGCCAGGTGTTGAGTCTTCATGTCTCTGGGCTTTAACTTATCATCATCGAAAGTGGAACGCTTTTGAACACTGGCAGCTGGATATGTGTCATACATTCATTGCGGAATACAATAAGCGAGGCAAGAACAGCAACAGACACGAGAACAACACACACATACACACACACACACACACACACACCTGTACACACAAAAATGCAGAAACGGACACGTTAACAATGGAGGAGTGCCGCCTTCTCCGCCCACTCTCTGCAACTACTCAACCTGTATCGCCATAGAACAGCCCCCTCTCTTCCCCCTTCAGCCATAACACTCTCCCCTGTCCACCGCTCTTCTTTTGAGCTAACCCAGTTTGTTGATGTTTCTTCACGGCCTGCCTTGGTGCCGTTATATTTCTTTTTACGGCTTGACTGACTGCCCGCAAAACGACGAAGACAAAACTCAGTTTTAGAACTCTACCCCCTTCCCCCCACCACCGACACTCCCATCAAGCCCCTGTGCATAGCCTGAGAGGAACCCACAAAAAGCAGCAGCGCTTTGATGGAACTTATTTTTTGTAATTGTTGTTGCTTTGATATTGTTGTTGTTCTTGTTGGTGATTCTTTTTCATTCTTTGCTTTTTTTGTGCTTTTCTTATAAGGAGGAGGATTCCCAGAAAGAATTCCCGTTCTCACAGTTTTAGCCAGTTGTTCCTAGGCCCTGGGCCATTGTCACGTAAATCTCTGACTGAAATTAGCCTCGTTGACAAAAATATGCCTGCTTACACATTATTTGTACAAACAAATAGACAGGATACCGTTATGGCTTAGGGTCTATGGAGGGAGGGGTGAGAGGCGGGGGTTTGTTGGTAAGGGACACCATCCAAATTTGCATGGGAACTGCGACAGTTGCTATTATTGTTGCTCCTATTGTTTTTGTTGTTGTTGTTGTTGTTATTGTTGTTATTTAGGAGTTTGGCCTTATCTCCTTGCTCTTGACAATAGATTTACACCCCAAAACTATGTTATGTTTTATTGATCTGTTTATGCTTTGGCCTCTGGACAATAGCAAATCGAAATAAATACGAAAAGAAAAACAATGTGAAACGCAGACGAATATTAAATACACTAACATAAACAATATTTCTAAAACGAAAGCTTTTTTTTCGTCTTTCTGACAAAACTTTCTTTTCTTAATTTCAATTAAATTTTTCTAAAATTTAGAACAATTTGTCTTACTTCTATGGTTTTTTTTGTACACAAATATATGTGTATTAATTTAAAACTAGTTCATAATATCAAAAAGTCGTCTTAAATTATTAAGTGAATTTTTCTGAAAAATATAAAAAGGGTAATTTTTGTATTAAAGAATTTTTTTTTATATTTAAAAATATGTTTTAAAAACATACGTGTATATATATATAAACATAGTTTTTTATTTTATTCAATATCTGCTCTTAACTAATGGGTATATTCTGCAACTCCAGGAAAATATTACAATTCAGATTAGTAATACAATTAAAGTAACCTCTGCCAGAGTGTGAAAACGATTTCTGGTTGAGTTTGCTCTGACACACCAACAACCCAAATCCCAATGATAGAGGTTCAATTCCCACCGTAAAATACCGGCGTAAAAGCAAAAGCCTCACAGAAATGGTTACTACGCAGAAAGGCGTGAAAATTATAATAAACAAGCATTTTTTATTTGTTGTCTATTATTTCGGCTAAAACAGGCAGCGTCTAACTTGGCATTGTTTAAGAATTGTGAGCTTGGCTTGGGCGGGTCTATTGCATCAAATTAACATTTCATAAACAAATAAATAAAAGCAAATAAATACAAACTGACTGACTGTCTGCCTGCCTGCCAAGCACCCAGCAAAGGACTGTTAGTCAAATCTGTGCATAAACATAGACTTTGATGTTTAGTGGGCGTTTTCAGAAGCCAACAAAAATATCCAGGAAATGATTGAATACCTTTGCCGGCCTACGTAAACGTCAGAACTAGGGTTCATAGCTGCTTAGGCATGAGTAATGTGATGTTTAATCATGTATAAAATATTTACAAAAATTACATACGCATTTGCCCCTTGACTTACGATACCGAATGCGATACCTGGCTTTAAGGCATTTTGTGGTAACCATGTGTTAAGTACGATTTTAGAAAGCATTTAAAAATGGGATTTTCAAATCTCCAAACAATTCATAAGTTGTTAGGCTGTTTATATTCATATTTATTTTTGAGCATAGCCTTACAACTGGCCTATACTATTATAGTACAACTATCGCATAATCCTGGCCTAATTATAAAAATAATAAGCTCCTATTTTAAATGTTATCTTTACATTTAATATTACCGCTTAACTTTTGGCTCAATTATTCTGTTGACCATTTTCCGTGTATTAGTATGGCATATACGACACTCTTTGTCAGATGTCAATAGTGAAAGCGAGTCGATCCAAATAGTTTACATTAAGGCCAAATACAGGCTGACTAACTAATCAAGCGATCGGATGACTAAGTAGCCATGTCTATCATCCATCAACTTATCTGCAGTCTAGCATTGAATGTTATGTCACACGCTGATTGACATTTAATTACTATTACTAGTGTCATTATGAGACTGAGTAGGAAAATGAGAATGAGAATGAGAATGAGTATGAGAATGAGTATGAGAATGAGTATGAGAATGAGTATTAGAATGAGAATAAGAATGAGTATAAGAATGAGTATAAGAATGAATATGAGAATGAGTAGGAGAATGAGTATGAAACAGAGCTTGACAATGATAATGAGTGAGAGAATGAGTATGAGAATGAGTATAAGAATGAGTAAGAGAATGAGTATGAGAATGAGTAGGAGAATGAGTAGGAGAATGAGTAGGAGAATGAGTATGAAAATTAGTAGGAGAATGAGTATAAGAATGAGTATGAGAATGAGTATAAGAATGAATATGAGAATGAGTAGGAGAATGAGTATGAAACAGAGCTTGACAATGATAATGAGTGAGAGAATGAGTATGAGAATGAGTATAAGAATGAGTAAGAGAATGAGTATGAGAATGAGTAGGAGAATGAGTAGGAGAATGAGTAGGAGAATGAGTTTGAAATTGAGTATGAAAATGATTATGAGAATGAGTATAAGAATGAGTATGAAAATGAGTATGAGAATGAGTATAAGAATGAGTAAGAGAATGAGTATGAGAATGAGTAGGAGAATGAGTAGGAGAATGAGTAGGAGAATGAGTTTGAAATTGAGTATGAAAATGATTATGAGAATGAGTATAAGAATGAGTATGAAAATGAGTATGAGAATGAGTATAAGAATGAGTAAGAGAATGAGTATGAGAATGAGTAGGAGAATGAGTAGGAGAATGAGTAGGAGAATGAGTTTGAAATTGAGTATGAAAATGATTATGAGAATGAGTATAAGAATGAGTATGAAAATGAGTAGGAGAATGAGTATAAGAATGAGAATGAGAATGAGTAGGAGAATGAGTTTGAAATTGAGTATGAAAATGATTATGAGAATGAGTATAAGAATGAGTATGAGAATGAGTATAAGAATGAATATGAGAATGAGTAGGAGAATGAGTATGAAACAGAGCTTGACAATGATAATGAGTGAGAGAATGAGTATGAGAATGAGTAGGAGAATGAGTAGGAGAATGAGTAGGAGAATGAGTATGAAAATGAGTATGAGAATGAGTATAAGAATGAGTATAAGAATGAGTATAAGAATGAATATGAGAATGAGTAGGAGAATGAGTATGAAACAGAGCTTGACAATGATAATGAGTGAGAGAATGAGTATGAGAATGAGTATAAGAATGAGTAAGAGAATGAGTATGAGAATGAGTAGGAGAATGAGTAGGAGAATGAGTAGGAGAATGAGTATGAAAATGAGTATGAGAATGAGTATAAGAATGAGTATAAGAATGAGTATAAGAATGAATATGAGAATGAGTAGGAGAATGAGTATGAAACAGAGCTTGACAATGATAATGAGTGAGAGAATGAGTATGAGAATGAGTATAAGAATGAGTAAGAGAATGAGTATGAGAATGAGTAGGAGAATGAGTAGGAGAATGAGTAGGAGAATGAGTATGAAAATTAGTAGGAGAATGAGTATAAGAATGAGTATGAGAATGAGTATAAGAATGAATATGAGAATGAGTAGGAGAATGAGTATGAAACAGAGCTTGACAATGATAATGAGTGAGAGAATGAGTATGAGAATGAGTAGGAGAATGAGTAGGAGAATGAGTAGGAGAATGAGTATGAAAATTAGTAGGAGAATGAGTATAAGAATGAGTATGAGAATGAGTATAAGAATGAATATGAGAATGAGTAGGAGAATGAGTATGAAACAGAGCTTGACAATGATAATGAGTGAGAGAATGAGTATGAGAATGAGTATAAGAATGAGTAAGAGAATGAGTATGAGAATGAGTAGGAGAATGAGTAGGAGAATGAGTAGGAGAATGAGTATGAAAATGAGTATGAGAATGAGTATAAGAATGAGTATAAGAATGAGTATAAGAATGAATATGAGAATGAGTAGGAGAATGAGTATGAAACAGAGCTTGACAATGATAATGAGTGAGAGAATGAGTATGAGAATGAGTATAAGAATGAGTAAGAGAATGAGTATGAGAATGAGTAGGAGAATGAGTAGGAGAATGAGTAGGAGAATGAGTATGAAAATTAGTAGGAGAATGAGTATAAGAATGAGTATGAGAATGAGTATAAGAATGAATATGAGAATGAGTAGGAGAATGAGTATGAAACAGAGCTTGACAATGATAATGAGTGAGAGAATGAGTATGAGAATGAGTATAAGAATGAGTAAGAGAATGAGTATGAGAATGAGTAGGAGAATGAGTAGGAGAATGAGTAGGAGAATGAGTATGAAAATGAGTATGAGAATGAGTATAAGAATGAGTATAAGAATGAGTATAAGAATGAATATGAGAATGAGTAGGAGAATGAGTATGGAACAGAGCTTGACAATGATAATGAGTGAGAGAATGAGTATGAGAATGAGTATAAGAATGAGTAAGAGAATGAGTATGAGAATGAGTAGGAGAATGAGTAGGAGAATGAGTAGGAGAATGAGTATGAAAATTAGTAGGAGAATGAGTATAAGAATGAGTATGAGAATGAGTATAAGAATGAATATGAGAATGAGTAGGAGAATGAGTATGAAACAGAGCTTGACAATGAGAATGAGTATAAGAATGAGTAAGAGAATGAGTATGAGAATGAGTAGGAGAATGAGTAGGAGAATGAGTAGGAGAATGAGTATGAAAATTAGTATGAGAATGAGTATAAGAATGAGTATAAGAATGAGTATAAGAATGAATATGAGAATGAGTAGGAGAATGAGTATGAAACAGAGCTTGACAATGACAATGAGTGAGAGAATGAGTATGAGAATGAGTATAAGAATGAGTAGGAGAATGAGTATAAGAATGAGTATGAGAATGAGTATAAGAATGAATATGAGAATGAGTAGGAGAATGAGTATGAAACAGAGCTTGACAATGATAATGAGTGAGAGAATGAGTATGAGAATGAGTATAAGAATGAGTAGGAGAATGAGTATAAGAATGAGTAAGAGAATGAGTATGAGAATGAGTATGAGAATGAGTAGGAGAATGAGTAGGAGAATGAGTATGAAAATGAGTTTGAAAATGATAATGAGTAGGAGAATGAGTATGAAAATGAGTTTGAAAATGATAATGAGTAGGAGAATGAGTATGAAAATGAGTAGGAGAAAGAGTAGGAGAATGAGTATGAAAATGAGTAGGAGAATGAGAATAAGTATGAGAATGAGAATGAGTAGGAGAATGAGTTTGAGAATGAGTATGAAAATGATTATGAGAATGAGTATAAGAATGAATATGAGAATGAGTAGGAGAATGAGTATGAAACAGAGCTTGACAATGATAATGAGTGAGAGAATGAGTATGAGAATGAGTATAAGAATGAGTAAGAGAATGAGTATGAGAATGAGTAGGAGAATGAGTAGGAGAATGAGTAGGAGAATGAGTATGAAAATGAGTATGAGAATGAGTATAAGAATGAGTATAAG
Organism: Drosophila dives; assembly: GCA_035042365.1. Taxonomy (NCBI): domain Eukaryota; kingdom Metazoa; phylum Arthropoda; class Insecta; order Diptera; family Drosophilidae; genus Drosophila; species Drosophila dives. The sequence continues at coordinate 1,373,420 of JAWNLJ010000097.1, read as the reverse complement.
AATGAGTATAAGAATGAATATGAGAATGAGTAGGAGAATGAGTATGAAACAGAGCTTGACAATGATAATGAGTGAGAGAATGAGTATGAGAATGAGTATAAGAATGAGTAAGAGAATGAGTATGAGAATGAGTAGGAGAATGAGTAGGAGAATGAGTAGGAGAATGAGTAGGAGAATGAGTATGAAAATTAGTAGGAGAATGAGTGTAAGAATGAGTATGAGAATGAGTATAAGAATGAATATGAGAATGAGTAGGAGAATGAGTATGAAACAGAGCTTGACAATGAGAATGAGTATAAGAATGAGTAAGAGAATGAGTATGAGAATGAGTAGGAGAATGAGTAGGAGAATGAGTAGGAGAATGAGTATGAAAATTAGTATAAGAATGAGTATAAGAATGAGTATAAGAATGAGTATAAGAATGAATATGAGAATGAGTAGGAGAATGAGTATGAAACAGAGCTTGACAATGATAATGAGTGAGAGAATGAGTATGAGAATGAGTATGAGAATGAGTAGGAGAATGAGTATGAAAATGAGTTTGAAAATGATAATGAGTAGGAGAATGAGTATGAAAATGAGTTTGAAAATGATAATGAGTAGGAGAATGAGTATGAAAATGAGTAGGAGAAAGAGTAGGAGAATGAGTATGAAAATGAGTAGGAGAATGAGAATAAGTATGAGAATGAGAATGAGTAGGAGAATGAGTTTGAGAATGAGTATGAAAATGATTATGAGAATGAGTATAAGAATGAATATGAGAATGAGTAGGAGAATGAGTATGAAACAGAGCTTGACAATGATAATGAGTGATAGAATGAGTATGAGATTGAGTATATATATGAATGAATATGTGAATGAGTAGGAGAATGAGTATGAAAATGAGTAGGAGAATGAGTATAAGAATGAATATGAGAATGAGTTTGAGAATGAGTATGAAAATGAGTAAGAGAATGAATATGAGAATGAGTAGGAGAATGAGTATATATATGAATGAATATGTGAATGAGTAGGAGAATGAGAATAAGTAGGAGAATGAGTTTGAGAATGAGAATGAGTATTAGTATGGGTTTAATAGTAAGAGGAGTTTGACTTAGAGTGATTGAGTATACCATTTCCTGATTGATTAATGGTTCAAGGGAAGGACACGATCGTAGTTCTTGCATATGCGTTATAAGAGTTAAGTGAGTAAATCAGAGAAATTGAGAGTTGGGCAAAACAAATGTTTAGTCTGAATAAGGAATTTGAAAATCTAATATTCTTGACTTATATAAAAAGCTTAAACTTCTCAATTCTGAGATTGATCAGGTTTTTTTTGTCTGTTAATATATTAGTTTTGGACTGCTACACATTTAAATTTGCAGCTAATGTTTCTATTTTACTTTTTAGCTGATTTAAAATTAGTAGTGTGCGACCAGCTCATCAAAACTTAAGAGGAGACTACGAAAACAGATATTTGTATATATATATCCTGTTCCAATTCTACAACTTACTTAGAGGATATAACATATCAAATACGGATATTCTAAAAATGACTTTCTCGGTTTTTGCAATGAGTTGTGAAAATTATAATTTGATCGGTATGCATGTGTGTGGGGAGTGTGTGGGATGGTCCGGTAAGCACCGCATTTAACCGTTATGTCAAGCAAATTTCACAAATTTGTGCTAGATAGAAAAAATAAAATAAATTTGGGAAAACGAATATTATCCAGATAGAGCAAAGATCCATTTACGTGATGTCGAAAAAGGCAAATAAAAAGCGTTTGCATTTTTATTGAATTCGGCAAAAAAGCGTTTCAGGTCGGCGTCGTTGCGTGGCAGCGTGGCAGCGTGGCAGCTTGGCAGCTTGGCAGTGTGGCAGCAACCCAAACCGCGTGCCCCTCATAGAGGAGCGGGCGAGAGTTAGACCGACATAAATAAACCTCAACTAAGCCGTGTGTTTTGACATAGATTTCAATTGACATGCTTGTGCAAACAAAAACGGCAAAACGCTAAGGAAGGGAGGATGAAGCTAGGGGTTGGGGGTTGGGGGCTTTTAGGTAGTCTTCTGCTGGTTGGTTTGTTGATGTTGGACTTGAGTAGACACTGCTCGTGGGGCAAGCACAAGCCGCATAAATGTGCGTCAAGGAATTCAAAAACGCTCGACTGAGCCCATATTCACAGCTACACTCAAACACATACACTCACATTCACACTCACATGCACACTCACATTCACACTCGCATTCACATTCACATTCACGTTCACATTTACCTAATGCCTAGCGCCTGGCCATTGATACGCATACAAAGAAAGAGACGAAGACGGAGACGGGGAAGGGGATGAAGTGGAGGGTCAAATAAAAATGCAAAATAGTTTGTTATTTAACATATTTGACTGCCGCGCCTTGTGGCAGCCTCTCTGCGTCTGCTTCTTCTTCTTTATGGAAATTGACCCGCCAGACGAAGCGACGCGTCGACGTTGTATAACAAACAGCCACACGATGCAGGGGCAGGGGGTGGTGCGGTGCGGTGCTCAAGCATTGCTGCTTACCCCTTTGACAATTTTGTCATTGGCCAAAACACAAACTGGCCTTAAATATCTGGAAAAGCGTCCTTCCAGACATGGCGTTATGTTTTATTAACTGGGCTAGCAAATGGCCAAATTGAAAGAAGCACGAGTAATAGAAAAAATATTGTGTGTGGTGTGTGTACGTGCGTGTGTAAATTTAAGAAAAAAAAAAAACCAGAAGGCAAGAATGCTTGACTAGTGAATTCCCTGTAAATCTGAATTTGGTTTCCTTTTTTCATTTGCTCTGCTAGAAATAGTTTATTAAATATGGTTACAAATAGTTTTATACAAAATAAGTTTTTATGGCAAAAGAAAACATTTTTTTTTAAGTTTAAAGTAATAATACATTAATAATCAAAATACATAAATTATAAAAAGTGTAATCATGCTTAGGCTACTTGAGAAAGCAATTGTTTAATTTGCTGAATATTTATAAATTTTTATAGCTTAGGCAAAAATTTAAACATAAAACATCATTATACACGTCTTAGTAATTATAAGGGGAATAAAACCTTAAAAAAAGGAAACAGAAAATACTGCAAGAGATTCGTTCGTTTCCCTTCATGAATGCCAATTGGTGCAGGGCCAATTTAAAAGGACTTAGTTTTTAATGAAGCGAGCCAAGTAGGATACAAGAGACACAAAAGCAGCTAAGAATATGTTGGAAAAATGCGAGATAAAAAATGGACAAATGAGTGAGGAGCAAAATTTCTTTTCTTATTTTTTTCCAAAAAGACGGGTAACTATCCGACCAAAATTGTTTATACTAACTGAAATTGAATTTTACACGACACACAATTAGAGCGAAAGAGAATTCCTAAATAAGGTAGTAAGAAAAGAAAAGAAAAATCAGATTTAAAGGGCTTTGCATAAAATTTATGTGTAATCAGAGTTTGATTGATCTAATCAAGTTGGGTATGCAAGGGGAAACATAAAATTCAAGCAGACAAAGATAAAATGTGTAAATTGTTCAAATCGAGTAAATAATCGAATGATAAATTAAATTAAATGCAGAAAAATGTTTTGCTGGAATTTGTTGCAAGTAAATACAAAAAAATAAAAACAAGAAAACGCAATTTTTATCTATCAATTCAAGTCCATTTTTCTATTGGCCATAAGATTTGTTTTCTATTACTAATCTTAGCACGAATAAGCAAGAAGTCAAATCAAGAAAAACATTCTACACAGATACGTTGCAGGAATTGCAAAATAAAAAGTTCCTAGATAAAACACAAAAACAAGTAAACATTCCATTTCCCTTCATAAACAAGTCGTATTTTCTGTTTTCCTATTATTATTATTTGATACTTGCTCAATAAAGAGAAGTTTAACATGTTAATTCTTTAGCACATTGTTCATTTATTATTATTTTGATTGGGGTGTAGTGGCATCTAGATAAATCTATTGAAGCGCCTTTCTCAAGTCGAGTTCGTAATCTTTGTCAAGTCGAGGGTTTAAATATCCTTTGAGTTTAAAATAAGTTCTTTGGTTTGGCGACCCAGTCTTCTATGATCTATTTAAAGATTCGTTTTCATAATTTCAAGTTCTGAAGAGTTTGCTACAAGCTGAAGAGTATTTGAATTGCCTTATTTCCCCTGGCCTTAACTTGCTTAAATCGATTTTGATTAGAGCCGCCTTAAAGCATTTGGTTTATTTGAGACCTAACTTAATTGCTGCTCTTTATCTTCTCCTTAGTTGTTGTGTTATGTCTTCCTGTGCAACAAACCGGATTCTGGGCCTGCTTATCAGCAGCTTCATTCCCCTATTCCCCTGTTGTGTATCAGAGTAGGTCTTGGACACTGCTCATTTAGTAATTCTGAGCAATAAGATTAATTCTCAAACGAAACCCTTATTAAAATAATTGCAATTAATATTGGCCCTAATAAATAAGTTGTAATAAATTGAGTAATAAGATAAATTTCTATATAACTTATATATAAATATGCTTTAAAACTGTTAATTAGGGGAACTTTTAAGACAATTTTATGTTTTACAATCTCTACACTAAAGAGTCCATTCAATGTTTTAATAATGCCTAATGATATTATTTGACGGAACACAGTGCAAAAACAAATGAGCCAATTAAAATTGGCTTAAACTGCACAGTTTACAGTTCAATGGCATTGCCCTTCTAAAGTGTTAAAGCTGTTGTCAGCTATTTGGAACAACTAGCAATTTCTGTTCTTTATTTTTTCCTCTGTCATTTGCATTTGCTCGCTGACTTATGGAATGTCAGCTAATGGGGTTTCCGTACCAAAACGTATTTACCCCATTGCAATGGTCTCCGTCTTTGGCATAGAGGGAAACCAAATCAAATCACATAACATGTCAGCCATTGCCACCAACTAACCAACCAAACAGTCAGTCAGACAGCTAGCCAAGCAATCCACCTGTCAACATACCAACTAAGCAACCCAACAGCCAAACAGCCAAACAGCCAACAGCCCCGGCGACCAACTAACCAAAGTCAGTCCAATCCATGGCTCTTTTTTGTACCCAGCTATGCTAATAACGAGCATTTTCCTTTGCACTACACCTTTTTTTATACCTTTTTGCTACCTTGCTACTAGCTGCTAGATAGTTATGCAGCTCTTCGCACAACCATTCTGCTACCCCATTCCCCCACTCCCCCCGCATACCGTTCCTTCTTTACGCCTTCTTCATTTCCATGCGCCGCATTGTATTCTCACTTATGTTATGGTTTCTGGAATACACTTGTGTAGACTGGCTTAAATGGCTTGTTTCTGTTCTTATGCAACTTCGATTTGTATTGCTTCAAATAGAATAGAGACCAAGTCTTGTTTTTGGCTTTGTTTTACATTAGCGAAAAAAACCTTCCCTTATCATATTTCGAAGTTTTCATAATTATGTCAACTTATTTTGCTTTGCTTTCAATATTTAGATTTGATACTATTTAAAAATGATATTTTATTGTACTTTAAATGTTGCTTAAAACTTTTCTCAACAAATTAAAATAAAAACAATTAAAATCAAAAATAAATTTGAAATTTGTAAACATTTTCTTATCGAAGAAACGAAAAATAATTTTATTTATAATAAGGTTAGATCACTTTATAAGTTATTTATTTATTTATTATTTTATTTGTGATTCTAAGAAATGGAATTGTGTTTAAGATATGGATTGAATTTTATATAGGGCAGGTAATCTTCGACCTGTCAAATGTTACTTTATTATTTGCCCGTTTTCAATATTTATTCGCATTCGTACGATTTCGAACGTTGTTTGTTGGCTGTCGTTGTTGTTATTGTTGTTATTGTTGTGTTTTTGTTGCTGTTGTCGTCGTTGTCGTCGTCCAATATGTGTCAAATGCAAATTTAAATCTTATTGAAAAAGGGGATTAGGTGACAGCAGCAGAAGCACAGCGCACATACATGGATATGCAGAGGAGGAAAAGCGCGGTTCGGCAGGGGGAGTTTGTGCAACAAAGCCACATTTTACCCAGTGTTTTGTGGCATCGAAGATGGTGCAACAGCAGAGATAGTGATAGTGGTAGAGAGCGAAAGAGAGAGCGAGAGAGATGGAGAGATGGAGAGAGGGAGAGAAAGCAGAAGCAACTGATGGAGATTCCGTTGACTTTATCGAAAACACGCTCTCATTTGCATCGTCGTGTGCAGCTTATGCACATATATCTATATATATTTTCTATATGTTTTGTGTGTGGCAGTTTTAAATGGTTTTTTGTGGTTAGTGAATTGCATTCATAGTCGTATCATTTTGGCATCATCTCAACTTAACCAGCTGCCTCGTTTCACTCCCAATCCCCATACACACGTTTCTTATATAATGGAAATTCTGGAGCAGACCGTAGTCTAATCCCACGGCAACGTTAGACATATCAACAAATGTTCAATAAGATTTTGTACTCCGGCCACACACGAACAATATAAAATCCAGGACAATGCCGGAGCCATACAATTTTTTCACAATTTCAAAATGTTTTATGCTTCCAGATTCCCAACTCCTTTGTGTATCTCTATGTGTGTACGTCTCTCTATATACACCTCTCTCTCTCCCTCTTTCTCTCTCTCTCTCTCTCTCTCTCTCTCTCTCTCTCTATCTCTCTTTGCGTATGTGCGTTTTGAGGATATTCAATATTTCTATCCATGGCATTGTGTATATATTTCAAAGCTTTTGTTATCAATATGTCGACTGCTTATTGAAAATAATATAATATATGTGCGCAAGCTTTTTGTATTTGTGTGTGTGTGTGTGTGTGATCCGTTCTGTTGTGTGCACATCTTGTAGATACTTTCGGTACCCAGTCGCATGTGTCTGTCTCTCTAGCTGTGTTACCTCATCGCTTTGTTACCTGTCTGGGCCGGCACTTTGGCATTGATTGCTTGCGTAATTTGAACAACAACAGGCAACAGCTGATGATGATCTTCTCATCTTCATCATCATCATCATCAATTGTCATTTTTATACCCTTTAGTCATTTAAAAGGTCATAAGGGGCACCATTGGCTTTTAAATTTATTTTCTTTACTTGTGTATGTAACAAAAGGCTTACAATTATTGGGGATATCGAGGTTAGTTTTAATTTGTTTCAACTCACAAGAATTTTTATTTTAAGTTTTTTTTTTTTTATCTCATTTTATATAAGACAGAAATGAAATTTGAAGAAAAAATGTCAATACTTTACTTGAATATATAATACACTATTTTATGTCCAATGAATTTATTTTTGAAAATATATTATATTAATATATTTTAACGAAATTTTATTTGATTTGGTTGATCCAAATAATATAATTATTTGCTTAATAAGCAGAGATTTTTCTTAATATATTTTAGCAACGAAAGTTTTTGCTTAAATTTCTTTGATTAATGTCATATATTGTCAAATACTTTTTATAGCAGTTTTTCAAAATGTTTTTGTATTTAATAAAACACATAATGGTTGATTAAATAACAGGGTGTCTTCAAGTCGAGCACTTTACCTTTCGGTACTTTCGGAGATAAATTATGATATAAAATATATTGTCATGGCTTTGATTAAAATAACACACATGAGCCACAAACACACACATACACAATCAAACACACACTAAGAGACTTAGGGGTGCACAAATTTATTTATTTGAATTTAGGTGAAGTTTTGCTCTTGTGTCTGTTTGTATTTTGAACCAATTTCAATAATGGCTCGCACAATGATCACATTAATGTATGCATGCCGCAAATACCACTGCACACTTTGGCACATGCAGGACATGCACTGTTTGTTCATGTGTATGTGTAAGTGTGTATGTGTCTGTTTAGTTGTGTCTGAGATTCGGGCAAATGCCTTGCACGTAGGCACATAAATTTCCAAGTCCAAGACACACTAAGAACTCTTCTTTGATTCGATACATGCATGTAGAAATATATATATTTGCAAGTGTATAAATTGGACAATCGGCGTCTTGGAATTTATGTTGGGCTCTAGTACGCAGCCAGCAGCTGAATGGAGGCTCGTGCTCTAATTGAAACATGCACGTAAATACATTAAAGCCTAATAGCCCAAAATAATGAAGCTGATTAATTCAATCAGCCAAAATTGAGGGGCGCCCACATCATGGAACAAAGCTCCCAATGTTCAAATGATTCAGCTGCCGTGCAAAGGATATGTTAAGGATGTTGTGTTGTTGCGGGCTCTTGTTCAAGCTCACTGCTTTTATGTGTGTTAAGTAGTTTAACACGCTAATGTGAATCCATTTCAATGCTAAGAACCATCCTTTACCACCAACCACACTCCCCTCCCTCCCCACCCCCCTCCTCTTCTCTCGTTCTCATCGTGGATCAATGAGTGCCTAATGTGCCACCTTCAGCAACATATAAATATATACATCATATAGCATATAATTTTTATATATATAATGCAATTTTCAGCAAATCAGCCATATGTTTTTTTATATGTTTAATGTAGTGAAAAATACTTGGCTAAACTCTTTTGATGAATTGGTTTATTTTAAGCTCGATGTGAAATTATGGCAAATTAACCATATTCAGTGATGAAAAATATTGCATTTATTTTGCATGAAATATGAAATATGTTTTATATAAATTAAGTAACCTAATATATTAAATATTAATGCTATAAGTTAATTGCAAAAAATATCAATAAAAAATTAATTTTTTATTAAAGTAAAAGTTCACTTTCATAAAATAACAAGTAAATAAATTAAAATTCGGTTGCACAAGCGATTCTATTATTATTACTAATCTGATATTATTAATTATGAGTAAATTACAATAATAATTACATTTCAGAGATAAAGTTTTATTAAGTAAAAAACCTATAACAAAAAACAACATTTAAGTTGGTATTTCAAGCTACAATGAAATTACGCTTATAAGAAAAAAAAGGTAGTAATAAATCATGTGGTAAAATTATATTTACTAATTCAATTATGAGAATTTACTGAAATAAAAATTGAATTACAATTTTAATGCAATAAATAAAATTAATTGCTTAAATTAGATTTGTGATCTATATGTGAAATACATGTGCTTATGCTTGGAGTTTTCATTATCATTTTAATTTGGTTCTTGTTTTTATTTTGATTTGGTCAATATAACTAAATCGTATTTAACATATATATATTTATATATATATAAATATATATATATATAAATATATATATATATAAATATATATATAAATATATATATATATAAATATATATATATATAAATATATATATAAGTATATATAAGTATCAATTATTAGGTTACAAACAGGTATAAATAATAATGAAAATTAAATCAGTTAAATATTTAAAGTAATTTTTATTCATAGCTAAATAAAAATCCCATCTGCGGAAGCAGCCACAATTTTAATTCTGTTAGTGAGTAAACAGAAATATTTAACATTGCTGTGCATATAATTCAATCAGAGCTGTCCCAAAAACAGTTTAGTCTCATCAATCCCATCTCAATCAAATTAAGAAACTGGCGGCAACTAACTGTCTGATTGGGCCATATCGAGATTGAGATGTTACAGTGCATTTAGAGCGAATGTGTGTCGACCTTGACTCTTAACATTATCTAGTCCATCTATCAAGACAGCGACGTTGTCAAAAGTCACAAGTTCAGTCTACAATTTGAACATGACATTTGTCAGGAGACAAGACAGGGGTGTCGGGACACGGCAGAGAGGAGACAGAGACAGAGACAGAGACGGAAGCGGAGACTGGCAGGCGCTAAGATAAAGACAGAAACAGAACGGAATGGCGACATATCAACTGAACCCTAAATCAAGTTGTAGAGAGGCTGGGCAATGTGTTCAGTGCCTGGCAGCAGCTGTTGATGAAATGCTGGCGACAATAATACCAACAGTTACAGAAAAATAAAAAACACGAAAGCAAACAATTTTGAAAGCAACAAAAACAAAAATATGCATCTACAAAAAAAGGTACAAGCCAAAATGAAGATGGGCAGCTGCGAGGCATATGTTTGTAAGCAGAAGTGTGCAGACATATCCATGTACATTCTACATACACATGGACCCATTTACACACACACACAAACATACAGCTATAAAAGTGACAAATGTTAAACGAAATGTAAAGAAAAACTGACAACAGGAAGACGCGACATAATGAAGCATAAAAAACACATTTTTCAAGACGACTGCGAATGCATAGTGACGGCAAAAATAAAAGCAACGACATCGACAACGACAACATGTGTAAAATGAAAGCTATTTTCACTATATGTCAAATCTTGGATACACTTGGAAATCAAATGATAGAAATCTCATAAAACTGTACAAGTGAATACTATTTTCAGAAGTGAATAATTTATACAAATTTTCATTAAAAGCTCTATTTGAAAATTGCTTAAAAAAAGGCCTAAATTATTGTTCTATTAAAAATATTGTGTTTTGTTATTAAACTTAAAACATCTCGGAAATTTGCAACGCAACTAAAAAAAAGCATCGCATATTTTCAAAAACGAAATGTTTTATCTGTCTTATTGAGACATTAAATTTAAATAATTTAATTTGAGAAAACTATTTTTACGGCAAATATTTTTTTGAAATTTTTTTTCGCATTTTAACGGCGATTTTCTATATCTTATGGCGATTTGTTTTCTGAGTGCAAATATGTTCTTTACACCTTATATTTATGAAAGGCGAATAATTAAAGTAGATTTATTTTATTTTAATATCTGATCTTATTACCAATGCTATAAAAACGTATCTTTGTGTAATATCAAAAAATTGATTTTTTACTCGACTTCGCTTATTTAAATCATTGGATTCACATTCAGCTATCTATTGTGATTTCTCCCACCTAATGTAAGATTAATTGTGCATTAAATTACCCATATAATTTTGAAATTGTTTTTGAATTCTGCCTGTGAAGCATAGTTATTGCATTTTATATTCATCTTTTGTATTTTTCTCTGCCCACTGACATTAGTTGACATAAAATTGTATTAAGCCCTGTTCTTTTAACTTTTTTGTTGTACATTTTCCTTCAATCTAAAGATTTGCTTTAATTCTTTGAACTTTTATCACAATATTTCAAAGTCACCCTGCTTTATTTATTAAATAACCTTCCCTCAATAAAATGATGCCTTTTAGTAGCCACAATAGAATATTTTTATGAAAGTGCAGAAGGCAAACTTGGATTTTCTTCAATTTCTGAAAGGGCGAAACCAAAAATCAAAGCATACCTTGCGGCGCCGACTAAAAATATATAGTTATATATAATATATATATATATATCATCATCGCATATTCAAAATAAATTTTCACGCTTGTAATCAATGCGACGCTGTCTGCCTCCCCCCTTTTGACGTCTTATGCAAATTGTTGCCCTCGGTTTAGCTCCCTGCCACGCCTGGTAATTGCTAAAAATTTGTGTAAAAACCAAAAGAAAATAATAGGAACAGGAATAAGAATAAGAAAACGACAAACGGCAAACCAAATTTAATTTGTTTTCGCTCGTTTTATGCGCGCAACTTTTCGTTTTTCGAGTTTTTTGTTCAGATGTTGAATTTCCTTTATATTTCTTTCCTTCGTTTTTTTGCTGACTTTTTGTTGTTACTGCTGTTGTTGTCTAGCTTGTAATATTTATTATCGAATTGTGTAAAAGCAGCAGCAACAAGAACAAACCGGCACAGGACCACATGCCAACGCAGTGCGAGCAATTCAGAAACTTGACTTTCTCTCTTCCTGTGCGATGTCCTGTAGCGAAAGCTTAACAGTGGGTATGATAAGTTTTCTCACAACTATAGATATTACTTAATTTATCCACCAAGTGCAGTTGATTGGTTTCCAAACTCACACATTGAACTTAAAAATAGATGAATATTAAACTGAGTGTAATTAAATACACAGTGAATATAAAAATAATGAATATAAATATAATATATAAAAATAAAATATAATAATGAATAATAAGATATAATAATGACATGAAATATGTTCAATAAATATATATATATATATCTTTTAATGGTCTAATATTAATTTAGTTGTCTATTAATAATACCAAATTATAATAATTCCTAAAGGATCAATAATAAATCTCTTTAGGATATTTACGAGTTTTGAGACAATATGTTTGCTTATTCTGGGTTATTTCAGCTGTCGTCTTAAACTCATTAATGTTAGTTGTAGACTTATTGTGTACGCTTCCTGTGGGATATTTGCACTTAATTACTAATTTTTAGCCAGAAATTGCAGATATGTTGCAGTCGTGCGGACAGAGCAATATCGGGTTTCTTGTCATTTTCTTTGGGACAGGTTCCCCGCATAAGTTGCATTTGTAGCTACCAGTTGTGAGTTCCGTTCTTGGCTTTTTAAAATGTTTGCCAACATTGCCATTGGTATGCACACGCGTGGACCTTGCATAGTTGTGCTCCATCCCCAGGCTCCTCGCTCGACCTCGTCCTCATGGGTGGACTTGGTCCTCGTCGTGGTCCTCGTGCTCAAGCTCCAGCTCATTCTCAACGTTCTAGTTGGAGTCGCAGTCAACGCAGTCATCGCTTGTCCTCGACAGGAAGTCTCGCCGGCATATGCCCTGCACGTATTGCCCTTATAAATTGTTGCCAAAATACATATAAGAAATTTCTACTACTCTGTGCGTGCATGTGTGTATGTATGTGTGTATGTGTGTGTGTGTGTCTATGGGTGACAGTTGCAATTGTGTTTGTTATTGCAAGTTTTTTGGTATGCACAGGACAATTTTGCTAGCAGTTGAAAACTCAAGCAAACTTTTTGCCTGGCCATGTTAACTGCCAGTCAATACGAATGCGAAACAGATATGGCTTATTTGTGTCGAGTGCTTTTGTTGTTGTTGTTGTTGCCAGTGTGTGTTTGTGGTTGTTGTTGTTGTAGTTGTTGTTAGTGTTGTTGTTTCAAAAGCCAAGACCTTATGACTTATTCAGATGATGTTGGCCCTCTCCAATTCGGTACACTTCACTTTAGTTCTGTTCAGTTCTGTCCTGTTTTGTTGTATTCTTTTCTGTGCCGACTGTTCCTGTGGCCCTGACTGACGTCATTAATTATATGATGCGTGCGCCGTAAAGCCAATAAAATTTACGCATTTAATGAGAGAAGTGCCTCACAAACGTTATACACCTACGAGGGCTGCTCCAAAACTTTCAACCTAAGCTCTTAATCCAGTTTGCTGAAGTTTGGAACGCTGAAGCAAGCGTCGAATTTAATAGATTGCTTAATCTATTCCTTAACAACATGAAAATTATCTGTTTATTGTTAGCAAAACATGAAAGTTTGACTATTAATAATAATTAATCCTCTTTTTTATAATGAAATCCTGAACTATTTAAACTATAATGTACACAGTTAAAATTAACTTAATAATTATTTCCTTGTTCAGTTAATTAATATACTATTATATGTATGCCAAGCATTTATATACTTTTCGTGTAGTTTGAACTGTAAACTGTACTACACATGTTTATTAACCAACTTGTAAATATTTAAAATTATTGCCTGACTTTTATTTAAAGTTTCTTTTAGGGCTACTTAAGTTCATCCACCTGCATATGCATATATATATATATATGTACATGTGTGTGTATATTTAAATATATATTTACGCCTGCAGCTATTTAGGTATCCCTTTAATGTTACAAAGGACGCATGGCTCTTCTTGCAAGTTTAATACGTTAATTAGGTTTATAACAGCACACACATATCATCGATGCGTACCTGGGCCTAGTGGGGCCCCTTCGCCCGCACCTGTCCAGGTATGTGGGTATTTTTCCCCAAGGGAGCCATTGACACACATACCATGAAAATGACTGGGGGTCTTTGGCTGCAGTGTATCAGTTAGGTGGCTGATAAGTCCACACAAGTTTGTCGACTTAGAGTCCCAACTTTTTGCTTTTATTTCGACCCGTTGGCGGGTCAAGTGCTTTGCATAATCAGCAGGCAGCGACGACGGCCCATTTAATGCCCAGTTGGGATCTAAAATCCCCTAAAAACATTTTCACCCAGTGTATTCATTTTTTTGTTTTTTATTTTTCGGTTCTGTGCGTGCCCAGATGTTGCCTGAGTCGCTAGCAATTTCCAATTTAATTATACACCTGGACAACATTTGAATATTCTCTCATAGACGAGTAGAGAAGTATTTCTACGCACACGAACACACACACACGCACACTCGCGCACACTCACAAATGCTTCTCAACATGGCATACACTCGTAAATTAAACGCATTAAGATATTTAAATAATGGTTTTTTGCGCTCTGCTTTATATGTCACGTGATTAGCTGGAATCATGCCACAAATTCATAAATTTTGCGTAACACCAGCTAAGCTCTCTGCCTCATTTGTGTTGCAGGGCACGAGTGCCATTTCAATTCATAATAAAGCAATCGCGACAAGCCAAGTGCAGATTTCAAGTTTGAATTCACAGGAGAAATTAAATCCAAATCGTGACAACACTTCACTAACTCTAATTGTAAAGTGCTACTTAGATCGCCTAAAATATTTTAAGACTATTTTCTCTTTTTTCTTTACAATATAAATATTGATTTCATTACAATTTTAAATTAGCAAAAACTTTCTTTTGTTGTTCAGATTTCAATGAATAATTTTAGAAATAATTTCTGCATGTCCATCTCTGTTTTTCAACCCTATTTCTATCTCTTTCTGTTTCTATCTATCTCTTTACATCTATTTCTATATATGCCTCTATTTTTATCTATCTCCCTCACTCTCTTTTTCTCTCTATATATCACTCTCTCTAGTCTTTCTCTGATGGAAGATTAGAATGATTATACATTGGTTTTGGATCATCTAGTTTAGTTAAATACCATAAGAATCAAGATATAAATTCCAGCTATTTCATTTTCAATTGCAATAAGACAATCAGCAGTCTCCTAATTGAATCTGATCATTTAGATTATTTACTTGTAGGTATTACCATTTAGTCTGCAGTTTATTAAGCAATGTAGTTGTCATCTCTGATTTCATAAAGTTTATATATACTTGATTAGTAGTCCTTCCCTATTATTATGTGTGAAAAACATATTTGTTTGCTAGGCTATCAATGATTAAACTTATTCAATATGCTTCCTACAAATAATCTTCACTTCTACTAAGATATCCGAGACAAACTTATACAATATCCGTATTCATTTGCTCCTCAAAAAATCACCACTAGCTCCCTTGAAAGAATCTGTCATAAGTTGAGGTCTTTTAAGAAAACATTAATGTTTTTTAGAAAATTTAAAACAAACTTACGAATTGTTAACATCGGACATCCAAATCATATAGTTTTCATAGTGACAATCGTTAAATTTCTCAAATTTATAATATAATTTAGATGACGGCAATTTGACGATATGTAAAATTCGTCGCGCCTAAAAGCAATTTTTCCTTTATTTTATTACCATAATCCAAATAAATACCTTTATTTCAAAAGTTCCCACGTTCGTAGACTATTATCACCCTCTCACTTTCTAGAGGGATTA
This sequence comes from Drosophila dives, assembly GCA_035042365.1. Lineage (NCBI taxonomy): Eukaryota > Metazoa > Arthropoda > Insecta > Diptera > Drosophilidae > Drosophila > Drosophila dives. The sequence goes on along the minus strand of JAWNLJ010000097.1, from coordinate 1,357,912 downwards.
AAAAACAAGCATATCTGAATAATCATTTGAGTAAGAATAAAGTAATCAGTTTGCTGATTTTATTTTTATTTTATTTAGCGAGTATTTCCAAGGTTGAACATTTAGATTGGATTGTTTCTCAAGTCCTTTCCAGACTTTCGACACTCTCTTTAATGGAGTTGGGAAACAATCAAATCTGAATATTCATATGCGTTTGATACTCTCGTGCATTAATCTTGGTCGCTCTAAATTTCGTGCCTCTTGTGGCATAAATCTCGACTGGCGCTGAGTTCATTGAAGTGTCGTTTATCGTTTTGCTATTTTGGCAACGCCTTTCACTAACCTCTTGCCCATAAATATGCCAATTTGGCATTCTACCTACCAACGAGGTGCTCTACCCTGTCCCCTGTCTCACGTCCCCTGCCACTCAAGCATCTGCGCTGCTGCTCCCTGCCCCGTCTGTCGTCTTAGCAAGCCAGTCACTCAGCCGGTGTGGCAGTGAGTCAGAGAGTCAGAGTCAGTGCTAAACAATAAAAATAAAATTTATTACTCAAGTTTATGGCAAAGCAATAAATGTATATTTCACTGTGAATATCCTTTAACAGTATCTGTATCTGTTTTTTGTAGACGTGTGCGTGTGTGTGTGTGTGTGTTAGTGCGAGGTGTGTATGAATATGTTGAGTATTTCATCCATCTATAAATATGAACCAATTCGCACCGAGGCGGGCGTTCAGGCCACATGTGGTGCTGCTCTCCTCTCAGTTGCCTGCTGTTAAAATGATTATGTTGTTGTCCGTGAGTCACTAAGCCCCAACATTTAACCACCTCGTATCACCCACACACACACACACACACACACACACACACACACACACACACACACATGGGAGCAGACAACCCTTGATTCAAATCCCATAAAGTTGTCCGACTTGTTGTTGCTGTGATAGTTGCCGTTTATATGGCTGGCAATTGCCGCATCATTAATCTTACTCACGGAAACGGCGCTTAGGTCAAAGTTTTGAGTTTAGGTAATTTATCTTCCAGTTTTGCCGCAATTATGTGCCGAAACGGTAAAAACCTACAGCGCAGCTGTGCAACTGCCTCGAACCCACAAAACAGCACACCTGAAATCCTTAGTTCCGAGCCTTGGACTAGGCAAATGTTGATAGCCACACACACACAGAGATAGGTGGGGAGGGAGGAAGAGTTCTCCGACAGGTCGCTGAAAGTCCTTTTGTAACGTCTCGAGTCCCCGCTGTAATAATTCTTTGCCTTAATAATTGAGCAGCAATTTCGCACCCGCGGCACTAAAATTAAATTGAACTGTTTACAAACACATGAATTGCTTATGAGCGACAGCCGAAGCGACAAACTATGCACCACATAGGTGGTGCTGGTGCTGGTGCTGGTGGTGGTGGTGGTGGTGTTGAGGGGATGAGCGTGTCAAGCTGTGTCGTGTCGCAGGCAGGGCGTGGCCGGTGTGTGTGTGTGTGTGTAATGCTTATCAAGCAAATGACAGTGCACAACTGAAGTTGAGTACGTCAAACAGATGATGACCAAGCAACCCGATCGCACACTGGAACCAGACCATTTCTTAAAATTAGACTAAATTTATGAATCAATCTTTTACACTATTTCACAAATATTATTAACTATTTAAGTTTTACAAAACCAATTAAATATTTGTGAATGGTTCCTAAATCATATTGCTTAAGAAGCCATTATTTAATATCACCTGGTATTCTCATAATGTCCCAAAATATAAAATTTTAAATAATCAATTACTACTATTAACTGAATAATTAAAGCTATGCTGGTTTGGGTGATTTCTCTGCAATATATATTTAGTTATTAATTTCGATTTGCATTAAAAAGGTTAAGTAGCTTCAGCTTAAGGATTTGAGCTTTTCACTTTAATATGCAATTGCAAAATCGATGATTAAAATCAAACAATATTTTTTATGTTTGTATTGCACTTTTTCGTTTATTTAATTGAGCTTTTTCAGCTAGTTTCAGTGTGCAGTGCGGTTGGCCGCACAATTAATTGCGTAAACAAAACGCAGTGGCAGAGGGCCAAGAGCCGAGAGCCGTAAACCGTGAGCAGTGAGCCGAGCATTAAATTATTCAAATCGTCTATAATTACAGCTGGCTGTTGCGCGCCTGACGCGTTGCCTGCCACATTTATCAATTAAATGCGAATGCGGCAAATCCAGCAATTGAAACAGCAGCGATGGCAACAACAATTCTGCCAATGGGCAGAGGCAATTAATTTAATAAAAGTTTGTCATAAATAAAGGCAGCAACTTGACAATTATTAAAACGAATTACATGCAAGTTGGACGACCAAAATTATGACCCCGGGCCAAAAGGGCCAAAAGCAATGAGCGAGGCCCAGAAAAACAAAAACAATCAAAAAAAAAAAAAAGAAAAATGAAAAAGGATTTGCAGGCGGGCACAAGCTGGACAAGTGTACAAAACGATATATGAGCCTTTAATTTATGCGTTGACTTATGGACACACACATACTCACGTACGTGTATATGTGTGTGTGCGAGTGTGTGTGTCCTGCGGGTTTATGAAATACCAAGCGGCTGCTTTTTTGAACTGTTTAATCTCAATTACCAGTGCGAAATATGCAATAAATCTGTTATTGTTTATTTTTGTTGTTATTGTTGCTGTTGCATATGTTATTGTTGGTGTTGTTGTTGCTGATGTTGTTGTGCTTACTGTCAGCCGTTTTGGGTTCAAGTGCTGCCGCAGTTGTTTCAAATTGCGCCTCTCGACTCCATTTTTTGTTTCCTCCTTTTTTACGATTGTTTTCGTGTATTGCGCAATAAAAACAAAAATAATGGCAGCAGTTGAAAAAAGAAAATATAAAAACAGCAATATATGTGTACTTACAACAGAATGTGGCAGGAGGTAACATACGCAATTTGTGCTGCATTTGGGGCATTGTTGTCCACCTACATAGCACCATTAACGGTTTGGCTTTGAGTGTGTTTGTCATCCAATTTTTTTTTTTTTGTTATGTATACATTTTTTTATTTGTATTTTGTTAGGGTAAGTTAAAGCCCTTAAGCACATAATTTCAATTGCTATACATAACACAAAGGGATTAACTTTGATTTTGACATATGATTTGTCGGTTGGTTCTCTACAGTCTGTGTATGTGAGTGTGTTTGTGTGTGTGTATACGTGTGTGTATGTTGCTATAAAAACAAATTCATGCTAGACCTCTGGAATGTAGGCTTTATGCCTTCCATCGTGTAAATTACCAAAGGCAGAACATGAAATTACAAAATCCAGCTCAAATTGCTGAGCCTGCACGCAGACTTTTTGGTATTTCGTAGACTTGTAGCTTTTGTTAGACAAGCACAAATATCTGTTCGACTGTGGCTTTAAAGCCAATTGGCCTCGATGAATATGTTGAATTTGATTGTTGAATTACCCACTCGAATAGGCAGATGCAATAGAAACCAGCTTATATGCAATTTGGGCTTCGATTCTATTGTCTTTGCAAAAATCAAATATATATTATTGTCTTAGCTGTAAATAGTTTTTCCTTAAGCACTACAAAAAAAATTTAATATATTACTCTGAATTTATTTACTTTTAGAAAAATATGTGTTTTATCTATGTTAAATATATCTGACCGCATACCTACAACAGTTTTTTTTTTTTTGCATGTAGTATTAATAATTATTCGATTGTTAAGAATTTTAATTTATAAGATTAGAGTTGAACTTGCAGAAAAATTTCAAAAAACACGAAAAATCTAGTTTTAAAAACATTTTCATTCAACTCAAATTTTTAAATTCAAGTCGATTTTTTGTGTATAATTAAAAAGAGTAATTGAAAACGCTATTTAAGCTACCTCAAATAATAATAGCTTATCCCTATTGTGCATACATATATAAAGTTAATTTTATTGTCAATGGGAATAAACGGGTAATTTAACTCAATCGTGTCATATTATTAATCATTAAATGAATATATTTTTTCAGCCGTAAATCAGAAGTGCTAATAATTTATGCACCTGTAATTTGCAGAAGCGTCAAATTTGCACATTTAAACGTTAGTGGCATGCAATTATTTGACTTGGCTTACAGGAAGCCTGTTAACTGTTAACTATTACTGGTTCATTTCACAATTTTTGACATGTGCCCAAAATCACAATCGCCTTCCAGTTGCTTTAAGCACTTTTTGATGGACTGCCAGTGTATAAAGTTGCTATTTGTGAAAAAGCACGCCTGAGAAAAACAAGCTAAAAACAAATACAGAACAGTTTCCATGAACTTTGAACCGCTCTTAATTGACTTTGAAGTGCTTTTACGACGATTAACTCGAATGTATCTCACAGATACATGATGCCACGCCGCTGCTGCTTACACCTACGTACCTGCAGGCCTGGACGCCCACCCACCTGACTATCTGCCAACGGCGCAAACACACACACCCACACACACACACACACACACATATATAAATACTTTTTTAAGTTCATTTAAAGTTCTCAGTCGTGTCTGAGCGGCGGCTTTAAAATGTATTCGCCGCGCAGAAGCTGTGCGTTGCCTTCACACAGTCAACAGATTATGGGCAAAATTTAAAGCCTGCATGCTATTACAGACCCACACACACACACATACACACATATATATATATATATATATATGTATATATATGTGCATATTAAAACTTGTACCAGCAACTTACATATGTTATTATCACACAAGCTGGCAAATTTTCACCAGAGCTGCACAACGGCTCCCAAATGTATGCTATTTTTCCATCATTTTTCTTGCTGCGCTGCGCTTTGCTACACTGTGCTGCGCAAAGCTGCGTGGTTGCCCCAACGGACGCTCATCCTTAAATACATTTATTTTAGTGGCTGCTGGTAGGACTCGTTGGCCAGGACCTGCCTGCTGCTTGTTTTGCAGCTCGTTGACATTTCATGTCACTGTGTCCCCGGCATGAAAAATTAAAAGTATAAAAATGATGCAAACCCCAAGCCACACAGCCAACTTGCTTGACGAGTGACTGAGCGGGGCAAATCGCTGGCATTATATGCGTAATAAAAGCTTGCGGTCGGCCTCCTCCCCCTGCCACCTGCCTCCGGTTGACCTTTTCATGGCACTCTCAAACTGCCCGAGAGAAAGGACTGTTGCGCTTTGCCAGCTGCTTGCGATACTCTCTACGCAATTAGGTGCTCCTCTTGAGGCATCTGCTTTTGTAATTAGTAAGAAGAGTTGAAGGACTAAATCCGACGCATCTTCATCTTCATGGACAATGCAATAAGTCTAGATCAAATCTAACAAACTCAATTTATTAGAATTGGTTTTCTAACTTATTTTTAATGCGTTTTTAGTGAAATATTTTTACGAAATTCAATGTCTATGTTTAATTAAAGAATTTTAATTCTTTTCCTCTTCTAAATATTTATTAGCTGTTAAAAATTATAGTTACCATGCAAAATAGGAATTTAAGTATAATTGAATTATTATTTGTACGATTACAAGTTGGTATAAATTATTTATATTATCATTAAAAAATGATTTAGTATTTTAAGAGTTCACATATCAAGTGCATACAATAATCGACTAAAAGGAAACAAATAATTTCATTTTTTATACTTAAAGTTGCCATTCAGAGTGGTTGTGTACGGCGAGGGGAGAATGAAGGCAGTTTGCACCCGCATTGGGGCAACTTGCGGCCTGTGCGTGACAGACGTTTGCTCGCTTGTCACTCGCTGCTTGTTCACTTTCTTTGTTTTAGCCAGTCCATCTCTCTCCCTCTCCCGTCTCCGTCTCCGTCTCCCGTCTACGTCTCCGACACTCCCTTGCTGTCTGCTGTACGTGCTAGCTATGCATATAGGGCTGTTTGTCTGTCTGTCTGTCTGACTGTCAGCCAACAAGTTAGTCATTTGTTGTATCAAAAATAAAACGCAAATAAAAAACTTTTACGACATATTTATCTTTTCTGGCGTAACTCTCGACCGTTCTTCCTGCCCTGACTGACTGACTGACTGACTTTGTGTGTTTGTGTGTGTGTGTGTGTGTGTGTTTGAGCAGAAATATATTTGCAGGTGCATAAATGTTGATAAGACAATAAGGCAAGAAGATGAGACACACAATCTCAGCCACCCAGTGAACTGTGTGATGTATCGTTTGGTTTTACATGGTCAGCCCAAATGTTGCAAGAGGCAGATTCGATTTGTCACCATCAACATAATGAAAAACAATCAAGAAAAGTGCCAGACGGCAATTGAAGACTGATATTGATTTTGCTCAGCAAAGCTAAATATAATTTGACCAGACACATGATCTGATGATTAACCAAACAGCATAAAACCCATAAATAATAAAACTAACTAATGGCATTTTCGGAATAAATCCAAGCATGTAAACTGACAATTAATGAATCACTTTGTGATCAAATTAATGCGAGTCAATTATAGTTTGCAATGAAACCAAGTATATAAATATATTCCAAAAATAATTGCCTGGAACTTTATACATAAAAGGAAAATAAATAAATAGTTGCTTCAAATTCTAGTTCAAAGTAGCTGTTATTTAATACATGTAATTTGACTTATTGGCAAAGAAAAAAGCAAAAACTTGACATGCAAAAATATTTGTTTTAAGTGGGCAGATTTTTCAGCAATTTGCTTGAAAATAAAATAACAAATAAATATGTCATTTAATTGTGCCAAAGTGCTTTTTCTGCTCTCAGTCAAAAGCATTTGTCGCATTGTTATTATATGATAAAAATGTACCAACTCTCTCTCTCCCTCTCTCTCTCTCTCTCTCTCTCTCTCTCTCTCTCTCTTTCTCACTATTTTATTATCTCCTATTGCTATCTCTTTTTTTTATTTAGCGGATTAACATTAAATGACAGCTAGTTTTGCTTTTAGCGTAGACGCTTGCTTGACCCTTGGAGCAAGCTTCTGAATTTTTGCAGGACCTTTGCCATCATTAGGTTGCATACTTAGGCAACGTGCACCGCGTTCATTCCTTCTGGACAGTTGCTCCAGGATGCCTTGGCTGGCGTGCTTCCAAAAAATAGTGAGTTCGATGCTAGTTACTGCTCCTCAGCTGCATCCTTTTCTTTTCTTGGCAGCCTGCTCGTTGCTGGGGCAGCACAAAGTGCTTATGATTCTCATCTGTGATTTCGAGTAGTTCTATCTATGATTTTGTGAATTGCTTGAGAATTTGACCTGTCAAGTGTTAGTTTCATAATTTCCGTGTTGAATATTTTTTGGTATCAATCTCAGTGGAAGCAGTCCGCACATATTGCTCATAATATTCGCCTGCTTAATGCGGAATTGGTTGGGAATATATATTAATTTATATATAGAACTATTATTTACCAAGAGTTAATGCACTTTTCTTGTCCTTTAATAATTGCAACTCTGTAGCGGTTCCTTGTGGAGCCATTTAAGTGTTATTTATTTTCAACTTACTTTTCAAGAAAGTGCACTTCAACTGTTTGCAGGAATTTATTCTTAAGTGTCAGTGAGTTTGATAGATTATCTCTAGAATAAGAATTGCACTTTTATTTTACACTTTCAGTATTTGCTTATAATACTACATTTTGTGTCACATACGGAAACAACAAGTGTTAAGACTCTCAAATTTAAATTTAAATATTCTAAAATACTTTAAACTCTTCACATATATATATATATATATATATATATGTATCATATATTTGTATATTTTATTTTGAGCTTCTACAAACAACACTTAAGTTGCTTAGTAGCACAGAAAACATATATTTGACTTATCCAAAATTTTAAGTCGACTTAAATAACTACTCACTTGGTACTCACACCTGCCAATCAGTAAATGGGAATATATATATATATATATATATATATATATGTTATATATATATTTTTTTTGGGCTCTAGTTTTATGGGTGCTCGTAGTGTGCGCGGAGGTACCTAAGCAGTCGAAACCTTAAAGCTCAAAAATCGTGCTAATGGGCCGTACTCGTCCTCCTCCTCGTCATCGTCCTCGTCATCGTCCTTGTCCTCATCGTCGTCTTCGTCGTCCTTGTCAGTGTTCGTGTCGTCGTCGCTGTCGTCTGGTATGCCAAAGTTTTTATTTGTTATTATATACTTTGGCGTGTCAAATAAACATCACACATCTTCGTACATGAAACATGTTTTATATGCCGCCGTTCTGTGCCTTGCAGCGACTGAGCTAGTGTGTGTGTGTGTATGTAAGTGTGCGCGAGCGTGTGTGTTAACCTCTACGTGCTGTGGTTGCGCACTTTTTTAAGGTTCGAGGCATGGGAATGTGCGAGTGTGCGAGTGTGCGAGTCGATGAGTGTGAAAGTCGGAGCTCGTGTGTGACTGCGGCTCATTTGCATGAATTGTCGCAAGCTTTTAGGCGAACTTCACCGTTAGCTCAGCTAAGCTGAGTGGAGTTGAGTTGCGTTGAGTTGAGGAGTCTCACATGAGGCGACAATGTCGGCACAGTGGCACTAAAATTACTGAAAATTTAGAGTTTAATAATTGATAAATGGCAAGTATTAGGCAATTTTTATTTCCATAAATAAAGGTATTAAGCCAGACTTATTAAAAAAAAAACCTAAGATGCAAAATGCGAGGCTCCTGAATATATTCTGGCAGAAAATTAATTTACTGATTCGAATTTGCTCAACATTTATACTATCACAATCTTAACATTTATGCGATTGCCTTACAAGTTTAAAATTATGTTGTTAAAAAAGTTTAAATTTATTATTCTTTCCAAAATAATTAAAATAAATGACTTAAGTCAACCCAATAAATAAGAAATCGTATGTTCTACATTAAATTTCAATTATTAGAAATAAATAAATTGAATTATAATATTTATCTTGAAATATTAGCTATTTGCGACATTAATATTCCTATACTTTTTATAGCTTCAACATAACATTCACAACATACTTCTGATAAGAAAAAAATATTAAAAATTCTTTACATACTGTAAACAATTAGGAATGTAATAGGCGCTGATAGTGGAATCAGGTCTTTATACTTTCTCAAATCTGGGCCTAATGGTTTTAAAATGTGGGCTATTCGAACAAGTTGCATTCGTGGTAATAAATATAGAGTGGCCCAATAGCCTTAAGAAGTTGCAGTGCACAAATTTTACCATTTAACTTGGTTAAATTATATTAAATATTTTTTTTATTTTTTTATTATATTTTAGATTATATCCAAATTGTGAGCAAACTAGCAAAAGAAACAGTTAATGGTTGTAATCAACTATAATGACAATTTGCCACACTGTGCATTGAGTTGCGTCTTCTAATAGGGGTTTCTTATGCTCAGCGGCGGGAGTACCGTTAATTTTATGTCATTCTGTTCATTCTAACGTGCGATTTATGCTAAGCAGCGACAAATAAATAAATGCGTAGACCAAAGTGTCTAGCAGAGTCGTCCTAATGAGCGTCTTTATATGCCACGCCCCATTTATTTCAACAGCTCCAACCAGAGTTATTGGCTGCTGTCGGCATTTAAAATATGAACCTTATTTATTTTGCATTTCTACAAATATTTTTGTTTTACCAAACAGAGACACGTTCAATTTTTACTCCTGAGTATTGGAAATATATTTTCAATGAGTATTTATTTTTCTTAATGTAATGTTATGTTCTTTAAAATGTGAATTTCCATCTGGTTTGTTTGTTTGTGCCTCTCAGTTTATTGTTGCGAAAACAATATATATCCATTTGTAATATAAGAAATTTCAATCTCAATTTCTTTGCCACTTAAATATGCTGCTTTTAACTTGTTTCTAATTGCAATTTTGCATTTAGTTTAATGAAATAAAATACAGTTTTGTACCTGAATAAATTCTGTTATGGATCTTCGACTGTTGCATTTAAATTTACCAAAATTTTAGAAATGTTGAAGTTAAAATTTTTAATGTTTGCTCTATTTTGGAGAGCCTAACAGGGAGATATCCAGAACTCAACTGCAAAATATACCAAACTAATTAATTCGCAGCTTTTAGTTATATAACCAAATTTCTCTTAAAAACTTCACTCAACGATTAACAAGTGTTCCACTTTTTGTGGCACACCGTCTAAAGAGCCTAAAATCAAATTTAGGGCATTGCATGCATTTATTCGCAAGGCCGAACTGAAATCAACAGCTTGCAAATTTCAAAAATATTTCACAAATGTGTGAAATATGTATATATTTATATAAATATATATGAGAGTTCATATTACCCATATGTATATATATATATATATATATATATATATATATATGCTGATTGTAATTAATGATAACGCGTTAAATGCCATAATTCGTTTGTTTCTAATCCGATTTTAAGCAAATGTTTGCATCCATAAGATTTCAATGTTTATCTTTATCTATATTTGAGAAACATTTCCTTCCATCGAAAATCGATTTGTGCGTTTGATAATAACTCAGAATTCGCATGTTTCAATAAACCTTGTTAAATTAGCCTACAGCTCGTCCGTCAACCCGAACAAATTGTGGGAAATTTTTATGGACTTAAAGAGTTGAAGAATTTTAATTCTCTCTGTTTTATTTATAAACTTAAAATATTAACAAATTGTGATTACATTTTTGTTTTTAAGTTAAGTTAATCAGAAAAATGAAAATTCAGCGATATCAGTTGGTATAATTTATTTTATGTATTTATTTACTATATTATTGTCTGCTTAGTGGGTGAGTTAAAATGTAATCTTTAAAGCCAACTTCTTGTTAAAAACGTATTTATAATCTTAATATTAATTTAATTTATTAATTACATTAATTTTTTAAATTATATTTATTTAATTTCTCTCTTGCAGAATGCATCTGTATCTAGCGCTGATATCGTGCCTTGTGTGCACCGCCCACTGCTGGCAATTTGATGGCGGGGGTGCTGGTGCGGCTGCTGTGCGGAGACTGCTGCTGCGTAGCGCTAGAAGCACGCCACGAGTATTGGCACGTGGTCCGCCGCCAGGACGAGGATCGGCCGCGTTGCTCGGCAGCCAGCAGCAGGATGTGCTCTACGCCTGTCCCCTCAACTCCATGTGCCAGTGCGCCGGCCTGCCTAACGAGACGTCCACACTGATTGAGATTAATTGCAACGAAGTTGCACTCTACAAGTTTCCAGGTAAGTAGGAAACAGCCGACCAGCCGACCAGCCAACCAGCAAGCCAGCAGCAGTTGTTCTCTCACATATGTTCATGGGTTCGCAGCTGTCAATATGTCACAACAGAAATTGACTAGCTTTTATTTATGTGGTAAATATTTTTTAAGGGCTGAGCTATAAATTGCCACCCACAAATTGCTCCACAAGCAGCCAGGCGTAAAAATTGCAGTTGCCAATTGCTACTTTTCACTGTTTCTCTCTTCGTCTCACTCCTTTCCGCTCTTTCTCTCTCTCTCTTTCTCTTTTCTCTCAATTTGCTGTGTGTGTGTTGTTTCTTTGTCTGGTTTAAACGCCTGCAGAGCAATGTAATTTTTTAATGAAGCTTCAAACGGCTTTGTCCTGTGCTCCGAAGACATGCCGACTGCTGCGCTACCCACAACAAAATTAAATCTTACATTTAAGTTTGCCAATTAGTTGTAAAAATAAAGTTTTTCGGTTGCGTCCTCAGCGTCAGCTTCTGCCACTGTTACTGGCACAAACTTTTTAACGATTGTTGTGGCAAATTCAACGCTAATTTTGTAGTTTTTAAGTAATGAATGACAAGTTTTGTACTCCATTGTCATTTCGTTGCCAATGCGCATTCGTATTGCCAAAATTCAGCCTGCCTCTTATGTTTCTCTATATATTTGCTGTCCTATGCCACAAAAAAAATTCCCATTATCAAAATGCATAAAGTTGCAAAACCCCAAATACTGTTGACTGCCAAACCACACAAACACGCAAACCCAAACGCAAAACAAACCATACAAATTGACAGCACTCACTGGCCAGGCAGCTGTCAGATTTGAGGGTTTGGGGCCATTGAAAAGTTTTCTCCGCATACTATTTCCCTGGGTTTCTGCCCTGCTGTTATCCGCATTGCCAATTTATCTACCCCAATGTTCAAAGCGTTGCAGAAATGTTCTTGCAATATTTGTTTCTTTCTTCATTTTGCTTTATTTTTCTTACAACTTTACATTTATTGAATTTGTGTGTGTAGCTTATTATACAGAATAATTCTTGCGATGACTAGCATTGTCTTAACTTGAAATATTATTTGCACTCAAACGAACCGGAAAGAAAAATTTCGTCCATCTGTTTCAGTTATTATAGACGGCCGATTTCGACGCTATGTTCATAAAATTTTTAATTTTTTCACTTAACCTTATTGCCAATTCGTAAAAGTTTATATTTCACGTATTTTGGGTTGGAACTCTCACTATTTTCAATTTTAATTATCAATGCTACTATATCTCCGGAAATCTGTGAAAGTTCCTATCTTACTTATCTTACTCCACATATTCAAGGACTTCACTATTTTATCCAAGTCGTCTTCTTATCTTTTTACTTTCAATTTTCAGGCTACAAAAGTTGATATATTTTGTGTCTGATTAGGTTTTTTTTTATATATATAAGTACACATACAATAAACCATAATTTAATATTTATTTTTATTGTTTTTTCCTTACTTTTTTTTATTTAATTACTCGGTTCTCTATGTAATTTAATTTGAGAATTCAACTTGAATTTAACATTTATAAATCACTTTCAAATTGCTTTAGATGTTGATCAATAAATTTTAACTACCAAAATTCTATTAAATAGTGATTAAATATTCTTAATTTATTTTTCTTGATTGATCAAAAGATCCTTTTAAATAGATCTGTGTTTAAGTGTTTTGTTTATAAAAAATAATAAGATTTTTATTTAAGAAAATAGTTTTCTTTTTAAGCCTTCTGCAAAAATATTCAATACTTATTTATATTATTTGAATTGATAGCATTCTTAGCTTTCTAAGTCTTTTCAATTTGAAGCAATGCTGTCTCCTTTCTCTTTCCAATTGAATTTGTGCCATGGAAACTTAGCAAATTTATGCTGTCTGGTCTGGTCTGGTGATGTCCTGCCACTTTATATGCCGGCGATGCGCATTTACAACAATTACAGTCTGCTGCCCTCAAAACATATTCAAACAAATGTCTCACTTGAATGCAATTTATGTCCTCAACGTCGCTGGATTGTACTGAAGAAATGCAAAAATCCCCAAAAACTTTTGGCAATTAGCAATTCTAATGTGGAAAAAAGCGTGCTGAGGGGTGGGTGGAAAAACACTTTGCTTGACAGTCTGGCTAATTGCGTGCCACGCCCGCAAAAATGGACAACCGCCCTCCCCCGCCAACTAGCTGCATCAGCACCAGCTGTACATTCTGCCATTTCTGGCCAAAGTCATTGGAATGCCTGGCTGCAGGACGCAGGTCGCAGGACGCAGGGGGCAGGACGGAGGACGGAGGCAACACTGCAAACGTTGCATACTTTTTAGCGCATACGCAAGAATACCTAAAAATGTGAAGGAGAAATTATGGGGGAGGTGGGTCGTACATTGTCGAAGGGGGACAGGAGCAGGGGAAATGCATTGACGATGACAACGACTTAAAATTCATTAAAAATTCCAAAATTTGTGTTGCCAAAAATATGTGACAGTGGCAGCCAGGCAACCAAACAGCCAGGCAGCCAGGCAAGCGGACTGCGGACTGCGGCTGGCCAGGCCAAAATCAAATGTGTCCAAAGTGACTAAAAAATAAAAGTTATACAAATATTAAATAAGATATAAGAGAAGAAATATTATGTCGAAGACTTAATACTTTTGCAAATTAATGACATAATATATATGTTTCCATTTATTTTTCACTATTAATTTATGGTCTGTTCAAAGAATGACAACGAAAAAGAGCGAAACAATAGATTTCCATTAGTAGATTTTTGAAAAGTATCCTCAAAACAAAAATAAGTAAATATATATATGCTGATTTAAGTTATATTTATATACTTAATTGTATCCATATGGGGCATACATTAAAAATATGGAACCTTTTTCGATTCATGTCAAAATTATAAAAACATAAACAATTTGCTATCCTTTTGTGAGCAACTTAAAGTAATCTTTTCTATTGTGCTATGGCTCGTAAATTATATTTAAGTTCAAATTGTGCAATTTAGATTTATATTTAATGTTTCTGGTCATTTTCACGCTTGGCCAGCGCTGCTGATGCGTCCCCGGGGCATTTGCTCCACATGCAACAGCAGAACAACAGCAACAGAAGCAGTAGCAGTGGCAGTAACAATAGCCTCATATTCGATTCGGGCACAATTTTCATGCTGCAACAATTTCTTAACTAAAATAAAATGAACGAACCGAACTGAGCCGAACCGAACCGAACCGAGGCGTACCAAACTGAAGCGGAGGCAACATCATTCAAGCAAGCGAGAAAAGCAGGCAGTTTGCACAGCTGCCGCATGTTTCCTGCTTTTTGGCTGCTGTCGCTGCTGTGGCACAGGACAGAAAAGTATATGGATATAAATGAAGCTCACACTTTCTCACAATCTTCGTACTTGCCACCGCTGCTTTGTCTTGCCTTGCCTTGCCTGGCTGCCTCGATGAATGCTCGACCAAAACAATAACTTTTCAGCTGACGTAATCTTCATCAGCACATACGTTGCGAGGTCAAAGGGCAGGACAGCAGGCAATGCTGCCTTTGCCTTACTCCCGCCTGCTCCCCTACTCCCTACTCAATAAAGCCTACCAGTTTTATAAAAGCACTCAAATTCAAAGTGTGCAACTGTTTGCGGAACGGTTGCATTGCGATGAGAAACTGCTATTTTCGCCTGTCAGCGAGACAGCTGGAATTGTTGCAGGAATAAGAGACTAATTTTGCAGTTACCTTTATATTAATTAGTTTGCATTCAATTATTTATCATTATCACAAGGGATGATAGGAAATATGTCAAGATGGTTTTTAGTTCTATGTAATATTATATTTTAATTTACTTACGACTTAAAAATCAACCACAATGTAAATTTAACGACAGCTACAAAACTTTTTTTAAAACATAGTAAAACAAGTTTTATAACCAAACTTTCGTTCGTTTACCACCTTTTACGATTTAATTAAATTCTAACTCTGAATCATGTTTTTGGTTAAAAAGTGAAAATGCACCCATATTTTTAATACAATATTTGTGTAATTATAAGTTATTAATAAGTTATTAATTAATAAATTTCATTGATTCATTCACGTGAAATGTTTGCATTTGCACAACTATTTATTATCTGGTGGTTGGAACAGAGCATTTTAGCCATAAACTATATACTAGAAAGGATATTATTATTTCATATACTAAAGGAAAAACTGAGAAAATCCTTTTGATGAAAATGCATAAATAATTGCATTCACGTATTTATTTATAGATGAGCAGCACATTTTGCTCAATTTCAGTTGTCACAACGAGCAGCACAATATATTTAAATATTAATATGCAATAGTTTCGGACCACAGCAAATCTTTCCCCCTGACTGTCTTCCACTCTTACTTTCTTGCTTCTATCGCCGTATGTGCCCCATGCAACATATCCTTGCCACAATACATACATACTTAGCTATGGCTTTCTATGTAGCTTTTGGTAGTTTCTTGTTGTTGTTTATTTTCTTTTTTATTTGCTTTCTTTTGGCAAGTTGAGCAAACACTTGCCAAGTGACGCAAACGAATGGCAAGGGGGTTGGTGGTGGAATATGGTAGGCGGGCTTGGACAACGGATGAAAATAGCGACGTTGGCAGCTGAAGTAAATAAATAAATATGCTCACCATTTGTCAGAGAATTGACTTGAGGCCATAAAATACAAGCCAACATACCATGGACATACAACATTGTCCAATGCTGACTAAACAGCGTATACCTACCACATCCCACCTTTTACATCCCACCTTCCACCTTCCACCATCCACCTCTCCCTCTCCCTCCCCGTCACCCATCCCATTAGGCCTGCTGGCTACAGCTAGAAGTTTATTAACGCCATATGTTCTGTTGTTGTTTGTCCACTCATAACAACAGCAACGGCCGCAATAATAACAACAGCAACAGCAGCTTAGATATGCACACACCTACACCTAAAACTACGCACACACTCACACACACACACACACACACACACACACAAGAACACACACATGTCGCCTCTCTCTTTGGCAGCTTTGATGCGAGCTGCCGTCATGCATGGCCAATGCGTTTGGCCACGTTTCTTGCCCGTTGCGCGTGTCAACAGGGCGGATGATTAATATTGTATTAATATGCGATATGTAATTAAGATGTAAGCTGTTTGCGTATATCGTCGTTTAGTGCGCGTGCAAAGGTCGATATATATATATATATTGTTGTGTGTATGTGCGTGTGTGTGTGTGTGTTTGGGTTTTTAGCCACATCGTATTTCAAGTTAACGCTTTAAGCTGTGGCTTTGAGCTTTGGCCAATGTGTATATAAATAAATTATTATCAAATGTGCCATGAATAAATTATTTTGTTTTAACTGCATTTACAGAAAATAGCAAATTTAGGTTCAGTTTCAAATCTATTATTAAGTTTTCAATTTCCACAAAATTTGAGAAAATTTTGTTTCATATTAAAGTAAACTCCATTTGCTTTACTGTCAAACTCACTGATTGCACACTTGAAAAGCTGAGTTTTATTTATTTGCTAATTTGCATGACCAATTCAT
Source organism: Drosophila dives (assembly GCA_035042365.1). Taxonomy (NCBI): domain Eukaryota; kingdom Metazoa; phylum Arthropoda; class Insecta; order Diptera; family Drosophilidae; genus Drosophila; species Drosophila dives. The sequence goes on along the minus strand of JAWNLJ010000097.1, from coordinate 1,341,239 downwards.
TGCAACCTTAAAAAAAATCGAATATTTTTCTAAGAACTCCAGCCCAAGCCTAATCTAAATAGCAAATTGCTAGGCACCAATTATTCAATAACAAGAATTAAACAATTTCGTTTTATTCGCCTAAAATAAATGGAAAGTTCAAAGGAATTTTTCAATAAAATATCGATTTGGTAGACAATCGTTGGCCAATTCACTTATGTACTCTATTTAATTGTTCATTAATTGTTTAAGTGTAGTCAACCGAATTGCTGCTGAAATGTCCATGGCCAAATCAATGACAATCCCAAAAATCTGCCCACGAATTTCGAATTGACTTTAGTCTCGTCCACGGATCACAAACACACATTCACAGATATGCACACATGCATATTGTATTTCCATCCATTGTACGATAGGACAAAAAACCATTTTTTTGGAATCAATTAAATACTCACTGAATTTGCGGTTTATTGGGTTTATTATTCTACTAACTTTAAGTTAATATTCGATTATCAGCGAATTACCATACCAGATAATTCCCGTAAAACAAAAATTATAGGTCGATAAACCCTTGTAGGAAATATTTTTTTCTATAAATATCAGCTGCAAACTTCTGCTTTTTCCCACATATAAAAAATGTTATGATAGATTTAAAATGGTGAATTGTAGCACCACTTTTATTATTATTAGCTGTGCTATTAAATAAAAAAATATGACTAGAAAACTTTTCATATCTCTAATATATATAAATTTAATGTATATATAATATATATATTATATATATATATATATATATTATAATTATATAATATATATATATATAATTGGCTTAACGTTCAACAATAAACAAAAAAATAAAATATTCCATTGTATTTAGTGTTTAAACAGCGGCCAACTCTGTATGAGCCGCAAATATTACCTTTTTGCTATATAATGTTGGATATAGGATATATATATTTTTAATATAGAATCAATGAATATTTGTAAGTTTGAATATTCGAACTTACACAAAAAAAAAATGTGTTCAATTGTCCTATGGTGCATAGCCAATGCATGCAATCGCAGCTAAGTGTGTGTGTGTGTGTGTATGTGTGTGTATGTGTTTGTGTGTGTAGGTATTTTGAAAGCTGTCGGGTAAAACCTGCTAACTAAAAATAGCCCAAAAAACGAAACAAACAAAAAATACGAGCTAACAACAAACCAAACCAAACCAAACCAAGCCAAACGAAGCGAAACCAAGAAAAACGAGAAATGACAATTCACGTAAAAAAATTTCAATTAAAAGTGAAAAGTGCATTTTCATGTTGCACGTCAGTTTTCTTGCCCGGCTACAGTAACCGCTGCTGCTTTTGCTGCTGTTGCAGTCATTCCTCATCTCGCTACCATATCGTCGACACTCGAAAAAATATTTTTGTGTGTATATGGCTATGTGCGATGAGACTGGTGGCTTTAGGAGTGGCCGACATGTGCCGTTTGTCTAGGCCATAATTTAAGCTGACAGGCATGACATGGAAATTCCCTTTGGAGAGAGCAATTCGTATAATCAGGCTAAGAACACATGGTCACCAACCGTCTCCACGGACAACCTGCTGCCGCTCCTCTGAGAGACCCAGAGGCCAAGATACTTCAAATTCGAGATAGAGCGAGCGAGAGAGAGAGAGAGAGAGAGAGAGAGAGGGAGAAAGAGAACTTTGTCACTGTTGTTAATTAACACATGCTCAGCGAATCGCAAATTAATTGCGCCACTCGCTTGTCCCCGAGGCCCAAGTCGCAGTTCCAAGGTTCCATTAATACTACACGGAATCTTTTGCCCTTCGACGCCAAATGACTGAAAGTGTGACGTGTGTTCAAAAACGGCAGCTTGCCAAAATATATCGAATACATAAAAAAAATAAAAGACTTCTGTAATAAAAAAAAAAATAGTAAAGCGCCCATTTCAGAATTCATCTCAAATATTATTTGCAAAGCTTGCAAAATTTTCACAGACCTTGCAAATAGTTTATGGCTTCATAATTTAACAGAAATATTATGACGTGCTGTATTCTGTATCCCGATCATATTTTGACAAATTTATTTGCAGAGCTTGCTAAATTTCACTCGAACTCTTAGGTATTTATTTTCATAAATGAATACTTACTAAGCCGACCAAATTGGGGTCGACAATGAAAATTAATATTAAAGAAATCACTGTAGTTGCTATAAAAATAAACTCTTTCAAAAGATAAAGGGCTTTATTTTATTCAAATTTTTGCTACGATTGCCCTACCATTTTTTTTATACCCTGGACCCATCGAAATTGGGTAAAAAACGTTTTGTACAAATGTATGTAACAGGCAGAAGGAAGCATCTCCAACCTTATAAAATATATATATTTTTAAACAGGACAGGAGACGTTGGTCTGTCCGTTTCTCTGCAAGAACACACATTTTATCGATAACTTCGATTTACGATAGCAATGATATCCACAATTTTAAGGACAGAATCTTTTAATTATCACATAGCATGCATAAGATCGGGTAAGAAACACCCAAGGTATGGTCCAAAATATATTTTTATATTAATCTCATTTCTACCAGCATTTTACGTATGCATAAATATGAGAGCGCATGTGTGAGAAAGAGATGGTATAATAATCGATGCGGAAATAGGTTTTTGTGTGTATTCTGAGGAACCCCGTTATGTACAATTGAGTATATGTAAGTATGTATGTATGTCTGTATGTCTGAATGTATGTATATGCACGTGTTTCTAGCCAGCCAATGAGGGATCAGTGGGGGCTTGTGAATAAAAATATGCGCTGCATTCGTTGGTTTACTTTTGAGAACCTCTGTTTGCTATATGAAATGACTTAGTCTGCTCATATCTGGGTGCAAAACTTTTTAATAACCTAATAAAAAATAAATAAAAAATAAAATTAAAAAAATATGAATATTTGTGACAGCTGACTTCAGGGTATATATTTGTCGAGATCACTCGACTATAGCATTCTTACTTGGTCTTTATTATATTCGTTGCTTTATCTTTCCAAGATCTAACTTAATGTTACAAAAGTGTTGTGCAATTTTCCTTTGGTCCTCCTCTCCTACGCATGGCAATCAAGTCAAGCGTTCCGAGCGCGCTGTTTGTTTTGGTAAAAATGGCAAGGATGTCACTCTTCCAATATATCTAAAGTGCCTTTTAAATTGTTTTTGTCGCTGCCCTATTATGGTGGAGCGTTCGGGGCTTGGAAAACGGAAAAGCGCATAAAAATCAAAGTCCTGGCCTCCAGCTTGCTTCGAAATTCTCGTCTCTTTTTCTTGGTTCATTGTTTGGGCCAATGGCTCGCTGATGACCCATTTGCTTTAACGCGCCTGCTATCAAACTGCCAAAACAAAAGCCATCATCGTTAGCCCCAGCAGCGAGTATTGAGTTGGGGGATTGGAGCTGTTCCGCCTGGGTTATGGGAAACGCTTCAAATGCCGTTTAAAATCAATTTGAATGATGAACTGGCGGACAATACTGCCCTACAGTGTCACCCATCTACATCGATATATGCATGTTCACATACATACATGCCACACTCTTTTCACGCTTTTTCACACACACTCTCAATCTCTCATGTGTTTTGTGCTTTGCTTTTAGAATTCATACACAGCAGCGTGCGCTACATCGAAATGTCCAATACACATCTGCAGAGCGTCGACGATGAAACATTTCAGGGACTGCGTCTGAAGACGTTGAAGCTAATCGACAACGAGCTGCAGGACATATCTGAGCGCAGTTTCAGGTGAGTGAAAGTCAACAGCTTCCAAAGAATACCAGATGGACGAATGGTCTGAGAGGGGTACTAAGTGCTAAGGGGTTGCCACTACGTGTACTGACATTTGGGATTAGGGTTTCAACATAAGTGCTGAACCATGATGATGCACTTTGCCACCATAAACACATACACACACACAAAAATATATAATATATATATATATATTTATATTTCATATATTCTGATGATGCGACAGTTTTTCAGCGGCCTATTTATATGGCCGCTGAGTAGCAGTTTTTCACGGCTTCTGCAAATATTTATACTTTGATGCCGAAGATATTATAGTATGTTGTTTTTTGTGCAATGTCTGTCTGTCCATCCATTAATGGAGTGATGCGTCCACTAGGCAGCTGAGAACTCGGTAAAATCGATATTCGTAAATAGATAAAACCACATTTCTTTAAGAACCGATAATTTTTATGTCCTCACCCACAGCTGCTCCCATAATCGCCAATGCCAATATATCTCCCACTATTTTAAAGATAGAATAACCAAACTTGGAAGGTAATTTTCTAGGTAACCTGGTGAACCTCTCCAAAGATCGAAATAGACAGTTTGCAGATCACTCCTACAGCAGCCGCCTCCAGGAACTTCGGCTCTAGAAATCTGAACTACGCACTTTTTCCATACTAGTGTCACCAATTTTAAAAACTCGTCACTCCCACAATAGACCGATAGAAAATTGAATGGCAGCCCAAACGATCTTCAAATAATGTTGTACCACCTCCGCCCGCAAAAACGAAATCTGCCACAATTTAAGAGCTACAGTTACCAAATTTGGAGGGAAGCTTATATCTACCGTAATTTGTACAGTATTTCTTAGATTTACCCACCCTTTTCTATGCTTCTTGCTATCCGCTGAAATGACTTATTATATTAAAGTATTTCGCAGTCGGATATGACCGACTGCCATGTTCTCTGTTGTTTTTTTTTGTTGGAATTTTTGTGTGTTTATGTGTTTGTAGTGGAAGTTCTTTACCCATACACAGACACATCCACACATAAAAACGACATATATTTTACAACATAAAACTGCAAGTTGTAAAAAAGGCGTAAAATTAAGTTTAACAAACGACTGGCAAAGAATCAAGTGGCAGGGGCAGGCGCAGGGTATGTAGTGAAGTGGGATTGTGCAGCGTATGCACTGTTTGGGAGTGTTTCATGCGCCACTCAGGCTGAAAATGCTGGCAGGAAATGCAAACTCACATAACACACACATAAGCACACACACACTCACTCAGACACACGGCGTGGCAAAAGAAAAACTTTCAAGCGCTATTTGTTTGAGTGTAAATAATCACAAACAAGAATGAAGCAGATGCAATGCGAACAAATAATAAATTAAATACCATAACGAAAATTTAATACTCTAGGAAAACAAAGTGTATTTATTGCATACAATGAAATCGCGATCAATTTATTTTTTTATCCCTGAAAAAAAAACGTTAATGACATTTATGTGTAGTATAAATTTGTGAATTTTACTTTGTCTTATCTATGATTTTCAGTGTTTGGATAATTTTAAGAATTATATACAGCTTGAAAACACTGAATTAATAAGAACTGTGCCATAAATGTTATAATATGTGCTAAAGGGATGTGTTAATATATATATATATATATCGTTGATTTCAAGTCTTAAAAATCTCCTGAAAAGAAGTATCACAGCATGGAATGAGAACTCATTACTGTACTAATACAATTAAGAATGGAAATACAATATTAAAGTAACTAATTTTAATTAATGGCCAATATTTTGCATCAAATCAAATTAATTTAATTTAATCTTACAAAATAATCACATAAAATATTTATACATATTTTTTTTACTTATTAATATTAATTTATATTTATGGAAACACAGAACAGGACAAATTTATATATATATATATATATATATATATCTGTAGTATTTGGAGTTATATGTACCATATTATAAATTTTAAACACCAAAGTTATGACATTTTATTAACAGATAGTGTTTGATTAAGTTTTGTTCATGTTCGGCTATGCCGCTTCATCGTGGTACAGAAACAATAATACCCTTCAAAGTAGTGTAAACGAGAATCGGGAAAAAACGGACTCAAAATATGCATGTAGTGTTGAACAACGTACACAAGAGCATATTTCGTCAGCTCATTTATGGGCCCACACAAAACGCAAAATACATCACACATCACATCACAGACTGCATGTGAACTGTGACTTCCTCTATCTGCCCCTCGGTCGCTTTCTCCATCGACCTCCATCACTCGACCGCATTTGGCAGTTGTTTGGTTTTTCGCGCGGTATGAAATGAAACGCGAAAATTTTTTAACGAGCACAAAGAACCAAAACGAGCCACGTTCCCTTGCCAACTTCCAGCCTGCCAGCCAGCATTTCTGCCAGCCCACCGCAAAAACCAGAAACAGAATCCCTGCTCCGCTGGCTGCTCCTTACGTTTGGCAAAGTTAAATGGACGCACGTTAACAGTTTGTACAGTTTTTAAGACACACCACACAAAAGTAAGCAGATAACGTGCCAGAGCACACAGGGGGTGGTCGGGTGGTCGGGTGGTTGGGTGATTGGGTGCTATCCGGGTTAAATATGCCGGCAAATAGACACAAACTCGCTTGTCATTAACAGGCCACATCTCAACTTAAATCAAACTAATTAATCTGCACAAACCTGGTAAAAATGTGGTTAAAAATTACCCGACATTCTACTTTCCCCCACTAATTACCCAGTCTATCCATCATCTATCATCACCCATCTGTGTGTCTCCGTTAATCTCATCCTAGCAACGTATGCTAATCAAAAAGTTTGTTTAACAGTTGCAAAACTCATCCCCAACTTCAAAATATGAAAAAAAAGTCATCTTTAAATATTATATTATATCTCATGCGTGGGCATGAATCTATAAATAAACGTATATTTAATAATAAATGCAATAATTAAAGATACTATCGCTTTACAAATTAAGCTCCATTTATCTTATATACATTCAAGGACAATTTCGTAAAACAACAATAACTAAGAATGTGGTAGTCGAATAAGATCGACTAAGAGACACACAGAACCCAGCTACTAAATATATTAATATAATTTTATTTATTAATTCCTATAGACACAAATGTAAGCGTGTGTGGAAGTTCTTTTAATTCATACAAGACTAATAGGGGTCAAATGTTTTTATTTATAAGCAACATATACACATACATACAAAGAGGAATTGATAACGGTATACAAAAAAAATTTATACAAAAAGCTATCTTTTTCTCACACATACATATGTATACATTATATTATGAGAACATGATTTAACCTATCACTTGGCTGTCTCTTATCCAATTTTTATAAAATTTTGCCTATATATAATGTAGATTGATTGCAAGAATCTGCCTTTAAAATTTGCACTTTTAAGAATTTCGGCCTTTACCGATAATATTAAATAAACTTGATCTGCGCGGAGTATACTAGAATTCACACTTCAAATTTACATATCAGGCAGAAAGAAGGGTCTCCGACGTCATAAGGTATATTTATATATATGGTATATGCTTATATTTATATAGAATGAATCATCTTTGTGAGTCTTAGAGACTATAAGAGCAATATATATAAAATTTGAAATATAAGTTCTTGAACATAAAAATATTTTGATACGATATTTTGGACACTATTAATATCATTTCCGGTATTAAGGTAGAAAGGTAAAAAATAAATTAAATTTATGTTTCACTTCCGATTCTGACATTCATTCGATAAAAATGTGGGTTCACTTTCGATTACAGTCGTACCCGAAAATATATCTCGCATTGAGTATTAATCTTTTTCGAGGCGTGACTTAAGTCGTTCATGTCAGATATGATATTATTTATACCGAAGCACAAAACATGTACATACGCATTTACAGATTATTCAGACAATTTCTGAGTAAATATTTGTTACTCACTCGGTAATTTCCGAGTGAAGTTGAAAGAGCGTTTGACGTTCAGTTGAGTTTCGATCGCGCTGCTCGACAGTTCGAGAATTTAGTTGAGATATGTACCAAATATATATTGGCATCGGGCGTGCATTATTTCTCTGCTCATTACTTGCGCTGATAACGCACACAGTTAATGCAGCTGACGAATTGCTCTTTCCTCACGATATTGACAACTGTACGAGTAAGTGCCAGTGCTGGTTTCGGAATGATGACTCCGGGAAGATTTTGGGACCGTCAAATTGTATTGGACTGTGTCTGGATTCATTTACAAAGCCCTGCATTGATTACACACGATGTACAAAATATGACGACACGTGTAGCCTAAGCTGCTCTGGTATATTTGAGTGCATATCAAAGGATTATAAATTTGCAGCTGATAATAAATCGGAGATAATTAAATGGTTTTCATATGCAGGCTATGCGTCGTGCGCTTTGTTGTGTGTCGCAGTTGTTGTTTTTCTTATTGTTAAAACAATTAATCATATTAGGAAATAAAAATCGTAATGCGCTGATTGTAATTAAGCTTAATTAGAGCTAAAAAAAGTGTTTAGATGTTTATTTATTTAAGTACATAGAACGAATTTGTACATTTATATCGACTAAATAATGTATGGTATAATGAATAAGTGTTATATTATAAGCACTAACCATCCACAAATGTATTGAAAAAAACCTGTTCATTAAAAATTTACAGTGTAATGTTGTAAAATACACACACATAAATAAATTCACTCGGTTGTGTGTGCGGCTTTATTGTTGCGTGCGTAGCTTAAATATTCATTTTGCTTTGTTTTATGTATAAATATGAAACTTAGAAATACAAATCAGTATACGAGGGTTTCCCAACTCAAATACTTATGAATGAAAAGTTAACGTAATATATGTGATTTTTTTATCAACTTAAATCATAATAAGTTGTCGACCTTTGAAGATATCATTTTGAGTACATAACTTATTAATATACTCATAATGTAAATCATAAAGCGAGGTCAGCTCAATATAAATATGTAAGATAGGAAAATACTTAATAGTCATACGGTTCATATCATGCTTTTATTATTCTGATTATAAATTATAATAGTAATAAAGAGTGTAATAATAATAAGAAAATACAAATACTCAATTATAAATATAGATCCAAATCATTTTACGCAAAATTCCTAATTCAGTTTCACATGTTGCATTTTATGTTTGAACTGCCCTCGCTTTGTGCGCTTGCATATGCATGCCTGAGTAATAGCGAACCTGCCATATTTGCATGGGAGCCTTTTGATGACGAACGCAGTCGTCACTCACGCACACACGCACTCTTACACACACAAACACACGCAGCATTAAGCGGGCTGGCGACCACAAGAAAAACATCAACAAGAAAAAAACAACAATAACAACAAGAGCTGAGCAGGGCGCAACCGGCAAACAGCAAATGGCAACCGAAACGCAAACTGAAAACAGAAAACAAACGTTGTTGTAAGTGTGTAGGTGGAGAAAAAGAAACCAGCAACAATCAAATTGGCAAAGAGAGAGAGAGAGAGAGCTTGCTAAAGGAGCCACAAAAATTCGGTTTGCGCTTTGCGTTTGATTCTTCGTCGTATGAGCAGCGACAGCAGCGCGCCAGCCGCAGTCGTTACAACAACTACCAGCTCGAAAGCAGCGACGCGGCGTCGCTTAGAGCAGAGGCTGACGCTTGTTTGGAAAACTTCGTGTTTCTCATAATTGAGGTCGCACTTCTTCACATTCTCGCCCTCTCTCTCTCTCTTTTGCTCTATCCTTTGTGCTTGTATTGCGTGTATATGTAACTATTAATGGAGTGCAGCAGGTGCTGAGTATATATGGCAAGAGAAGAGCAGCGGGGGTCAACGCCAGGGGATTGGTCACATGGCTTTGTCGTCAGGTTTGTGGTGCGTTAATTAAGTTTAAATATTTGTTTTTTGCCTGCGAGTGTGTGTGTGTGTGTGTGTGTTGGATATGTCAAAAGGCAGGCAGCCACCTCATCCAAATCCATGGTGGCTTACCAGTTGGGCGGTGGAGCACTGGATGGGACCGACCATAAGCTAAGCTTAACCTCAACTTTTTGCATTTTAAAAGTATTTATATATATCAAGCATTTAAATATGGATTACACTGCTTGATGCCTCATTCTAATTTCCTCTCTCTCTCTCTCTCTCTGTTACCACAGCACCATGACGTACTCCTTGATGACACTGGATATATCAGGGAATAAGATGCAGCAGCTGCCGCTGGAGGCACTGCAAAGATTGCACTCGTTGACGCGACTTGTGGCGCAACGGTAAGTGCATTGAATCTTATAAAAAGGAATATGATTTTGAAAAAATTAATTGTATTCTTACTTATTAAGAATAATTTCTTAGAAGTCTTAAGTAAATACTTAATAGTTCAAACTCATCCTATTTCTAAAACATATGCCATTTTCTTTCCTAAAAGAGCGATTTATATATTATTATCTTCAGGCTACTTTTTTCTGTTTTAGATTTTACATTTACAAACATTTTTAGGAAGTTTTAACATGTAAATAATTTAAATTAGAAAATCAAAACGATTTAAGGCCGATTCTAAATCGAAACATTTCGAGAGCGATTGTCCACAGCACTTGAAATCAGACAGCACCAAAACTCTAACAAGAGACCAACTATCATTAAAACTTGTCTGAATTTTATTAAGGATTTGTTTTAACAAGGGAGAACGTTTCATAAGTTAACCAGCTGATAACAAGGAGCAAAGAACAGGGCGGATGTAGCCTAGAAATACCACCCAAATTTGCCTTTCAAATTGTGGTAGATATAGACTTCTGTGAACTTTGGAGGCTGTGAAAATTAATTGTTGGAACACGTTCTTTGCAATCTTTCTTTGCGGTAGAAAAGGGGGCAGGAGCAGGCGTGACCAAGACAAGTTTTGAAGTACGCTCTTAGTGACCTACCTGCCAAGTTAGGTAACTGTGGCTCTTAAAATTTTGGTGACTATATACTTACGAATTCTAGAAGATATGCTGATCTTTGTAGGTCATCTCTAACAACCTAACATCCAATTGTGGTGACTGAAGCCTTACAACACCTGGAGATAGTTTCGGTGTCAAAGTATCAAAATATTAAGTTTTTTTTTAACATTTACATATTTTTCAACAATATATTTTTGCTACTAATATAAGAAGTTGCCCTTTAAATTTAAGAAATTTATATATTTAGAAATTATATAAATTTATATATATTAAATTGTCTTAAAATCAGCTCGAATTTATTCGCACAATTAATATATGACAAATGTAATCTAAATAGAAATACCCAATTTTTGTGTATATATAATATGCATATATCATGTCTCTGAACTTTATTTAAACCCTTGAACGAATTTTGATAAATTTTTGTATGGGTTAGTCGCTGAATTGTTTAAGTCTGAGTGATAACATAAATCCTTAACTTTCGTTAAGCTATTGTTATCTTGAAGTAAATATAGGAAATTGTAAATTTTCACTAACTTTAAATTTGTTAATACGTTTTCGGTTTTTTTTTAGCAATCACATAACCAGCCTGGATGGCAACTGGGAGGCGCAACATGATACGTTGCGATCCCTGCATTTATCCGGAAATGATATCACAGAGGTGGCGCCAGGTGGCGCTTTCGATACGTTAACAAATTACGGTGATAATAACAGTTCACAGCCCAACAGTCAGGCTGCGATTAGTGTGCAGAATGGCTCGGATGGAAGCAATGTGCAGCATTCGGCTAATCCCGGATCTGGGGATCGCTTTGAGCAGATGCAGAAGTTGCTGTGGCTCGACTTGTCCAACAACCGGATAACTCATGTGTCCGCCAACTATTTGCCCCGATCTCTGGTCACCGTGGATCTGTCCAGCAATCTCCTAAACGTCTTCCCCCACCAGCTGTTCGAGCAGCTGCCAGAGCTGCGGATCGTTAGTCTGCGCGACAATCTTCTGCGCAGCGTCCATGGAAGAGAGAGGGAGAAGGAGCTGCAGTTACGACCACTGCGCATGCATCTGGAGAAGCTAGATCTCGGCCAGAACTGCATTGAGCAGCTCGAGTCGGATTTCTTCCAGCAAAACTACTCGGATGTGCACATACGAGCGCTCAACATGGAGCAGAACTACGTCGTCCAGCTGCCGGCGGAGGTGTTCCGGGCCACGGGAATTGTGCATCTTGTGCTAGCATTCAATGCCATCAGTCGTGTGCACCCAGCGGCCTTTGAGGGTCTGACGGATACGCTAGAGTATTTGGACTTGGAGCGCAATCATTTGACCACTGTGCCGGTGGCCATATCCACGCTTCATCGCTTGCGTTACTTATATCTTACCTCCAATCGGATCAATCAGCTCAGCAATTTGCCCAGCCTCACATCGAATCTGAAGGTGCTCAGTCTGAGTGGCAATAATTTTACAATGATTCCCGTTCTGGGACTGAAGAACTACACGCAGCTATCTTATCTGAATATGGGCTACAATTCGATTGCGGACATACCCGAGGGCATCTTCGCAGTCGATGGGTGGGGCTCCAATTTACAGACGATTCTGCTGCGGAACAATAAGATAACGCACCTGCACTTGGGCTCGTTTGCGGGACTCGATCAAATCCAGGAGATAAGTCTGAGCTTCAATGATATAACCATACATCATCCGTTGGTTTTTGAGAACATTTCGCATACGTTGAAAATTCTGGAGCTCTCCTTTGCTGTATTTCCCGCTCGTAGCCTGGAGTCGTTGGATCCCTTGGATGCTTTGCTGCCACTGTCGCAGCTTATTTGGCTTGGACTGGATAATAATAATTTGAAGACCATTTCCAATGAGTCCTTTGCCCAAATGCGCGAACTGAGCTACATCAATTTGAGCTTCAATCAGCTCAAAATACTGCCACGCAGCCTCTTTCTGCCCGAGGCGCACGGCCACCTCGTTGAGATTGAGCTCTCCTACAATGCCCTGGAGCGCCTCGAGCCGCAAACATTTCACAACCTGGCAGATTTGCAGACACTGAATCTGCAATCAAACCGGTTGCGAAGCATCGCCAGAAACGCATTTCACAATCTGGAGTTCCTACGCTATATAGATCTGTCGCATAATCGACTGGGTAACATTTCGCATGGTGCTTTCACTGTGCTGCCCAATCTGGGTGCACTTGATCTGATGCATAATCAGCTGTGTGCGTTGTCCCTGAAGTCCTTTCATTATGTCTCCAATGCGACAACACCGTTGCGCCTTAATCTCAGTCACAATCACATCTCGACCTTCGACGATGAGCTGAGCAGCTATATGTACATATATCAGCTGGACGTCAGCCACAATCATATCTCTAAATCGGATAGCTTCACGAATCTGGCCAATACGCTGCGCTTCCTCAATGTCGCACACAACTCCTTGGGTGGCCTGCAGAGTCACGCTTTTGGGGACTTGGAATTCCTGGAGATACTCAATCTGTCGCATAACAATCTCAGCTCGCTGCGCCGGCGCAGTTTTCAAGGCCTGAACAGCCTGCAGGAGTTGGATCTCAGTCACAATCAGCTAGATCAGCTGCAGGTGGAACAGTTCTCTAATCTACGCAAGCTGCGAATCCTGAGGATCTGCTCGAATCGCCTGCGTGCTCTGCCCCGCGAGGTCTTTATGAACACGCGCCTGGAGTTCCTCGATATATCTGATAACCTGCTAAGTGTTTGGCCCGTCCCAGCTTTTACGGACATTGGGTTCACCCTGAGGTCCATACAGATGTCACGGAATAGGTTGGAGTATTTGGATGCATCGATGTTTGTCAACTCACAGTTCCTCTACGACATTAGTCTGGCTCGGAATCGCATTACCATCTTGCCGGACAATACGTTTTGCTTCCTCAACAATCTGACAAATCTGGATCTCTCCGAGAATCCGTTAGTTACCACAAATTTGCGGGAGGTCTTTGTGCATACGCCTCGTGTCCGCAAACTGATCCTTCATCACATGGGTCTCTATGTGCTGCCTGCGCTGAAGCTACCGCTGCTCTCATATCTGGACGTCAGCGGTAACTATCTGCAGGAGCTGTCACCCCTGGGCGCACTGCGTCACCTGCGATACGTAAACGTCTCCCACAACAAGTTGATCAATGCCAGCTGCGCTGTGGAACACCTACCGACCTCGGTGCGAGTTCTAGATCTGGCTCACAATCCATTGCGTCGGATCACGCTGCACGATCTGCTTAGCCTACGACATCTGTCCGAGCTCAATCTGCTGGACGTGAAGGTGGCCAATCCGCAGGCCTTCTCAAAGCTGCGATCCCTGCGCAAACTCCATGCCAGCTCGCATGCAAATCTCGGAGATTTGGTCGCCCGTTTGCCGGGCCTGCAGGAGCTGCGAGTCCATTGTCTGGACTCCAATATTGGTGGCCAACTGCTGCAGAGGCTGGTGAACAACACCAAGTTGCAGCTGGTGGAGTTGTATGGCAGCAATGTGCAAACAATCTCACCGGATGCCTTCACGGGTCTTGCACTCAATCAGCATCTGCAGGTGAAGATCTCGCATACTCGCATCTCGGACTTGCCACCCGGAATATTCTATGCATTGCGTGAGGTGCCCCACCTATCCATCGATATCTCGCACAATCGCATCAACGCGCTGGCAGCCGACAGCTTCTATCCCAACAAGAGCTACTGGGATGCTGTCGGCACGCGCAGCATAATGGGGGGTCTAATCACTTCGCACAATCCCCTCGAGTGCGAATGTGGATTAGTCTGGTTTGGACACTGGCTGCGACGCTGGCTCCGCGAATCCGCTCAGATCAAAGTCATCCAGAAGGATGACCTCAAGCGCATGGTGCAGGTGGGTTCTCCACGTTAGCTTAGTTGCATGCCTCTTATTTATCTGTCTCCTCATTTAAATCTGTATTTTTTTTCCTCAATAACTTACTGCAAAAAGTTACCCCTATCGTTTGCCGATATGCGAGTAAGCTTTCTATTTTTTCTACTTTTTAAGAATGTGAACTGCAGAGAAATATTTGAAACATTTTCAATATAAAAATAATGGAATTTATATTAAAAGTCAATACTCAATTTTCAAATAATTTTCACTGTTCTGAGTTAATCTTTACTTACCTTAATTAATAATTAAATTCATTTTTAAAGAATATACACCAGTCTAAGAAGTATTTGTACTGTCAAACTTTCTTCTAAAACTCATCTTAATAGTTAACTTATCGGACCTTCAAATGTTATACGGATTACCTAAGAAGCGGCAGATTTGGATTAACTTTGTATTCTTAAAGGCGTTAATAAAACATACATTCTTCAATCGTATACTCAGACTCAGATCACCAATTTATTGCTAAGTTCTTTTAACTGACTTCTAGCTCCCATTATCGTCTGTTGGTTTTGCCTTATCTTGTCATAGTTATCCTGCCTAAGCTTAGAGTTATTTAGTGATCTAAGTCGCACTGAATGATGATGTTTATCCTTTTAGATCCCAAGCATAAGTTTGCCAAAAGAATTTTACGATCCCTATATTACTAAAACATTATATATTTCTCTTGCGCTTCATATTCTAGAGCATGGCTCTTGAATATATACGAGGTGTGTTCAAAAAGTATTAGGAATTTTGAATTTTCGCGGGTTACGTATATTCGAATTTCAATTTTTTGTGGCGTTATGTTGCTACTCATGTCTCTCACTTATGCCGACAAGCTCGGCCATTTTGAATGTTCACTTAATTGTTGACAGCTGCTTTACCTATTCAAAAAAAATGGATCAAAGAACCTGTATCAAATTTTGTGTGAAAAACGAAATTAAGTGTGCGGATGCATTCCGAATGTTGACTGTGGCATACGGAGAAGCTACCTTGCACCGAAGCAACGTTTATCGGTGGTACAAAATGTTCTCAGAAGGCCGAGAAGATGTGAACGACGAAGAGCGTGCCGGACGCCCGAGCACTTCAACAACAGACGAAAAAATTAATGAAGTGGAGAAAATGGTATTGGCCAATCGTCGAATCACCGTTAGAGAAGTTCCTAATACTTTTTGAACACACCTCGTATCTCAGGATATAATTAGGATATAATAATAATAGCAGTTAATAAACTGTGCTTTATTTAATTTTAATACTAGTAATTCGCAAATGATTTTCCCAATGTCTTAAAGAATCGGGTCGAGTAAGGCAAGATTGTACGAATAAATATACGTCTGATTGTATGTATACATTCCCTACTAACTACAGTTACTTTATATAGTTCCTCAGTTCGTTCTGAATATAGCTAAAATTGTTTAGTTATTATACAGAGCAGGGGATAAATGTTAAGCCCAGAAAAGTAAATGTTACTGTAGATTAGTTATGTAATACGATTTATATATTTTTTTTTATATATTTTATCGTGTATTTTGTGTGTGTCTAGGCAAATAATTCTCTGCAGAGCCTAAAAATTTTATACCTACCAAATATGTGAACATTAATAATTTAATCACTTTCCCCGTCAACAGCGAGCGCGTGCAAACACTTGCCATGATCCAACATCGGGTCGCCATCTGCCCATCTTGGAGATCTTTCCGGAGGATCTGCTGTGCCAGGCCAGTGCATTGAGCAGTTCCGGACAGCGAATCTTTCTTTTATCGTTTGCGGCGGCGTTAACGTTGCCCCTCTTCACCATATCCCTTTGATGTTGGCTCTAGTTGTGGCTGCTGGAACTGGCCAAGTTGTGAGTTGGCTGCAACGAATGCGGCTGCCCGGTGGATAACGATATGTATGATATTGTATATAGAGTTGGAGATAATATATATGTATGAACTAAACATAGCCTGAGTTTCGTGGCACACTTGGAATTAGCTAATGAACCCTAACAATAAAGAAAACAGCAAATCGGTTTATGTCCACTCGTAAAATATAAGTTTTATATAAATTAACAATAAATTATGATGACTACGAAACAGCGAGAATATGTCGCAATTCTTAAGCGCTAAGCGGTCAGGATTTATATTAACTAACTGTAAACTATATTAATATTATTATTTAAATATTCTAAATATTTTCAATGTTAATTGATAGCATCCCTAAACAGTTCCTACTAGACTCATTGCTAAAACTTGAATTTTTGGTTCAATAAACTGTTTTCGATGATATGTTTTATGACTGTCTCTGATTTGTTTATGTATGTGTTCACCATTCGAATAACCTTAGCAATTATTTTTTTTTTATATAATCAATCCTTGAACACCCTCAAAAGACCATTAGGTAATTTAAGAGCACCAATCTGTTACCTAACTGCTTGGCGCTGTGTCTTGGCCAACTTAATTGTACTTGATGCAATTGATTACACAGACACAAACGAAAATACCCACATAGACACACACACACACACGCATCAGCGGACATATGATGATTCCTAATAACTGATAAAAGTCACACTCACCGAAACACACATACACTCGCACAGCCACACCCAAACCACCACACACACTTCACACAACACACAACTAGAGCGCAGTTTATACACACTTTTGCATCTATAGAATTAATAGAAGGATAAGTTGTTAATAATAGTTTACATGAGGTATAATAAAATTATAATATTTTTAAAAGCTGAAAACGATTCTAGATACAAATATGGAACACAATTTAGCAGCAAGGCCAATAATTACATTATATATAAATAAATTAATATATAAA
Organism: Drosophila dives; assembly: GCA_035042365.1. Taxonomy (NCBI): domain Eukaryota; kingdom Metazoa; phylum Arthropoda; class Insecta; order Diptera; family Drosophilidae; genus Drosophila; species Drosophila dives. Next base: position 1,323,856 of record JAWNLJ010000097.1, on the reverse strand, counting down.
TATAAAGATCAATTGGATAGCAATTATAATGGTTTTTTAATGAACGTAGAAACGCCATATTGCACAATTATCACTAATAACAAAAACCAAACGAAAACAAAAAAAATTATAAAATTAAAAACTTATGGACTCCTGGAGGATTGTTGAACTTTGTGGCAGTCAATTTTTAAAAAACACATATATAAGTACATATCAGTTTTGGCGAAAGTAATATGTAAAAGGTCATAATAAAACATAATGAAATGAGAAGCGTAAACATTTGCAGAATGTACACACCAAAAATGGCAACAAGAAAAACACATGAATACCAATTAAATGGAATAAATTATAAAATACATTTTAAATTTGTTCGACCCAATTGTGTTAAAAAACGAGAGGATTTTTTGAGTTTGTGTGTTTTTTTTTTTGTTAAAACAATGACAATCGTGATACTAATTGTAGTTGTTTACACGACGATGATGCAAAATGCACAAGTATAATAATAATATTAAATAAATATATAAACTATTCAATGAAAACAAATGAATAAATCAAAAATAATATCCGTGAAACCCAAATTCCAATATTGATTTGGGCTCCACTGCTGCTGGCCATAAAATTTCTACTGTTATAATTTAACCCGTATTTTTTACAAACGAATTTCTGTTGAAAATGTGTGTTATTAAAATATCAGATTGTATATAAATATATATAAAGAGAGCGTATTTAAAAAAATATTATAGCATTACATTATGATTTTTTACATTATTTTTTTTCTCATTTTCATTTAAATTACGCCTAACAGCAATTGCTAAATTAAAGTAGTGAAATTAAAAAACAAAAAATAAAACCATATCAATATAAAATAAATAAAATGCTAGAAATACTAACATGGTGTTTTGCGTAATGGAAAAGCTTTAATTAAAAACTTTTTCGATATGGCATTAGTTGACCCAACTCCATCCTCCTCATCAAAGTCAAGTCAGCCTTGGCTTCCACATCGGAATCCCAAACGTTTTCGTTTAGTTGAGCGTTTACGTGTTTTAAATAACAAACACAATGCGCTAAACGAAGCAAATGGGTAAACCGCACAACACACACTAACATACACACACACATACCCACTTACCCCACACAGCCCTGCACCTGTTCATCTGATAAAACACTGGGACTGCGGCAAACCTCAGACATTAGCCACAGCTAGCTCCTTGGCAGCTGCTTGGGTTCAGGTTGCGACCCTTTTGTGCATACATTTTAGTGTTTTGGCCAATGTAACCTGATAATAACGCGGGCAGCCCACAAAGCCAACTGGCAAATAAACTAACCAAAATTATGTGAGGGACGCGCGCACGCCAGGTTGTTTAAGCACCGCCCCTCCAAACCCTCCCAACCACCCGACCATCCACCCTGCCAACCAATCCTCAAGTCCTCCCCCCTAAACAAGTGTAGCGACAGTCAAAAGGCGACCCTTGGCCAGACTGGCGGGCCATAGCCGTAATTGGATTATCGGCACACTGAAGAGCTCTGACGAGTGCTCTACTTGTGCACTAGATGCACTTGGCTCGGCTCTGATAGCCTGGCTAAAAAGAAAAGTAAAAGTGCGAGCTACATAAGTGCTCCAAACTGAAGGGCGATGTTGAGGGCACTCGCTCCATCTACTCGTCTCATTCCTCTCATCTTAAAGTCTTGCAGCAAATTGTGGATTTACATTTGCATTTAAGACAACTGGCTGAAGCATACTTTTGGGGCAACATATCTTGTTCGACTTCAAAACAACAATTCTTCGTTGAAAATCAAACAATTTTCCAACCACATACAATATTGATGTTCAGATGAGATCTGCATGTAAACGATTGTAAGAGATTATTTGTGGAATGTTTTTAAAAAAAAATATAAAAGTAAATTCAAAATTTAGAGACAATTTTCTGTTCATATTCATATCAAACAATTTTACTGACAAATTACATTAACTGCTCTTTTCAACTTTCGAAATGTCAAAATATAAATATATTTATATTTATACCACCACATTTTTTGTTTTGTTTAATTAAAACGTTGGCATTTTATTTTAATAACAACAAAAAATCTCGACAAAATAAATAAAGAAAATTCCAGCCATTTATATTTTCTTACATTTTTGTAAACCTTTACAATTTATCTATGTTCTTATAAAATTTGATGGCAAAAATGTCAACTTATTCTTTATTAAGCACATTTTGTGAGAATTTAAGAGTGTGCCAGATTTATCGCCTGTATAAAATTGACTCTGAACAAATAAATATTTCAAATTAAGCTTAAAAGTTGCCTTCAGTTGAATTTCATTTAAAATTTGTAGGGTAGAATGTTGAAAGAATGCGCTTCATTTCAAGCGAATGCTTTGTATTCCTTAATTTTTATATATATATATATATATATTTTTTTTTTTTTGTAGGATAACTAAAATTCTTCAGCGTTCTTAGGGAAGTTGCGCATGGATGGTGGTGCTGGTGTCGGTGGTGCATGTTGCGTAGTCGCATGTGTTCTCTCTCTCTCTCTCTCTCTCTTGGGCCGGAGATTGCATGTCGATGCAACTTAATTGCATTTCAGACAGCGCTGCCAAACGAGCCGTTTGCCGTTTCCAGTTTGACGTTTGCTGCTTGGCCGTGTTGAGCGGAAGGAAACGCCGCTAAGTACATGTTGTCGGTACCCCCTGGTAGGGGGAAGGCGGAAGAGGAGGAATGGACTGGAGCTACTGGAGCCAGCTGCTGGTGTAAGTAACGCCATTGTTTAGCGAACAGCTCAAGGCTCAACTGAAAGCGAAAGCGAGACCGAAAATAAAAGCAATGTGCTCTTGGGCCATGATGGCTCCCTTTGCTTTGGCGTATAAAATGGTGCAGCTTAATAGCCACCAAGGAGCTGCACTCGAGTCGCAGTCGAAGAAGACGGAGCACTAACCGAAAACTAAACGCTACGTTTACGTTTACGTGCACCTGCCACGCAGACAGACAGACAGACAGACAGACAGACAGACACACACATGACAGTGGTTGTGGTAGTGGCTGGGTGGTTGCATGGCTTCCAGTGGATTGCAACGGCTGTCACAGCTACGCCCAAATCCAAATCCGCCCAATTTGCGCAGCACTCGCCACCATTCACCGCCACTCACCATTACTAATGCAGATGCCAACTATCAGCAGTGGCAACAACAACAACAACAACAACAACGAAAGGGTCTAGCAATGTGGTAGTAATGGCAAAAACCGCCGACAAATCTGCTGCATTGCCACTGCCCAGGATTGGACTTTAGGGGCTACGAATGGAGACGAGCTGCAGCGAGGAAAGTCAGGCAGCTCGGATGAGGGCCCCTGCTGAACGGATGAGAGACCATCGAGCCGGCTGGTAAACTAACAGAGTGCTTATTTTAACGAAGTTACAACAACTTTTGCAATACAAACAGTAATGCTAGGCAGATTCACACTCGGCACAACAGACACACACACCAACACACACACACACACACACACATTAACAGAAATTGTAAAATTGCATTGCTCCAGAAAGTATGCAACAGTCTGCGAAGGCGTTGAGACAAAAACGAAATTCCAATGCTCTCAAATCCAAAATAGGTTGCAAATGTTAACTAATTTTGGAAAATTCACATTTTAGCTTGTTTAATAAATACTTAGATAAACATAACGAAAATATATAATTAAAATAAAAAGTGATTCTTGAGATTTTTTAAATTCTCTTTTCTGAATACTAAATGAAGATCAAACTTAGAAAGACTCTCCCAAAGTGGGCGTGGAAGAAGTTCATCGTATACTGTTAAAGATGGAGATAGAAACAGACTATAAAACCTAATTTGTTACGCAGATACAGCATTTTCATATATCAAACAGGTTTTCGATTTTTATAGAATATGTACATACAAACAAACTATTTCTTGTAAACTATTATAATTTATTAATAAATAAATATTAATTAATATCTATTGCTACCTCTATCATGACGAACCTTGCGAGAAAATTATATTATTTTAAAGTTGTGGAATCATATCGCTGAAATCGCAGTGTGTGTGAAGCTGCTGTGCAACTACTGCCTGAAGTGGTAGAAAGTACAGAAGGGAAGTCAAGCGAGGAGGGGGAATGGTTAAAGCTTGGGGTCTGTGCACCACTAGAAACTTTACGACATGCAAAAATTGTGAGCAGAGAGCGGATATAATTGTCGGTCTTCTCGTAACTTTGCCGTGAGGAGTAGATTAGTTGATTTGTACGTAGACACACACACACACACACACACACACACATAAAGAGTGTATTTGAATGGTTTTCGTATATGGAAACCAACGTTGGCGGCGTCGAGTAAAACGAATCCTCTTAACCAAATGATATGCGCCGAACAATTGTTCGCTGCTGCAGTTTGCATTTGTATCTGTGTTTGCCGAAGGGAGAGAGAGACAGAGAGAGTGTGTATGAGTATGTTTGTGTGTGTGTGTTTGGCCAAATGTGTAATGTGGGGCAGTAAGCAATAGGTTGTTGTTGCTGCCGCTGTACTGGGCATTTACTAACTTTTCTACCACATCGCAATTTAATTTTATAGTCGAAAACACACAGTGGCCGCCTCTGTGGCTCAGCGGTTTCTACTGCTGCTCAGTTGTGGCTCAGTCCATACAAAAAAAAACAAAGCGGAAAAAAATTCAAAATAAATAAAAGTTGAGCATTTGCCGAGTTTAGCTATCACTTATTCCCCACCTCATTTAACCCCCAAACTGCCGTCAGCTCTGATTTATGGACAAAGCAGGGGCTAAGCAAATCAAAAACTAAATCATAAGCGATTAGCTGACTGGTCGACTACACTGATTAAAACAAATAGACAAACCACTCATCGCAGCCACCCCACCATCCCTTCCACCTGCCCCCTTCTAAAAGGGGCCCATCTCAACTCAGTTGCCGAGCGCGCATACATGACTGAGCAATGCAGATGAAGAGCTCAACAGCTCAATACATATATATATATATATATATATATATATAAATATATATTTATATATACGTATGTGTGTGTGTGTGATGGGTGAGTGGTTGGCTTGGTGGTGCGTTGCTCTGTGCCGTAATTTGATTTTTTAAGCTTAAGGGAGAAACGCTGCAATTAATTTAACAGAATGCTGAGAGTTCATATGGAAGTAAATGATTAGATCATGAAAAGCTAATTGAAATTGCACAACTTGCACGAGTGCATATGAATGACCTGTGATTTTAGTGGCAGTAACTGGAATATGGTTTAGATATCGCTGCTATTAGCTAACTGAATTGCCAAATTGGTTTCTGTTTTATTGCTTAGCAAACAGTAACTGGCCAAAATGCGTATCTTAATTTGACGATATTCTCGGTTATATAAATTAAAATTGAATCAGCAACTAAATGCTGATATCGTCGAAAAGAAAAATCATTCCGTAATCGGAAATAACTTTGCTGATTTCCTTAAAAATTTCCTTAAATTTCCTTAAAAATACAGTTAAATATTTTAATACTGGAAGTGCACACTTTTTATTATCACATATTTGAAAGATATTTTAAGATTTTAAGTAAACCAACTTTTATTTTAAGTAGTCAAGAAAATGAGTTCAAAATTGAATCTTTCACCTTCAACTTATTAAAACTGATGGCGCATAATTTATAATAATTTTTAATTCTAGTTCACCAATAATTATATTTATTTTATATGAAAAACTAAAAATAAATAAATTATATTTCAATCTATTGGCACTTTTTATTTATATATATATATATATATATATATATATATATATATATATATATTATATTAGAGCTCTTAGAATGCCCTATTGAACCTTGGAGCAGTTTTCGAGTGGAGGAGAGACGATCTGCAACCACCAAACCCACTTGAGTGTAAATTGAATTGACTGTTCATATTCTATGCATTAATATAGTATAATATCTATAGGTTATCGCAAGGCGATGTAAGTTTCTGTTGCTACCTGACTCAGCCACTAATGTGATTTAGGAGAAGGACATCATCGGCAGATGCAGAGTTGCCATGGGGCCGGTTAAATATATTACATTGCTACCCGGATTTGCGAACTAATCAAGTGCAGTGCACAGATATGGCCAAAACATATCACAGCGGAGCTGTGAGCAGTGAGCAATGAGCAGAGAGTACACTCTGTAGCTTCAGACTTGCACCCTACACCCACCTACACCTACACTTCCACCCACAGCCACCCACTCTGTATGCTAACGTTGCAGCCATTTCAATTTCGAAGCGTGTTCCAGGCATAGATTTGTGCAGCAGTAGCAGCAAACAGCAATAAACCGAACCCAACTACGAATGCGAATTCGAGTCCTCTGCTTTGTATCAATACTACACCTGGCACCAACCTCTTCTCCCTTGGACACGCCCATCAAATGACCAACCAGCTCGCTGCTCATTGAAATGGAATCTAATCGGCTTTTGATTTTACAAGTCCTTTTCACAAAGTTTGTCGGTGGCTGCCGTTTTGCTCGATGTGTATATTAGGACATATATATGCAGGTACACATACATATATGTCGATATATATAGATAAACCTATGGGTGCTCGCGGTGGGCTACCGACATCCCAACAGCCCCACCATTACCAGTTGGCAGAGTATCTGGTGCACCTCGTTGCCATTTTGCACTCGGCATAAGTATGCAATATCCGTTTCCTTTCGTTACGTTTGTTACAGGCTCGAACTTGACTCCAAACAGTGATGCTTCGCTGCAGGTGGCTGAAAGGGGGAGGGGTGCTGTTAGGACTCAAGGACTTCACTGTCAGCCGTTTTTGAGTAGCAGGTGGCAACGAAAATGTCGCTTATTGTAATAAGCATGAGTCAAAGTGCAATTTCTTTACAAAACTTTGACAGTACAGTAAATACACAGATTACGAGGGCTGTATCAAAAGTTTCTAAAAAAAATTAAAAAATTAAAAAAATATATAAAGTATATACACTTAGCAATATTTGTCGGATCGTATTTCGATTCATCTTTAGTCACAGATTCACAACATCCAAAAATCACTTGACCTAAAACCAGCTAAATAAAAAAAAAGTCATTTCTTGAATAGCTAAAGTTCTAGTTGCAATAATTTTGCACAATCTGATCTCAATTTCCCATACAAGTTGTGTGTCGATAAGTATTTGTTTCCTGTAATTTGCAATTATGTAGTTAATAATAATAATAATTTGAGGCATAATTTGTACAGATAATTTTAGTAATTGATTTTTGTACTATTATGACTTGTGTTAACTATTAAAAGCTTTTTTTATGATTTACGCTACAATAATTGTACACAAAAATCCTAACAACTCTTGAACTTATAGGTCCCACCTCGTTCACACAGACAAGTGCAGAAGAAGTCACAGAGAGCTAAGTCTTTTGGCCTATGGCGCTATATAATGTCCAGGAAGTGATAATATCTCAGCGTTCGAAATGCCAAAGAGTTCTCAAACCGAGCCACTACCCTCTGCGCATTCAATTGGAATTGGGGAGCCCATTGAGACTTAAGTGGAGCTGTAAGAATGTTTAGAATGTTGAATCGTTGAATCGTCGTAGTCGTACTCGATGCAATCGCCGTCGTTTTGTCATCGTCGTCAGACATATTACTATGGCAGAGCAGGAGCAGACTTGGATCGTTGAGAGCTGGTCGGCCTTTTGGTCCTTGGACCACACGCCAATTGCAAAGCGGAAATTGGCGTCTGTCTGGCTGGAAAATGTGTTCTGGCTGCGTAGTTTATTACGTTTGCTGATTGATTTGTCACCTCTTGAACCCGCCTCTGGATGTGCCAGTCTGGGAGTTACTTGGAGCTGGCATCCTCATCCTTGAAACAGCCACAACTAAAGTAAACCCAATGTTATTTAATATTTAATTGGTTTGCCATAATTACGTAAAAACATTAAAATATCTTTTATTTATGACCGAGTTCCCTCTCGACGATGGCTTACCGAGAGAGTCACGCTGAGCCGAGTTGAGCTGAGTTGAGTTTAGTTTAGTTTCCACTTATTTTGCTCAACAGGAGCACAATTTCGACAGCAATGGGAAGCTGTGCTCTATCCCAGCACACAGCTCCTGCCAGCACCCTAAGTCACTGCGCCGCCGAGCGCCCCTTCCTTTTTATGCATTAAGCATTAATTATTTAAAATGTCAGAACAACTAGGCTAGAAGCCGGTTTGCGAATGAAAATGAAAATGAAAATGAAAATGGGTATCAACGTTTGTGGCTTGGCTTACTTAAGATTAACAGTTCACTCAGGGGTCGCGTCAAAAATGGAAAGCAACATGTTTCCATCAAAGAACTATCACTCAACAAAATTATTAGTAAATTTAGCATAATTATGTTGGAGCATCCCAGTTTCTTCTGTGGCTCAAAGAGAATTTTGAAAATTGATAACAAATTTTGTGGCTTCGCAAATAAACAGATGAGTCGAGCTAAAAATCAAAAACAACTTCTTTTCACTTTAGCAAAATCTTATTTTTTTACTGACTTCAGATGAGTTTTCCAAGAACCAAAGTAAACTTGTCATATTTGGTCATAATTTATGAAACGTGTGAAAAGCTAGTTAGTCTGTGATAACCAGATTTACCTTACGCAATTATTATTTAATAATTCCATGCTTGCGGTTTTCGAAGTTGCCTGGTTCTGGGAACAGCACACATGAGCTGGAGCAGGAGTAGTTCCAAGCTAACCTGGCGTAAAGCAGCTGTGGCATTGAGAGCTGGGCGTTGCCATCAACTCAGCAAACTGAATTAATATGCACATGCTACTTCAACTTTTGGTTAGCTACTGTTACTCCTGCTGCCCGGAACAATGACGAGCGTTATTTTGACTCTGACTCTGACTCTGAACTCTGAACTCTAAAACGGTGCTGCAGCTTCTGCCTCTGCCTCAGCTGCTCAGGTGCATTTCTCTTGTTCCCCTTCCTCTTCTGCTGCGGCTGCTCCTGCTGCTGCTGATGTCGTCCTTCTCCTCATAACCCAAAACGAAACGAGGTTAATTAATGAATTGTTAATATCATTTGCGACCACACGTCGCACACATACATATTCACACACACACACACACACACACACACACACATACATATTCACATACACATTTATATTACACATGCTGTCCTCACCAGCTAAATACAAATGTATGTATTCTGCAGTCCTTCTGCGTCACAATCCCCAGCCCCTGTCGCAACCTCTTCCCTTGCCCCTGCACCTCTGCACCTCTCAGCCCAATGTTGCCTGCTCTCTGCTAAGCAAACAGTTGAGGCAACGATCTGTGCGCCTTGGCAGCTGCAACATAATATTATTATGTTGGCATATGCGGGCGGAGGAGTTCTGTATTATTATATTTTTTTTTTTTTGTTATTTTTTCTTTGCCAACCGCCAGCTGCAATCCAATTTTTAGCTGAGCATTGTGTGTGTGTGTGTGTGTGTGTGTGTGTGTGTGTGTGTGTGTGTGTGTGTAGACATGTGCTGCTAAAATAATAAAGCAACACACGCATACACAGCTGAGCTGCGAGTGTGTGTTGCTCATTATTATTAAAATTTGTAGAATTTTCGGGTTGCAACTAAGCTGCATATAAATTCAGCTGCAAGGACCTCTCGAAAATTTGAAACTGTTGTGTTAAAGGATACCAGCTAAACGTCTGCTGCTGCTGCTGTTGTTGTTGTTGTTGTTGTTATAGGGGCTGTCGCTGTTTTCGTTGGTGCCACATCGTGCTGCACCCATCTACACACCAGCTGCCAGCTGCATAATTCAAAGCGCAACCGCAACTTGACAATTTGCAAGCGTCTGACAGTAGCTGCTTCTGGTGTTGCAAGTGCAGCGGAGGGTCTGTAAACAATGCCAAGAACTAAAATCTAACCCACTTTTTGCTCATGGACATAACTCTGGGTAAAAAACTCGAGCGATTTGCAGAGATTATCGCTGACATCTTTGGGCTTAAACTTCATATTTTAGAAAACTTTGTACTGCTCTCAGATTAATGATAGTAAATAATATACTCGAAAACAAATTCTAACATATATTCAAAACATATGAATTATTTTAATCCCATTGACAATGTGTAAAAACAGTATTATCAAATTTCAAAACACAGAAGTAATATACACATTGTTGTTCAGTATAAAAAAATCTATCTATTAATTTCCCTCTGTTTGTTTTTATAAACTAGACTAAAAGCTAGAAATGAAGAAGGTATTTAAATAAGTTATCGAATAATGTTTTACATATCGGTATTTTATTTTTTATCAAAATCGATCGGAAATGATTTAAATTCTCAATTGTAAAATATGAAATAAATGTCGAATCTTTTATTGTTATTAATTTTGGATTTATAAATAGATTCTATAAAAATATGCATACACAAACATATCTAGATACACAATATACAAGTACATTGGATACTTTAATCGATGGTTTTCCTTTACTTAACAAAAACACAATCAAAGTCAAATTATATACTTTTTTCATTTTTTAATAAAAGTTTAGTATTGAATTAAGTTTCAAAGAAAAGCTGTTTCAAATGCTGAGTAATAAATTATTGTGTGCATTAATTATTAGTGCAGACTTCTACAAGCTTCGTTTATGCGGATCAGATCAAACATATATTTGTTTTAGTGAATGTTGACCATTCGGTCAACATGTTATATAATTCACAAACAGATTTGGATATTTAGTCTGCTTTCAGTTCGATACAATAATTTACGCAGTTGCTCAATGCAATTATTTTCTTGCATCGCAGTGCCTTTTATTCGCACGTGAGGGAAATATTAATTTGTGAATCACTGACAAACAAATTGAATTGAGTACGTGTCGAAGTGGAGGCCTTTAAGTTTCAACCAAGCACATAGTTTGGAAATTAAAGCAGCCCAAAGCAACTGCTAGCTCCGACTCCAGAGGCGCTTTCTATATGCACTATGGAGCCAGAGCTGAAAATCCATCAACCATAAAATTCGCAGTCAAGCGTACAAAGCGAGACGCTGCAGGCAGCCTGAGGCTGAGGCTGAAGCTTTGGCAAAGGCTGGGGCAAAGGTAGGCAGAGCCGCCTCAGAGAAGCCGAATCGGAGTCAACAGTCCGCTGTCCGCTGTCCGCAGTCCACAGCCCACACTCCACAGTCCACAGTCCACAATCCGCAGTCCGCAGTCCGCAGATGGCAGTAGGCAGCTTTCACAACCTCAGCAGCCTCCACGAAATGCGGCTGCTTTAAGGCCATTAATCTTCAATGAAAGGCGTTTAATTTATTTGGTTTTAATTTAAATTTTGGCGCTACGATTTATAGGCCAAACTTTGACGTGGTTATACGAAATGGATCCAATGCATGTTCTTGTTGTCTTATTTGTTGTTGTTATTGTTTCTTGTATTTGTCGGTATTCTTGTAATTGCTGTGTTGTTGGCTAATTATAATGTGGAACACGCAACGCTCAGTTAAATGTACGCACTGTAAATAACTTATTACACCATAATTGAATTGTGTTCGACCTGTTTTGTACTCTACACCACCCAATAAAATAATGATAATTATCAATTATATTCAATCAAGCTGCCATTTGTCATATTACACTCATACATTAAATACTGACAGTTGGTTTACGATTGTTAATTCGATATAAAGGTGGCTACAATAATTATCCAACTTGCTAAACAAACATAAATCAAGAAATCTGTCGATAACAATCCTTTTTCTCCACTAAAATAAATAAAATACTTCAAAAATGTATCCAAAACAAACAATTAATACAATAAATCTTAACAAAATGGTTTCGAATGATGGAAAATTTATGAGAAATTAAATATGAAATTTGTGCAAGGATAGTTTTAGTGTAGTAATAAATTAAATTATTGCTCGTGTTAAATCGATATTATCTGGTTTGGAAAATATATATATAGGTACATGTGACCTTCGCCAGAATAAGAGGCCATATATTCCCTATGTTACCCTGCTCTTGGGCACTCTATAAATAGATAGCCAGCTGCAATCGAGCTCGAAAGCTGCACAAAAGGAAATCCGCCAGTCAGTTGGCCACATTAAGCATACGCCATGTATATATTCATGTATATATGTCTATTTCTGACTGGGTGTGGGTGTGGGGGTGGTGGTGAGGGTGAGGGTGAGGGTGAGGGTGTCTGTTTCCGGGCTTATTGTTAGCTTACGTTAAATATAAATATCAATTTCGCTTGGCTTGGCCTATCAAAACTAAATGTGAGCATTGTGCTTTGGTTCGATTGCCAGATCAATTGCCAAAATAAAACCACGTTAGCAACTATGTGTGCGAGGAGTGAGGAGGGTGAGAGGAGGTTGAGAGGAGGGCAGGTAAGTGGGTACGGCAAGAAGCCGGAAACAATTCGACTGCCCCTCCATCCGCCAATAACAGTGCCCCTAAACGCGCCACAACGCCCTCAAACAAAACACAAGTTGGCGCTGCTTATCTGCAGGCTCGATTTGTGTTTTTGTGCGGGAGGGGGCGGGAAAGGGTGCGCGGTGAGCGGTGCTGGCAACACACCCACATAGTCGTCGCCCGTTGGCAGGGCTGCCAAGTTGTTGCATACCCCCGCGGCTACCCCTCCAATGATCCCATCGTTGTGGTTATAATTTTGTGGTCTTTCCCATTTTGCGGTCAACTCCAATTGGGATTTAATTTGTACTTCTTTGTTGTCGTTCGTTTCTATTTTATTGTATGCCATGCCATACCAGTTTCAATACCAATAGCAACAGCAACAACAACAACTACAATAACAATTCACAATTCCTCTCTATCTCTCTCTCTCTCTCTCTCTCCTCGAGTTAAGCCCTAACAACCAACGCGATTTTAAGTTTGAGCCCCGAACTGAAATTCAATTTTTGTTTGAAAGCACCCACTGTGTATGTGGGTGTTAGGCTATAAATGTGTACGTATGTGTGTGTGTGTGTGTGTGTGTGTGTGTGTGTGTGTGTGTGTGGGGGGGGGGGGGAATGCAAGCCGAGTTTATCCACTCGAACTGTTAATGGGCATTTTGTATTTTATTTAATGTGAAAAGTTTTTGTTGAATATTTTTAGACCCCGGCATTCTCCAACTTGGGGTCCATACTGACTGCTATCGCTGCTGCTAAATCTCAGAGAGGCCACAGAAAAAGTTTATATTGTAATATTTTAATATTGTTGGCTTGAATTTCAAGCGATTTAATTAGCCATTAGAGTAGGCATTGTGGCTGTTGTTATTCTCATTGTGGTTCTGCTTGTTGTTCCTGCTGAAGATTGCTGCACTTAGAAACAAATTAGAGCAATGTTCATTCCAAACTCGATCGAAGGGTGGGATTGAGAATAGCTAATCGAGGATAATTGAACAGCTTAGCAGATGCAGCCAAATAAAAAGATTGAGTGTGATTGAGATGTATTTACTATTTACTATTCTTAAAAGGTTTGGCTTAGTTAGTTGATTGAAATCTGTACGGATAGAAATATATATTTTCCTCTTGATAAATACGTTTCTTACTAAAATAATCATGACAATAATACAATTCAAAAATACTTAAAAAAATAAAAAAAAACAATTCTTTTCGTTGAATCAACAATTTTGTGAGCAATTATAAAAATAATTGCAATCCTTGAGAGAAATAAGTGTCCTTAATATGTGTTTGCCAACCTGTCAACCTGTGAAAGTTCACCAACAATTTTGACAGCCTAAGGATGACAAGATAGCTTAGAGGCATGAAAAAGTTTGGCAGAAGGAAGGGCCAGAAGGGAAACGAGTGAGTGTTGGTGAATTAAGGGTTAAGGCTGTGGTATCAAAATGCAGCCACGTGTCCCACTTAGTCAAGCTGCCAAAGAGCCAGGCAGGCTGGAAGGCAGACAGGGAGGCTGGCAGGCAGTCAAGCAAATCAAACATTAACTAGTTTTTGGGTAATCCCGAAAGTTGCCTAGTCTACCACTCCTTCAGCTCCCCTCTGCGCTGACATACAAGCAGCAAATGAACACGCTGAAATTTTAATAAGCCAACCTAAAAGCAAGCAATGGCATTTGCCAGCCAATTTGCAACTGCAGTTGACGAAGACGGAGCGAGGTGCACCAGTAAACGGATGAGGATGAGGATGTGGATGTGGATGAGGATAAGGCGGAGAGTAAGGCTTAGGATGTTGCCACCTTGTCAACTCTGGCACCCTGGCACCGGCTCAGCTGCTAGGCCCTTTTAATAAGGTGGTAGCCACAAATTTTCGCGACGACTTTGTTGCATGTAGTACCGGAGAGTACCAAATTAGAAAAGTCGCAAAGAAAGGCAGAGCAAAACACCAGAGGAGTAAAGTGCACATCTGGGAGCAGCAAGAGTTGGCAAAAGGCAACTGGCAACTGGTAACTGGGAACTGGGAACTGGTAACTGGCGACTGCGACTGCGACGGAAATCAAGTGTCACGTGATACATGCAATGCAACAACCACGTGCGGCAATAAATTGCATGTGCCAGCAGTAACAAGAGCTGACTAGCTGTGTGTTTGTTTGTTTGTGTGTTTGTGTGTTTGTGTGTGTGTATGTATGTGTTTACATGTGTGTGTCTGTTATGCTACTAATTATCTGACGGATTAGCTTAATTGGTAACAAGTGCACTTGCAGCCACCACACTTCACAGCGACTCTGCGGCCAACTACTCGAAAGTGGCATTAGCCTACTTTTTGGGGCATCATCCTGTCTCTCTCCTCTCTCTCCTTCTCCTTCTCCTTCTCTGCATAATTTTTGGGCAAAGTATGTCGTTGAGTATAAGTGTATATGAGTATGCATGTATTGCTTGTGTGCAGTATATGGTTAGCTGGTGCTGCAACTTAACTTCAGCTTACCAGCTGACTGCCAGTTATAATTTTGAAGTCAAAAGGGCTTAAATACTTTTGTGGTCAGGTCAACACATCGAAACTGTTCAGTAAAGCCATTTGCAATAACTTTTGTGCTAACTAATTCCACTGATTTTATACATTTTGCACACTTCAGAAAAACAAACATATTTAAAAGTAACATTTACTCAATAATAAATAATTAAAAATAATATAATAAAATCTCAAGTTACTTATAAACAGAGTTTTATAATCAAATTAAATATTGTTTAAAAATTTTATTTCCTAGCATAATTAAAATGAATTTAAAACTTTCGCATTCTATAATTGAGCATTACGAATATAAATTCGATTTGAAATGCAATTATGAATTCCTCGAATAACTCGTACAATTTTTACTGACCCACAGCAATCACAAACTGGACTCATTGCAGTCATTTTGGGCACGTCGCAGCCTGGCAGCTAACACTAACACTAGCACAAACAGAGAGTGTGCCATCTAACATCTTTGGGCAAAAAACTTAATCAACTTGGTCCAAAACGGCAGAGCAGGCAACAAACCTGAGCCGCTGGCTCTGGCTGAGCATTGTGTTTGCAGCACATTCCGAGAGTCTGTTTTACCTGTTCGTTTACTGCTCCTGCTGAGGCTGATGCACACTCTCATTTTTTGTGTTGGCCGAATTCGTTTATTGACACTTTGTTATGTGCTGCATGTGACAGCAGGGACACATGGGCAGGCCAACTGGCTTCTATTAGTGGTAGATCCGAAGGTGCGAGTATATTAGGCAGAGCTGAGGCATGTGGCAACTTTTTCGAACACGACACAAACACGAGGCAAAATCATTGTTCTGCCTCTGACTAAAAATTGTAGTTACTTATCACTGTAGTTACTTACACTTAAAATTAATAAAATAATAAAAGAACCAATTAATAAGCAGTTTGCTTGTGAAGTTCTTTAAAGAACTCTCGTGCTATTTTACCAGCGGTCTTGGGAATCACTTATGGCCTAAGATAGTCAAGAATTAGAAGGATTCGATGCCTTTTTCATTCCTGTTGCTAAAAATCTAAGTGTCTCAAGAAAATATAATATAATAAGTGGTTTTTTTTTTAAAGTGAATGTACTGATAAAAAATGTTTATTGTATTTATATATGTTGATTTATTTTTTTATATCTTTACCTAAAAATTATCTTTAAGTTTCCGTTGTACTAAATTTCGTGACACGAAAACGGATTCGGCACATGGCCAGCTCAAGTGCTGGATAAGTTTCCATTTAGACGGGCTTTGGCAAATTTCTAACACCGATGCCAGAACTGACTTTCATCCACTCCAAAGTGGAAAACATGCATTGCAACTGACTTGAACTGCATTCGAAATGCAAATGCTAAGGTTCTGTGGAAAGGCCAGAAGTTGTTGTCTGGAAATATATGCCTCTGGTTTGATGGTTGCCTAGCAATAAGCCAGGCCAAATTAATTGATTGCAATACTTATGATTGATGACACTTTCCAGACAGCGCTTTCAATCATTTATTAACGAATCTGTTGAAGCAGCTTAATGAAAGTTTACCCAGTCTCACTCTATCTCTCTCTTTCTCTCTTTCCTTCCCTCTCTCTCCCTCTTTCCCTGTTAAATCTTTGTCGAACACTGCATACACAACTATATATGTATGTGTGTGTGTGTGTTTGGGTGTAGATATGGTTATAGATTTTCGTGCTTTGAGCTAACTTTTTCAGGGGCGCTGATTCCTTTATTATTCATGCTCGCTGCTTGGACTTGGACTGGCTTTTCATGCACTTTGCCTTGCGTTGTGTTTGCAGTTTTCTTTTGCACACGCCATGGCTTAGCATGAATAGTAAATAGCCTCGGGGCAACACCCCTTTAGACCGCATTTACCCACACTCTCCACAAACCACCATCACCCACTCCTCGTCGGGTCAATCTCCGTCGTTGTTTCGACGGCTTAGACAGGTCCACAAGAACTCAACTTCCAATTCTATACTTCTCTGTTGGGCTCATCTTCTATCTGTCGTTTCTTCCGCAGTCTTCTTCGACTCTTCTACTTCTACTTCTTCATCTTCCTCTTCATCTTCATCTTCGGCTTATATTCTCTTTTCTGTTTTTTATTGCTCGACAGCGCATTTGCTTGGATGAAATATTGATTGCGGTTTCACTGCGTTTTCCGTCTAATGCTCAACATGCGTATCAGTCTACCCCCACTTCTCCCCCTACCCCACTGATCCCCCGCTTACCATGCCTACCCTGACGCTGCCTTTCCTCTTATCATTTCACTCAACCATTCTGCTAGACTGGTTTGCGGGCTTTTACACAGCAACAGCAGGAGCACAGGAACAGGAACAGAACAGCAGGAACAGCAGCAGGCGCTACAAGTGAAACTGCAACCACAACTGCAACTTTAACTTCCACTTCGAAACTCAACTTCAGTGGCAACTAACTGAACTATAAATCAACTAATTAAGCCCTCTGTCACCAGGTTGCTCAAAAATAACCACTATACTTCACATTTGTTACTGATAATTATTTTAATATAGTTTTCAACTGTCGTTTTCCAGCTAGTAAAATGTTCTTTTTCAGTTCCGCGTGGGATTGCTTTAAAAATCTTTCATGTTTTTAATTTTTTTAATTTATTAAGAATGCGCAAAATTTTCGGCAAATTTAATGTTTATAACAAATCAAAACACATGTTAATGTTTAACGTAAATTGTTCAAATATTTCATAATGTAATTTATTTTTAAAATAATTAGTTGTCTTTTATCGTTTTGAGAAAACACTGACAAATGTATTATACAATTTTTAAAATAATCTTTTAATAACTGGATGACAAACTTAGGCAGGTAAATTTAGTTAAGCTAAAAAACTGATTGCTGTTGTCTCTTTTTTCATAAAATAAATATGTTTTTCGATGGGTTATGGTTAAGTGTTAATAATATGCTATTTTACTGTATAATAATTTATTTTATTCCATTCTCCAACATATTTCGAATTGCTTTGGTTTCGTGTCCAATTCACAATTCACAACACTGGTTAGTGCTCATAGTCTTAAGAACATTTAACCTGTCTTCAGCAATTAGTTCGAGGCCCTGTTATGCACATAATTTATCACTGTGTGAATACAGGGTGTGCGAATAACTAGCACATATTTTACTAAGTATGGCTTAAGCAAATGTAATTAAATATTAAAATCACTTGTTAAATCATTTGCTGCTGGGTTATCACACAGACGCGCACATTCAGACAAGCGCCCAAATTGCTTACCTTTAAGAGTATACCACAAACACACACACACACACACACATAGACAGACACCACAACAACAATGAAAATGATGCGACGCACGCACGCAACGCAGCGTAAAACGCGTGTAACGCTGCAAACAAAACACAAAAAAAAAAATCAGGACCCGGGTGGATTTGACTGCGAGGATTCGAAGGATTCTGCTACTGTCAGCTGCTGTTGCTGCTGCTGCTGTTGCTGCTGCTGCTGCTGTTGCTGTCAGCTGCTGCAGTAGCTGTAGTAGTAGCTGGCAGGCTTATGTTTTTCGTAGGAGCCAACGTCAATTTCATGCATATTCAGCTGCTGAGCTGCTGCGTCGACTGGGCCCGTTGACTGCTGCTGGGATTTTGCGGCAATTTCAAATACAAATTGCACTGTTTTTATGACTACAAATGCCTTTTTGTCATCTTTTTTCCTTCGTTTTATACCCCGAGCGCATGGAAAGTGTTTAAAAGGGTATAACGAACTGTTGTGTCAAGGTATGTAAGCAAGCAAAAGCAAATATTTTCAAACTTATCAGGTGTGTATATTCATGAACAGTGTTAATATCGGAAACGATTTCCCCACGTCTCATATCTCAAAGACTATAAGAGATGGAGGGCTCTTCTATGTTCTCATAAATTACACGATGATCAAGGTAAATTAATTTATTATGTAATAAACATTCTTCGTTCCGAATAAAGGACATTGTTGTCTAGATAAATCTATTCAAAACCTATTAAAAGAGAGGGAGTAAATCGTATTCGTATTGATATTTACCATAAGGTAAAGACTTAATAGCGTATAGGGTATGTCGAAGTCGAGAATACTTGGTTTTATTATTGTTGCTGTTCGTTCGTTTTACATGTTGTTGTTGCTGTAAACAGCGACAGTTTGAACAAGGGTCTCAACGTTGGCGGCGACACACGAACAGATTTCATTTTAACAGTTTCAGGCAACGTTAATCCCCAATACCCAAATGCAATCGGTTCTCGCTGTCTCTTTCCCTTTGTATGTGTGTGTGTGTGTGTCAACCCCAAAGGCCTTAGCAATGGGCAGGGATTTATGGGTAGCATTGGTTCAAATAAAAATAAAAATAAAAAAAGAAATAAGACATATGCACCCATATAACTGGTGATGTCTGAGCCTGCTCGAAATTCATTTTGAGTTTAACGATTGCAGTGAGTATTTTTGGATATTAAAAGTTTTGAATATAGTTCAGTCTAAATAATGGAAAAAGGCAGATTAGTTTCGGTATACATCAATTTATTATCTTTTTGATGAATTTATGTTGAGAGCATTGGTAATTCGAATAAATGAAGCAACAAATGGTATCGGAACTCTAAATTAATCGATTTTCAATTATTCCTTTTAATCTACAAATATTTAAAAATTATTAAGTAAAAAATAACAAATTTGGCAACACACATAAGGGGATTATGCTATGAGAAAGTTATTGCATTAGATTATTATTTAATTCAATAATTTAATTAATTACACGAAAACTGAAAGCTCTTAATTAACTTAAAGTGTTGTGTTTGTCATCTCCATTCTTCCATTAATAATTTTAATATCATAATATTATTCAATATAAAATGAACTAAATGGAACATAATAGTCCAAAGTATTTGAATTAAATGTGTTAAATGTGTTAAAATATTTGATTTTTGCTGACTTAAAGTAATGTCTAGTCGATTGTTCACATTCCAAACTGTTTCAATATTGTATTATCTAAGTGCATATCAAAATTGAGACATTTTGCGGCACTTCAATTGACTTTTAATTGTATGAAATTTAATCAACGGCCAATGTGTTTGCTTTTGTTTTCGTTAGTGTTAGTTTCGGTTTTCCAACGCGTCAACATCCAAACAGCTAACATACCAAAATGATTGCTGGCCAAAAGTTGCACAGCTCCGATTAAGATGACAAGCGAACCACAGCAGAGAGTTGCAACCCATTCATAATAATGATAATGTTCGTAATCATGATGTGGATAACGATTATAATAATGATGTAGACAGAAATTGTTGAATCTGCTCAACTGCAACACCATCCAGCTCTTCTGATGGTAATGATGATGATGATGACGGTGACTGCTGGCAATGGCAATGGCAATGACGATGTCGATGGTGATGACAATAAATTCATACATACATTGTTTGCTATAGAGATGAGCTAAACACTTTGATTCCACATCTCGGTTGAGATAATCATAGCAGGAGGAAAGCGAAATCGAAAAGAGGGAAAAGAATTTTTAATATATATCTTTATTTTGAAATAAGTTTCAATTTGAACTCTCTATTTGTATTTATATATTAATTTTATTTAAATATTAGATTCAAATATATATATATATAATTACACTGTTCATGATATTATTATAATACAACTGGTACAGATTATATTTATATAAATCTTAGTCTGGCCAGTTGAGAAATTAAATAAATAAATAAATATTCAAGTGTATTCGAGTGACTTGTGGAAATCGGAGTCCCTCACAGCAGTCGCACATCTCTAAACTGTCGTTTTGCTTAATTCTACAAACCTCCCCAGAGAACACCCCTTCTCATCCTCTCCTCTTGCTCTTGTGTGCATGTTGCTTGCATTTGCATATTCTCTAATTTGGTTAGTTTGGCAATTGCGGCCGATTTTGCAAAACGGTATTTGCCAGAGGCCACTGGTGTTGGGTATGTGACAACGTCGACCCCTGCTCCTCCTTTGCCAATCCCCTGGCATCCGACATCCGCTCTTGAATGTGCTCACAAGTATTTAGTCTATAACTAGCTGAGTGGTTTGAAGTGTGCGCCCAGTGGCAATGCCACAGAGAAAGACCCATCAGACAGAAACTGTTACCCTTGACTGTGCCCCTGCGCCCCTGTGTCCTTGTGCCTGTGCCAAGACTCGTGTCGTGTGAATTTGTTTAGTTTGAAGTGGTGCCAAATGGCAAAGGCCAAAGTTTATACATCTTGCTCTCTGATTGGGCCCAGGCTGCCTTCCCTGGCTGTCGGTCGCTCACCTGTTCTGTCTATAAATTGCTCGACTTTGTCGTTGATTTGTGGTTCCCAGTTTCCAATGTGATATATGGATTTTATTATAACGAAACGTTGCCTCTCAAAGCCGTATCGAGCATTTGCGATGTGCAGTCAGGCCAATCACATTATGAAGGCAACCAATTTTAATTACGGCCATTACAACAAAACGTTCGAAAAAACCGCAACAACAATTTGAGTAACTACAACAACAACATTTAATGGGCAAAATGTCAGCTAATGCCTGAGCCAAAAACTCATTTACCAGCGTTAAAGTAATTACAATTTATAGGCCACAAAAATCCGTAACACAACATAAATCCAAATGAACGCGCAATGCGACTACCGCCCACATCCCACATCCCCATCCTAAACCCTAAATCCTCCAATCCAATACCACCCAACCCATCCTTGAGCGTTATGCTACTTGGCCGCATGGAGTTAAAAATATTAACCACATACACAAAAGTCACAGAGCAAGCGACACCTGACAACCCCGCTCGCTTCTCCACCCCTCCCCTACCAACTACACCGGGTGTGCCCCTTCATATTGTGTCTTTATTACAGGGACAAAGGCAACGCGCGATAAATAAATAAATAAATGCTGCCTAACAAGCCGCAAGCAGGCGAAATTTGTTGCAATTCATTGACTTGGCGCACAGGCGCAAACATAAATTCCGTTGGCAGCCCCACGTCCCCACATCCACACCTTTACCCTCTCCTTCGCAGAGCCCATAAAATATCGACAGCAACAACTTGTAAAAGTATTGAACCACCTCACGACTCACAGGGTTAAGGGGTGAATGCATGACATGGCCAGAGCAATGTTGCCAATGAGCTCAGCAGAATAAGCAAAAAAAATAATAACATTGCCTACATTTGGGCGCAGCAGTTGGCATTGCAAAAACCAACAAAATAAGTAAAATAATATAAATAAATAAAACGCACACTTTTGTGTATGGATTAGATTCAATTGGGCGCAGAAATGCTCTCTCAACAAAATATGTTGCACCTTTTGTCCCAAAAATTTTAAAATAAGATGAACTAATTTAAAATATTCATAAATGTATGATAATATTATTAAACACGTTATATGAAATTAAGTTCACATGGCAATTCAAAGTCATAAATACTTCTTGTAACAAAATATTACTTATTCGCATATCTCTAGCTAACCCAAGCAACTTAATTTTTAAGCTTTCAAGTTAGCTCTTAAGAGAAACACAACTTATTTAGGCCTTTTTTATAGCCACTAGTTACGCACCTTGACTAAATCTTAGTTTACCACGCAGCTAATCTACCCACTTAGGGGGAGTACAGCAAAAGCAAGCCAACTGACAGCAGTTCCAAGGGCAGCTGTCGGATTTTTCTTCGTTTGCTTGTTGCCGGCTCTGCGATAGAGAAAGCGCCAAAGAAAGAGAAAGAGAGAGTGTGAGAAAGAGAGGGAACTAGAGGAAGAGACAGATCAGATGCCCTGTCAGCCCTTTGTGACCTCCTTGTGGGTCGGCACTTTAACTATTTATCAGGCAGAAGGCAACTGCAAATTGAAGGCTTCTGTTGTTGCCGCGTCCCAGTAAACAAATCAGCCGCTTTAACTGTTTATCTTAGCAAGGATGCAAATTGAAAATTGTATCTGAGAGCCTAATCGACTGTCTACCACCCACTGGGTGTCTATTTGTAATCGTAGCTAGTAGCTAGTAGCTGCTGCTTGTGCTTATGCTCCTTCGCTGCCTTATCTGCTGCTGCCACCTGCACCCACGCCAGGATGACTGGATTGGATGGCTTTTTTAACGCCTCGTTGCTTGGCGACGACTTTGTGGCAGGGCAGAGGAACGGGACCGCCCGCCGTCAAGCAAACTGCTCCTCGTTGTTCTTGCGCACAGTTGACATGCTCACCGACGACTAGTTTCTAAACTTTTCTTGCTCATTGTTCAAAGTTTGTGCTGGCGAATTCAGAGATTAGTCTTCCACTTGGCTAAATCTGCAGCAGTGGGCAAAAGTTATGGCCATGGCAGGCACCAATGCCTGTTATGGCATAAAGCAAGCGACCAGTCGACGAACGATACCTGCGCAGTACCCTCCCTAATACCCCCCTTTTCCCTTCGTATCTCTGTCTCTGTCTCTGTCTGTGCCGGGCTTTGCCTTTGGGCCTTCCCTGCATTTGTGTCACTTTATTTGTATTAATGGCACTTGCGCATCCTGCGGCGTGGTTACAATAAGTAATATGATCGAGTGCAGAATGGGACAACACGCAATGCGCCGTGTCCTGGAATTCGCTACCAACCAGCTAACAATACCACAGTCCCCTCTTCGCACGCCTGACCACCCGCCCCACCTACCTGACGCTGGTTTTATCAGTCGGCGATTGCATCGCCTTTGCATTGTGCAGCGAGCTGGACCAGACAACGAAATGAATTTTTTAGAAAATCTAAACTATAGCAAAAACGATTCTCGAATACACTGCAACAACTTATATTGATTTAAAAATAAAGATAAAATAATTTTTCAATTTTCAATTTTCTGCGCAAAATAATACATAAATCCGGCATAAAAAAATATTTAAATTGTAAAAAAAGGGTCGCAAACTGGAAAAAAAAAATTTTTTAATTAATATTTAGTATTATTTAAAATGCTGTATTTTTTTATAATAATAATAATTACTATGATCACAATACATTAATTAAAGTAACGTTTGAATGGAAATGGTTTCCCATTCTGTTGTAAATAGTTCGTATGCCACAATTGGCAGAAAGTACCTCAAATACCACCATCGAAAATAGCAGACGATGCCCAGCAGTGCAATGGATTCAAAGTGCCAGCTGGTAACTGCAACTGCTGCTGCTGCACCTGCTGCTCCTGCTGCTCCTGCAATAGGGATAAGGTAGAACGGCAGTCGAGCGCAAGGGATTAAACACTCTAGATTTTATTAGATAAAGGCGAGTGAACAGAAAACGAACAAAACATTGTTGTTTTCGTTCCCATTGGCCCACTTCTTACGCCCACTTCTACATCCACCTCCGCACTCCCCCTCCTGCTGCGCACTTCGCTTATATAATAAATTTGCTGACAAATGCAGGTAGAAAGTTTTGTCAGCCGGAGTTTCTAGCGTGGCATTACTTGTCGAGGCTGTCGAAAAGCCCACAGGCTAATTGCAAACTTTAAGCCAACTCGTATGTCGTTGCTAATGCCAATTGATTCGACACGGATACATTTGCATTAAGTTGTCCGGCATTTCGGGGACAGTTGATTAGACATCATTATCTGGCTTTAATGCAGACACGAATGTCACATTGTGTTCCGTTGTGTTGTATTGTAGAGGGGTTGCAGGGTGGCAGGCAGGCATCGTTTGCTCAATTTCCTGTCTTGTTTCTGCCTGCATAATATTTTCAGTTAAGTGCGTCAGTTGTGAGAACAAGTGGCTTGAGCTAGTTTTGTTATTGAAATGAGCAACTCCCACATGCAGTGAAAGCGACTTACATTCATAGAGACAAGTGCAGATAGCTACACAGCTGCACACACACACAGTCACACAGTCACACAGACACACACACACAAACACAGATTAGGACGCGACCAACACTTGCACGCATGCATAAGTTAACAAACATAAACATTTGCTCCGCCACACTGGTTATAAAATGGCACAACAAGCATCAGCCACAAATGCTTAAACAAGGATAACAAGGATCCTAACAGTAAACAGGGCAGTACCATATTTTACCCTAGAATCTAGGAAATGGAATACGCTTGATTGGAAAGTGTTCTAAAGTATCGTTTTTACATCAACTTTTTAATATTATCAATAACACTTCTTGATAAATAGAACTAAGCGATGAGAATCTCAGAAAATTAAGATATTTAAGATGTTCATATAAATTTTAAAAAAATCTATTAAGAAACTATAAAGCGTATTTTATTTTAAATATTTTTATTTCAAAACATATGTTTATTTTAATACAACACTTGCATTAAGGCCATAAAACATTGATTAATTTTGCATATCTTTAATAGTAATTGAGGCCGTATTATTCTTAACCAGACTACCAGCAAAGTAAAAAAATATTCGTAATATTATCCTTAAAACAATAAATAAACAATTCAATTAAAATAAATAAAAAAAAAACATTATTGCTCTTCTGTTATGTGACGACAATTTTGCCAATAGGCATCCCTTGTCCTGGAAGCGTTAAGTGCAATAAATATTGTTGCATAATTTATCTCGCTTATCACTTATACCACCCTCATGCACAACCAAAATAATATATAGGATATCAGGACCGGAACAAATTCTGCAACTGCATGTTGCCAATGCTCGTGCTGCGGCTGCGGATGCGGATGCGGATGCGATTGCGGCTGTGGTTGCCATCATCTTTGTCTTATTACAGCAGCTTTTCTTTTGTGAGCCGCTGTTCGCACCTTAACGAGCTGTTGCGAGGTGCACAAATCTTTTACGTGGCAGCAACACGAAAAAAAAAAACAGAAACCTAACACGAATTTCTTTTTGGCTGGGCATGCAATTAAATTGCAGGTTGCGCATTTCGAGGTTGGCGTCGAGCAATTGACAAGCTGCCACTTGATGGTTGACACGTAACACATATACTAAATTCACAGACATATGCATACATAAAAAGACACACTCAAACTTACACTCACACCCACACTCAAACTCAGACACATACAAACACAGTTGAGTGCACATGCAATCAATTAAATTCGTTGTAAATTCACTGGCTTATCTGCCGTAATCAATCTTAATTTTCCACTTGACATGCAGCGCCGAGGCAAAAGGCAACAGAAAATTTGCTACCCCCTCCCTACACCCACACCCACACCCACACCCACACCCACACCCATGTCGCTACAGCACCTCGGAGACGTTCACATATTCCCTTACTTACTTACTTACATTCTGGGTTCACATTACGTATACGCAATACGAACGCTTTACGCATTTTAAATCAAAATGCATTTCCGGCTGACCCACAAAAAGTACACAAAATACAATTTATTGGCAAAGGAAAAGCATCGAAGCACTTTAAGTTCACAGTGCAAAAGGTATGCTGAATCCGCTGTCCAATCTATCATTGCATTGTGCAGCAACAAGAGAAATGTGCTAAGTATTATTGCATTACTCCAAGAAAGGCAGCCAAAGCAACAGTCTCATGGAGAGAGATTTCTTGAGAAGAAGAAGAAGAACTTATTAGGTATCAATTCTGATGTCTGAGATTGATGGAATTATTTACTTTTGTCAATGCAACGCAATAAAAAATGTTTTAAAATTTATACAACAATTATTTTATAAACGAGAATTTAACATGGATATAATTAATATCTGGGAACCAATTATGTTAACTAATGCGATTACAATTTATTTTTTTTTAACAAAAAACAATAAATATTAATTGAGCGAATAGTCGCAAATAATATGCAATTAAATTTACAGATTAAGGCTATAATAAGGCTTCCCTTCGTAAATTTATTAATTCAGGTAATGGTGTCAGGCATCCATCTCCTATTTTTATGTACTTTAAATGCTCAGCAAGTCTGTTTAGAAAGATTTATATTATAACCAAGTTATTTTTTAATAAAATCTTGAAATATTTTGAAAGAAAACATTAAAATATATTTTAAGGCAACATGAAATATTTTTAAAGAAAACTATTCATTAGGTATCAATTCTGATGTCTGAGATTGATGGAATTATTTACTTTTGTCAATGCAACGCAATAAAAAATGTTTTAAAATTTATACAACAATTATTTTATAAACGAGAATTTAACATGGATATAATTAATATCTGGGAACCAATTATGTTAACTAATGCGATTACAATTTATTTTTTTTTAACAAAAAACAATAAATATTAATTGAGCGAATAGTCGCAAATAATATGCAATTAAATTTACAGATTAAGGCTATAATAAGGCTTCCCTTCGTAAATTTATTAATTCAGGTAATGGTGTCAGGCATCCATCTCCTATTTTTATGTACTTTAAATGCTCAGCAAGTCTGTTTAGAAAGATTTATATTATAACCAAGTTATTTTTTAATAAAATCTTGAAATATTTTGAAAGAAAACATTAAAATATATTTTAAGGCAACATGAAATATTTTTAAAGAAAACTATTCACAAAATAGGAATAAAATTATAATTTATTTTTACTTATATTTACTAAAATAATCTATTTATTTTGTGTTTTTTAGGTATATAAATAAATTATTTCAAGAACGATATATAATAGACTTCACTTAAAGTTTTGAATCCAGGAGGGTTTTGTATAAAGTATAGCTTTTAATTATTTGCATACAAATATTAAACATATTTATTCACATTTACAACTATGCTTAGTAAATATTACACAAAACACAGATGCAACATTTGAATATAGTCCACAATTTCTTGAGCAGTAGTTCAAATATGACTTCATGCATTCAAAGTTTATATGGGCACAATAATCGGTTATGCAAATGAGGCCATTGAATCCCTACCTGGGAAGGCAAGGGATGTGTTATTGCAATTTGTCTAGTTGGTTCTAGCGTTGACCGCTGCACACTTATCGCACACACACAAACACAAACACAAACATTTACAGTTACCGGTAGTATTACTTAATATGTGTAAATTGTGTGGCATCAACTATTATGCATCGTATGTTATCTGTAGCTATCAGAACTACTGCTCCATCTTCAGCTTGCAACATGCTAATGCACACCCCCGCCTTTTACACTGAGAGATCTGCTTTTCCATTTCTGTGAAACAATGCCAAACAAATGACTTAACTTAAGAATAAATTCTTGAGAATCTGATGACTATATTAGGATACTTAACATTTGATTTTAGAATATCTTGAAAAGATAAACGTTGCTGTTTGTTTTGGAAATGTTAATTTTTCAGTGTACTTCTTACTCTCCTGCTTACTTCAGTAACTTTGCCTGCCCGCCAGGTCATGCCTTGAACAATTTATCATTTGAGCATGACGCACGCACAACGAATACGCACACACACCAGTTCACACACACACACACAGTCATACACACCAGTGCGTTTTGCCATTGAGCTCATCAGAGTCTGCCGCAGGCTAGGGAATTTAACATGCAGTTAAGTTTGCCACAAGATCTATTACAGGAAATTCACATATGCCGAGTACGCAATGGCATGTTGAGGCGTTGGCCAGCCACGCCCCTTCACACCCATCCAACACAATCGAGCGGGGGTGGAGAGGAAGGCGCACAAATTGCTGTTTGTGGGCATGGCCGCATGCGGCACATCTAAATCGAGCAACAAAACAAAACTTGATTATTTTGTGCGGTCTGTGCGGTCTGAGGTCTCTGTTGAGTGTTGGGTGTTGAACGTGGAGCGTGGAGCGTTGATAAGTTGAGGTTAAGGTTTTCCGACCTCGATGCATAGCCAATGCATTAAATATTGTGAGCCCGAAAGTCCAAAAGCCGCACACATAACAAATATGACGCCTGCGAATTATGAATGCTGCAGCATTTTGCTCATTGTCCACTATTCAGCTTAGGTTATTGATCGGCCGAGATTGGTTTAAGATCTGCGGCTCCCCCTAATCCAATCAAGCGCATTTGGTTTTGTTTCAAATGTAATTACGCATGGAAAAGTAATTATTTTGTGCTGTCATAAGAAAAAAGATGTTTGCTGAATTTGAAAATGCAATTATATATATTATATTATTATTATTATATTATACAATTCTGTGTGCAGCAATGAAAATAATTAAATGAATTTGTAAATTTTATTGTTAATTAATTTGTTGAATTAAAAAAATATATTGTTTTAATTAAATTTTATTGGTTTTGATTAATTTTTGGTCAAACTCAAATATTTAAACTATCGCAAAAATCGAGCATTGCAATACTTTCGATTAATCCCCATACACAATAAAAAAAAGTCTGAATTATTATATAAATTTTATAATAAAAAGAGGAACAAACTAAATATTATTGGTTTCGAAATTATAATTATATATTTAAGTTTTATTTCTATTAAATTCATGTTCATATTTAAAACAATTGTTATATGCTGATGCACAAAAATTTGCATATAAATTTCATTTATAATAGCTTTAATTACTATTAGTGTTGCAAACAAAACACAAACAAACAGCAGAAACAACAACAAAAGCAACAACAATGACAGAAACAACAACAAAAGCAACAACAGCAGCGATGTCACTAGGCAATTAAATGAGGAACAGCGCTGTGCGGTTTAGGCTGGAGGAGTGGGAAGTGGGGAGAGGGGAGAGGAGAGTAGGGTTTGCGGAAATGACACCCTCAAAATCAGCTCTCAATATAATGCAGCGGAAGGTTTTGTGAAATCCTTACGTCCAACTTTTTAATACGAAAACTTTTGCCGAGTTTAGTATAAAGGCAACAGCAACATGGACAACAACAAAAGCAATTGCAACAGTCACTTGGTGGACTTGTTGTGGGCAAACGACAGCCACAGCTGAAGCGAAAGACCTAGGAACACTAGCCAGCATATTGTATGTCCTCATGTCCGGGACAGAGAAACAGCTCCAGCACCAGCTCCAGCTGCAGTTGCAGCTTCAACTCCCAACAACAGGCGACCAAAGCCACTTGAGCAGCAGAGAAAACTAACTTAATCTTGTTTACATTCTATGACGAGTTATGAAAATGAAAGGATTAAGTCAGCCACAACCAAACGCACCAACAAACCAACCAACCAACTAATACACACACACACACACACACACACACTAAGAGGCACAAACACTGGGCTGCCACACATGCTTAAGCGTAGCTTGTACAAACAAAACTTACGCATGGAGAACGCTGGAAGAGAATAGTGCTAACAACAGCAACAACAACAACAGCAACAACAACAACAGCTCTGGTGGGGCCAGAGTGTAATTTGGCTAGTTCAGAAGCCGAAGCCAATAATGCCCTAGGAAAGGCTTTCATTTCAATCTCGATGGTAGCCAAGTGAAATCAGAGTCGAGAAACCACAGCTAACGATAATTCCAGACTAATATAGATAAAAGACAGTTGGTTACATGGAGCAAGCAGTTTGCTTATTTAAACTCAGCTACTTATTCAATTTTGAAGGCAATCCTTTTTTAAAGACTCACAAATGGCAAATAAACATAGAATTTCAAGATTTAAATCGGGTAACTAAATAAATACTTACATTATTTCCAAATTTGAATTATGTAAAGAAGAATCGATTCAGATCAACATTTTTAAAAACCTATTATTATTTTATGATAAGATCGGATTACATATACCCGGCGGAGGAAATATTTAGAATATAAACTAATTTCATTGAGCAAAAGTGATAAGATCTGATTCCATTGATCCAGCAGAACATATTTCATTTTTCGCCGATAATTAGTGATTTGTGAGACGTGAATCAAACTGGTGAACTTCTTGAAGGTAGGTCAAAGTTCCGTTGCATTCCCTGTGCTTCGCCTTGGATTGAGCCATGTTTAATGTTGTATATAAATGTTTTTCAATGTGTTTTGTTTGCTGAAACTGATGCTGAATTTAACTTTTACTAAGTGAACTTTGTAAAGTATAATTCCAATGGCAACATTGTTGACTTTATGAGTGGGTTTTGCTAGGGTATTTAAGTAGCTAAAACCAACAGAACAGAATAAAACAGAAGTAAAGCCACATCCAACAGTACCTGTAATACAGTTATACCTAGTTGTAACTGTGACAGTGACAGTGAGCCACACCCAGCCACACAGTTATTACCGCCTCCTTTTGTTATGGCAAATTAGTTGCATTTTGAGTTTTATTTCTGGCTTTTGCTGCTACGCGTTGTATTCATTTCATAAAAAGCCAAACGAATAACCACAAAAACCCCAAAGCCCAAACCAAAGAATTCTACTGTGCACTAGGTGGCGCCACAGTTTATGCGTTTGTTTATACATTTCTCATTTGTGTGTCAGCCACAATGTTCCGCAATGTTAGCTCCGTTTGTTTATTTGTTTACCCTGTAGTCGCCGACAGTTTTTTTCCCCGTAATTCGGAGGTGTAAAGAATATTTAGCATTGCGGTCACCGATACGTGCGCAACGCATCCATCAATGCCTCTGCCTCGCAATCCCCAACAAGCACCTCACCCTCCACTGCACCTGCACCTCCACCTGCACCTGCACCTGCACAACGTCCACTGTCCACTCCAAATTTAATTTGCCCATCGTTGATAAACAGTCGGTGCTTTTGCACAGGAAGTCGTCCGATCAACCAGGGGCACGATTCGCCATTCGACAACGAGCGAGGCTTGTTAAAAATGTAAGTATGTGTATGTGTTTTTGCTTGGGGGGGGGGGGGGGGTGGAGTGGTTGGTCAGATCCTGGTCTAAAGCACTGCATATGAATATTGAATGCGCTCCAGTGCACTTGTCAGCCATCTAAGCTCACTTTTTGCTTCTGTTATCGAAGCTGACTTAAAGATTATTTAACTTTTCCTTAAAGAGAGACTTAAGGCTTGCGCAGATCTCTTTGCTTTTGGAGCTGAGTCTCAGCATTCATTCTCAACATTTCATTATCGAAACCAGGCAAATATTTTCTTAAACAATTCAATAATACATACAGCAGACATTTGGAAAAATATAAATTTTAAGAAAATCTTGGGTAACAATCAAGCCTATTTGGACAATTTGGTGTTTGTATTAATATGTTTGCCAAGTAAAGCAGAAAGTGGTCAAATACATATTAATTTTTCTCTAATCAATTCTCAAAAATTCAAAATAATTAAATTATTATTTGAGAGGTTCTTGGAACCAAATTGCTTTTCTCATCCATTTTCAAAATCTTCTTTTTTAACAGTTCTCAAAATTTTTAAGTGAGTGCATTATTCAGCTTTATGCAAAGTATATGCATAAATTGTGGTAAGTATTTAATGTTGTTAAATTAAATTTGCCACTTGGCAAGTTTAAAGAGGCACGCAAGGGCCACGTGTTGCATCGGCGGGTCGAACAAGGACATGCGGCATGTTCATGTTTTACACTTTCCACTTGCCAATGCAGAGTTTGTGGCTGTTGGACAAGTTTGCAGTTCAGATTGAATGAGAAATTATATTTAATCTATAATAATTCAATTTTTGCAAATATTAATAGTATCTTATTGTATTGTATTGTATTGTATTATTAAATTATTGTATTTTAAAAACACAAATTTTATTATATATTTTCATCGTCCTGACTGTGTAGCTATATATTAAATTATATTTAATCTGTTTAAAAAATATATGTTGCAATTCAATGAAAAACCTCAGTGAAAATTGGAAAGAAAATTTTTAAGAACGAAATTAAAAATATATTTTAATGCTACCTACAAAATGGTTATTGATAGTATTTTAATCAATAGATACACAATTTTAGAAACATTTATTTTAGGCATTATTTATATATATATATAATTATAATTATTGTTATATTATATTATTATAATTATAATTAATTATATTATAATTATTAATTCTTGATATATTGCTTTATTATTCTAACCCAAAAACACTTTCTTCCTTAAACGAAGCAGTTCGTCGGTCACAAAATCATTATATATATAATTAAATATCTGATTACGGTATTTGATTTAAAAAATAAAATTCTTTATTCATCATTTGCGCCTTATTTTATTATTGAATTTCATCATTGGCTTATCAAAGCATTTTGTTTTACCGTACATTTGCTTATGCTAGACTATGCAGTTGGGTTTGATAAATGATCGCTCGCAATTGCGTCTTAATTTATCATTTTAATTTCATCATTGGCTTATGAGTTGCATAAGGCGTTGTCGCAGTGAGTGTGGACATGAGAGATCTGCATTATCTGGATATGTCACTATATATGTCTATATATATATATATATTGAGAGAGACAAAGAACTTTATAGAAATGTAACAAATGCTTCATTGACCTACAAATTTCTGTTTTAATAAAAAATGTAAATGAAATACCTGTGTATATGGAAATATGTCCATTAAAAATAGATGTGAGGCCGTTATGAAAATGGCAAAACGCGTTTCGCGAAAGCACCGTTCTGCATATATATATATATATATATATATATATATATTTCGGATAAGCTGCACCAACTAACTGCCACGCCCTCTTGCCAGACACATTTGCGGTTTATAATTTGCGTGCCATTTTTGTTTGTTGATGGACAAAATCAACACATACAACACCAACAAAAGCATCATTCAAATAGGCATTGTCGAATCGAGATGGATACGACTGAGAGATACTCCGTCGGAGGTCCTAAATATTATGTCAAAACATGGTTTTTTTTTTTTACTTGAGCTTGATAAAAGCTGTTATTATGATAAGGTCTTTTGTATGCAATTGTTCATCTCTATCTGATTTAGTCTTTTTATAGACGAATGTGCTTCAGTCAGTTTGTGGCAGAATTCTGAATAATCCTTTTGTGGCTATTTATTTAAATTGTGCTGGGTATAAAAAAGCAGTTTCAGCTTGAATTTAAATTAAAATGCAAACGCGCTGAAGGCAAATTATAATAAATAAATGCCCAAGTATACATAGACAGACATAAATTTTTAAGTACATATAAATATAAAGTATGCATTTATGAATATATGCATGAACTTTATATAGACAATAAATATTGATTGTATGGTCACGTTAATTTCTGCCAATTATGACCGCTTTACACACACATACACACAGCACAGACTAACACTCTATCAGACATGTGGTCTCACACACGCATACACACTTATTGCAGATGTGGCCAACTCTCTGTCGAGCTCTTATTATTTGTTATATTATTATATATACTTATATATACCTACATATCCGGATAATTATCGAGCCAGCCAGATGTTCAAATGGCTCACTGGGGTTGCTCAAACTACTCTCAGACATTTTTTAAGCCAGTAAGTAAATTTAAAAATTAATATACGAAAAAACTAATTTAAATTTGAAAAATTCAAGAGAATTATTGAGCTAAAATCAGCTATGATATATTAATATCTATGTTAGGAATGCACATATTAACTATCTTTCAAACTCTGAACTTTTACATGAATTTCTTTATAAAATAAAAATGAGGTAAGAGAATAAATACTATGGGCACTGAAATATTGATTTCTTAATTTTTCTTGTATTTCTTATTACCGAAACATCAGAAATGATAGTTTTTTTGAAAATCATAATTATTCCAATGGAATTTAATGCTTTGAAACTGAAACTGACAGCATTCCAACCCATCGATTCGCAGCTCGGTGCGCTTTTTAACAATTTTCCACCATTTACCCATTTTGTACTCTCTTGCAGCATGCAGTATGTTATCTTTCATGTGGCATATGTGAAGTAGTTTCGCTTGGTGTCTGTATCTTATGTGGCAAAGAGCTTGTTTTCATATCTGGGCTGCGTTTCCTTAAACTTTCCGTTGGCATCCGGCGCTGACTACGGTTTTCTCTCGGTTTGCTTGGCTGGCAATTATGAAAGGCAAAATATAAATAGCATTTTTAGCGCTTTGCTGCAACTTTCTTCATCCAGCAAACTTTGCCAAAAAAATATTTAAAAAAATATATATATGTCAAAGTGAAAAATAGAAAATTAAGAAAACGCTAAGGGAGAAAGGAAGCAGCAATAGAGTGTCTATAGATTTTGTGTACGTTGTAAGATGGGATACTTATGGTGGTGGGATGGTGGCGCCGTTTTGCAAATGACAAAAAATTTTAGTGTAATTATCTTTTGAATAATTAAAGAAAAACGTTGGCAGAGCTTAACAAGAAGAAAAGCCCTGCAAAAATAGCACAAAAATTGTGCCAGCAACAGGACCAACACCAGGACGACAAAAACACACCGACACTCACACTCACACACACACAGCATCAGGCGAGGTATCTGACTACTTAAGCTGGAGCTGCTTGTGC
Source organism: Drosophila dives (assembly GCA_035042365.1). Classification (NCBI taxonomy): domain Eukaryota; kingdom Metazoa; phylum Arthropoda; class Insecta; order Diptera; family Drosophilidae; genus Drosophila; species Drosophila dives. Next base: position 1,288,877 of record JAWNLJ010000097.1, on the reverse strand, counting down.
CTTGTGCCACCCACAGCCGGAACATATTTTTAAGTTTCTCGCATCTCCACCATGTCTCCTTTGCCCAACGCCTTAAGCCACCAAAGGGCACCGCCCAGTCACCCAGTCAGCCAGTCGCCCAGATACTTGACGTTCGAAGCACACGCTTTGTAATTTGCTGCAAGTTATGCTCATTATGCGCCAATTATTTATGTCAAATAAGAAAAAACCCTGCCAAATTTGAATGTACCACGAAAAGCGCAAAGTTTTTATAGGTCGATTCTACAAGAGAACCCTAATCTAAGTGAAGCTGCACTTCCAAAACTGAAGCATTGACAATGGATTTATTATTTAATATAATTAAATTGAATGTATTGAAAATGTATCTCTGAGCTATAATGTTTAATACAATCTAAAAAGATGCTATAAATAATATAGAGATACAATTTCAATTTACCTTGGCAAAAATGCTATTGTGTAGGTTATTTTATATAGAAAACCGTAATACAGATGCTTAGGTAAAACAATAGTTTGAGTGAAAAAGATTAGTTAAAAATAAAACGTTTACTATAATAATGAAAGTTACATAAGTATCTTAAATTAATTTAATCAATAAAACTTTTTATAGATGTAAACATGTAAATAGGATACGATAATGAAAGATAGAGAAACATCATCAATTTATTTAAGCAATAATACTTTTATAAAATGTAAATATTTACTTTGTAAAAGACAATTCTTAATTTAATATATGCAGTAGTACTAAGCACTTTAATAGTTTCATTGAAATTATACAGACTCCATCAATGTATCACAAAATATTCAATATAACAATATATGATGATAAAAAATGATACACCTGCAGCTATAATCCCCAAAGCCGATATTACGAAAAGTGTAACTCGATAAATCCGCTTAGCTCCAAAAGTTTTAAAAATAGACTCAGTAAACTTGGAAGATAACTTCCAGGTATTTTCAAAATTTGAGACCACGCCCACACCCGTCGTCACTGTAAAGTCGACCTTAGAAAATTATTATTAATTAGTTTTTAGGACGGCTAATAATAAATAACATTCTATGCAGAAAATCACATTGTAATTTGTAATTTGTAATTTCATCTAATATTTAAATAGTATAATTAAAATTAAAATTAATATAAAGAACATTAAACTCGAAATAAATATATACATAATATTTGTAAAAAATGTCTGTAGGACTTTTTGGAAATTTTACGAACTTTCATCTGAGTGTTTTAAGTGCTAAAGAAATGAAAGGATATGAAACTTTGATGTTTGAAATGCTTGGAAGCTTGATACATATTTTCTTAAGAATGCTTCTTCTGTTTATAGTTTGTGTTTAATTTCTCGCTGAGTAATATGGGTTAAGAGGGGCATGGCTTATCTCAGAGTCTGGGGAATTGCCGCCTGTCTCCAGTTACACTCCAGCAGCTGCTGTCGCCGTTTTGGGTCCAGGCAGCCTACTAGTTGATGTCTTCGCGCGGCCCTGTTGACATGCCATTACTGCAGCTAATTAGAGGAGCGAAAGCGGACGGAGAGACTGGAGGAGAGATAGTGAGAAAGTGAGAAAGTGAGAAAGGGGGAGAGAGAGAGGGACAGAGTTTGTGCCGAAGGAAGAGCGACTGGCGGCTGGCGACTGGCGACTGGCGACTTGCTACTGTAGCTGTCTGGTGTTGCCTCGACTTGTCATGTGACATTGTTGACGCCTCGCACGTTACCGTGTTGCTCTGTGTGTGTCAGTCTTCTCGCAGTCAGTTACTCAGCCCTGTCAACTTCCTTCCACATCCAGGTCTCATTTGTGCGGCATTTCCGGTACAATGGTGGCACACAATGGCGGGAAGCGCGCACTCGACTTGTTTGTTGGCGACGTTTCGCTTTCCGACGCAACTAAATCATTTGTGGAAAGACCGTCGCCGTTGCCGTCACCAGTCACCAGTCGCCATTCCCCAGTCTACAGTCCCAAGCCATTTAGCTCCTTGGCCCTTGTCCCCCTGTCCCCTGCTCCCCAGCAGAATCCCATGTCCCAGCTCTGTTGACTGCAATTGCAATTGTCTTTCTTTTCAAATAGTTTCGTGTGCTAGCCAGGAGCCAAAAGTTGGCACAGTTAATTCATGAGATTTCACGGTTTATCTCGCCAAGCTAGTAAAAACCATTCCTCAACTGCCACCCCACCCACCACCTTCTACTTCTTACGCTCTCTTTATCTACATCTATCTTTCTCTCTCTCTCTCTCTCTCTCTTTCTCTATCTATATTTGTGCATTTGTATGAGTTGTTGTACGTCTTTTCTGTGCTGCGCATAGTTCACAGTTAATTAGAAAACTATTCAGCGTTTGGCGCTTTATCAACTTTTCAACTATCCACTCAACTCAACTCGACTCCACGCAAGTCGCGAACTCAACTCGATAAAGGAGCATCGTTTAATTATATATTACGAGAAAGTTATGTTTTTCCTTAATATATGCATAGAATTGGTCACTTTGTTTCGCTTGCGGCATTTGCTCGCTTCTCTTTGCGATTTTTGCTAACTTTGTTCACTTTGTTAATATTTCATCCTGGTTTGTATATTTATTGAAAATATCTGAGGGAGATGGATCAGAGACAATTAAGATACCCTTTTAAGTTTGACTGCTGAGGTTCGATCACTTATATAAATGAAGCAATTCCGATAATAACATTTTCGTAACTTGCTTCTAAATTTTGACAAAAATCTTACAGAAATCAGTTTCGATCTCCATTATATAGCTCGAAATGAAGCCAGAGAACAATGGCTCAAGAGATTATAGCAGGTATGTCCTATTCAACAAGTCTGTTTGATCTATATCAAAAAGTTTCGCACTATTGCTTAAGATATGACTACGATTAAGAGAATGTCTTCACACAGGCATTGATGTTGAACGGTCCTCAGAAATTTAGCGTTGAGTGCCTTAAGTATTTACAAAACGCTTAACAGTTGCCGGTTTTAAAATAATCATATTTACATGATATGTTGAAAACTTGTTTTAGAACACAGTCACGCTACTTGTCCGTAATACCCCCATTTAACTCTGGGTATTTCATAAAAGTTGAATAATTTGTAAACAAATTTTACACGCACTTCACAAAAAGTCACCCAATCAATTTTGTTGTTTGTCGTTTCAGCCGCAAAGTGTTTTTTTGGTTGCTTTTTTATTTCAAGCTGGAATTTATTGCATGCAGCAACTGATTTGATTAGAAACGCCCAATGCTGGTTCCCAGACCGTTCCTGCCCTGGTGGGCAGGTCTCTCCCCTCAGCTCTGATGTGCCCATTGGCTTAGCCATCAGTACAACGCATTTGAGGGCCGCCTGCCCAAAAGCAATCTCTTAATTTGTTTACAAGCTTTGCTTTTAGCATTCTTTACTGTCTGTTCGCTTGTCCGCCCACGCCTCCCTCCCTCCCTCCGTGCAACCGCCCAGCTGTGTGCTAGTTTTGCCGCACTTCTGAAAACCTCAAAAAATATGTAAAAAGCCAAAGACTCGACGTCGACTTTGACTCGTTTGCAGCCAACGTCGAGGCTGGCTGCGTCCGATAGAGATCTTGCTTTTATTTGTTACTTAGCATATTTTCACCTTGAGGGCAAACAATCTCCCACTAGACACATGCACACTCACACCCACACACACCCACATACACACCCACACCTAGCGCCTGGCAGAGTAATAAATATTTTTTGCATCGCTCTGCATGGGCGCCTTAGCTTAAAACATTTTCCTCGTTTTTTGGTTTAGTTTTTTTTTTCTTAACCCACCGCAACGCGGCTCAGATTTTGCCCTTCTGATGCACTCCCAATGTGCGCCAGGATACCATAACTTCAGTGTGAGTCTGGAAATAGGTTTTTAGAGGAGTAGAGCGATAAATTTGATTTTTAAATATTTAAATGCAGTCGCTGATCGAAGACCAACTCCTTTTTAAAGACCATTACAAAGACAAAGATGGATTTCAGCTAAAATATTTTTCAATAAATTTTTCAATTATTTTTAAAAAATATATAAAAGATTATAAATATTTTCAGCCAGTTAACTGGATTTAACCAAATTTATAAGCTATAAATTGAAGCCTATAAATACTCATATATATTTTCTCATTACTTAGTTCCTCAGTTCCAAATCTGCCGGTTCCTATATTAAAGAGTCAATCCAACAATTGTACACTTCTCCAATCTTTCATTTTACAGGCAGACAACTGTTTTCTTAAGCTGTTCACCCAAGGGTATTCACAGTCTCCTTTGCTTCAGAAAATGCTCATGGATAATATTTTGCTTATAAAATCGTCGGCCGTTGACTTTGGCACACAATATAAAAAAATCTATATCTATATTTATTTTTTGTGCTTTTTATATAAGTATATTTATGTATATATTTTGAATTTAAATGATTGAATTGCCGTATGCTTGGCTGGGGGAAAGAGAAAGAGAAATAATATAAGACTGAGAGAGAGACAGAGAAAGATAGAGAATATTGTCAGCCATTTGCAAAAATATGAAAATTACCTTTAATATGAAAAGGCAGACAGAAAGTCAAACATTTTTTCCACATTGCCAGGCACTTCCATCTAGATAGGCCCCCTGCAGAGGGATAGGCTTGACAGAGGGCAGATGGGGTCCAGAGGGTTGGCTATGGGGGGAGGGCGCCGGGCACACAGACAGACAGTGAGACAGTGAGCAGGCGTTCTATTTTATTTTGCTTTATGCCTTTATATTCTGTTTTGTGTTTACATAAAAGTGAAGTGAGGCAGATTGCGCTCGAGTGCGTTAATCAGCGCTTCTGGGCAGGGATACGGACCACGGACACGGATAAGCACGACGAGCAGTGTGGGTAGTGTGGGTCAAGGGGTGGAAGGGGATTGTAGGTAGAACGCGCGTTTTAAATCAACTTCAGCTGGCAACTTTGGGTTGACTTTTTCTCTGTTGCCGTTTGGCTGTTGCTGCTGTTGCTGTTGCTGTTGCTGCTGGTCAGGGTACTGACAAAACAGATTAAACTGATTTTATGCTGGCAAAATCAAAAAATGAACGTGCGGCAATTTACATACTTAAGTTTAGTAGCTCCATCCACCACCCACCTTTCATGCCAGCCGACCCTGCGGCACGGGATGCTCACGAATTTATTGGCCACATGTTTTGGGCTTCCTTCGTGAGTTGTACAATTTGCCTTTTGACAATATGTATAAGCATTATACAGAAATTCGTTTGGTTTGTCTTCTTTTTATTTTTGTGGAGGGATTTGAGATTACAAGGAATTTCCGGGGATTCCAATTTAATTGAATTTCTTTCGGCTGTTTGTTGTCATTGTTGTTGTTGCTGTTGGTATAGCTACTTTGCATTTTAGACTTACGTATTTTTTGTGCCCCACCTTCAGATAATTAAAATGACCGTAGGCGAGTACACAACAAAAATGTGTAGCATCAAATTTGAGGCTGTAAAAAGTTATCTTTTTCTTCGCAACTGTTTTGATTGTTGAGCACAACGAACTGCCTGTTTACACTCGATAATTTCCATAATAAGGCGCAAGCAAAACAACAATAATAATCACATTATAAGAAGCCCTTCCGCCTGGCACACCCATCCCCCCTACACCAGTTCCTCAAGTGGAGCGAAAGAGTGGAAGAGAACAACGAGCGAATGAACGAATAAGAGTAACTGCCGAGGAGACCGAGTTACATTAGAACACTTAAACACTTAGCTGCGCCGAATGCATTTTACCAGCATCAGCAGCAGCAGCAGCAGCAGCAGCAGCAGCAGCACGGAAAATGATTGCTTACCTCTCCATTTCCTCATCGCGACAACCCACCCCCATTCAATCCAATCGGCGACAGTAGCTTTTTGCCTGAATTTCTCTTATTCGAGGCACAATCCAGAAATCAATTTCTCTGCGTTTCAAGTTACTTTTCATCGTTATGTCCTCTTTTTACATGATTGATTTTCATGAAATTTCAGCTTAATTTTTACGATACGATTAATAAGCGTAATTGGAAGAAAAATTTATTTTCTTTAATGACAAAAAAAGTTTGATTAAATTAATTAATGTTGGCTGAAAAGATAAACCAAAGATAAACAAAGACATATTAAAATTCTCCTTTTTATTTTTAAACTTGATTAGCATTCAATGAAGGTTTTATAATTAGACTTGTTAATGTATTTAGAATGTGGTAAATGTGAGACAATTAAATTACCTTCAGAAAAATTAATATTAATCGAAGTCATTATATTATATATAAAACAATAAAAAACAATTTTGTCTAAGATTACTTTTGCAGCATTTTCATTATTTAGATAATATTTAGTTCAAAAAGATCTACAGTGTTTTTAGGAGATATTTAATAATATATTTTAATAGTTTTTAAGTTGCTCAAACTTCAAATAGTAGGTTTTAATAACTATTGCAATTTCTGGAACAGTTGCGTGTCTGTGTGTATGTGCATTGCAGATTCTTTGTATACTCAGCATGTCTGCTGACTTGTCAGTGCACATGTATATGTGTGTGTGTGTGTGTGTGTGTGTTTGTGTGCTGCTGCTGCATTCGCTCTTGTTATTTTTATTGTAACTCTGATTCGCGCTTTATTGCATTATAATTGAATCTTGAAGCGCACAACTAACGCAGGAAACGTTGCCTGACTGCCCGCCTCATCCGTTACTCATTTTGTCGCTCCCCACTGCCCCTTTGCCAACTTTGCCTCGCCGATGCCTTGCGGCATCTGCTATCCCCACCGTTTCGCTTGCCCACAGCTGCTGCACTTAATGCCAAGTGTTTAAAAAAAAAAGAAAAATGAAAGAAACGTTGTAATATTTACTCACCACCCTTTCCACGCCCCTTTCCCAACTCATCGCCTCATCGCCCGCTGCCAGCTGGCCATCTATCTGAGCAGCGAGTCATTGCACCACCCACCGTTCAGCATTCACCATTCACCCATCCTCGTCCCGATCTCCGTCGCTGCTCCGCCCGCCGTTCACCGCTCATTTTGCTCATTGCCAGCGAAATGCAATAAAAATTGTTTTCCCATAGACGGCGACGAGCTGGCTAAGCAAATGTTGTTGGAAATGAGCTATAAAAACGGGAAATTGTATTTTACAGTAAATTTTGTGCTGCACACAAACTAGCTAAAGTCCTCGATGCCACCATATTCCTGTCCCTGCCCCTGCCCCTGCTCCTGCGCCTCCTTACTATGGGCGTTCTTCCACTTGCACGTCAACGCCTTTCAGCCTTTCATGGGGCTGTCGCAGATAATCCGTTACTGAGTTGGCTTGTCTTGACTTGGCTTGACATTGGCTTTGGGTCGCCGTTCCCATCTGTTCTCGTTTCTACTCCCCACCCCACAAACATCCCCCCCCCCCTCCCGCCACCCGACCACCACATACAACAACCATCACCGTACAACTGCATTCGCTCCATTGCCCATTGCCTAACCAGCACGCCCTTGTTTTGGTCTAGGCTACGTCTAACGTGGCTTATAAGCTGCCAATATTAAAATGATGACGAGCTTACAACAACAACAACAAAAATGGAAGGGAAAAAATGCAATTCATGGCAAAACTGATGGCTCCGACTGAGGCTTTATTTTTCCTAGACTCACTGTACACAAAGTTGGAGCAATGCGAATACTAAATTATTTCCTTACTTGCCTGAAATGATAAGGGATAAGGGGGAAAGAGGAAAGAGGAACAGATGGAGCGACTGCTGAAGTAATATCCACGACAAATTGGCCAACTTAAGACAGTTGCATTCAGATAGATAGAAATTATTTATCATGAATTTGCGATATTGCAGTATCATACGAAACATATTAATTTCGAATTCAAAAAGTCAATAAAGGTTTTTTGAGCTAAGCTAAAAAGTATTCACATACTTAAATATTAAATATTTGAATTAAAAGTTTCTTAAGGCAAATATTATTCGTAGCTCTCTTTAATATTAATTTAATTGATTAAGCTTAAGCAGCCTAACAAAATTAATAATATTGATATTTTAATATAACCATTACATTAATATCATATCTTGGACAAAATGGGACGCACTAAGGAAAAACAAGAGAAACGATTTAAGTATTTAAATATTCTTAATCCGCTTGAGGATGCTCATACAATGAACATCTTTAATTGGATTAATTAACTTTTTGAACCACTGAGGCAAATTAAACGTTAAACTCTGATACCAAAGGAGGGTAGAATACTATTTCATTTATCCATAATGTATTTATTAAAACATTTTTATGTAGGGCCGGAAATCGCAACGGATGATAAAATTCAATTTATTTTAAATTAAAAAAAAATTAATAAATTTTAAATCCTTTAATACGCAATAAAAACATAAAAGAAACTTGTAAGAATCTTCAAGTAGTTTTTTTTTTAGCTCCAGTTCATGTTTTTTGACTCTGCTAAATCGTTGAGATGTGAAAAAATGTTGTATCTTTATTTGAATTCCACAACATCAAATACCTTTTGCTCTACTTGCTACAGTTGCAAGCCCCATTTTGCAGCCCTGGCTGAGTGAGACGGGGGAAAAAAAAACATAAATAACTTTGCAGTGTTTGTGCCATTTTGGTTGCCACATTTGAATAAAATATGAATAAAAACCGAAATGCATTTAGTTGGGACAAAGACCAAGACGGGATTGAGGGTTTTGCGGATTGGTAGACAGCGTCGGTTGCGCATTGGGTAGGGCACATCATTCGTTTTACTCTATCCCCATCCCTTCCACAACCATTCCCCCGCTCCACGCCGCACCATTTCGGCCAGTTTGTCACCTTTTCGCTTTTGAAAAGGTCTCCTCCTTTCCCTCCATCGCTCTCGCATATAGATACGATAATATTTGCATTCAGTTGTGCCTGACGTCATTTTCGATGCAGTAGCTTCTTCAGGAAATAGATGTTTATTTTTACAGAGAGAGTCTTATAATTTTGTCTCGAACTGTGTAACTCATTGCAGCTCTTCGTCTGAGGAATATAGTACAGTAAATCAATCACTTTATCATATTTTTTTTTTAATAGTTCTTCTCAACGTTTTTACTTTCGGTATTACTCATGCCTCTAATGCTTAATATTAAATTATTCAATTTGTTTTGCACCACTATATAATACTCCATGAATTACTAATTATATACTTTACCAATTTTTTTGAAACTATGCACTTAACGTCGGTTTTGATTATAAATTTTCTTAAGACAGACAACTTTTTTTAGCTTACGTTAAATAAATAAATATATAAACGATTTGCTTTTCCTTCTGTCAAGTGTATTAAATCTACGATGTGTCGAAGTTTTCTGTTGGTCCTTGGTTTTATTTTGTCGTGAAAACGTCAACGGCGACTGTGGCATAGACGTCCTGGTTATGCAGGTTGTCCTGGTTGTCTCCGTCTGGTGTCGTTCCGGCCCACCGTCGCTTGGCTTAATTTTGTGCTAGAGAACTGTGCATAAAAAATCGGCGGCGAATTTGCAATTTGAATTCGACTGTGTTTGCTGTCAGCTCTTCTGCCACAACTGCTGCTCCTGCTCCTGTTCCTACTAGGTTGCCTCTGTCGCCATTATTGGACCCAGAACATGAATTGAGCTTCGCCCTGCTCTCTGCTCTTCCACCTCTCTCTCTCTCTCTCTCTTCGTCTCTTTCTCTGTCTCTCTCTGTCTCTCTCTCTCTTTCTCTCTCTCAGTCTCTGTCACTCCCGTCCGCTTTCTGCTCCATTGTGGCAGCGTCTTGACAGCCAGTCAGGCGGCTATTTAGGAAGTAATTTTCGCGCTTTCATCGCAACTTCTTCGTTTTTTCTTGAGTTTTTTTGTGTTTTTTTTTTTGTGTGTTTGTCTATTTGTCTGTCTGTGGCTGCTTTTGGGCACGTTATTCACGTTAGCCCGTTATTTGAGCGGCTTCCTACTGCACGCGCCTTTAATGCATTTTTTAAAAGCCAAATGCGCAAATTGAATGCGCCTCATCCCGACATTGCTGCGGTATCCTGGCTAGCTCATGGCGCACGTCCGTTTCCCAGGACACTTCCCAGTATGCCAGTTGTAACCATATTTGTGGCCTGGCCACAGGACGACACGCAGGCATAATTTCTGCACGCTGCACTCAGGCCTAATGAATATTTCAACAGTAATTCTCTCTCGTCCATATACAAATACATAATACACATGCTCCACTCAGACTCATCCACACACTGAGCCCCATACTCATCCCCGGAATCATCTAATACTGATCCCCATACTCATCCTCTTCCTTGTGCTCGTTCCCTTTTAGGTAAGTAAATGTGTGTGGATATAGTTCTTTACTGACTGAAGCATCAGTTAAAGGCCTTGCTAACTGAGGATGCAACATTAGACGAGTTTTCATTTGTTTCATTCAAAAATTCAACATGTTTCTGCCTCTGAAGCTTAATTTATTTGAAAGTGACGCAGTGGCACGAAAACTAAATGCTCTAAATATAAAATTTAAAAGAATCAACTACTTCCCCTGACCATTTTCCCAAAAAAAATAATGAAAACACATACAAATACGCATTTGGAACCACACTTTGAGGTTCGTGTTTTGTTTGGTGTGTAGTATATTAAATTTAAATTTTAATTTTTATAATTTAGTAAAATATTCAAAAGAGCAGCATTTAGCATATTGCAATTTTGATTTGGTTTTTATTATTAAAAAGTGTATGCATTTAAATAGATATACTGAATGAATGCTCATAATAAATATAAATATTTATTTTATATTTGTATTTGGGTATAAATAACAACTTGACGAATATTTCAGATTGTGGTTATTTTAACGCGAACAACTTAAATAAGTCAAATTTCTTTTTTAAATATAACCACAATTCCAGTCATTAAGTTTATTTGCTCGTGATATTTATATATATTATAAATCATCAATTCCAAGTTATGCACAACTAAGAAAAGTGGAGCTTTATTGAAATATTAAACGAAATATTAATAATTTTGCAAAAGGAGGTTGCCATTGTTATAGACTTGTTTATAGGGAAATTTTATTTTTCTACTAAAATAGCTTGTATCTGTATTTACTATGTATCGGATCCGATCAGATCGCATCACTATATAGTATAGTATACTGAACAGTTCTTATATGAAAAACTTAGCATGACTCAGTGTTAATGACCTTTTTATAACAAAATATATAATATAGATTTAATAACAATATTTGGGAAATGTTAATTTATATATATAATGAAATTCAGATTAAATCAGGCTGACTTTGAAAGAGTGTGTTCTGTTGAGTAGAACATATTATTTATGATTATTTATGTAGATAAAACCAAAATATATAAAAAAAACATTTATTATCGATTTGATCTCGTTTTCATTTGCTTGACGCCAACTTGTAATTAAAATTGCATCCCACGTCAGAAGATGCTCCTGCCTTGGAGTGCTCAGCACAACTGACCCAAAATGAACTCTTTCGCCGCAACTCGAACTACGAATCCCCCAAGAATCCACCCTTTAATACACAACCCCCCTACAAAGCACCCCAGTGACTGGCAACCACAATTTAATCTCTGTGGCATTATGCATCAGCCGTCCCACCCCCCCCCCCCCCTGCAACCCTTCCCAAAGATGCTCAATTGTATGTCTTGAAACCTTCTCAGAGGTCTTTCCCGTCGTCTCCTCCTGCCCCAATCCCCTCATTATCACTGTGTATGTGTTATTTTTTCCTGTGCTCCTTTGTTTTTGTTAATAAACTCGCAGGCAGACTAAATTCAAATTACGCACACTTCTTAAGAGAAGGCAAATAAGACGGAGAAGGAGACGGACATGGAGATGGCGATGAAGATGAAGATGTAGATGGAGACTAACACATAGACGAATACGACGAAGCCGTCATTTCACTTATAGGCGGCTCATTATGTGAGGTCTATATTCATACACGTCTCCCTCCCCCGTACCCCTAACCTGCCCACGCCACAATTGCCGTTTGCGTGAGTGAGTTCGAGAAGATGTTGCGAGTGGAGCTTCGACTGGATGACTCCGCATTTTGACTTGGCCCTGTCGTAACATTTCATCTTTATTTCGGCATTATTCCCATGGCAGCGCTTATTGTTTTGCCGTGAAAATGGCAACGCCAACGGCAACGGCAATGGCAACAAATTAGAAGCGTGTTCAACGCCCGAAACGAACTTATCAGCGAGCAGCCACTTGGCCTAGTCTAATTGGGAATAGCAAGTAGTCAGTTCTTTCCGATTTCTAGAGTGTCATGCGGAAGTCCAATTAACAAATTGACGCAAGACCAAGGTAAACTACGTCCGGAAACGGTGGAATTCGCACAAATTTAGGATTTCCTCAGTGTTTTTCATAAAACTAAATGATTAATCGCCGAATCATCCAAAAGTTTGAAAAATTCGAAAACACAACTTAGTCAATTTGGTGAATGGATTGCTGTAATCCTTCCCTAAAGGCCGACTTATGCCGTTTTTCTATATTTATTTTATTCATTCATTTATTCATATTCAGTTGAAATGTAACTTTATTAAGAGTTGTGGATTCTGTTAGCCTAGGTCAAAACCCGTCAGACCGAAAACATAATAAACATTTTTTACGGTCAGGTAAATGGTAACTTAGAACTGAGGAAACTGATATTTTTAGCTAATATCGTTTGCAGTTTCTTGTGAAAGCCATTTATCAAATACCACAACCAGCTGAAAGGCAAGGCAGGTATTGCCTAAAATGGTGTGTGACACAGCTCAAAACAATTAACAGATCAGTGTTGCATAACTGCAAAATTAATAAGCAAAAGGAAATGTAAAAAATATTTTAGGCACTTTTAAAAGCGGCAATAAACTTAATATTATTAAGATAAATTAAACAGGTATTCAAAATAAGGATACTGAAAATATACACATATACTTTTTTAATTATGCAAAAGCACACATGGGTTAATATTCAACTGAGGCTCAGTTTAGGCTGTCATTTTCTAACCAGATTGCTAAAGATTATAAAGTTAGTTATATATTTATAAATTTTAATTTAAGGATGGAATTACCTATCAGATCTTAGACAAAAAGAAAAATTTTAGCTAAGATCAAACATAACAAATATTTATGTATGGTTAAAACCTTTTTATTTCAGGCATTCAACGATCTATTTGATCTTATGTTAAGATTAATTTTTCTAGGATCACTCGAATATGGATAAAAAACATTCCCAGCAAAACCAATTTAATCTATAAGCCCCTTTAAATGAAATACAATTTTGTCTTTCATTGCTTTCTTTCTTGTTTATTATTCAGTATTGGCAACGAAATCAAAGGATTCAGCTTTACATAAATTCATCATACAACAGTTGATTTTTTTTTTTAATGTTTTCTTATGTTTAGTTTATGTATTCCGTTTTGCTTACAATCATTTTGGTATGTTCATCAGCCAATTTATTACCGTTATGCAAACTATTCAGTTGTGTTGAGGCTCGTTTCAAAAGATAGAAAATCATATTGTTTGCAAAACGTGTATCTTGTGTGTATTGTCAAGTATAAACGGATAAAATGTTGTGGGCACCAGCTCCTGTTACTTCTTGAGGCCCCAGGCATTGTTGCTGGGCACCGGGACGCGACGCTGACCGGACTCGCGGGCCAGAACCTCCATGACGCTAGTGGCGGGCAACCAGCACTGAAAACAAATTAATTACAATCTCTTAATTATTTTACCAGTGCATTGCTATATTAAGTGTTACTTACGCGTTCCTTGTGCGCGGTGGCGACCACGTTTCGATTGGGCTCCTTGTCATAGGAGACAGACTCCAGGCCAAACACTTCGCACAGTTCGTGCACCATTTGACGCTTCTCGCGATTCATCGTGGGGAACGAGTGACTGCGTGACTTTTGCTTGCTCTCCTTAGCCAGCTTGACCAGATCACTGAGCGTTTCGTAGACGCTCTTGGTTAGCACCGGATTGCGTTTGGCAAAACCGCGCATGAATTCCGAGTACTTCGTCAGCGTCTTGAGCTGCGACTCCGGATTCCGAGACTGCAGTCCAATGGCCAAGCGGCGATTGCGCTCCAGCAGACGACACTCCTCATTGCAGTCCAAGCTGTAAAATAATGGGTGGGATATTAATAAATTTTAAAATCACATATATCAAGTATTTTCGGCATATTCCCTATCTACTCGGATTAATGATAATATAATTAATGCCGATTATGCGAGAGTAGGCATATTACAATTGGTGGGAGTAATGGCTTTGATGTCCATAACGGTTATCAAATCCGTGAGATTATCCTTGTTTCCCTCCAAAATTTATAGGGTCACCAACCCGTAACTGTTTTGGACTAACTAATTGGTACGAGGCGGACCGGAGGCTTAATTCCGGTACCACGGGAATTAGGAGCCCGCAGAAAAATATTTGAAATATAATATTTCCATCCCGGTTATTGGTTGCGGCCCTTCGGGAAGTATCGTGGTGGCTTTGGTTTAACACCCAAATGCGGGTAGAGTGTGGACTCGACGTGTGGTTGCGTATTAAACAGGGTGCCGTGAACCCAAAGATCAGAAATCGTTTTAGATAGGCGGCGCTCCTTACCAAAGGAGGAAGTTCACGACCAAACAGTAGTGACTTTAATTTGGTACCATGTGGGTACAATAGTACTAATGGGGCGTTAACTGACGCTAAATTTAATTCTGAGCTTGGCCGTGAAATTAAGCCGTCAAGACAGGTGTTTACTTTAAACAAATTGGATTTATATCAAGTATTTATATAAATCATATATCAGACTTTGCTGGTACTGTGTAATTTTATTACGATTTTAATTTTCTTCGTGTAGGAAAGAAGAAAAAATAACATCTGACAAAACATCTCTGTCATTAAAATCTACTATAGAGGTATTTGTAGAGGTATTTATCTATATAATTAGACTGTGTATCTCTATAGTTTCTTATAAGCTTTGATAGCCATTTGCTCTTTCATATATATATATATATATACATTTTATAGATGTGTAAACTTACGTTTTATTGGATTTGTTGTTTTTGGTGGGTGCGAGTATTTCACTGAGCTCCATGTAGTTGCCGCGCGACATTTCCGCCATGGAGGAGGCCAGCTGGGCAGTGGCAATGCGACTGTGCTCCCGGGCAAGTTCCTGGCAGCTGCGGTTCTGCTTGCGATTGCCGCACTCGCACTGCACCTCGACGAGCTCCTTGCAGGGCGTCTCGGGGCAGGCGCCATCGTGGCAGACAGCGGAACACTTGTGGCCGCACAGCAGACGAGGCTTGGTGCAGCTTTGGCGGCACAGCTCGCCTGGCTGCTGTGGACACTCGCCCTCGTGGCATGGCCGGATGCATTTATGGCGGCCACACGCAAGCTGCTTCGCGCATGGAAAGCCACAGCTAAAGCTAGCCTGCGAGCAGGGTATTGTCTTGCGCTGCTCGTGATTACCGTGGCACCACTTCGTGGTAAACATCATGCAGGGCGGACAGGTGGCCGCCGCATGGCAATTGTGCTGCGGCACATGCTCGCAGCCGTGGGTGCGCGAACAGGGCCGCTTGCAGGACGGCCGCTTTGTGCCACACGGCACCGGTGGGTAGATCACTTCGGCCCCGCATTCGCAGTAGAGCTCCTCGAAGCTACTGCGATAGCACGGTGGACAATTGCCGCGATGGCAGGGCTGATCGCACTTATGCTTGCCGCAGCTCAGCGTTCGGTTGCAGGGCAGTGGGCAGGCGTGGTCGATGTCGATGCAACATTCCGCATTGCATTTGTGCTTGCCACAGCTGCGTTTCTTTGTGCAACGACGTTTGCAGCGCGCATCGTCCGCCCGGGTAGATAGCTGGCGGCACTTGATCAGCTGATCCATGTGGCCGCAACGGCATTTGACGGCCGTCTGCTTTTGGCATGGTGGACACTGCCCCAAATGGCATTTGCTGGCACACTGATGAGGATGCGCCGGCTTGCCACAGCGCAGCGTCTTGCTACACGCGCCCTCGCATGTGGGCACCGGATCCAGGCAGCTACTACGCTGCGTCGAAGGCACGGCCAACTTGCCACAGGGGCAACTAGTGATCTGCTGCGGACTCAGCTTGCAGGGACGACATGCGCCCGCGTGACACGAATCCTTGCACTTGTGATTGCCGCAGGGCAACGGCTTGCCACAGCACTCCTTGCACGAGTAGCTGCGCTTGTCCTGACTCTCCTTGGTGCAGAGCACCTCGCGCTGCTGCTTACCACAGTGGCAGTGTTGCTCCACCTGCTCCACACACGGCTCACATTTGCCCGCATGGCACAGCTGCTCGCAACGATGCTCGGCGCAGTTGAGTGGCTTGTCGCAAGCGGCCTCGCACAGCAACTGCTGCTTCATGGCGCACTGCATCAGCTTGGAGGTGCGTCCACAGCCACAGCTGCGCAACACATTCGCCTGGCACGGCGGACACGGACCCGGATGACAGAGCAGGGTGCACGCATGACTGCAGCCCTCGACGCGGCAGCAGAGTTCGCCGCAAGTGTGCGCCAGCTCGTTGCGTGTGAGTGGCGGATTCCTTAGCTTGCCACAGAAGCAGAGATACTCGCGCGGCAATTCTTGCAGCACATTCTGGCAGGCTGGACAACGCCAGCCCTCCGCCGACTTGGAACTGCTCGCCCATGTGATGGTGCACTTGAGATGCAGCACATGATAGCAGTTCTGGCACGACCACGTGCCATGATGCGCCTTGATCTGCTCCACGCACACCAAGCACTCAAGTCTCCGCTGCTCAATGTCGCGCATTAGCTTCTCCCGCTGCGACAGCTTCTCATTGTCGGGCGCACGGCGAGGGGAGACTTGGTGTTGCAGCTGTTTATCGGGCTGCTTCTCAGGCGAGGGCTGGGCGCTGTCATTGCTGTTGTCCAGTTCGTCGGCGGCGCGCGGATAGCCGTTGATGCGATCACGATTGCGATTCCAGTCGTCGCGTCTTTTGTTGCTGCGATGATTGTCGTAGCGCTGCTGCTTCTGCGGCTTTTTGCCACGCTCATACCGATCCTCATGGCGATCCTCGCGATAGTCCTGGCGTCGCTGCTGCTGGCGAGTATTGTTGCTGCCAGCGAGCGGCTTCGTCAAGCCTCGTTGAGCATTGCTGCAGGCTGCCTCGTGTGGCGTGTGATGGGTTGTGGCAGTGTTGCTGTTGTTGCTATTATTGTTGTTGTTGTTATTGCTATTGTTGTTGCTGCTGCTGCTGCTGTTGGCTTTGCTCGTCGACAGGCTGAGCTTGGCGAAGCTGGGCACAAATTCGGGTGCCGTTGCCTGCAGCTTGGAAGTGCTAAAATCGAAAGCGGCTCCGCCGGCAGCAGGCGCAGCAAATGGGTTACTGCCAAAGGTGGAGTACAAATTGGGATTATGTTGGCCAGCCCCATCGCCATTTTGATAGCCAAAACTAGGTGCCGCATATTGCTGTAACATAAAGCGTAATTAGAAATAATTCAAATATTATATATATAAATATGTAAACCTAAATTCAAAAGTTTTACTTAATCACTTTTCGAATACAGGTATATTTTATGGTTAGGTTAGATAATTATGTTATTTATTATTATATTTATAATATATACATTATTATATTAAATATTATTTGTTAAAAACACACGTTTGTTCTGACTGATCAATTTCAAATCAAAAAAAAGCTGAAAGGGTATTTAAAAAATATGTAATGAAGAGATTCACTTACGCTAACGCCGAAGCTTGAGGAGTTGTTGGCAGCGCTGCCGCTGCAGCTGGCAGGCGTCAAACCGAAGGCACCGCCGCCGCCGCTGCTATACCCGAGATTGGAGCTGTGTAAATTATGCTGCGAGATGAACTGATTGAAGTTAACATAGTTGTTGTTGTTGGTGCTCTGCCCGTTGCAGGCAGAGGCAGAGGTACCGGCTGCGATAGAAGCAGCGGCGACTGAGTCATTATGAGCTGCTACTCCATTTGTTAGCTGCTGTTGCTGCGTTAGCGGCGGCTGTTGTTGTTGCTGCTGTTGCCAATATTCGGCCATGACAAACGCTTGATTTGCGCTCAGCGTCAGGCAGCGTGCTGCTTTTCCCGTCTCCTATCTTCTCTGCTCTACGTTTCGTTTCTTTTCTCTTCTTTTAGCTGTGCCCACCACGCTGGCGAAAAGTTGATGCAATTTGTCTTGTGTGTAAGCCGTGTGTGCGCCTGCAAATAAATGCGTTGGGAATATTGAGAGATGGATACGTTAGTTACATTAAATAATATAATTTCACAATAAATACTAATAATAATTACACGAGTTTTGTTAATTTGTCTCCGCTGGAAAATGAAAAAAAAAAACAACTGCATGGCACGCTTAGCGCGTGTGTGCGAATGTGACGACTATATGTTGTGGTGTGAGTGTTGCTGACGTGCAATGTTAACTGTCACGAAAGTAACGAGTCATCCTCTGTTAAGTGTGGAGTAAGTCTGGTTACCTGTTAACGAATCAAATTTCATTAAAGTCTTACATACTAAAACATGTGACAAAACGGCTTTTTGATTTGAAAACGTCTCATCGATGCCTATCGATATTTAATATATTTAATAACACATGCGATGTATCGTTCGCGCTATTTTAATAAAAGTAAATGTAATTGGATTAAAATATTTATTATATTCTCATAGCTCAATTAAATATCCTTTGTATACAGATATATTGCGACAATCATGCCATATAGACCCAGCACCTCCGCAAATATGAGAATGAGAATCATGCCGATAAAAAGACGGGGCTGCTGAGCCGTATTTCGAACTCCGGTATCGCCCACGATTCCGATCGCATAGCCGGATGCAAGTCCACAGAAGCCCACTGACAATCCGGCCGCCAGATGCACATATCCCTTGACCACCGAGTACGTCTCGGCAGATTCCAAAATGCCGGCGATTAGTACCGACACAACCAGTCCGTAAATGGCAATGATGCCCGCCATGACAACGGGTATGATCGACTTCATAATCATCTCTGGGCGCATCACGGCAGTTGCGACTATCCCAGTGCCGGAGACAGCCGTTCCATACGCGGCGCCAATCGAAGAGAAAACTATAGAGGCGACCACGCCCATAACACCGTAGAAGGGGCCGTATGCCGGAAAATAGATAAGCTCTTTAACTTCATTATCCATTTATTATTCTTATATAATTATTCCTTTTTTATTGTAAATGTGTTTCTTCTATTTAACTTAAATCACATACAAATGCAAAGATTTCTCTATATTTACAAACTAAGTTTCAGTTATTTATACAGGGTGTGCTTAGTTTTCGATCTTACTGAAATATACAAAATATACTATATAAATAAATATATATAAATATCCACGTCCCATTCTATTTTTTTTTTTTTTAAATAAATTTTTCTCCGCTTAAAATATTTTGTTATTACAAAATCAATTCAATGCTTTGGACATTTCATCGCACAACTTGGTTACCGAATTATATTATTAAATAGGATGGATGTTTGTGTAAAAAAAAGATGAGCAACAGATTACTTTCTTTGTAAACTTTTTGGAAATGTAATTTTTTTGGGTATCTCCGATTTTAAGATTTGTTACTAAGGCATTATGAGTAATTTTACAAAAATTATAAAAACATAATGGGAAACAAAACGCATTAATTTTTAGATTATGATTTAACACAGAAAAAATTTAACCTAAAAACAAGAAATTAACAGATAATAATAAGAAAAAGAAAATATAATATTGTTCAAAGCATTATTAAATAAATTCAAAAAGAACGGAAAATTTAAAATTAAGAAAATGAGTTTGAAATTTTAGATGAAGAATCATTAGTTAGAAATATTATTTTAAAATTTAAAATATTTTTTAAAATATTTGAAGAACAGTTTTAGTTTTGTGTTTTTAAATATTTATGCTTGACTTATGGTAAATGTTGGGTTCACTTTTGTACATCATTTAATACTCATTCTAGGGCTTGGTCATCTCCGCCTCTGAAATTCCTGTTCTCCCATTCAGATTGCTTGAAATGTTCTCAAGTTGCTGAGGAGCGTTTGCTGGGTTGGCGGAAAGGAGGATGAGGCTACAGCTGTTGCAAATGTTGCTGGTGGCATAACAAAATTTGAAACTGTTGGTAGCACCAGTGATTGCTGCTGTGGTTGCTGCAGTTGCTGCTGGTGCTGCTTGTGTGGCATGGGGAATGGCTGAGCGCCGTCCAGCGGTCTGTATTGACACTTCTTGGCATGGGTGCGCATATTGCTGGACTGGGTAAAAGCCTGGTTGCAATTGGGATGTGGACAGACGTAGGGCTTGCAGCCGGTGTGATAATTGAGATGCGTCTTTAGATGATGCTTTTTAGTGAATGCCTTGGGGCAGAGCGGGCAGCTAAATGGCTTAATGCCCGAGTGCAGCCGATGATGGAGCGTCATATTGCTGCGATCCGCAAAGGACTTGCCACAAACGGAGCACTGATACGGCTTCTCGCCACTGTGCGTGCGCATGTGCTGCTTGAGTAGCATCTTGCGGGAGAATCGCTTACCGCATTCGGCACATTTGTGCGGCTTGACGCCTGTGTGGATGCGCACGTGCATGTTGAAGGCGACACGCTGATTGAAGGACTTGGGACAGTAGGGACACTCGTACTCCTTCCGGTTGCGATGGATCTTCATGTGACTGCTCAGATAGCCCTTATCGTTGAATGTCTTGCCGCATTCCGGACACTCAGCAGCAAACTCCTTCGTACCACGATGCACGGACAGATGATATTTATAGTTGCGCAGCTGGGAGAATCCTTTGCCACAATCCGAGCACTCGTAGCGGGGTGATTTGTGCGTCTTCTCGTGCGCCTACAGACACATAGGAAGAGACAAGGGGGAAAGGGTTATTTATAACTATTTATGGAACGAGTTTCTTAACTAAATGAAATAATATATAATTATAAAATGTAAATATCTTAAATACAATATTTTGTGGTTCGTGGGCTAAATATAAATTTGACAATTAAGTATAAAACACACAGATTAATTCTATTATTTTAATATGTAATGGTCCAATTTTGCATTATTATTTTGAATTGCATTATTTTTTAAATATTTTATGTTAATATATAAAAATTAAATAATATTATTATTATATATCTGAGCGAGACTGGTCAGCGATATGAATGCGATTCACTCTGTTCAAAATTACTAAAATGTATCTTATGTTTGTTTATCTTAATCAATCTTGTATTTATTTACTTGTTTTCTGAATAAAATTTTATTTTGGTTATGTTTATAAAATAAGTGTATTCATCATGATATTACAGTAAAATTAAATACGCTCAATGTGTTTAAGAAATTCAAATAATTTGGGACTCCAGGTGTTAAGCAGATAATTTCGACAAATCTTCTGGCTAAGTGGAAGAAAATATATAATCTGCGAGTGCCTATTGGCTGGCGGCCATTTTTTATTGCCGCGCTCTTAACTGCGCTCTCTTTCTAATGCCAAGCGTGTGTTTGTGCTTGTGTTGCTCTCTGTGACTGGTAGCCTGCACCAATGCGTAAAACCAGTTCTCATCTCGTTTTGGGCGCACCATTTTTAACGATCTTCAGCTACCTTCGGCTACCTTATCAGCATTTGCATAGGCAACTTTGCCTGCATCTGCCTCTTTCCCTCTATTTCCCTCTCTATCACTCTATCTCTCTCCCTCTTTTTCTCTTGTCTGGTCTCTTTAAAGATCATGTGACTAAAGCTCCGCCTTTTTGCTTTGGACTCCGCCCATAAAATGCCTGGCTTTGGGTCAAATTAAAAACATGTTTCAATTGCAATTTGTTAAGTACATTTGAAGTAAAGAAATGAATTTAAGACATTTTCAATTGAATTTCTTTTCAGTTTGTAAAGTGATTTAAGTAAATTGTTTATAAGAATTTGAATGAATTTCTGATCTTAAAAAGTCTTTTGTGCGAGTCGAAATAGTACTTAAAATGCTTTAGAGTTCCTGGATGCATATTTTTATCTAAGCATTAAATTTATCCAAATATTATTATCTTTTGTGATTTATGTAAAAACCAAAGAATACATTAATATTTACAATGCGTTTGTTTAGTTAAAAGACGTGGATTGCATCTAAATCTTTAACATCTAAATCTTTAATAATACTATTCATAAATACCCATTGGGGTCTTGTAACTAAAAAGTATCATACAAGCCAACTAAAGAACTTAGCTTAAGAAAATAAAGATTGATGATTTAGAGATACATCGCGTTTTGACTGATTATGTCACTAAAATATTTTTTGAATCAAACAAATGCCACGAAAGTTGAAATACGACTAAACCAATTTGTTTAATAATATGTCTTTCCTTCCTTTACAATAATCTAGCCTTAATTAATTGCTAAGTTATAGACATAATAAATATTTATTTATTTATAGAGCAAAAACAAACCTAAAACAGATTCCAATTTAATCAACAGTAATAAACAGTAATATATAATATTGTATGAATAAGATATCATATGGCTTCCATTGGAACAATCGGTATGTAATATATATAATTTGTATTATCATGTCATGTGTTAAATGTGACTTTTAACAATTTAAGGAACAATCTTCATATGCGTAAATGAACTTTCCTATTTCGTAATTCTAACTACCTTGTAATTATATAAAATTGAAAGTCTTTGGAATATCTCATCCGAAGTTAAGTTATATACATCGGATTTTCTTACACCTTTCTTCTAATAGGAGGAGTCTCTGCAAAGTTATGTTGTACCTTTGTTTAAATATATCTATTCCATCACTCGATCCCAACTGAGGTGCTTCACTTGTCAATACCTTTCAACTAAACACCTTGCAACTCACCTGCAGTGTTTCGGAGCATCCAAAGACCTTGTCGCAGATGTGACACTTGTAGCTGATCTCCTCAGCTATCATTGTGTTGTTGTTGGTAACTGAATTTGGCAATGCTGGTGTTGTTGCTGTCGTCAATGCTGTTGTTGCTACCGTGTTCAGGTTGAGATTGGTCACCGTGGTGAATGAGATGTTGGTGGCGTCGCTGTCTGCGCGGCCCAGCCTAGAGCTGCTGGTACTGCTGACCGAAGAAGCCGCTGGCGAAATCAGTGGTAACGGCTTGTAGCCCGCTCCAAATTGTCTATAGTAGTCCAAACATTCCACGCAATCCGCACGGGTGCAGATACTGGGTGCACTCGGCTTCGGACGTGTCGGACTCTGTGCGTTGATCACATAGGGGGCAAAGTAACGCTTCTGATGCTGATGCTGCTGCTGCTGCTGGTGTTGGTGATAAGGTGAGGTGGGTGGCGTTGTAAAGCCGGCGGCAGCTGCTGCTGCCGCATAGGCAGGCAGCAAGTGTGGAAAAAACTGTGCATAGAATTTGGTTGCACTGGCCATGGCCAGCAAATCCGGTGGCAACATGGCATAACCATAACTGACTTTTGCAGTCTGCGAGGGCGAAACTGCCTGCTGCTGTTGTTGACTGCTCTTCGAGAGATCGAGAATGTTGCCAGCAGCAGCAGCAACCGATGCTGTCTTCTTCTTCTCTGGGGTATCCTTGCCAACGTTGCCCAGAATGCGACTGATGCTAAAATCGGTTATTTGCTGAGGAGCCTCTGCTGGGGCAGGAGATGCGGCGAGATCGTAGCTGCGTTGCAGCATCGCGTACTTAAAGCCCATGCCACTGCTGCTTCTTCTTCGTGTGGTTTTTGTGGTGTGCGTTGCGGGTGCGCTGTTCATAGACCTAACTGTTGTTTGTGTAGACAACTGTCGCGTTGCGCGTCGAAACACGAAATGTGAGGCAACAAGTGCTGCCAACGGTCCACAACGTCTTTTAGCCAACAGTTTAGCCACATCATTTAATTGGTCAAGAAACGGGTTTCCTCCAGCTGTGATCTCAACACTTCTCTCTCGCTCTCTCTCTCTTTCCCTCTCTCTGTCGAAAGAGAGACTCTTGTTCTCTCTCTGCCTGGATGCGGAGCCAATTAAGCCGCCCTGGCTGTCAGAGTCGCGCCTCCAATTACGAGCGAAGCTGCTGGCCAGGAGAGCTATTTTGGTAGTAGTAGCATTTAACTAGGCACATCTATCATAACGTTTATCAACACACATCTTGGGTCATTCTCCCTCTTCCCATCTGTCTGTCCATCTCTTTCTCTCTCTCTCGTCTCAGTGTCTCTTTGTCCAACTCAGATTCCAGCGACTTTGTGTGCGTTGTTTTTGTAATTAATTGCGGTAATAAAATGTGCGCATCGTTAAATTTTCAAAATGTATTTTTTCTGTTATTCCTCATGTTGTAGTTGTTGTTGTTGTTGTTCGTTGTTTGCTGTTTGTTGTTATTGCCTTGGGCATGTGTGAATCTTACGCTTATGCACATCCATATCACACGGACCCCCTTAAAGGCGCTTGCCTGTATCTCAGCTCATGATGGGCGTGTTGTGGCAGAGACGGAGCAAGGGAGGAAGGGTTATAGGAGGAGGTAGTGCCTCAGAGAACTAGGCAACAATGACATAATCAGTTGTCCAGGCTTGTGAAATGGCCCCAACAGGAGCTTCTGTGCGTGGCAGTTCTGGTTAGACTATTTGCAACTAAGATTTCAAATTGATAGTTTTGAATAGGAATTTCATTTTTTTATAATGTTGAATATTACCTAAAGAATTTCATAGAGGTTTGGCTTGGTTAGCTGAGAGGGTTGTTGGCCAACAAGAACAACTGACCTTTTATTTTATTGTGTTTAACTACTACATTGTTTTCCTAACTCTGGATGCAAAAAAAAATGATTTAAATTAATTCCAATCGAAATCTTGAATAAATTTCTCTTTATATATTAAATTTGATAGGGTCGTTATATACGATCTGCACATGGTGCTTAATCTTTTACTGGAGCAGAAGATGGTTCTGGAGAGTTTTCTTCTTCTTCTCCCTATTCGCACTTTCATCCGAAATCATTGTAGGAGAGTAATAGATCAATAATAAAATAAAAACAAATAAATCGTATGTTATCAAAGTTCAGATTTTTCTTTATTTTCCTAATAATATATAATAATTTTATATTTATATAAATGTTTTATTGTGCTATATTTTTTCACATTATTATTTTCATTCGCATTTTGCACTTTGCTTTTGTTTTAGTCCAGCAACTATTTAAGCAACTGTTGCAAGTAGCTCAATCGAGTGCAGTCCATATATGTTTGTACATAAGTGTATATATATATATATTAAGCTTGGCACCGATCTGCACAGCATCAGTAGCGTCCATAAAAATGTACAAAACAAAACGCCCAACTTGACTTGTATAAAACGAAAGAGACATAAATCTGAAGGACTTACAAACAAAATTCAAGGAACCGCTCGATATATTTGTATGTATGTGTAAATGATGTCGTGTACACTTACAGCGAGAGAATGAGAGAGAGAGAGAGAGAGAGAGAAAGAGAGAGAGGGAGAAAGAGAGAGAGGGAGAGCAGCCAATTGCAGAGCATCCAATCTTATGTAAGCAGATCTCGTACACGATTTGTCTCACTGGCTCACTTACAAAGCGACCCAAGTCGGTGGCCAACGGTGGCAGTTAAACGTTAACCGATCTGAGAAGATCCTAGACTGATGAATGGGATTGTGCTGTCGACAAGCGTGAGTGAGTGGCCTGATCTGCATAAATTATAATTATCTAAACGAAAACTATGTGCTTCCAGTCGAGAGGCGCAGAGAGTGCAGAGAACGAGATGAAAACTTGTTCATTTATTTCGTGGAATTCCGCACAATGATCATCATTTACATATGCGAGCGAAAGAAACTTTAAATTTTAATTACACTCACTAAATCATCGAGACGACCCAAGCCAAGGTTCTCGAGTTGCCGTATTTTTTGGTCGCATGACTAATGTTTATTAGCTGCTAATGGTTTGTTTTACAAAACCTACGTGGCTCGCTCCGAGCCTGCAGTATGGAGAGTATGGAGCATGGAGTATGGAGTCTGGAGTCGCCACAACTACAAGCACACACAAAGACAAGACTACAAACTGTTTCACCCGTTGACATTTTGACAAATTCCCAGCTGCTCACTACCATCATTTTGGCGGGGTAAACGGAAAGGGGAGGGGTGCTTCAAACGGGACTCCAATGTAAGCTGATACCTATCTCAGATGCTTATATCTTTCCATGTGCGTGTGTATGTGTGAGACTGCCTTACTGCCATCATCTTTCTCGCTCGCTCTCTCCGTCATTTATGCTGTTCTGCGTTCACACTATTAATTTTCCGCTCGTTTTTCGCCTCACCTGTGTTCTTCGGTTTGATGTGGTCATTGTCATCGCTGCTGCTGCTGCTGCTTCTCTTCTTCTTCTTCTGTTGTTGTTGTTGTTGTTGCTCTTGCTGTTGTAGATCCATGGGGTGGTCGGCATTTATCAGATTTTGTGTGCGCTTAAACTCTTTTCTCTTTGTTTGAACCTTTAATGTCATGTGTTATCGGTTAATGATCAGCCGTTGCCAAGTGATTTTATGTCAGCGGGTGATCGTCGATCACTTATTGTTTTTTCTTTAATTTCTCTCTCTCTCTCTCTCCCTCTAGTACTCTGGTGTTTTAACGTGTAGCTTGACAAATGTGTTGATTTGCGAAAAGGTTTTTGACAGTGGGTTCCCTTTAAGTTATTGGACAGCTTTCAGCAATAACGAGAATTACTTGATAATTCTTTTGCAAAAAAGAAATTCTGAAAAAATATATAGAAAAAATCTACTTATAAGACCTTTTATACATAAATGTTATACTTTATTTTTCTAAATGTCTAGTAAAAAAAATATTGAACTTTTTATAAATTGCATTTGCTTTACGACAATCTTCAATTTTTACGTTGTGTTTAATGTAAGCTTTGTGATATATGAGATCCTCATTTATAAGACATCGATTAAAAGATCTTTATATAGTCTACTCTTCTAGAGGAAATCTAAAACGAAAACGGTTAAGTTGCATACATGAAACCCCATGCAAGTTCCCTAAGCGCCCACAGCGGGCAAACAGATTTTTATGTTGCTGTCAACACTGCCATAAAACATTAAAATAATCAAAACATTCATCACCCTGCAAGTTCGAAGTGTATCTGACAATGCGTGCGGAACCATTTAGGAGGTGTTATAGCTATTGTGTGTAACGTATAATTTATACACATCTAAAGAGGAAAAAACACAAAAACAAGCCAACAAAGCGATATTCATAAATTATATATATATATACAGTTTTAACTATATATAGGTGTCTGAATAGTCTGCTTGGCGAGTCATGTTGTAGATCACAATCATTTCAATTAATTCGAATATAAAATCCGAAAATACGCTCGAAATGAGGCAGACAACGGCTTCGCAAAATCAACCGAGTGCTCAAATATATCAAATTTCAATATAAATGAGCCACAAGCATAAATCAAGAGGAGCCCAAACGAAAGTGTATAAAAACACAAAAAGCACACGCACTAAATTGAACCGAGCACAAAACACAGAAACCGACCAGTTCAAAATAAATTTTAATGCATCCTAAAAACAACACCCAACATTTAACGATCTGACGAATAGCTGTCAATTCTTCCACTACTTCATGCCCCACCCTTCCGCAGCACTCAACACGCTCGCCAAGCAACTTTCTTTGCCAGTAAAATGTGATTTATTTTATTTTTACAATTTGACCAACACCAAAAAAATATATATAATACTAACTTTAATTCGACGTTAATTATGCTAATGAAAACACATTTAGAATGCAAGAATTAAAATCAAATTTTTCAATTTAAATTCGATCGCATCGCATGCACCATTTTTATCGAAAAACACATTTCATTGGAATCGCGAGCAACACTCTAAACGTACACAAGTGCGAGGGAGCTGGCATGCGAGTTAGGATCTCGTTTGCTTATTGAGAAATTTAATGGAGCGCCCCATAAATCCCCCACATACAATGTTTGTTAAGATGTGGGCAAACGTAGGCCAGGTTTTAGTATTCCAGTTGTGATTGTTGCTGCTGTTGTTGTTTTTGTTGTTGTTGTTGTTTTTGATGTTGATGTTTATGTTGGCGGTGCTCTTGTTGCTTGTGGGCCAGAAAATGAGCGATTGACTACAAATTTTAACTTACATGACCTTATGCAGCACTGGAAAAAATTTCAGAAAATTTGTGAATATTACGTGATTAAAGAAACCTATTAGAATTGAAGTTTATAAGCGTTATATGTATGTACAAATATAAAGTCTTGGTCACTTAATATTTCGCTAAAATCACATATGTTATAAGTCAAAAATAAAATGCATCTTTTGTCCTACAAAGTTTATATCTCTGTCTAAGTCCAGAGTGAAAACTAGTTCAAATAAATTTAATGATTATTTTGTACTGTGAATAATCAAATAAACATAACATTTTGTAAATTAATCTTCAGTTTAATAGACACTTAGTTTAATTTCATGTAATTTTGATTTATTTCTACTTTTATAATTTTGAGTTTTGTGAACAATTTTTTTTAATATTGATTGTTAAATAAGTGGTTTCTTCTTTCTTACCATTTGTAATAGCTGTAGTTACTCGAAAATCTAAATATTTTATTTTCTATTTTAATTATATTTATCATTTTTGTAACTAATGCAATTGCTTCTATGTCTCAAATTTGCTGCGCTACGATTAATAAATTTAAAATAATAAATAAATAAACTTGGAATAATGTCATTATGGACTATATGGCCCTATATATATACAAATTTTACCACATATAAAAATTATTCTTAGTGTAATGCATCTGATGTGTCGACGCAACGTCTCTCGAATACTTATGAAGCATGGTAAAAGGCTACCCAAAACATTTTGCTCTGCTACACTTGAATTGTTTTAATGCTTGCCAAATTTAAATGTGGTACATTCTCAATAAAATCTTGTACACGATATGTACGATTAATATGAGCCAGCTTCTTGTTTGTTTTCCTGCCTGCTGCTGAAGAAAATCAATCAAATTGAACTATGGGGCGTACCCCTTCCCCCACTCTAACTCTTTTACTCTCAGACAACATTCGCATTTAATGGGGCTACACATTAAACGACGCTTTTGGTGTCGGTTTATTGTCTTACGTGTTGACTTTAAAGATGCCGCCTGAGCCAACTCGCAAATTTGCATAATTTAATTATGAGTTCTTTCACTCTATCCGCATGTGTGTGGCAACTATTTGGGTGGCTCAATCGCGGTTAAAAATATGACTATTTCTAGGCAATTTATGGATTTTGTATTGTCATACATTTGGAAGTTGTTGTCGCCGATGTCTCCATAACTTTTCTGAGTAATGCGTTCGCTCCTATATACCTCACATATACCTCATGCCGCGCTATTACGCTGATCCCAAATAAATGCTCCCAACCAGATAAAATCCAGAATTTTCACACAATTAATGCCAGAATGTATTTTTCATTCACAACAAGTTTTTATGATCGAGGTTTACGAGTTGCTGCCTGTAAAAGGATGCTCTGTCAAGCATTGTGTGATTTTCACTTATCAATTTTCACTTTTTCTTCCTCTGCTAATCAGCACTCATAAATCTTTAGAGCAACCCATTCTGCTTTTTCATAACTTTTCGTTTAATAAACTATAGCGACCGTCGGCCGAGCCACATACTTGCCAGCAAATCCCAAGCAGCCAGATAACTAATTGAGGAGTTAGAGGAGCATACAACAAAATGACTGTTCCTCAAGGCATGACACAATGGCCCACAATTATCACAAATGACCATAATTATTATCATCAGATTATAAAAAGAGCAGTAAATGGCAGTAAAAGGATCATAAAAACACTGTCTCCTCAGTAACATCCGATATATTTTTTTAATGATGCCCAGGAAGTGTACGCACTCGGAAAAGCAAAAGAAAAAAGAGTCAAGCTCGTATTGCCTGTAAGAGGTAGTTTAAGTGTAAGCACAAACCAAAGTTAATTTATAATGCAGAGTACACTGAAAAAAACATGGTTATACAGAAGACAAAATTTTAAACAATTTTTAATTTTTTTATTCATTATATTTTGATGTAAATATTTATATTTATATATAGTCAAATGTTCAGTTCATGTCAAATGTTCATTTCTTTTTAATAATATTCGAAAATAAATAAAACAAACTAAGAGTTGAAATGTTGTAAATGTTGAAAGTGTTTAAGAACATAAATGCTATTATATAGGATATTTTAATTTATATATTGTCTTTTATTGATTAGTAAGTAAATCAATAAATTGCCTGAAGACATTGTTTTATTCCAATCTGCCAATATTTATATTATATTATTATTTAAATTAAACCAACTTATGTTAGGAAAGCAAACTGTTAAAACATTAAATAAATAAACCAAAGCCATTTGGTACACCTAAAAGAAAAACAACTTTTTAAGCAATTATGTTCGAGCTGTATTGTTTTTTAGCATTGCATTGGCAGCTTAGCCTTGCCATGTGACTGACATGAAAATGCTTTAAGTTTACCTTAAAACAATGATAGAAATGTTGCTTGGATGTGCGTTGTATTTGGTTGGGATTAGAGTTGGGGCGCAGTCAGGTTGATGCGGACCAACCAACACCTGTCTTCCAGGTGCGGCGGCATTTGGATGTTGTTAGCTTGTTCATTAAAAGCTCGGCTTCTGTGTAAAACATTTTTTAAAAAATATTATAAAATGGGAGCTGCACAAAAACCAAAATCGTTCACAAGAAAAACAATTAAACTAAACAAAGAAAAAACCAGAGCTACGCAGCTAAAGACCCTAAAAAATGTAAACGCTCAACTGGCAACGTGCAACTGGCATCGGGCAACTGGAAACCGGCAACCGGCAATAGTTGGGAGTCTGTGGCCTGGGTGCCACATTGGCTACACAGACCTAGAAATCTCGGATCTTGGGGCACACACATTTGACCGGCGGCGGTCTCAACTCATGTCGGTTGTCATAAAACAATTAAGTTTAATTTTGTCACCGTGCCCACCAGAGGCCCCCAGCTGAGCCCACGGCTCAAATCAGCTCAAATCAGAGGCTGTGGGGCATCAGGCTCAGTGTGCTGCCCGTAATTAACGCATGCTTTTTAGTTATTCGCTGTCTTTGTTGCTGTTTGTTAATTGTGCACCTGTTGCCGCCTTTTCTGTCCATTGCAGTCACATAGACAACAAATTGCATGCCACAGATTCCCAGAGCTGCTTGCGAAATCGACTAATGGGATTTATTTGAATCATTAAGCAGTCCAAGGACAACACAATATTTTGTTATATTTATAGAGACTTTTAGTGACGATTTCACTGTTAAGCTACTCATTACGAGTTATATAATATCTGTCTTTAATGGATCTAGAAAAATTTTTTTTTAAAATCTAAAACATTTTGAATTCTTTTGCAATATATAGTTCTTCTTTAATCATAAATGTGAGCTTACAGAAGTCACATTTTAAGCTTTTCTTTTTATAGCTGTACCATATATATATATATTGATATCTAAAATTACCACAATTCCACAGCATTTACAACTGGCCCGCGCTTTGCATAATTAAAAGCTGAAAATCGGGGAAATTCGAGCCTAATACAGTTGGTGGCTTTAGTTCCGGCTACTCATGCGGCTTATCTTAAATAACTAAGTCAAACAAATTGAATCATAAAACACAGCACTCGAATATTGTGCTAATTATACGTCACTCGTGCGCTAGAAAACCCCAACTCAACAACGATACTGCATTGTCTACAAACAGACCATGGGCTATGTTTATGGGAAAGAAAGAGACAGAGAGACAGAGAGAGGAGGAGGAAGAGGAGGTCCATCACAGCACCCACAACAAACGGTAGCCTCTTCGATCAAATGAAATATTGCTACACAATATACGTTTTGTGGTCTTTTTATGGTCACGCTAAAGAAAATATCTGGGGAAAGGTGACTGGTGAGGGGCAGAGGGGATGGAGATTCCAATACATCGCATTGTTGAGCCAACTAAGTTCGAGCAGGTGTAAAACATAGATAAATAAATTCGAGACTCGTGACACTTGTAAATTGTTTTAGCAAATCAATAAACCCAATTTCATGGCTAGCACTTCAATCGCATCGCGGCGAGTTATGTGATAATTGACAACTAATTGCGCAAGTCCATTCTCCAACCAGACAGACGTAGCCAGGACAGCAACCGCTGACGTTCGTCCATCATCAACATTTTCTTGCCCTTTATTTATTTTTTTGTCCGATCCGCAATTTAACGCAGGCGCCCGCGTTTTGTTGCGTCGCGTTGCCGTTCGGGTTTGCTGGTTTGAATTCTCCCCAGCTGCTGGCCGTCGCCTCTTTGATTGATGGCGAAAATGTAACCGTCACTGGTTACATGTGCCTGCCGACTACTGACTACTGACTACTGGCTGGGCAACTCACCAGGGTACTGCTGTGGTCACACACATACGAACGGTGGTCCATTCCGGATGTGGTGTGCCGTGAGGATGTTGACGTTTAACTGTTTGTCGCTAATTGGCCGATTTTTGCTTTATGCTACCTTTTGACAAATGACAAACCATCCAATGAGATATTGTCGTACATTTAACTGGCATTTGTTCGACGACTACAAGTCTAATAAACGCGCTGCGCGCTGTGGGGCCAACTATTGCCCAGTTGCACTTCCTATATTCCACATAGCGGTAAAAGAGGTAAAACTGCATTTCGAAAATTCCTTAAACTCTTTTTTTTTCTAAATGCTTATCGAAGGAAATTGTAGGCCACATTATGTAATATAAATTACCGGCTAATATATGTTATAAATGAGTTTAAATAACTATGTTCTGATTTATAGAATTTTCATGATTTATGAATGCTTTTTTGGAAAATTTTTGTCAGATTTTATTATGAAAGATAAAGTTTTAATTATTACCTCTGTTTTGCAAATTACAATAATCTTTTACCAGTTATATAGAAAAATATGTATATTTGGGTTTCAATTGACATACGATCTCATTTTTGTATGTTATGCTTAATTCAAATATTATAATGCTGTTCGAAATTCCATTGTCAAATGAATACTGACAGCAAACATTTGTACAAAAGCAAATCATGACTGTACCCATGTTTGTGAACAAATAGGTATTTGGTAATTTATAAACCGTTCACTAAACTGGAACCGACTTTTGAAAAGCTGTGAGTAAAATGGAACTTGTTTGCCTTATAGTCTAAAAGGCTAGAATAAAGAATGCTTTTATGTGTAATTAAAGTTAATTGAATTAAATAGCCACAAAATAAAAAAAAAAACCCCCCTCTATACAAAAAGCAAATACTCACATTGAAAAGTACAAGTTAAGACCTGTCCATAGCTTTTAATAGTTGAACACTCAACTAGAGAAAATTTATGAGACACTTTTTGTTTACATTTGGTTTTTACTCTTTTCTTGAGTACTGTTATTTCAATAAAAATCATATACCAAATAACAAATTTAAAATATAAATGTTTTTATTTAAATATTATTTATTTTCTTTATTGTTTGTTTATTATTGTGAAATATTACAAATTATATCAACTACTGTTATTTTTAGACTTTTATATTTTAATTTTTCTATTTTATTTTGATACAATATATATAAAATACCCATTTTTAAGCAAAAACAATATATGCATTATAATTTCTTAGGACAAATATTTATTTCTTATTAATAAATTATTTAAATATTTGTAAACTTTTCCTTAATTTCAACAATAATGAAATTAAAAAATGTGTTTATTTTATTGAGAAATTAAATAATATTTAAAAAAAAAAACTACGTTTACTAAGCAGCCAGAAATCAACTAAAACTGTTTTTTCTGGTTATTATTATTTTGTGTGGCAATCGTATAACCAAAACGTCTGATTTACTGAGTTAAGATCTTCATTTGAAAAGCGCACGCTGAAAATTGTAAGTAATTTTGATGAAAATAATTGGCCAGATGTGAACTGTGGGCGACAGCCAGATGGGGCGATTGGACGATGACGATCCAATTAAGGCGGCGACAAAATGCGTACGTGTTCATAAATATTGTCAATTAGCGGTGCTTGAGCCAAACGATGGCAGCCGAACGGCTAATTGCGAACAAACCTTGGCTAAGAAACAAACAATCACACACAAACACACAGGAACAACAAGTTACGCAACGTTGATCGCAGCCACAGGTCGAAGTGACATCGACAGCGACTCATCAATGGATGGATGGGGATTGAGTTACATTTACGAGCTCCAGTTTTGGCACAGTCTGCCCCGTTGGCGGCAGTTTGATTGATCAAACGGTGACAATATGGCACTTACGGGTGCGATCAACCAGCAATAGCTGCTTCCCCTCTCTGCCTCCCCATCCTCCTCACCCCCTCTTTGCTGCTCCCTCTCGCTCATTATTTTATAAAGCGTGCGGACTGCATAGCAAAGCGTTGCCATTACCAACATGCCGCTTGATTAGACCAGCGCATGTCGTCTTCCCTCAAGTGGCCAAGTGACCAAGTGGCCACTCTTTGCAATTTTGATGGTCTCCTTAATTCACAGGCATTTTCCATTGGGTGTCGTTCTGTTATTGTGTAATCCTTTAGTTAATTAAATTAATTAAATGAGCGCATTGGCACTTCAGGGATTTCGACAGCGTGTGAGTTATATATGTGGAGAGTGCATAAACTGGAGATCACTTCTACTATTGTTGTTGGGCTAACAACAATAATCTAGAGATTTCTCTAGACTTAGCTGCTTTCAATTTGTCGAATATTAGATACTCTTATGTGTCAAGTTATGCCATTTCCAGTACTGCAAAAGATATTGAGCATTATCAGGACGACAAGAACTTTGATATCGATAGAAGCTAGGATAAAGTGTCGCAAAAACTTACTTTTGTACGATTGTAGGAATCAAAGTATAATTTTGTTACATATACGTTTATTATTTTAATTGAAAGACCAGTCTGAAAAGCACAGTATTAGTTCAAATTGAAGGACAGAAGTTTTGAGCAAATAATCACTTTTATATATAAGCTACATTTTAAACGTAAATCGTTTGATTCTCAAGCGAAGAGAGGTGATGTTGTATCACTTCTTTTCGCTTTTTTTTATAATAGATAAAATATTTTATAAATTTTTTGGACTAAAACATTATTGATTTAAATCAAAATATCAACAAACAAAAACATAAATTGAAAATTAAATTAAAGTTAAAAAACATAACGAATTTATAACATATATCAACTTAAATATACAAATAAACATTATAATAGAATTAGTTATTATGAAAGTGAACATTAAAAAATAAAGAATTCTCAGTCAATTAAGTAAATAGTACAAATAAAAATAAGTCTTATGAGTATCCACTTATAGTAGACAGAGAAACGAGAACCAAGTCGACAACATTACCAAAGTATCTTTGGACTAAACAGGGAATACAGGATATTGGGTTGATATGATATTGCATGTCCTAAAAATGTCAATCGATGGAGTATCATCACTTGTGATATTTAGAGCGCATGTGTATCTTCATTTAGTCTTTGAAAAACATCAGATTTCTCTGTTGCCAGTAGTAGTTTAAATGCTGACTGGCCTTAATAATGTGGAACTGATTGTATCTGTTGATTTAATTGGTTAGGCAGCAACTAATTGTTGACTAATTAGAGCACACCCAAAAAGCCAACACATTTGGATCTCTAGGCCAAATCTTGGGGAGCGGCAACAACTTCAAATCACACAAAGCTTCCGTTTAATTTGCTTATTCCAGTAAAGCATCGATCTCATTTAGCCGACATTGTGAGCGGCCTGGGAACTGCTGCCCTAAGTACATTTCGTTGAAATTTAATTAAAAGATATCATTTGACCTTTAAACGTTTCATTCTCGAACGGTAGACGCAATCCACAGGTGGCACATTAAACCGATTTCTCAGCTACTTTTCGACTACTGCATGGGCTGGCTGACAGGCAGTCAGTCAGTCAGTCAGTCAGTGAGTCCGTCGGTTTTATGATCGCTACTGATGAACGAAAATTTAAATTATAAAGCATTTAAAGAGCACAAATAACAAACAAAATTAACAAATAAAACAATCAAAAATAACTTAAATGAATATCAGATACCCTTTATTTAACTTGACTTTCTTTGTCTACTAGTCGATCTACCAGAAATGCACAATGCTTTTTGTGTATTTTTAAATACTTACTTTGTTTGACTGAATGTGTTTTTTTATTCAATTTTATTTTATAATTTTTTAATGGGTACAGAATATTAAAATACAAAAAACAAAGGCAACTATCACCGTCGAAACGGCAACTTGTATGGACAAGATTGCTTGTGGTGGGGTGGTTGGAAGGTAATTAAATGTAATTAATTGGAAGGTAATTAAATGTAATTAATTTTCACATGCCACAAAATTAAATGCATTTAAATCGCAGCTCAAATGCGGAGAGTGTGAGCTTTATAAATAGCGAATGGTTTAATAGCCCGAAGTTTGTTAAAAGCGATTTCAAAAGTTTCATTAAGATAAAAACAAAGCAACAGTAACAATAACAATAACATAAACGCTTCGTATATGGCAATATAACAACAACAGTAAGAAATAAGAGTTATTGCAATTTTAATTTTAACTTCAAGTCAGGTTAATAAACCATGGGTCGCGTCGACTAAAAACCAAAATTTACTTTAAGACAGCATTTGGGCCATTTACCGTTGCGCCCTCGAGGCGTGGCCACGTTTCATTTTTGAGGGCAACACTTGTTGGCAGTTTGCTGTTGTTGCTACTGAAGCTAATGCCAAAGCCTTAGCTGATGCTGTGGCTCTATACGATCATCGTCATAATATTGCTATCTCGCTCGCTCGCTCGCTTAACGACCACAAAATTCAACGGAAAAATGGCGTTTAACTGTAACTGGGAAATGTGAAACATTTTCGGGTCAGGTGCTGCCAACGAGATTTCACCAAACAGCCAACGCCCCACAGATTTCATTATCTTACGGTAATATCGCCCATAAAGCTCTGACTTTAGTTGCCTTTGATGTTTCACCATCAGCATCATCCTCACCATCATCATGATGATGTTTGGCCAGCCTTAGGTCACCATATGCTGATCTCTAGACCCATATGTATGTACATTCATATGGCAACTTCAGCTCGTTATGGTTTCCTACATGGCTTGTCATTGCTTGGCCTGCTCGGTCGCCTTTTGCTGTTTCTGAATTTTATTTTTGGTGTTACTTTTCGTTTGGTTATTGCGCAGATTAATCTTAGAGTTTGTTTTTTTGATTGGTCCGTTGTGTATAGTTTTTTGGTTTCTTCTTTTCTTTTCTTTTTTTTTTAATTGCCCGTCGTTTGTTTTGGTGGGTCAACCGTTTGTTGCAATTTCCGGTGAACTTAAATTAAATTTGCCATTTGTGTCGGCTGAAATCAAATAAAATCCAGAAATTCGCTGTGAAGAACGTAAGTGGCATTTATGTCGAAGGAATACGATTTTGTGAAAGTGAGCAATTGTAAAATTATTATTGTTAAACTTACTAGTCATATTTTAGCGAAATACTTCTTCATGTTTTTAAATTACATTGGTTTAGTGAAAATTATTTTAAGCTTGTGGTAAAAACTAATAACTAAACTTCGAATTAATATGTAATTTATAATATTTAGATATTTTTGTTTACAAATTAAAACTATTTTATAACTAATATGAATAAATTAATAAAATAAAAATACAAGCTGGCATTTCAACTTTTGGAAATATTTACTATTATTATAAAAACATTCTATAGTGTATTTCGAAATTTTTTTTTAAAAACCAGAATACAATTTTAGTTTTTAGTTTTTTTAGAGCTTTTTATGACAATTTTCCAAATTTAGCTGCGATTTTTTTTCTATCCTGAACAAAAGCAAATTTATTGATATATCTGATGTATCTTGGACCTGCAGTAAATTTCCGATGCTCGAACGGACAACTGTTTTTAATTGTCAACTCAAGGCGATGGAACTGTGAATAATGTCAGCCTATTAAAATGACGCATTGTACGATAAAGCATCCATGGGTCAAGGATAATGATTATAAGCCAGTTGAAAATTTCCCAGAGTGTACCCACAAACACAAATTTATTACGCACGCACTACGACAACTTTTTAATCATTAAGTTTAAATCTAATAGAGCAGTAAGTATCGTAGTACGCTGTTGCTGTTCTTATTATTTTTGTGCATTTTATAGTCAAGCAGAAAATGCTTCAGGTGGGGTGGGAAGGTGAATGCGAACACAAGGGTCAAACCTGCACACTTGAGGCACTCTCATCAACTGAAACAGCAACACATGTCATTGTTACAGGTGAGTTGTCCGCCTGCCTGCTGATTTAAATAAGTTGATAACCAGACGCGATCTCTGCTGCAGCCAGTTGAGTGCCAGGCAATGCCCCCAGATCCAGTCACAGTGCCCGATCCCAGCTCCAGCCCGATTCCACTTCGAGCGCCTGACAAAACGCACTCCGCACGTACCGCTAATTAGCTCGCGCTTTAAAGCCCCCAACTGCCAGGCAAGCAAGCGCACGAGTCGACGTCCATTAAAAAAATAAAAAATGCATATGTATGTGTGTATATGTAGTGGTAAGTACGTAGACATACATATATAATGCACATTACGGGATGAGTTAGTGCGTCCACTGTGCGGTTGACTCAGTGACATGCTTGTTATACCTGTGACAGATACTTGCCACATGCGCAGTTTATTTAAAAAAATATTTAAAATAATCTATGATCAATATAGCGACTATATGAAAAATCTGATTCCTTGGGTATTTGAAAAGGTTTCTATTCATCTGTGTGCTTTGAAACTAGAATATAGATTGGAAGTGCAACGCATTTTAGCACTTTTCAAAATACATTTTTGTAAAATCGTTAAATATCTTTACTGCATTGTGATTTGTTACGGATATAATTCCATATAATAATAAGTTATTACAACCAGATTACAAGTTAATTATAAAGAATATTTATAATTGTAATTTTATGAAGTACTCGTATGTTAAATAATATTGTGAAAGTAAGTTACAAGTGTACACCTGAAGCGTAAATAAATTAAAAAATATTATTTCTCGATTTGACTAATTTATTTCTCAACATTAATTACTTACTTTTGTTATAATATTGCTTTCTTTCCACAATTTATCGCATTACACGAGGTTCCATTATTTTTGAAATCCACATGTATTTTTTATCTTAAATTGTATTCTCATTCTTTATGCATACAATAACATCGTCATTCACACACATTAGACTTTAATCAGCAATGTTTTAACAATATCGAAATATGGCTTAAATGTTTTCCATAATTTAAGCATCGTTCGGTACTCACTCACTATTACTTTATTTAAGCTCAAGAATTTCATTTTCATTTTGATTACGTACTTATCTAAATATATATTTTGTTATTCTGACATATCTTAGCACCTCCTCAAAATATACTGCAGTTTCCTGAGTTGATAAGCTGTTCTGTAAGATAAACAATCAGCCGAAAAGAAGACCACATAAAATTTTTTCAAATATTTTGTCAAATATATTACTTAATTCGTTTTTTATACATTTTTCCGTTTTCAACACAAAGTTATATATAATTTTAAATATTTTGTATTTTGTGTAAATTTCTCATTGACACTTAAATGCTAAAAATTATGTACAAATATCCATCGGTAGAGTTTTTTGTGTGTTTTTTTGTGTGGTTTGTATGTCTTTTTGTGTGTGTCAGCCTAAATACTCTAAATACTCGTGATTTGCTCAATAAGTAAACAAATTAAAAATAGTTATACAAAGCTTTATGCAACATTTTTACTGTATTCAAATTCTTGTAAATATAGATTATTTCCCCATTTGATGCGAGTACGGATATTTATCCTTGTAATATTCCCGACTTTATCACTCCTCTCACGTTTTCTGTTATTGTAAATATAAATAAATGGAAGGAACAATGGACGACATATGCGAATACAATTTTGTCGTTGTATCAGTGAGAGTGTGTGTGTGTGTGTGTGTGTGTACTGCAATGGGTATCAAAAGCAAATACACATTACAGTATTTAAATGAATTGTCAAAAGCGTCCTTTTAATAATGACTTGGATTAGGAATCATATTAAACAAAGTAGAAGTACGCAAGAAAATACTCATTGCAGCACACTTTTTAAGTACGTATTATTTTAATTATTAATAATATGTAATCACTTACAAGCAACATAAATGCAAAACGTAACATCAACTTTTAACAAATTGCTTTTATATTTTGTTTTTGTTTTTAACTCTTTAGCTATATGCTAATAACATTAACTACTCAAAAAACTATTAACGACTAAAACGCTAAATAAAATTCGTTTTGTATTTCACTTGACTAACATTTATGCGATTTGCGAGTTCGATGTGATTTTAGCCATTTAATGAAATTTGTTTGTATTGGTTTTTTACTTGTCGGTAAATAGTTGTTATTGTGAGTGATTATTACTAAATATGTATAGGTTATTTAGTTGCTTCCAGCTCTGGACAAGACACACATTCAGCAAATTGCTCATATCATCAATTTAGGTTATGGTTCTGCCTAGTTTTCTTTAGAGAAGTTCATTTAAAACTGGACCAGATGAGGATGTGCATAGAAAAAACTATTTACAATGTGCGCTGGGGTTAGATACGTTTTTGTTTTAGTTTTTTTGTTTTTTGTCTTTTGTATTCAGTTAATCTTAGTTATCCGTGTGATAATGTTGCTGTTGCTGATGTTGCTGATGTTGCTGATGTTGCTGCTGTTGATGTTGGTACAGAGAAGATGTTGCCTGTGTAGATGATGTCGATGTTGTTGCTGTTGTTGCAGCCTTGATCGCTGGCATAATATCCTCAATTTGAATTAGATGTTCGATCGGTATTAGTGACAATTCACCGCCCACGGGCTGGGGCATGGGCAGCTTGGCCAGAGCCTAAAAATGCAAATAAATAGGGTATTTTGAAGTCGTGTTAACTCATCTTGTCTACCTTGGCATGCTCTACGGCAATGGTCGCCGCCTTTTCTGCCTCGCGCTGTCTTCGCTCCTTCAGCTTGAGTGAGAATATGGCCACAGAGCGAGCACTTTTGACCAGCTTCTGTTTGAGCCGCGATTTCTTGGCTGCCAATTCAGCAGCTAGAGAGCAAATATTTGTCAAATTAATTAAAGGCTAATTTTGTTTGTGCAATTATTTAGACACACCCTTTGTCTCGTCGTCTGCACTGCCGGATGCTGCAGATGATGTGGATGCAGTGACAGCAGCAGCTGCTTGTGCCTGTTCCTGATCCCGTTCTCGTTCTCGTTCCCGTTCCCGTTCTCGTTCCCTTTCCCTTTCACGTTCCTCCTTTGCCAGCTTTTGCTGCTGTTTGTGCGATGAGCCCGATGAG
Source organism: Drosophila dives (assembly GCA_035042365.1). NCBI lineage: Eukaryota > Metazoa > Arthropoda > Insecta > Diptera > Drosophilidae > Drosophila > Drosophila dives. Next base: position 1,247,664 of record JAWNLJ010000097.1, on the reverse strand, counting down.
GAATTCGATAGAGCGCCCACGCTGGGTCGAGACTGTGAATTACTGATGCCGATACCGCTGGCTGTGGGTCCGGTGCCACTGGGACTAAAAACGCTACCACCGCCGCCCGATGAGGATGATGATGAGGCAACAATATGATGATGTTGTTGTTGCTGCTGCTGCTGCTGTGAGGCTGGTGGTGTGGCCAACATCATGCTGCTCGTTGCGCCCGTTTTAAGCGCCACATTGCTCCACGAAGGCGCTGGCTTTAGAATATCGGTGTTGTCTGCTGCACTGCTGCCGAGCTCCTTGTGATTAGATATTAGGGGGTATACAGAATTAATTAAAAAGTACTGCTAGCTATCAGGATGCATACTACACACAAACACACACTGACACACACTTAAAGCCTGTTACATGCACTGGTTAATAATGAGTTTGTAGGTGTGTTAAAAGCCAGCGTGAAATTGGTTATATTAATGACTGAAATCAAGCAATTGTCATGCCAAGAAGTTTGAGCCTTTAATATGATTGTTCAGATGCCTCAATCGATCTTGGCTAAACACAGAATGCAGCCTTAATTGCAAGGCAAACATTTAAATTGAAAACATTGCGAGCATTACAATCAACGTTTATATATATATATATATATATATATATATCTATACATAGTGGGTAAATCAGGCACTGTCAAAACCCACATAGAGCACACATCGATTAACACATATTTAATAGGGGTTAACGTCAATTATCTCCTGACTACCTTGGCAATACAATCTATGCTTCTATGCAAGCTCGTATTATCGTTGACCTTTAAGCGGGACATCCATTCAGGTCCGTGCAGTTTAATGTGTAGTTTGTCCTTTAAACAGGATAATAAATGTTAGAGTAGCTTTTTGATTGGTTTAATTATGCACTGTGTGTATTGGTTATTTTTTATGTATCCTATACAAGCTCAAAATCACTCTTATCGTTTTTAAGATGTATTTTTTTTGCCAATATAGTCTTAAATCGACCAATATAAAATATGTGTTTTTTTTTGAGGACTTCCTTAGTTTTTATGTTAAGTAAATTTCGTAATAAGTGAAAAAATAATTAAAATTATTAATATAACATTATCTGTACCCCTTGAAAATATTCAATATTATATTCATAATTTTTTCAAAAATTTTTTAATCATTTTCGTTTGTTTTTTTTTTTTTGTGCAAAAACAAAATTTGTGTTTTTTCAGCGGAGTAGCTCAGTTTTTATGTAGAGTTAGGACGCAAATTAGGCATCATTTTTAAAATTAACAGTCTACGAAACTACTCACAGATGATGCCACAAATATAATAGTTCATATTTGGTGGATTAGGTGTCAAAGTGATAGATACTAGCTGGGTTTGTATTTCAGCTACACAGTAATTGTAAATCATATTTGTTCTTATATATATAGAGGAAATATGAAATAGAAATGTTAATCTATGTCTTACGCTCATCTGCAATTGTGTTGCACTCTCCGCGGATATTTTACGCGTCTTGTTGTAAGGCGGAATCTCTGGGATTTTAGATGTCTGCAGTTGTTGCTGCTGTTGCTGTTGCTGTTGCTGGTGGGTTGACTGTTGTTCTAGTTGCTGCAGTTGCAACTGACGCATCGATGCACGCTGTGGACTGCTGCCTGTGCTGCTGCCAATATGATCGGCCGAATCGCTAGATCTCTTACGGAACGGCGGTATATCCTGTATAAGCATCGACTGCATTCGCAGCTGAGCATAGCTGGCAGCTGCAGAGTCTAGAGCAAGTACGCTAGCTGAAGCGCTGTAAGGTGACAAATGAGCAAGCGAGACATAAAATAGATCAAAATAGAATTTGATTTGTTTGAAAGGTTGGAGCAAAAAGTAGCGGGTATTCCAGTAATCCAATTAACTTTCCCATTCGATTTCAAATTAGATCTTGTCTGACTTAAGTTCCTGCATATTTAACGATCAATCAATAACATTAGTTATTAAAATTGCTGGAATACCCTGACATGTCATAATATTTATAGCTATACATACGAAAAATGTATATATATTTTATCAAAAGAAGTTTATAAGTAGACTTGTAAAGTTACGAGCTTTGCCAATGGGAGAAAGTTTTTGTATTACAAATTTTGATTTTCGGAAAGCGAAAAGAAGAACAACACATATAACAGTGTTTGAATATACTCCTAAAGTTGCAACAAAAGCAATATAAATAATGCTCTGCTATTTCTTCTTCTATTCCTCAGAGCAGAGCGAAACAGCAAAAACTTTGGTGTTCTGCTATTGCTCCTTTCGTAGCAGTAGCAAAGTATCAAAGTAAAACGAAAAATTAAAAGGAGAGTAGCATTTTCAATCACTGTGTGAACATCTAAGTATATATCTGCAATAATAGATTGGTGTAAACTAGATTTACCCGCTAGGCAGCTGTTGGTGTTGCATTCTTTGGCTGTGGGATGAAAGAGCGCTCAAATTGCGCACCGAACATCCAAGAAATGGTGGTATTTCCGGTATGAAGAATAGCGATTTTTGTCTACAACTTTTACAAGCACTCGTACAAGATTTATTGTTGAAAAAAATATAAAAGCAATATGTGTGGGAAAAGTATATATATATATATATATATATATATATATATATAATAAAAAACAGTGCCCATTATACAATACAATTATATAAGAATGAAATTATTTAACTAAACAAGAATTGTTGGAAATTAGTGCTTCCGAGATGCACATGTGTGAGTGGCATTTGTGTGTGGCTTGTGTGTGTAGTGCGTGTGTGTGCTTTTGTTCTGAGTGTGTGTGCTTAATTAAGTTAGCGTGTGCAAAATAACTTAGGCTGTGCTATATTTATATTTAATACTAATTTACTGTTGCCTCACCCATTGCCATCCAGATGCAAGCTGGTTAGCGAGGCGCCACCGTGGGGCGGTGTCGATTCATGCAGCGGTCGAATGAGTATTGTGCTCGTCTGCAATATTTTTAATAAAATGTGAAAATTAATCACTTTCATTGCACACACTTTACACGCACCTGCGAAGGAGGCGAATCCGGCGAGGAGTCGCGACTCTCATAAATATTAACATCTGCCTCAATACTACTCCGCCCATAGCTGGCGGCCAGCTCGTGACCATAGAGCAGCATATTCTCGGCCAGCTGACTTTCCATGGATTGATCGTGTGTGGTGTTCGAGCCGGTGTCCTCTTGTTCCGGCTGTGTGGATGTGGTTGATGGTGGAGTTGGCGGTGTGGGACGTGGCGAGGTGCCCTTGCACTGCATCTCACGACGACAGTGCTCGGCCCGAGCTATCTCCGCCGCCAGCCAGGAAGGCAGCTCCGGCAGCAGCCATGTCAACGCCTGCCGCAGTCCCAGCATGATGTGCTAAAAAAAAAATTAAATAAACAACTGCTATTTTAGGCAGACCAAACATTTAATTTCTCAACCGATTGTTTTGCTTCAGATATATTTATATGCAAAAACATTATGTTGGATATGAAATCATAAAAAAAATGAAGTTCATATTTAATTTAAAAAGGGAGGGACTAGTTCGGATAAAAATAGACGGATTATTTAGCGATTCTAATTAAGAATAAAAATATTTCATGCGGGTTCACAATTCTCCTTCAATAAATTACATAGTTTTTGATAACATTATAATATCCTCTGGCTAATGCGAAGAAACCAGAGATCAGACTTACCTCCAGTGTAACTATTAATATAATAGTCTGCGCAGTTGACAGACCTGGCCACAGGCGGGATACCTGACCAGATAAACCAATCAGGGCACAGTTCACAATTACTGCGGCCAGCGAAAGGATACTCAACGCATTCTGCCAGGTGCCAATGTTGGCCACACGCTGTCCAAACGGACGCTGATGCACATGGGCCAGCTTGAATGCATCCGAGCGAATCTCCATTAGGTTGTTAATCAGCGCACAAATGCCAGCCAGGGGGAAGGCTGCGGAGAAGAGGACCACATAGCCCATCTGCACCAGCATCTCTAAATGATCTGAGAAGGTCCCATCGTACTGCAAGACAGAAAAAACTCTTAATATATACACCAAGTGGCCAATAGCAAATTTAAGTTTTCCATAGTACGACAAAAAAAACATTAATTACAAAATATTAAGAACAATAATTGAATTCTGCACTGATATTATGGTTAGTAGAAAAATAGTGTAAGAAATTAACTTATGATAAAATGGTAAATTAAACTTAAATCTCAATTTGAAATGCATATGCAATTTTTACAATTTAAAATTTCAAATTTTGTATTTCATAAGTAAAACACACAATTTACATTTCTTCTGACAGGAAAACAAATAATTTAACAGTTTGTATTCAATATAAGTTGAGCCTTGTTTTTTCAAATAACAATTTTTTGGCTTTGTTGGTTTTTTTAAATTTCAGAGAATATGGCCATTGAAATCCGACTTTGTAAGTTGAAATCTAACTAAATCTTACCATTCGAACTAAAAGTTTTTTACTGGTTTATCTTCAGATTTAACGTAATCTGCATAATTTAATTTTTTTTTTTTTACCTTAGGTGTTATTGGCATTGTTGAAGAAACCTTTTCTGAATTGCTTTTTTTTTTTGTTCATGTTTTTAATAGATTATCGCAGTTTTTATTTTTTGATATATTGTACCTTATAAAATGAACTCTCAATCTCAGCCTGTCCAATGTTGCGTTTGTTTGTGGCATGCTGCTGCTGCTGCTGCTGCTGCGGCTCTTGTTGGGCCTGTGTTGTGGACGTGGCAGCCGCCTCATCCTTAAGTTTCTGCTCGGCGGTGGCCAGTTCCTCGGCCAGACTGCGATTTACATTCTGTGTGGGACTAAGGGCACCCCACATATTGAAGCTCAGCTTGGCCAGCTTCCATTGCTCCATGAAATAGGGAATGGCCGATTCGCGCAAGTTGCCAATGATTTGGCGGGAGATTAGGAGGCCAGCCAATTGCTAAGCAAAAAAAAAGTGCAGAGAGTTAAAATAATGATAATAAAATGCATAGAATTTGAAAATTTGAGCAAACCTCTTTAAGCTTATCCTCATCGCGCAAATAAAATGCAATGTAAAAGAGCGATAGAAACGAGTTGACAAATTGAAAGAGGGCCACTTTGGCTATCAAATGGTTTTCATACTTCGATTGTAGTCGATAATTTTCTATAGAGCAATATATTTATAGATTAATTATCCTAATTATCCTGTTGTTAGATTATGTCATACCTCGATCGTTCAGCCAAACGGCCAGTTTGAAATATGCCTCGTCCATCAAGGTAATCGCACCAGCCAAAAACACTTTTGGTATCACACTCAGACAGCAGAGAACACTCTCCTCCGGCAGTTTGGAGTCCCACCAATCCTACAACATACAAAAACAAATAAAATTAACGAATGCATATTTACACAAATTAACTAATTTATATACAGAAAGAAGAGAAAGGGGGTTGGAGTAAAATGGTGCACCTTGTCAATTTGCGCACATTAACCAAACGTAAATCGACAGTTTTACTGGTTGCCACAACATATTTAATAGCATTTGATTTTGCCAGCAAGTCAATTATTATACACGCACTTAATTTTCTATATTTCAGCTCTGATTACATTAAGATATTTCCGGTGTGAAGTGGTTGGATAAAGGGCCAGATGGTGGGGGCCTTGAATGGTTATTAAACGTTTTGTGTACAATGGCAGTTCTGGCTGAGAGCTCGAACTGACATATCCAGTCTCCGGGGTAGACTCGAAACCATTAAAGGATATTTCAATTGCAAACAAAAGTCAAACAATTATCAGACTATGATATACCCATTCTCGACTTCTTTAATTCTTGCTATAAATGTTTTCTTTATTTATTTTAATATAAGTTTCCAATTTTATACAATTTGTTTGGTAACTTAAATTCTTTTTTTTTTTTGAGTACCTTTATTGAATAATGTGGACTTTTTTTATTTATTTGCTATACTATATTATACTTTAAAAAAAATTGAATATTTTTATTTTCAATGATGAGCGCAACATAATTTTTCAAGTATTTTTTCCATATGAATATGCCGTACAACGCACCAGTTTTGCTGGGTATTTTAACAACAGAAAACTCATTGGCCACCAGCAGGAGCCCATTTTGTGGCACACAGTAACAAAAGCAGTTTGCGCTTTTTAATCTGCCACTGCTGCAGGGTGTGTATGTGTATGTGTTTGTGTACATATGTGTGTCGGTCTCTTTTGTGTTATTGCATCATTTTCAACTTAATTAGCCGCTTGTGTTGGGCTAAGGTAGTCGGCACAACTGCAAGCTGAATTGCATAATTTCCGCAACTCTTTGTCATAAGCAGCACAGCATTAAGGACAGGATATAATGACTGATTTTAAGTGTAAAGTGTTTGCAGCATTATAATTATGGTGCATATGGAATAAACTAATATTTGCAGCGAAAATAGCTATTGTTTAGCCAAAGTGCCTAATCAGCATATATATTTAACTGTATCTACAAAATTTTTAAGAAAAAAATAATCAAATGTATAAAATAACAAAAAAAAAAAAATGAACTATTGCTTAAAAGCCCCGTCGATTTCTTAAGCATTTGAATTTGGCCATTCTTCTTGTACATATGTAAATTTATTAGTTAAATTTAAAAAAGAAATTATTTATTAAGACTTTAAAGATGTTTATGATTTATTAAATGCATAAAATTTCGGAAAAACTTAAAAAAAAAAACTATTAATAATTTTTGTAATGAATTTTTGAAAAACAACATTTTTAGTATGCTACTAGTTACTACTGCATGTGTTACCATTATATTTTTTTTAATTTAATTTAATATTTTAATAAATTAACAAGTTAACAGCGAATTTATATTTTTGGTTTTTGCCATTAGAAGCTAAAGAGCTGCGCATTAAAACTAAACCTAGAATTTAGTTAGCTTGACTTGTCACAATTACTTAACTCTTTTAAAACAATAAGTAACTGGCTGAACAACACAAAAATAGCGACACACACTTACCTCACACATACCACACACACAAACATACCATACACCCACACGCTGCAGACAGATCTGTCACATGTAACCTTTTTTTAAACCAAAATGCATTGTTTGTGTTCCAGTTTTTAGGTCCTCCTTTTATACCCTAAAAGGATATAAATATTTTGTGCAAGAGTGTGTGAATGGCATGTGGAAGCATCCCCCATCCTATATATATTATTAAGCATTATCGCTAATCTCGCAGATACCCAGTGCAAATATATTGTATTTAATTTTGTCGTTAACTGCCCTCTTTTTGCGAATATTGCGTCTTTCAATAAATACATAATACAACATTATAAAACTATTCATCACTTGTAAAACTGTCATTGAAATCGGATAGTAAAAAACATATTGATCTCATTATTATCAGCAGGCGAACGCATTTCTTGTCAGTTAGTTTTTTTCTTAGTCTTCAGTTACTTCCACGCCTTAAATTCTAATTGGAATTGGAAAAATTTTACAATAAAATAGTTAATTTTTCTATATTTAACAGGATATAAAGCAGTCAGGCTCATTCAACTGTAGAATTGTTGCTTGTTTCAATTAAGACGGGTTCTACCCAATGGAACAGCAAAAGATATCTTGAAAAAGGCTGCAACATAATAATGTCATTGTGAAGCCAGGTTATGGGTAGTCCGAGTTAGTCGGAATTAGTCCTTGAACTAACGGGATATAAAATGTATCCATAAAGTTCTAACTCTTTTATACAATTGCTTGCTAAGAACGCATTTTTTATTCACTAATTGTGATAATAAAATTTGATTATTTTTATTATTGTTAAACAGCTTAAGCAGTTTGTGATACAGTCCGGCTACTCAAGAAGTCTTAACCAATGTTCATATAGTACAACCCATACTAAATACAATATACAACAAAGTCCTAATAGAAGGTTGAAATGGGATACTGCCTAAATAATTGATGGCGCACTTTGTTGGCTTTATCTTTTGTTCTACCTGTGAATATTGTTGATTCTTGTATTCTTGTTGTTATTTTTAGCATTCAATTATGCCTAAAATATGGTGAATGTCAAGCAAGGCGCTGCCCATTTTTTCAATGTACGCATTTGGTTTGAATTTCGTATTACTTTCGGGCTTCTGAATTTTGGGACTCCGGTTCCAAACATTATGAACGCCAGCACCGCTGGCTATTTCCTGAGAATTTTAATCAATGCCAGCTAAGAATTCTTTTTTGACTGTTTGTGTGTTTTTGCCTAAATAACTTCTATTTTAAATTGTTGGCCAAAAGGCATACCAAAAAAGTTAATTAAAACTCGCACAGCCAAACACAAGTTAAAAGTAACTAAGCTATTTTTTAACATATTGAAAGGAAGTTACTCAGCGCCAACTATATTTTTATGTAATTCAATAGTTTAAAGGTAATATTAAGATCTTTTTTTACACAAAAAGGCTTTAACTCATTTTATAGATAATAACATATTGCAAATACATTCAAAAATTGGTCAACGCTGCTTGAAAAACTGATAGAAAATAACTAACTGTAAAAAAAACTATTTTGAAATCCATTATATGAAATTACAAAGACTATTTCCAAAACCTTTAAGTTCTTTTAATTTGTAAGCAATCATTGAAAAATTTAATTAATTGCGGTTCAAAATTGTTTATTGATTTACAAAAAAAATGATTGTTTATCTAAGAATAACCACAAACATCGCCTTGCTTAAAAGACAGACTGACATGGATCAAACGACTTATCAAATTATATCTTATGATGTTTAATATGCTAAAAAGTCGTTTGTTTTTTTCTATGTCGTCCATTTAGCCGTAAATACAAAGCAGATCTAAATTTATTCTAAAGTTAGCCCCTTAAAGCCATTTGTAAAAAACAATAGGTTTTTGGATTTTGTTAGGATTACTGCGTACATGATGACATGATAGCTAGTTTTACTGATCTTTAAAGTGAGATAAAAAAAATACTTTTATATATACTAGTACGAGTAATTATAATAATAAAAGTTAAAAATGAATAAAAACCTTGTGCAAATTATACATGCATTGAGCAATTCCTTTATCGGGTATGTTATGATGATCCAGCCAATCCTGCGGAAAAGAACAACAAACAAACGAAGAAAGAACGGAAGGAAATAAAAGAATTGAATGAGGCGTGAAGTATGATAAAAACAGTTTTCATTTCATTTGACTTTGTTGCAAAGAAAAGTTAATAAAAACACAACAACAATAATAAAGAAAGCGAACCAATAAACACAAAAATCATAGAGGTGTGCATAGAAAAAGTAAGATGCATCAGAGCAAACGGCAGCCGGAAAATGAGTGTGAATGTGTGGCAGTGTGTGTGCGAGTGTGCGAGTGTATGGCAGTTAATGTGTGAACGTGCTTGTAAAAGTGTGCGTCTGCTCAGAAGAGTGTAAAGGCAACAGCAACAGCAAACACGCTAACGAAATGCGAATGGAAACCGTTAAGCAAATTGATAAACACACCTCAAACACACACATTGAAAGGCATTAAACATGGCACACACACACACTCGTTCTCAAATTATGCCAATCATCGAGGGAATTCAAATTGGTTCGGGTATTATAACTCATAAAAAACCATATTAATTATACGCACTGTATACTAATCGTGCAATTCCCCAGGGGAATTATCAGAGTTTCCCTTGCCATTATTTAATGGAATATTTACTATTACCCAATGATGATTTTACCCCAATACTTTAAGTCATTTGATGCTAATAAGTTGCGCAAATTAAATTTAAACTTAAGCATTGCTAAAAATGCTTTAGTTCCTCAAATTAAAAATTTAAGTTTGACATATATTTATTTATTTATTTAAAAAAGGCATTTCGTCTAACAAAATAAATAATATCTTATTTAAATGTATTATGTAATTAATTAATTGACTTCTGGAGAGCAACTAGGAATTCCATTTTATTATAAAGAATTTCTGAATTTAAAGTTATATATTATAATTTCTTTTAAATGTTATTAAGATTTTCTTTTTGTATTATTCTGTTTTGACTTATATTAGTCGACATTAAATTAATAAATTCAGAACTTATCAATAAATAAATATTTTCTAAAAACATTTGATTGAATTTACTTAATCGTTGGATAAAAACAAAGTTACCGAATATTTAATACATGCCAATAAAACAAACTTGTATCTCTGAATAAACCAAAGATGTTTTCCATTTTAGCTCACCTGGAATCGCAGCATGAGAAACATCACAGCAAACACCACGCAGAGACAAAGTCCAATCACTGGAAAACTGACCAAGTAACGAAAGGCGCGACGCTGCCATGCTGGTGCCTCCTTGGGCTCCAATCGACCCGTCACATTGTTCTCCTCCAGCGGTCCCTAATAACAATAAACAGCAGATTGAGGCGTTAGCCAAGTAAACTAACATTGAGTAACGATAGGGATTACTGACTTTATAGAGCGGCCTGGGTGGTTCGAGTAGCTCTGGAGGTGTAGACAGTGTGCCCCAGCGAAAGGCTAACTCAACGGAGTACCGCTTCCAAGCCTCCAAATACAGAGATGCCCAGGCTACATTAAACAGAGAGAACAGCACATGGCCCATATCCTGGGCGGTTTGGCCCTTCCCCCATAGTATGCAATAGAGAATGGTGCCAAAGACAGCCGGCACGCCCAGAGCACAAGTGTAGTGGCCCAACCAGGCAAAGTAGAGCGCTACCTTAACGCCAAAGTATGCGGCTATATCATCTGAAAACGGAACAGATCATATATTTAGTACAACACTATATATAGGTTAAAAGGCTGACATCGAAATCTCTTTTTCGGTTGTAGAAGCTTTAGATTTATTTTAGCAAAAACAAATTATTTAAATATATTTTTTTAACTATTTTATTTAGTAAGCAATGTTGGCTGTTTTTTTTGAATTAAAATGAATGAATTACAGATCATTATTAAATGGCAACATGCTCGATGGGGTCTTTCTTTGAAGAGTATATTTTGAGGTCCCAATTACTGATAAATAAATGCTTAAGAAAAACATAAACATACATTTACGGCTTCAATATGAATATAAAACAATCGAGAGATTTGTATGCCAACCCAAATAAAATAAAATGCACCAACTCACCGAGTGGCTGTGGGGCAAAGATCCGCTTGACCCAGTGCGTTTGCAGCTGGGTCAGGGAGCGTGTCTCGTGCAGCGGAAAGACCTGTGTGATTAGACCCGACTCCTGCCAAGCGGCCACAATGCTCTGACCTTCGGCAACAGCGGCGCGTCCCTGCAGCGCTTCAATGTCGCTGCATCCAGCGCGTAATCCTTGCAGCACCTGCAGCACCAGCCACTGTCGCTCCTGTGAGGTGAACAGCGCCGTGCTGCCCACGTCGCCACGCAGCTGCTGGAAGCAGTGGCTCTCGCGGGTGGTAAACTCACGCAGTGCACCGCCCAAATCTGGGCGTAGACGTTTCGGTAGGCGGGCTTCCTCAGCGGCTTTGAAGAGGCTGCACAAATATATATTTTTTTTATATTATTTCTATACTATTTGCTATATACTTATTAAGGCCGGCTCCAAAAAGTGATCATTTACTGTGTACTTTGGCATTACTTACACATTTACTGGCGCACTGACATAGAAGGCATTGCGTCTGGAGCTCTCGTGCGCCTTGACTTGAACTAGGAGGCCCAGCCCGGCTGGTGGCTGAGAGCGTATGCGGGCCAGAAGCCAGCGAAGCGCCTCATCTGGCGCATCCTCGGGAAACTCAATGACCACGTCGCATTGTGTCGGTATTTTGTTGAGCCAAAGACGACGCGGCGTCATCAAGTGACCGGCGTAGGGCACTTTGCGGCGTAGGTGGCGGGATGCTAGAAATACAAGTTCAGATTCAATATTTTTAGAAATAAATTTAGAAGTGCATTAAAGGGTCGGCAGCTTTAGCACAAATTAGGTAACCTATGATTATTTGTACTATAATCTTATGGATAGGTATACAAATTATTTCTTTATTTATTTTTTTACTATTTATTATTTATCACTTTTTATGTACTTATGGAATATTTCGTAAGAACCTACAGGTAACATGGTATTTATTATTATTCAAGTCAAAATATATATATATATATATATATATTCTTGTGATACCAAGTTAGTTGAAACGATACAGAAATAGAGACAGAAAAGAGTGAGAAAGAGAAAGAGGACAACGGAAAGAGAGAAATAGAGAGAGAGGTAGATAGACGTCATCTGGGCATTTGTTCTGATAAGCAGCTTGTATGGGAGAAAGTTGCAGAATGCGAAAATCGCTTTTAATTATTTATGGAAATCATATCCAGATTCTGTTTAAAACAATGGTTGGCATCCACATGATGTACTTGGTTTAAATGCAACACAAAAAACCACAAAACCAGCAGATTTGTGTAGCAAAATTGTATTGCATAACCAACGGCCAAATACAGGTACAGGAAACGGAAAGGGACGCAGCAAATAAACAAACAAACGCAAGGGTAAATGCAAAGACCGTAAAAATCTACCACAACTTTTAATTAGAGGTGGTGGCAACCAACAGCGATGACAAAACGAAAAAAAACAGTACACACACAAAAAATGGGCAGGAAACTTGAAACTGCCGCCGAAACAGGAAAATGTGAAAAGCGATGATAACAACACACAAACACACAGACATAAAACAACACACACAAAAAAAACAGCACAAAAATTGAATAATGGCAACAGCAAAAGTCTCAACACGCAAATGCCAAGTGGCATAGTGAAGAAATGTGAATTTAGGTCTCTGATATCTGCAGCCCCATTTGCCCGATGTGCGAAGATGCAATTAATTTTAAAGCTAAGTCAAGGCCTGCTCCGTAATTGATAGCAAATGGGCAACCTGCAGCCAAGTCGTAATTCTCCTTCAATTTTCTTATCAGCAGCTTTTGCTGTACATTAAAATAATAGCTAATGCAGGTTACACGTTCTCATGGTTGATTTCCTCGATACTTAATACTTTATTTTTAAGTGAAGCTCAGCAAAATTACATAATTAAGTATTCTTAAATAATTAACAATATCAATAGCTAATCAAAATTGCTAATTTAATAACCAAGGTTTTCATTTAAATTGTTTACCCAAGGGGAAGTCTACACTATATATATATATATATTTATATTGGCAAATAAATCTTAGATGGAAACTGTTCAATTTAATTGCTGGCTGCATAGCAAATGAGCTGTAAATTTGTAGTTCAAACCAATACGCAAATTGTTGATGCAAATTGAAGCCAATAAATCCCAAAACATGCCATTTTAATATGCTGTTCGCACAAGCTCCTGTAACCCAAAGGGAGCCTGCATTTCATTGGCACGAGCCACACGCTTCGCTCATAAAATACAGACAATGAATAAAGGCATAACACACACACACACACACCACGCACATAAAAACATTTAGGCCCTTAAACCTTTCAAAGGACCATATGCATAGAAAATGGGGAGTTACTTTAATGTATATCAACCTGCGACGTCCTTTAGCTGCCCAATTATTGTGTTAAGTTTAATTGATTAGTCAATTCATAATATATAATTTTTAAAAACTTAAGATTAATGTCTACATTAACTCGGATTTAATGAATCTCAAACATAATATTTAACAAACTCCGCAATGCTCTTGTTTATTTTATTTGTATAATTTTCTATTGAGAATCAATTTTATTTTAGTGTAGTAACAAATATTTCAAAACGCATTACATTTGTTTTGCTACTTGCAGAAGAGCTTAAACATAATTAAATCATAAATTAATAAAACTTGAATAAATTCAAAATTCAATAAAAGAGGTATAATTTGATATAATTAGGAAAACCAATGCATTAAAAAATAATACAATCTAGGGACACATATATAATATGACAACTGCACAATTTATTAAACCACAGTAAACACAAACTACACTTGAATTAAATCACCAGCTGGATCTGTCCTACATCACAAATAGGAAAAAGAGCGAAAAACTGCGTGCTGGAAGCTGTGCCCTGAATATCTAATGAAAGCATTGAAGCGGAAGCCCTCCCGGCTGGCAATCGGGAGTGAGCACCGCAATTTGTAAGCTTGCGTAACCCCGAAAGCCACTGATTACCAACCAGCCCAAACACCCCCAGCAAATGACTCAAATTTAATCAGTTGCTGCAGCAAAAATCAACTTTAGTTCTTGTAATTGCCTGAGTCGTGAGCACATTATTTCGACTTGAGACCGATTATGTTTTAATTAATGGGCAAAAGAAACCCATTAGTATTCGGGCACTTAACGCAAGGTTTCCCAAAATCCGCTTAATTAAAACCAACTTAGGCGATGTTAAAGCTAGTAAATAAGTTATCATTTTCCTTATTTGTGACAGTTATTGACCTTAGATAAGTTAATTTGAAAACATTACAACTGATTAACAACTGATTAGTTACCCTTAAAATTAAATTAAATTCAGTTTCCTGGAAATTGTAAAACTTTTATACTCAACTATATGGTTCTGGGGCACGTGTCAATTATAGAAAAATTCCAGAACTAAAGGGGTACTGGTAAGTTTTCTTTGGGACATGAGTGTAACGACGTTCATCATGCTAATAACTAATCGATAACAAAGCATTTGCAACTCGCAGATCAGTAAACGGGAAATCGGTAATCGAAATGATTTTGAGCCATCCAATCCCGCTTTAGTGAAGTAATTGAAAGAATTAACTACTTAGAGCAGTGCAAAGTTATTAGAACAGTGCCAATGTTGATTAGTATTAGTGTAATTATACATTACATAATTATATTAAAAAAAAATGTATTTCTGCCGAGTCTTCCCAAAACAGCGTAAAAATATTACATTTGGATGCTTAATTGTATTTTATTGCCTTATTGTTCTTAAGTTTTAAATAATTAACACATTTAACCAAAGATTATACTAAGTGTATTATATATTAATTGGCACCAAGTAAGTTCACTATTCAGAGCTTCAAATTTAAGACATTCTATTTATTATTTTTAAAAATAGGTTGTTTACTTATGAGTTTTAAGCTTCTTATAATAGGCAGTTTTCAATAGCAAATATTTTCTTTAGGTAACAGTGGGCTGCCAACCAATTATGATTTTACCTGATAATGTTTTATATGTATATGACAGTTAAACAGACTCAACTACATTCCCCACATCCACAAGCGTGCCACAAGTCCCACCACCACACACCCACTCCGAGTATGATGTTGAATACTTGACATGACATACCCTCTGTACTGTCCCCCTGTACTGTCCCCCTGTACTGTCCCACTGTACTGTCCCATTCACAAATGTAATTAATTTTTGCTGACCAAGCGTTAGTCGTTGCTGGTCTTCGTTGTGCTCTGCATGGAAAAGTGCGTTTATACCGACAAGAGGCGTGAAGTGCAGGTTGCTATACACACATTGAGGGAATTACACATTAATCTTTTGTAAAGTTCAGTGCATCAAAAAATTGTGCCATTTAAGGACTATGGTTGTGTGTCACATATTCCAAACTCCGCTTGACTGGACAACCTACATCAATTTGTCAATTGGCTTGATGTCAAAAATGTCGTAGATTTTTTCGATACATCCTAATAATTTAATAGGTCCTTACTATCATTATAAGTACTCACGAATATGATTGAGCAAATATGATTAAGTAAATTTAAAGAGTAAAAGCATGAAATCAATGAGAGAACCACAGTAGAACCCACAGTACCCACATAATACCTATTTTATGCTCCTATTTATACAATAAGTTTCATAGCTCAAGACCATTCAAGATTAACATAATCTTTAGATTTGAAGTTAAGTATTTAAAGACCATTAGAGTTTAATATAATGTAAAAATGCCTTAATAATTTGTTTGCTTATAATTTATGTTTTCACTACTCTCTTTTTAATAATTTTTTTAAGTAAAAAACCAGTGGACATCTTATTTTTTAACCAGACTATTACTGCCAATATGTACTGACATTTATAAGCATAAACACGGATTTCAGCTTAATCTTCTCAATATTTGACATCATCCCCACTACCAATTTTTCCTCATCGCAATAAACTCACTTGAAAATAAAGTTTTTTAGCTTAAAATTCACCAAGCAGGACAAAACTTTGACGGCATTCGCCCGACCGTTTTGCATTTTGTGCAAAAGAATCTTCATAGCCACGTTATTTTCACACTTTCAACGCTCTGACAGCTAATACCACTCAAAGTGTCAAAGTGCCGAGCAGATACCGAAGAGTATAGTGGGAGAATAGTGAGAATAAGTGAAGAAGGTCATCATACATAGGTTTAAAAGAGACGATGGCGACTCTTCAGCAAATGCAGTCTATTTTTTGATTGAATCTGAATATATAGTATATAACTGAAGTGCACTATTGAAAATCAAAGTGAAAGCACCTAAGACTCAGGGGAAAGAATTCTAAACGGATATATATTAAATTTATGATAATGGCCCAAAAGTTAAGTCAACTATTTATATATTTGCGGCAAGAGGCTTAAGCAAATAAATATTTAACAGTAACGACAGTAAATCTGACAAAGTAGTCAGCCAAGATAGATGGAAAGCGCTCAACAGAAATGTCAACCGATGCTGAACTGAAGTCTGCCCTGAAGAGCGCTTGAAAAACATAATGAGCGCTGACGTCAGCAAGATGCAAAAGTTGTTGCAATAAGCAAGCAGTTAGTTCCACAGGGGTAGGGCAGGGGGCAGCTAAGTCCTTGCATTTAAAGCCCAAAGGCAATCTGCTGGCGAAATCTTAAACGATTTTGGCAGCAGTTTGCTTCGATGTGGTTGACAGGAATACCAACAAACTGATTGGGCAAGTAAAAGGGAATGACGTAATTTCTATAAAAGGACACATGAGCCTCGAACTTGAAATAAATTATTAATTTATATAATCTATATGGAATTCAATTTTCGACGTTTTCTTTTAAATTCTTTGATTATGGAGTAGCGAAATCAAAGTTTTGCTAAGGCATCTAAAGAAAGAAGCAGATCTGAGCTTGAAATATATATTAACAATAATTTGCAAGTATTTATTTATCAAATATAAATTAATTATAAATTATTTTTAATTTTATTTATTTATTCATTAAATGCAATTATTATGTTATATAACGGATTTTGTCAGTAACCAATCTGCCAAAGATACGGGCAATTGATTGGTCTATCTTCACATAAGTACAGTTATGTAAGTACAGATATGTTTGTCAACTGTTCACAAAGTTGGCTTCACAGCCTGTCGAGTGGCAGTTAGAAAAACATAACAGCCACTTTACTGTCAGTTTTCGGCAGTTGTAAAACAAAACGCAAATCATTTGAGTACATTTAAGTACAAGCGCTGTCTACTTTTCACATATCTGTCATATTAAGTATACGCACAACATTGAGTATACTCCGCAGGGACACATCGACTGGTTGGGGTGAGTGTGTGTGTGTGTGTGTGCATAGGAGGTGTATGTGGTCGTTGGAGCACAAGTTTGTCGGCTTAGTCGTCAACATGACGTTCTGCACACCTTGAGGCGTAACAACACAAAATGATGTTAATATAATTTGTTGATGGTAAATTAAAATATTAGAGACTGAAACTTTTGTTGATTTATTGTTTAATTCGCTTAAAATGCTAAAGTTCGCCACTAAATAATCTTCGACAGACACACACACACACACGCACACTTACAAACTCATTCTTCCTCTCTTCCTCCTTTAAGCATGTCCTTGGCTCGCTTACTGTCAGTTGTTTCCTGTTGGCTTCGTCCTTGTATTAAGTTGATTTTCATTATTATTGCAATATAGAGCAATATTTATTATTTAATTTACGCACATAATTTGTAATTATGTCTAAACATTTACTCAACCTGACAGCTCTCGGGTCGTCGCCCCAACTCAGCCAACAATGGCATTAAGCCCATTAGCAAATCAGCAATAAGATTTGAAAAACATGAAAAACTTTGGCGTTAAATGGGATTATATGTTATTTAATATCGACAAGCTTACTGTTTATCAGTCTAGTAAAAAATGGTAGTAAAAGTGAAATATATAAGCCGGACTTAAATTGACAACTTGTGTGTATTTTGGACGGAAAAAGGTGTTTATTCTAACATTTATTTATAACTTTATAAATGGATATCTGTAATTTAAATAAGTCGAACAGTGCCAGGTATTTCAGAAACAGGGATGCATAAGGGATTTAGAAAAACATAGTAATCTTCTCAGAAAGGCAGCTGGTTATCAAAGCAGCTTAAGTGCCACAAGTTAGAGAAATAGAAGCACTGGCAAGCTTCTAGAGGAGCTGGACGTCGCAAGGGAATACCAGGCAGGTCTGAAACAAAAGCAAAAACTAGGATAATAACAGACTTCCTGGGAAGGCATTGCTCAAAAAACCTCCCCATCTATCTAATATTATAAGACTCTGTGTTGAAGATTACGAGACTCCAGAACATATTCTAGAAGATTGCCCCGCTAAAAGTAGACTGAGACACACCGCTGCTTGCATACTAAATACCGGCGAAAAGGGGACTCTAAGACCAAAAATTACAATCATGGCAATGATCAAGAAGTTTAGCTCAATTAAAAGGGAATCGCTCAGTAGACAAAGGATCGCAGTATACACTCTTGACTTCAAGAATATTAATAAAAGGGAGTTGACCTGGGTTAAATCGTATCTTCCATTAAAAGCAAATAAATAATACAAATATCTAAATATATTTTAATCATATAAATCTTTCCTTGAACAACTCATTTATCTTAATATCCTAATTACTGAGAACAGTAGAAATAGTCAACTCTTTTACAGTTTGTCTCGTAGCGAGCTAAATTAACATGTTTCCGAATGTGTGATTAATTACTTTTACGAGTCATTTAACACAGCTGCCCCAAAATGGGGCAAGTTGTTAGACTCGCAGTTATGAGCTTGTAAGCAGCGCCCACATACAGCAAATGAGATAAAAACAACAACAATAATGTGATTGATTGCCACTTTTAATGGCCAGACAGAGTGACAACAGTAACAGGAACAGTAGCAAATGGATTTGGCTGAGCCGGATAGAAAAAAATGCGTTGTTGCCCAGCCACAAAACTGCTATACGCAAATCACATTCAGGGCTATTTAGTGTGGCACACATAAAGCACATTGACCCTCCTCTCCTGGAATGGCACTGCTGGAATCCTGTGTGCCACAGGAATTTGAATTTCTATCTAATAACTGGCGGGGCACCGATAAAGGATTGTCCAGATTGGATAATTTGTTGGCGGATAACGAGGCAAGCAGGCTGTAATCATGCTTAACAGCAGCTCATAGAATTGATGCACACAATTGATTTGTTGACACTCGTATTTTTGTTAAGAAGCTAAACTATGTAAAAATATTGGTAAAAATATAAAAAAAAAAAACAGCTGAAAGTAAAAGGATGCGATTCGACTACGGTGAACAAAGTGAATGAAATACACACAACAGCAAAGAGCACTCAAGGATCAATCTCGTAAGTGTGTATATATTCGTACACATTACGACAATCGTACAGTGGAGGCAAATTTAAAAAAATATTAAACATTTTTAATAAACTTTAAATATAGTTACATTACAGTTGCTGCTTGTACATGTTACCATAAGAAAAATTCGTAGGAGAATTTTAAAAATTCTTCCCGAGTATTTTGTGAAAGTTGAAAATATTTATTAATTATTGCAGTAAGGTTATGAAAAGTATCTAACCAACAACAAATTTTTGAAGAAAGGCAAGCGATGGTTTAAAAATATTTTTAATAATTTTTTAAAAAAATAATGTTTAAATGCAAAATAGAAATGTATACTTTAATTTATTAATAAAAAAATAAAGCACACTGATCAATAAATAAAGCTTTATAATCACATGAATAAAAGTTATTATTAAAAAATTAATGTATAAACATTAATGTAAACGATGAGAGATAAGAGTGTTTTAAACTAATTGTTTTTCCTTATTCATTGAAATTTAACATTACCAATAATATCTACCCATTGTATAAGGAGCGCATTAAAACTATCTGTCATCGGATTGCATAAACATTTTGACATGTTATTTTTGTATGGATTTCTCCATGAAATTTTATGCATCACGAATTAATTTAAAAATTTAACGGGCTTTAGTATCGATTTAAAACATCAATTGCAATCTGGCTGATGGGAAATGACAAGCTGCATACACAAATGTATGGTATGAAATTTGTCAGAAAAACGACCAAAATTCAATTATATTAATGGTAAGGACCACAAGGACGATAATGTTGAAAATAATGATGATGATGATGATGGCGGTGAGAACGGCAACGCAGTCGCATATAGTCACATGATAAATGTCAGAGCATTTTGCAGTGCAAGGAGGCGTATCGAGTGTATTTGTGGCAATGCCATTTTTATGTCTTGCTTAGAGTAAGTAAAATATATCAAAATAATTTAAAATGTTGGCCTGCTCTTTAAGAAGTGCAGAGCTTCTGATAAATTGTAACTTTAAACAGAAATATTTAGACATCAGTCCGTACCTGAAACCTAATTTAATACCCAGAATCCTGAATTTGAAGGATATGAAAGCAAAAATTTAGCACCTATACAATTAGTCAGACTTGAACCGCAAAATAAATAAAAATAAATTAAGACCAGAACTGGAATTCTCGATAGCTTTTATATTCTTTGACATTTGCACATTCATTGGCTGACAAACAGATTGAAAATATATATTCTTAGAAGTAGATGCCTGTTGAATACATTTACACAAACACTCTTCATATATTTTCAATGATTTCAGGGTATAATAACAACGAATCCCTGAGCTTGGATATGCTTAAGATGTAAAAGCTTGGCACGTTCGCATTGATTTTTCCATTTTCCCCAACTTTGCAACTGCCGCGGCACAAGGAGTGGCGTGGAAGGGGTAAAAAGCTTAGAGTAACCAATATGGCTTGCTGCCAAGTCCAAAAACGAGGCAGACTGCCTTGTGTTCATTTACTACTTCGAGGCATATCTTTTATTTCTTTTCTTTCCTATTTTTTTTTTGTTTTGTTTTGGCAATTTTTGGGCTAACTGCAATGGGTATGGCTACTGCTACAGACAGATGGTCATGAGGAGAGCGGAAGAGCGGTAACATCCTTTGATACTTTCTTTTGTACGCCGGACATAGGCATAAAAGTAAAACAACCTGAATATGCAGATTGATCGTCGTAGATTGAACAAAAGAAAATTTTACTTTAGTTGAAATCAAATGAGGTTAGACCGATTTTCAGTTCTGCAGTGGTTTGAGCCAAATACCCAAATAGTAGGGCAGAAAATTCTTGCACTCAGTTAACATATAAATAGTTTAATAGATAGCTGAATAAATGAAAATTGGAGCACAGGTTGGGGCAGCAAAAATAGTTACAAGAAATGAATACCCTTTATCAGTCGAAAATAATAACAAACAATTTATACAATTTAAACTAAACTAAAAATAAATTTCTTCATTATAATATTATATTTTTTTTTTATTTAAAAACTTTTTGAGGATAACTTTAATTAATTTATTTATTTTCTGTTTTTGGATAGCTGTTTCTAGTTGCATAATAGTCTAATTTATAAATACTCTGAAAATTTAAATTAAATTTTTCAAAATAAATCAAATAAATGCAATATAAAATAATTTATAATCTAAACAACTTTAAGATTTATTAAAGATTGAGTTATATATATGTGAGGGTTGCATTTGCTGTGATGCTAATCAGTGAATTAAATCAGGGAATTAAAACAGGACACGTTTATGACACACTCGAGAAGTGTCGACTTAAACCAATCGCATTACCAGTCAATCAGAAGTGTAAATCAAAGCACTGACACACTTGCGGCCATATAACTATGGAACTTCTGTTCGTTTTTGAAAATGAAACATACTTTCAGGATGCAAAGTATCAAATACATACATTTTTGTTTGAACAACTAATTACAAATTTTATTTCTTTTAATAGTTATTTTCAAAAAATACATAGAATTAAATATGTGGTTATGTAAATGGGGATATTACTTTCGCGATTGTAAATACAAGTCATTTTACAGATACAAACTTTAGCAGCAAAAACTAAAATGTATTTAAATTTTTCTTCATTAAAAGAAAATACAGTTTCCAAAATTATTTTACAATTTATAAATATTAGAAATGAACTGTATTAGTATTTTCTTTCACAGAACAAATTTTATTTTCTTTTACCATGAAAAAAAATCAGGTATAATATAATAGTTATCAAACGTACTAAGGTTTGTTTTGTTAACTAATTAAAAAAGAAATAATAAATTTATAAAATGAAAGTGCAGCTTTCGCAACAAAAGAATGCTCATTATTAAACAACATCGTTAAATATTAATTATGAATGAATTTCATGCTATTTTAAAGCTGTCACTAATTATATGAGCCCAACTGTATACACGAAGATACGAATGTATACATGTATCTCCATATGTAGCACACTGTTGAGCATAAGCCAAACGGAAATTAAGCTGCTCTCAATGCCTCTGGCTGATTCTGCTGATGAAGATGATGCCGATGATGATTTAAGCTGGAAACGCATTTGAACTGATGAAGATTATCACATATTGCCATTGGGTGGGCTCGGAAGGGGTATGAAAACAATATTGCAGATATGAACAGTCTATTGAGCATCTGAGTGAGCAGATTGTACGGTTCCCGCCAAAGAAAAAGTTTTGTTCATAAAATTTAAAAGTAGCTACGCAAAAAAAAAGAAAAAAACAAGACAGGCAGCAGGTGCAGACTAACCACAGACTAACCTGAATAGCATACTAAATTTGTTTAGGCATTTGCATATTTTAAATATTTACCGGTTCCTTGTAGCTTATAGGAAACAAGGAGCACATCTTTTTATTGACGACACATTTGCAACCTTTTTTGAAATATAGAGCAATGCTTAAGCTTTCATCAAGCTGAGTTGTGTAAAGACATTTTACTTGAGGGCTACGTGTTAGTATAAAGAATGTACATAATTGACTGCACTTACAAATAATCCGCCTGCATTTTTTAAATTTTCTGGTTTAACGATATATTTTATATGTATACATGAATACATATTTATATGTATTTCTTTAAAAGAAAAATGTTTTTGTTTAATTTTTTGACAAAATTTTTTTTTGAAATAGGAAAGAAAAATAATTTTTAGCCTATCCCAAGATTTGTGCAAGTATGTGAAATCTTAAATTACAAATTATTCATTATAATACAATTGTACAAGCATTTAAAAAACACAAATGTAGAGATATGAGTACACAAACGATAAAAACACACTCTGGAAACTAAATTTTTTTTAACTGTCGTTAAAATTTTGGTCGTTACCGAAAATTCAGATCTTTAAAAGTAAGCTCCACCAAAAAAGATTCATACTAACTCATCCCAAATATTTTCCACAATCGTGGGTAGTTTAAAATGCAAATCAATTCTAGTCATCAAACAGCATGTTTTTAAATTACTCTTGCTGAAGTGGATCATTGACTTCATTTATATTATAAGTGACCGTGGGTACATTTTTAAGCTTGTCAGAATTTTGCTTTACATGTTTCCAAAAGCCAAAATACGATTTTATACGCTTTAATTTGAAGGAATGTCTGTGAATTAATTATGTGAATGTGTGCTGTAAGCCAAAACCCTCAAAATAAAAATATATTTGCATACAAATTCTGTCTGGATGAGACTGGGTGAAAGAAAATCTTTTAAGCCATGCTAATTTTTGCAATTTAAATGTTTTATAGTCTTCTGGAACAGAAATCACATAATAAGCGTAAACAAAAAATGTGCAACACAGCAATTTATCGAAGTTAATTTTTAACCGAGATTTAAACTGCAGACTGAATTATGCAGCGAGAGTCAATGTTGCGATCACAATTAGTTATTTATAAAAAACCATCTATTATCTAACCAACTACACTTTAATATACCTGAGCTTTTAATGAATATACTATTTTGTAATGCAAGGGTTAACATATAATCGAAACAACAGAGTTTACTTCAAGCTTTGGTCAAGCATCGCAAATTATGTTTTTGCTCGTAAGAAGGGCAACAAATATGATTAATCTAAACTAAAGAGTGTCTATATAAATATTACTTTTGCGAAATTTATCATATCTTGGCTAGCAGTCAAGTGCGAGTAACCCCAAAAAAGTGAAATCGAAAGTCTAAAAAAGTCAATACCAATTTCTTCCAAGTTTGAATCTATTACATAATTTGTTATATAGCGCTGTCAAAAATAAAAAAAAAATAAAAATATTTAATCTGATCCTTAACTAGAAAAAGGAGCAGTAATTTTATAAGAGATTAAATCACCTATTTTCGATCACACAAAGTATAAACGTAATTAAATCAGAAATAAAAGTTTATAGAGCAATCACTGAAATGTTAAAAAAATATAAAAATAAAAATAAATTGAGCACTTACTGAAATGTTAAAAAAATATAAAATAAACTTAACTATTTGACAATTATGTATATTTATATAAATTAGTAATAAAAAATAATCAAGAGCTGCAGATAAATATTCTGTTATATAACAATATAAATAATATTAAATACACATCATTAACAGACATTCTATAAACGTAATCACAAATACGGCAAAGAGGTTAATAATGTAAAAGTTGAAAGTAATCCATAAGGCGACCTTTCCACAGCCCTCAGCTGTACATGCCTGTGGGCGACTACTCGATTGATGACTTGGACGGCAGACAACAAGAACTATCAAAATATGGACAAAAACAAAAAAGCGATAGTTAAACAAGGGAGGAAGGGGTGCAGCAACGACAGTGATGGTAAATGGAGTTCATGTTAATCAGAACGAAAAGTAGAACAAGGAAAGGTCTGCGAGTTGGAGTAGTCCAAGCGATTCCTTGAAAGGCCGCAGACATCATGGCAGTCATAAAATCGATAAAGTCCCCCATCCCGCACACACTACTCAGACACCCACGTTTGTTCAAATCCCAGCAAAAACTTTAAAAATTTCACGGCACTTCTACGCACGCGACGCCATTTCTTTCCTTCATCTGTCAGACACATCTTTCTAAATTTGGAACACCCAATATAGTATATAGTATACATATAGGAAAGAAGTGCGAAGTATATATTTTGAAATTACAAAAAAATTAAATGCTATATTGGGGTTAAACTTAGAGAACGGGTATGTTAGGGGAAAATCCGTCAACTAAAGAAGGATCTCGGTTTTTAGTTTTAAAATTAAATTTATAAACTTTCTAAATTGTTGGCAAAAAAAACTTCAAATAAAACTAATTTCAAATTTTTTGAAAAATAAGAAGAAAAATCCATTGTTATTAAAGATATACAACTTTCCAGTTAAAAAATGTACTTCCTCAATAAAATAACAAGTTTAATAATGAAAAACAACAGCACTGCTATTTTTAAAAAAAAATGACTTCTCTGTTTGTGCTGATGTAAGAGCAAATAGTATTTCCAAATTAACATACAGAAAAATTAAAATTTACGTTACTACAGTCTACTTTTATTTATATAAAATTTTTGCGATTATTAATTTTTCTACTTTAGTGTAATTTATGTTGGGTCTCAAGTTCTTTAAAAGCCCATTAAAAGCCAAAAAAAATTAAAAAAAAAACCTTTTCTATATTAAATCTTTATTATTATTATTTTTTCTCTTTTGTATGAAGAAACATTTTAATATTAAAATTATTAAATATGTGTTATTACCTTAAATTTTAGGATTTATTGAAAACAAAAAATAATACCGAATAAACCAAGTCCTTAACTATGTACTGTGTGTGTTTGTACACAGAATTCTTGTCCTCTTCGGTTTTATTGGATGTGTTGCCTTTAGTAAAGATGATAGTGATTCCCCTGTTAAGGTTTCATAGGGTGCGAGGCAAAGCGAGGGACGGCCAAGTAGATACTGCTGATCTGGTCG
This sequence comes from Drosophila dives, assembly GCA_035042365.1. Classification (NCBI taxonomy): domain Eukaryota; kingdom Metazoa; phylum Arthropoda; class Insecta; order Diptera; family Drosophilidae; genus Drosophila; species Drosophila dives. The sequence goes on along the minus strand of JAWNLJ010000097.1, from coordinate 1,221,773 downwards.
TACAGTTGGTTTTAAATGTAATCCTATTCTGAGTGCGGCTTGTGTGTCCCAAGCGCATGTCTCAGCTCAAATTTGAGTCTTGTCTGCATCAGTTCCAATTTATATACATTACACCTACATAAACTATCTGTAATACGGGTGACATTCCGAAATCAGAACCGGTCTTTTACTGATTGAATATCCGAATAGGAATCGGAATAAGTACATAAAAGCAGCATTTCTTTTCAAGAATAAGTTAACAGTTAAACTGATGTTAGTTTCGAGAAGAACCTAAGCAATTCGAAACAAATTAAAGAAGAATATCATAATGGGCGATATATGTATAAACTTATTGGAACTTTCTAGCTTATATTTTCATTTTCTTCATGTTCATATCGGAAACTCTACCAAATTTTCTATACTTTACCTCCCTCCATCGAAATCGGATCGAAACTCGTTTCGAATTGACATCCTGTCTACACAACCTGTTATTTCAATTGCTACACATTTTGTTCATTAGCGAATGTGTTTACCAGTCTTAGTTAATAATATTTGAACAAGTAAATGACTATGCTATAATATTGGGGACACCAGTCTGGCACGCACAGCGACTACGAAAAGCAATCCTAGTTTCCATAAGCTATTTAGTTAAAGACAAGTAGTAATAGGATAATGGCCAAACCTTAAGCTGCCACTTCTTCAGCCAGGTCGTAAATTTCATATGGTCTCTTCAATGCAAAGATATTGTATTTGTATGCCATAGACAGAAAATGAAAAACGCACGCAAAGGAGTCACAGACTGGACCCATAAAAAGGCAAATTAAATTAATTAACTAACTGACAGTAAGCGGGAAAAAAAATAACATTAGGAATAAAGCTAATTAAGTATCTGAAGATCGATAAGTTCTGGTGATGAAGCTATTTTAATAGGCGTAAGTCAACAAAAACTGGAGAGTATTTTGAATGCACCCCTTCGACGGAGGATAATGCTAGAATGCCTAGATGCAAACTGAATAATTCAAAGCCAGCCTGGGGCGACGACAGCCACCGCTGCAACACAATGGGGCAGACCGGCGGCTACGTTACAGAAGCAGAAAACTGAATACCAGTTCAGGCGGCAGAGTACAGTTGGCTTTATTTGGCCAACATTCTGAAAGCAACAACTGCAATCAGACCTACAGACAGAAGAGTAGGGGAAGTCCGTCAATCCAAAAACCATTTTTGGGTAATTTGATAGTTGCTGCAGAAGCCCATCCAAAGCAAACATTTAAAAATATTGTGTCCTGTGGCACGTCAAAGTTAAAATACCCTCACTGACCTGTTCACATTTAAAAACCAATCTGTCGATTCTATGACTACATAGCCTTTCAAATAATAAAAAGAAACACATTTCTGAAAAATAGCAAACAGTGTTTTTAATTTACGCAATTTGTTATCACATATAAAGAACGTTTTTTTAAGAACAAATATTTTTTGACTGATTGCAGCTAAAGAATATATTCAACTTAAAAGTTAGCTTTAAGGAATGTAAAAAAGAAATAAGCCCAATAATAATTGCTTAGCACACTTATTTAATATTGGGGTATATCTATATCTTGACAGTAGAAAGTTAAAGCTCCCTACTTGTTCAATAAATCCCTAATAATAATTGCATTACAATCTTGTAAGCAATGAAGCAGGCAAATTTTGAAAATGAAAAATATTGAAATTTGGTCAAAAGCTTTAACTGCTTTGATAAGCTTTAACTTCATTAGAATCCAAAGCCTAACGGCAGTTTGGTCATAGTTTAATTTAAGCAATAATAAATTATTTCAAAATTGCCAACTGTGAATAGGATTGCCCAAAAGTTATTGACAATTTAGATGGCAAATAGCCCCGCCTATGCTTTTAGTGTATTGACAATTGAATGCCTAAAATTCGATAGGGCCAAATGTCGTTTTTGTTTACAAACAACTTTCATCTACTCTGAAGACAAAAGACAATATAAATATATAAAGAGAGAAGGTTATTAAATATATGTTTGTATATATGTATGTGTGGGTGTGTACATTTATATAGAAGGCTTACCGTTCTCGATTGTCTCCTTGGCACAGGATATTATTTTGCCTTTGCGTCGTCGCAAATTCGATTCGAAATTGTTATCCTCGCTGAAGTCATCGTCTCGCGCCGCAGCCTCTGTTGCTGTTGGAAGAGCAGTTCCTCCTTCGTTATTGCCGACTGTTGTTGTTGCAGAGTCTGGCACATCCTCAGAGGACTGACGCTCCGAATATCCTCGACCGGCGGCACCGCCGCCGTGCATTAAACTATCGAAACTTTGGCTCATTGTGTGCAAAAATAAAAATATCAAATTTTTTTTGTTGCTCCTTTTATTTGTTTTCCGTTTGGCTTCGGTTCACTTTAGTTATTAGTTTTGTTAACAAATTGCTTTTGAAAAATATTTAAAAATTCATTGCTAAATTAAGTGGTAAAATCGGAAACCTGTGAAAACTGTCTGTTAAAAAAGAGAGCGATCCCAATTACTGATTTAAATGTAATATTAATCACTAGTAACTAATCACTAAACAAAATATACAGTAATAATATCAAAAAAAAATTATTTCATAAAATTTCAAGAGAAACAATGTGCAATTCCAATTAATAATTGTTGACAAATAAAACTAAAAATAACATAACTATGAAAATGGTTTTGCCGGCCAGTTGGGTGGTTGGATTTGAGGGGGTTATAGTGTTTCATGATATTGGATCCTTAAGGCTAGCACACACACCCCAAACCACCCCTTTCTCTTTAACGCCACGAAACGCTTTCACGTATTTTTTTTTTTTTTTGCTGAGCTAGTTGCTTACTTTGTTTTTGATTGTCTGCAGTTCTAAGCCGCTTTAAAACAGTAGCAGCCAAGGCAACAACAACAACAACCACAACAACTGGTTTTACTGAAATAGCGTCGACTTATTTCATAATCGCTTAGTAGCGATTAAGGTTAAGACAATTTTACAAAAAAACATCCAATTCACACTTCATATTTCATTTATACAGCATACTTTTGAGCGCGTCAATTTTAAATGAACGCAATTGCCCAATTTGAGTTTTAATTAAATTATTAAATACCCCAAAAATTTGTTGTAACAATTAATTAATTGCGCACTCAATGCAAAAGCGTTTGCACATTGGAAAATGCCGTCAGAGACTAAAATGTCACGCAAGTGTTCTGCAGAGTGCAGACGAAGTTCAACATAGCTGCCGAGAGAGCGTGGTGAGTTTATCATTTATCGATTTTGTAGTACGCGTGTGTGTGTTGAGCGACATTTTCGTTGCTTGTTGTTTATTTTAATACGGGCCTTTAGAAACTAGCTGCGTAGCATGTCTGAGCTGAGCTGAGCAGAGCAGAGCGTCGTTTTAAGGGAGCGGTGCAAGCAGGCATGCAAAAAGCCGGCAGACAAAGACGCAGAGAGCGTAAACAGAAAGAGAAAGCAACACACACACGCCCACTACTTACCCAAAAACACAATTAAAATGCTAGCAGCAGTTTAAAGAACAGACAGATGATTATATTTTTAAAGGTTACTTGAATCTTTCTCTGTTTGTGCCTAATTTAAGAGATTTTAGATGCTGATCAGAGAAGTGTAACAAAACCACTCTTTATTTTTCAAAACTGAATGACAACATAATGCGATCTCAAATATTACAAATTTACGTGAGGTCAAATATGTTCTCTGGTCACAAATTGTTTTTGTCACACATGTTTTTTATTAATCATTGATGTTGATTATTTATAAAATCAATTACGTTTATATAATCTTATATTATATAATTATATTATATTTAAATGAATTTAATCCCAAGTCTCTATCGGCTCCAAGTTTACTGCAGTTCCGGTATCACACTACGGATAAAAATAGAATAAGGGGATATATAAACAGCTATCGAATACCAGGTACAGTAGTCGCTCGAAAAAAAGATCCCTTTATAGATTTTATTGTATAGTAATTAGTATAAAATACTTAAAAGTTTACATGTGTAGATATATTAAATATATTTTTACAAAAAACCAGTCTCTTCAAATTAAGTTTTTTAATTTATGTGAGTTCTAATAATCGGGCGACCATTGTAATTATTGATACACATTTTGACACATTTTTCGGAAAACTTACACCAGCGCGAACATCAACGCCGCCAAACTGAGAGTCGAGGTAGCTGCCTCCGTCGCCCATTTCCTTTAGGAAATCTGGCACTTCTTGTGAGGAGCCCTGAAGTATTTTTATTAAATCAGCTGCAATCCCACGATCGTGATCCGGATCAAAGAATGAGGTGGACCGACCACTATTGCCCACACGCCCGGTGCGACCAATGCGATGCACATAATCATCGACAATCTTGGGCATGTCATAGTTAATGACATGCTTAACATTTTTAATGTCTGGCGCAGTGGAGGAGACATAAAAATCAGTTATAACAGATATATAATAGATAAGATAAGAATAAAAATATAGAGTATAAGAATACAATGTGAACTGACCAAGCCCGCGGGCAGCCACCGAGGTGGCAATGAGAACCTTCATTTGGCCAGTCCTAAAGTCGCGCAAGGCCTGCTCACGTTGACTCTGCAGACGATCGCCATGGATGGAAGTGGTCGGGAATTCCGTTTCCGATAGAAACGAGGCCAGAAAATCAGCACCACGCTTTGTCTCCACAAAGACAATGGTGCCATCTGCGCCCTCTCGTAATATGTCCTACATAAACAAACTCAAATATATTAGTTTATAGAAATCGAAATAAAACAATATATTAATATATAACAACAAATTGAGACGTAATTTTGCGAAATTTTTCATTTTCACAGGGCCATTAAATGACATCAGACATCAGATTGTGAATGTATATCCTGAATTAACATTTACAGAAGACACACACTTTCAAATATTAAGTTAGAAGCCAGATTTAAAAAACTAAACTTTTAAAATAGAAAATTAAAGCTATAAAGTCTGATCTAAACTAAGATATATCTATAATCAGATATATATAGATGCTACATATCTGCAGATATATATATATATATATATATATTTAATATAGATATAGGTGATATTGCGATAAGAGCCGAAATACATAAAAATCAGAAAAGAATAAGACATTTAATTAAAGTATCTCTACCATTAGCTTGGAGCGTTTGTTAAATTTGTTGACCTCGTGCACGGTCTGCTGCACGTCGGAGCAAGCACCGCCGACAGCGCCAATGCTGACGAATACATAATTCTTTAAGAATTCACCGGCCATGCGCTGTATCTCCTCCGGGAATGTGGCGGAGAACATTAGAGTCTGATGTTCAGGACGCATTGTCTGATGCTGCATAATCTTACGCATGCTATCCGCAAAGCCCATGTCCAGCATGCGATCGGCCTCGTCAAGGACGATGAAGCGTGTCGCCTCGAACGTGACGAAAGTGCGGTTCACAAAGTCGAGGAGGCGACCCGGAGTGGCAATCAGCAGGTGGCACCCCTTGGTGATGCACTCGTTCTGATATTTGAAGGAAGTGCCGCCATAAACAATTCTTATCTTCAGATACGCGGTGTACGCAAACTTTCTGGCCTCGTTGAAAATCTGGATGGCGAGCTCACGCGTGGGCGACACAATCACCGCCTGCGGTTTACCAACCTCCAAGGTCTCAACCACGTCCAGCATGTTGCAGATCATCGGCAGCAGAAAGGCGGCCGTTTTGCCCGAGCCAGTCTGTGCACAGGCCATCAGATCACGTCCCTCGTCAATCACAGGAATAGACACCTTCTGAATGGGCGTGGGCACTTTATAGCCCGACTTGATCACATTGTCCAGCACAATGCCGCGCAATGGGGAGTTCTCAAAGCTTTTAATCGGCTGTGGGACGTTCTCGCCAGTCACCTGGAAAATGAATTCTTTAGAGTAATCGCTATTTGATTTAGTTGTTATGCGCTTACCTTAACGGGAATGTTGTCGTATTTGGAGAAGTTGATGCCCGATGAGATGCCGGTGCTAAATATCTCAGTCTCATCGTTGGTCGGTTCGGGCGGTATATAGAACTCCCTTGCTTTTTTCTCGCCATCCTCTCCGGCGTCATCATTGTGGTTGTTGTTATTGTTCAAGTCGTTATCGACGCGATGGCGACGTTCCCCTCCCTTAAAGCCACCGCTTCGCCCTCCACCCCGACGATTATCACCTGTGGGATTTGGAAACGAAATATGAGAGAAAAGACATACCAAACAAATTAAAATCTATCTTCAACAATCTTTAAGATATGTCCCTTCGTTTTAATAATTATATTTTTATTCATTTTTTTATGTTCAATTACCTTTTTTTTGTGTTTGAAATTTTATACCTGCCTACTCCAATATACAAGCAATTAAAATATGTAATTCAAAAATTTATTTCAAGGCAATATACATTTTATGACGATTCTCGATAACAATCATAATCGCAATAAAATGGGACAAAAATATATATAATTTGTTATTAAACAAATATACATATGAGGTAAAATATATTAATAAAAACATTGAATTAATTGATATAAATATTTACATAAAACTGTGTTTCAAATATAAAAATTCACAAATATTAATTTAATAAAATTTCAAGTATTCCAGATTAATGCTTTCTACAAATATTAACTAGATACACAAATCGCTAATTCTCAAACCTACATGGTTAGTAGCTGCGAAAACTATTTTTAGAAGAAATTATTTATGACGTATAATGTATTCCACAAACATTGTAGTAGGGGTTTAAATTCACGTTTTCTACAGATTATTATGTTATTATTATATATAAACGGCTATGGAAACTAAAGAAATTTAAATTATTTTGTATACTTAAGTAATAAATTAATATATATTAATTAAAAATATCATTAAACCAACATTTAATACACCAATTGTTAGGAGTTACAAAAACAATATAAGAACTTATTTCCATATAATTTTTTTCAAATGTTTTCTAAAAATGATGCATTAAGCAACTAAAACAACTTAAAGAAAACTAAAAGAAAAAAATTTAACTAGGCAATTAATATACATTTAAGTAAATCTTTTAAATATGAAGAGTATATGTTGTTTACCAATTATTCTTAGGTCAATTAAAAATTATAAAATAATAAAGAAAATTGTTTTCAACATTATTAAACAAATTAAAAGTAAATATATTTAAACAGTTACGAAATATATTTATAAATGAACTAAATTCCGCAGAAAAATATATTTCATAATCAAATGTTATTTATCAACTATGCTCAAATCAATTATAAATTAAAAAAACACCTTGAAACTTATTTTTAAAAATTAAGCTAAAATTATTAAATTGAAAAATTTTTAGGAAATATTTGTTGGCAATTGCGAAAGTTATTTTTACAAAAGTAGCGAATATCAATTAATAATACCCCATAATGTCTGGCTGGCATTTCAAATAAATATGTTCTATAAATATTATATAAATTCTAGAAATATATCAACCAAATAAGCTCAAAGAAGCGATGCAAATCGAGCATCTTTGCTAAGACTAACGACATTTGCCGCCTTCAAATCGAGGAGCACTCGGAATGCAATCGCCGCCTCCATGCGAGTCTTAATGAAGTCATTGGACCGCATGTCCAATCTGGGCTGCATGATGAGTGCTCCAATCAGATCATGGATGACGCGTCGCTTAATCTCAGGCATATCCAATATAATTTTTGGATCATACGTGTATTGGGCGGGCATTGAAATATATCGAATGCTGCTATCCTCCGCGTTGCTATGGCTTGCATCGCCTTCGGTGTCATCATCATTAAAATTATTTGTTCGTTGGACGAGTGATGAGTATCGACGATTGCACTGGCGATCTTCCTGCTGCTGCTCATCACTCAGTTGCTTCTGGTGGTCGACCATCAATCGTAGCATATCCTTGTGCTGCACTATATAGCTGAGATCTTCCGATAAGCGATCAGATCGATGTATATGGTGCCGCTGCTGCTGTTGTGACTGCTGCAAGGAATGTTCCTCCTCCTCATTCATTGAGTTAGCCTGAACTACGTCTCTTGTATTATGAAATTCGTTGGGCGTAATATTTGCTGCTAGTTTCCCGGCAAAACTGCCTGGTTGGAAAATATATTCAATTGACGTCACAATCGCCCTTTCCGGCAGTTCATTTCGGCTCATCATGGACAATGCTGCAGGCGTCGCTGTTGGTTCCGTCATGCCCTGTAAAGCTGATTCCATCATTTGTTCCGCCTTTGGCATATCTTCAACTACGGCTGCCGTCGCTTGTGGTATTGCTAATGTTGGCTCCTCCTGATTCCAGGCAGCATGGTAAAGATTGGATAAAAAATCGAGCGTAATTTCATCATTGCTCGGTGGCTCAACAGCCTCTATGTGCTCGGGATCAGTCCGCGCTCCTGCTGCTGTTTCTGCTCCATCTATTGCCGTTGCTTCCTGTGCTGGTGCTCGACGTCTCTGTCGACGCACGCGCCTTGGCTGCTGCACTGACGACAACGGACTTTCGGCATAATTTAAAATAGCTTCACGTGATCGAAAAATAGAGCTCCAATCACGCGGCAACTGGTGAATCGTTTGAGATGTCATCAGGTTATTAGAGGAAACATTATTCGCAGCATGCACTGCTGCTGCTGCTGCACCAACTGCTTCTTCCGGCAACGATTCTTGACTCAACTCAAGCACACGTCCCATTGTTGGATGCCTTTCACTTTGTCGCTGCAATTGGAGCTGCTCCTCATCGATGGCCGGTAATTGGATGCGATAGGATGTTAGTGGCGTCGATGCGTGCGGCGCACGTGACCTCCACACCAGCGACGTTAATGAATTGTATTCCAGAGTACTTTGCTCAACTGTTTCCGTAATTGGCGTTGGCATTGCAATTGGCACTTGTGCAATGGCCTCCACATCCTGTGGCAATGGTGGCAGCGGCGGCATCGTTGCCATCTGCAAGTCTTCGTCCGTTAAACTGCTTTCCTGGTTGCCGACAGACGTTATCGGCATGGATGGTAGGCGGCTGTGAATTGTGTGAGTGTTTGTAACTGTTTGTAAAATAAAATGTTATCGTCGTCAGCAGATAAAATCGGGAACTACAAAGGGTGACTAATTAGTTAAACAAATATATCACATATCAATAGGTGATGGCGGTTCGGCTTCGGCATATATAGGCATATACTCATTAAAAAGACTAGCTTTTAAATTTGACAAACATATTTAGTTTTAATCGATTTCTGACTATCGATTATATTGATTTTCTACCTCACAGACATGTCCAAATTGAGGGGAGTAGTGAAATAAGTACGATTTGCATCAAATAAAGAAAACTTTAATTATAATAAAAAGGCTTAGTCATAAAAAAATTGGGTAAAGGAAATTACTTCACGGCTGAGAATAGAAAGGTTAAGTGTAATCGCTAAGAAAAATGAGGAAAAAATTAGGAACTGCATCGTTATATCAATTGGACTTAATTAAAATCCTCTCAAAAAACGTATTGATTGACTGATAGATTGATTTTGATTAAAGTTTCACACCAAGTGAAAAGCAACATATATTTTTGTATAGTAGATGCGTATTAAAAATGTTTTAAATTAACGTCAAAAAACAAATTTAAAAAAATTAAAATAATCTGTGTGTTTTGTAGTGTTTCAACAAAACACTAACTGCCAACGATTCGAATGCAGCCAACAGAAGACCAGAAGAAGGTAAGCAAAATGTAGGGGTAAGATTACTGGGTATATATACAGAGAAATAGAGAGTTGTGCATACCCATCACTGCTGGTGTTGTGTTGCCTGTTGCAGATAGGTGTTGTTGCAGAGAGGCTGGCATTTGAATTTAACATCCTCAGCTGATCCGGAGTATTTTCATCCAATGTATGCTGCTGTTGCTGGCGCAGTGGATTATAAAACAAGCTGCTTGTTGCGTCCTGCTGTTGCAGCTGCTGTTGTTCTTGTTTTTCGACTGTTGCCAGAAATGAAAATTGCCTTACTTTTGGTTGTCTGGCACACAACAAGATCGCCGCCAACCCGCTGCTCGAAGATAGTTGGGGCAACTGCAGCTCCTGTTGCAATTCACTTGGCATACAAAAGCGCATTTTACGAATTTCGCGCAAACGTATAAAATTCTCCGTTAGAAAACGTGCGGGAAATTTTTGTTCTCGAGGAATTGCTGTTGGTGATTCCATTTGAGGTGGCATCACATAGCCACCACTTAGCACATAAATCTTAGCAGCAGTTCCCAATAGATTTCGAAAGCGTTCAGCATTAACAGCTTCTCTTTGCTCTGGTATTGAAATTGTTGTTTTTGTTGTTAATTCAATTGTTGCTGTTGCAGTTGCAGTAGTTGTTATCAGCTCTGGACCTGGCACAACACATGTGTCATTAATCAAGCGTAGTTGAAAAGACTGGTCAAGTCGCTGGTGTTCCGCATGCTGCTTCTGCATCTGTTCACCATCGATATCGGCGAGTAATTGATTCACCTCTGCCATGACACGATCCGAGCTTTCAACTGCCTGTCGTAGTGCTATCAATCCCTTCTTCCTCTGTTTACGCAGCGTCTCCATTTGCGGCTCCCACTCGCTGTTGACCAACTGACCAAAAGAGGTCAGCAGATAGTCGCGCTGTTCCCGCAACTTGACCAGTGGCTGCTCGCTCAATTTATGGGGGTCGTCAAGTTGCTCAACAAATGCCAGTGCGGTTTCAGCATCGTGGCTCGTCGGCAATCGCAGTCCGCAGCATTGTAGCTGTTGTGCCACTGTTGTTATATAATTGTGTGGGGCGTGGGGAGGACGATACAAGAAGTAGAACTACATTCACTTAACAACACATATATAGAATTAGTTACGTGGCATGCAGAAAATGTGTAAACAGTACAAGACACAATATTTAATTTACAATGTACAACAATAGACCTTTTTTTTACACATTTGGCTTAATTACAAGCTACATATTAACTTAAATGTAATTTGTAGTGCTTACAGTTTCATATCTGATTTTAGAGCCCGGAACTAAAGAGAAAAGCTAAGGATTATAGTTGTACCCTCCTATGTTTGGAAAACACCAAAATCTATCTGCTCACATCTAAATTGTATTCCAATTTATGATAATTTAACAATATGCTTAAGATTTGATTACTTTTCTGCTTATATATTTCGAAAGTTCTCCAGTAACTTGTAGAGATTATGAATTTTTTTTATTAATAAAGGCTTACCGTCCTCTGGATTGTCACCCCAGCCTCCTTCATTATCGTCGCGACGTCCGTAATTGCCAGCGCCTTCTCCTCTATCCCGGCGTCCATGATAGCCACCTCCACCGCCACCGCCAACACCTCTGCCTTCTTCGTCATTCTCACGACGGCCGCAATAATTGTCATCACCACCGACATGTTCTTCGTCAACGCGACGTCCGCGATAGCCAACACCGCCACCTCTGCCTCCTTCTGCCTTATGCAAATGTTGACCATAACGGTTGCCAACACCCACGATCTGTAGTTCGTAATTGATTGTAGTCGGCTCAAGCTAAGAAATTCCGTTAATCAAATTATATTGGTTGCTTAGCTTACCTTATCCTTCGAGTTAGACATGTTATTCCCGTAGTTTGCTGTTTACTGCAAGTAGGAGAGAAAATGTGTAAAATGCACATATAAAAAACACTGCTCGTAATTGCTTAGCGCCCAAAAATTTAAAAAATAACGCCTAAGCGGCAACTCTGGCTGTGCCTTGAAACAGCGTACATTTGTGTTTTGCCATTCACTGCGAATAGCGAAAAGACGCAAAACGAGCACGCAGGCACGCATGTTAATGTTGTGGCGCAGCAACTCTGTTAAAGCGAAAAACGTGAGTTGCTCTGTTCTGTGTATGTATACACAGCATGCTTGCCTGCTTGTGCTTGGTTTTTTCGCCTTGCCTTCTGTGGTAGTAGAACACATGTGCGCTTGAGTAGTATATGTATATGTATATGTGCATGTTTGTGTGTAGCAGCCAAAGCAGAAACGCAGAAAATTAAGGTTAGAGCGCAGCCAGGCAACCAGACGACGAAAAAATAGCAAAAAGCAAAGACTAAAAAAACGTATTTCTTCTATTCCCACTCATACGCACGAACGCATACACTGCCACACACACACACCAACAAAAATACAGGCACAGCAGCAGCGACGAAAACACACACGAGTTTTTTTTCTGACAGAAACTCTTTGAAATTCTGTGTGTGGTTTTCGCATAGAAACCGTCGTCTGTGGAAAAATCAATTTGGTAAATAAATTGTTGTAAAAAGAGGCGGAGGAGAAGCAGCAGCAGAAACATGGATAGTGCCGGTAAAAATCGTTATGAACTCTTGTTCATGGAAGACGATGTTAGCGATCCATTAGATAATCTTGTCGCGGCCAAGAAGAAGCAGCAGCCAGCAACTGTCACCGCAGCAGCAGCGACCACAAAAACGGCGCCAACTGCGAAGGCACCAAAAGCAGCAGCAGTAGCCACAACCACGAAGAAGCCAAATCAAGCCGAAAAGGAAAACAAACCAGGTGCTCTCAACAAGAACGATGGCAAGAAAAATAATGCAACTGGCGGCAACACCAACAACAATGACAAATTTAACAACAACAAGCAAGGTGGGGCTGCTGTCGCTGCTCGCAGTGCTGGCGGCGCCGCTGCGGGCAAAACACGTGAAACTGGTCAAGGGCAGCAGCAGCAACAACAACGCAATGTCAATTTTCGTCAACAGAATGGTGGCGGCGGTAGCAGCAGTGGAGGGGAGGTAACGCGCGAGCAGCGCAACAATCGTCGCAACGTGCGCGAAAATGGCGCTCCAGGTGGCAACTCTGGAAACGCTGCCGATGGCAATCCTCGACCATATCGGAACACAGGCGGCGGCTTTGGCAATAACGGTGATCGTCCACCGCGTCAGAATCGGAATTTCGAGGGAGGCAATCGCAAACGGGAATTTGATCGTCAATCGGGCTCAGACAAAACTGGTAAGTATATATATATATAATAATATACACCTAACCCCAAAAACAACTGACTAACCACCAATAACAAAACTGAATTACTTTTGCAAATGCTGTTGAAATTTCCATTCTCTTTGATATCAAAAAAAATATTTAAAAAAAAAAAAACCGAGGCAAAAATGAGGCACAAACTAAATTAAACGCACATTTCTGTTTTTCTCAATATGTTGTATAGAAATATGTTTAAAAATAGTTTGATTCTTCTGCAGAACCTCCCCCCTCCCATTATGTACCCTATTATGTGTATGTGTGTGTGTGTGTATGTGTGGAGGCCCACTCATTTTTCCACGCCATGGAACAACATTATTATGATGATAATGACGGGTGACACATTGTATATGTGTACAAGTCTGTCCCGATTATTACTTATCATTATAGATAGGAATTATATCCTATGTGTGGTTAGGTTACCAACAAAGCCACAAAAATTTGTGAAGTTGCAGAACATATTTCTTTCTTAACTCACGCGAACAACTTTCGAGATCTACACATTTTTAAATAATTTACATTAAAGTAGCACTTCACAACTTTTAAGTTTTCTCGTTATCTAAATCTTATGCTCGCACAATATACAATAACTTTTAAGTTTCATTGGCTACTTAACTTTGTGGCTCGCCAAAAAATAAAGTAAAAGATTTTCATTTCTTTCTACAAATTGTTAAAACTTACAATATAAAAGTTGCAGTCTGTTGTCCGCTCCTTAAAACGGAGGCTGAGAATTTAATAAGAATTCAGAGCTTCATTAAAGTTAATATTTTATTATTAATTAAAATGAAAACACAGGTGTTAAAGCTGTTGACAAACGCGACGGAGCTGGCGCCCACAACTGGGGATCTGTTAAAGAGGCCATTGATGATGTGAACAAGAGCAGCGAGGCCGGCGGTGGAGAGTCAAATGCGACTAACAACAATAACAACACTGCTACTGAAGGTGGCAACAAGACCGACGAATCTGGAAATGAGCAATCGGGCGAGCACCAGCCACCTGCAGAGGAGGAGACCAAAGAGCTGACCTTGGATGAATGGAAAGCGCAGCAACAGCAGCGCATTAAGCCCAAGTTCAACATACGCAAAGCAGGCGAAGGTGGGTAGAAATAAATGATAAAAGAGACGAATTTAAATAATCATAATCTGTCAATGCTGCTTTCTTTAGGCGAGGACACGTCGCAATGGAAGAAAATGATTGTGCTGAACAACACCAAGAAGAAGGAGAACGAAAGCGAAGAGGAACTTGAATACGATCCTGCCATGTATCCGCAGCGCGTCGGCCGCCAGCAACGCGTACTTGACATTCAATTCAATTTCAATGATGGTCGTCGCGGCGGCGGTGGCGGTTTTGGTGGACGCGGACGTGGTGGACCCCGTGGTGCTGGCGGCGGTCCACGTAACGAGGGAAATCGCGGACAACAAGGTGGTCAAAGCGGCGGCGGCGGCAGCAGCGGTGGTGGCGCCACCCATGCTAACGTCGAAGCTGGCAGCAATGTTGTCGGCGGCGGTGGACCAGCTGCACGTGCCGAGGGCGGCAATCGGCCGCCAATAGAACGTCGTGGATTGGGCGGCGGCATCGGAGGCGGACATGCTGGCAAGCGTTTTGGCAATGAGCGGCAACAGAATGCTGCACCCAAGGTCAACGATGAGCGCCAGTTCCCTACGCTCGCCTAAGCAAAAACAGAGTTGAGGGATGAGAAAGGAGAGATGAGGGAGGAGGGATGAGGAGGCGCGCTTCGCTGCTGCTGCTGTTGCAGGCGCCGGGGAGTGCATTCAATTTTAGAGTTTGGTATCTGTATTAGGAGAAGAATCAGGTTACCAATGTCGCCCACAAACACACACACACCCACACATCAATTGAGAACTGTAAGCGGTTGCAGCGCAGCCATAGCCAAAAGCAACAACAAAATTCAACAACAATAACAATAATTGAGAAAAATAAAATTTATAAACATACATATAAAAAATAATATTACAAAAATAATAACGAGAGAAAAACAAAAAAAACGAAACTGTAAATCTAAGGAAAAGCAATTTAGAGCAAAAAAAAACTCCAGAAAAAAAGTAAGAGCAAAGTTTCTAATTCTATAAATGAACACGTTGTAAAAATTTGTTGGGTCTCTCTTTTAATTTCTTCCTTCATTTACTATCTTAACACACAATCAAAAGTCATTTAAAATCACACACATACACAAATATATATACATACAATATATAAACATCTAAAAGGTACAGTCCGTTTTCCAGTGACAAAATGAGATATCAAAAATACAAAATAGAAAAACATCACGAAGAGTTGCTGAGTTTCTTATTTATGGAGGCAGTTTTTAAAAGCGCATTTTCATTAGCTACTCACATTCACACACACACACACGCATACTAAACTTACATATATTTTTGTTAAACATTTTTATATGCATAGCCTCATATAAAAATGCATTTTTTTTTTAATTTTTACTGTGTTACAATTGTATTTTACAAAATAATAAATGAACAAAAGGAAAAAATATATACACAAAGGCAAAAAAAACTCAGTAGAGAAGAAATATACAAAAAGAATATTAAGTGTTAAAATCTTGTAATTGTGTTTCTTAAAAAAAATAAAAACTATATATATATAATAAATATATATACATATATCGCTTTGATGCAAATTCTATTACATTAAATATAAAGCAAATTATGTGCATCATTTAAATAAATTTAATCGCAACACACACACACTGAAAAAGAAACAATTTAAACTTAAGCATTATCAAAAAAAAAAAATTAAAAACTTTAAATTAACTATTGGAGCAAAAAAAAAAAAATATATATATATGAAAACCTTAATAAGTAGAGTTATACAAAAAACCCACAGGCGCGACTTATGATCAAATCAGTTGGGAAAATCGCTTACCAAAATACAAATGAGAAATATTCAGCAGTAAATAAAAAAAACCAAAATCTGTATGCCCTGTAAAATTAAATACTTTTACAATTAAATATGTATATTATATACAAACATACATAAGTATGAGTAAAAACGTTGGTATTGATGAACAAACAAAACAAAACTGAAATTAAATGGCAACAAAATTTTACGACTAAACCACTTAGAAAAGAACAAATCTAAAAACAAACAAAAAAGTATATTAAAAACAAATACAACATACATTTTTTGACTAATATTGTATTGTATTTTGACCCCAAAGAATGGAACAAAACAAACCCAATTCAACAAAAATTGGGCAACTCGTTTAAAAAAAAAAAAAAAAACAAAAATTTGATAAAAATAAAGAAAAACAAAAAAGAAAGTGGTGTTTCATTAAAAGAATAATCATAAATAATTGAATTAGCCAAGAACAATTTGAATGCATATAAACACAATTCACTTAGTTATCGGCAAATTTATGAGTAGAATATTAATTTGGCCGCCTATTTTTGACTATAGGCCGCTAGTGTGACCGCACTAAAATGTTAAAATTGGCATTTAACATAAAAAAATATGTTAAAATCGAAGTAAAAAATAAAAGTAAAACAGTTTCTGTAATGTTAATAAAAACAATAAAAAAAAGTTTACACTATTATGTTAAATAAAATATAAAAATATATATATTCTTATTACAATCACCTTATTTAAAATACACTGTGATAAATTAAATGATAAATTTAACCAGCATTAAGGTTTTTTGTTAGTTTATTGCTTGTTTTATTTATAAGTGTATTAAGATTTTAGTTCACTTATCCAAAACGTTATTTTTTTATTCAGAATTGCTGCATTTCTTTGTCACTCACCTTTAAACTGGTATTTCGGTAATTCTTACAACAAAAGCCGCAAGCGTCCAATCTCGATGACTGAAAAATTGGAATGATTTTGTTAGAAAATTACGAAAGTGGGTAGAAAAGAAGTAGAAAAGACATTTCTCGCGTTTCTGTGATTCTGTGTATTTTCGATACATTCTAAATTTTAATTTTGCAGCAAACACAGCCAATTTGTGTGTATAATGACAATCGTACAGTGTAACGGTTAAAAGCAAGTCAGAAGCCACACGAAAGGTGGGTATAGAAAGGAAATGAAGATAACTCTTGTGAAATTCATTTTATGAAGTGCAATATTCATGATACATACTCATTATAAAACGTATTAAATGCACATATATACTTATGAATTTATCTATTCATCATGAAATCTTTTTAAATTTCGTTTCATTAAATTGATTTAAACATTTAAAAATTATTTTACTTCACCTTCCTCAAGAGCACTTTATTCTACTCACCGAAAAGGGAACTCTTAATTGTTTTTTTTTTCACAAAAGACACTCAAAAAGTTTAAATAATCAAACAAACTGCGCGATGCTTGATATTTAAAACTTGAAGTAGTAAATGGCTACCGGAAAATGTCAGAGCACGTCAATGTGACCGTAGGCTTAAGCAAGCAAAAATACGCAAAATGGTAAACGCCAAATACCACTGTTAAGTTAAGAGTCATTAACTAGAACTAGATCAGAACTGAACGACGCAACTCCTGGGAATACATAAAAGAAAAATTAGTAAACAACATTTATTGGAGGGAAATCAATGTAATTGTCCATTTATGCCAAACTTGTCCTAGCAATTGCCCAAATCAAAACACACTCAAAACTCAACAAACATAACCTCTTGTGTTCTCTCACTGTTCCCCACTCAGAGAGCGGCTGTCAAAATGAGCGTCGAGGACGAAGTGTTCCGCATCCAAAGGAAAATCGGAAAAATATCCACGTCCAGCGATGGAGCCGTGAGTAAAACATTGAAGTAAATCAATTGATGTAAATAATAATTAGTAAATGTGTGTTTATTTTGTGTAGGGACAGGAGCAGGCTCTGGACTTACTGAAAGCGCTGCAAACGCTGAACATTAATTTGGAAATATTAACAAAGACGCGCATCGGGATGACGGTAAATGAGCTGCGCAAGAGCAGCAAAGATGACGAAGTCATCGCCCTGGCCAAAACGCTCATCAAGAACTGGAAGCGGTTCCTGGCCAGCCCAGCGCCACCCGCCGCCGCCGGTACCCAGACGCCCAAAGAGAGTGGAAGCACTGCCGCCAGGGAGAGTGGAGGCGCCTCGAGCAAGGAGAGCGGCGGCGCGGCCAGCAACAACAATAAATCCTCAAGTGCCGGCAAATCGAGTTCATTGGCCAACAAGGAGAAGTCATCGAGTAGCAGCAACTCCTCGTCAACGGTAAAGGATAAGCGCGAGGAGAAGAAATCGTCATCATCATCGTCGTCGACGTCGTCGTCGGCATCCTCGGCACAGACCACATTCCCATCGAGTGGTGGTGGTGGCATGAAGGATGCAGTGCGTCTTAAGTGCCGCGAAATGCTGACGACGGCCCTAAAGATGGGCGAAGTGCCTGATGGCTGTGCTGAGCCGGAGGAAATGGCCGCCGAACTGGAGGATGCCATCTACATGGAGTTCAAGAATACAGATATGAAGTATAAGAATCGGATTCGATCGCGTGTCGCCAATCTGAAGGATCCAAAGAATCCCGGGCTGCGTGGCAATTTCATGTGCGGCGCCGTCTCCGCCAAGCAGCTGGCCAAAATGACGCCCGAGGAGATGGCCAGCGATGAGATGAAGAAGCTTCGCGAGAAGTTTGTCAAGGAAGCGATCAACGATGCACAACTAGCCACAGTGCAAGGCACCAAAACCGATCTCCTCAAGTGTGGCAAGTGCAAAAAGCGCAACTGCACCTACAACCAACTCCAGACCAGATCCGCCGATGAACCGATGACCACTTTTGTCATGTGCAATGAGTGCGGCAATCGTTGGAAGTTTTGCTAAAAGAAAACAAAAACTATTTCCCTTTATCCCCTTCCACTCCAAGCACACAAACCCACACACACACATTTAAGCAATACATTTTGTAATTGTATGCATGTATTCACACACTGACCGCCTAAATTACAAACAAAATTTAATAATAAAACAAAAAGAAAGGAAAATTAAAAAAAATTTGTTCATCTGTCTCAAGTTTGTGACAATCTTGATTTTGTTGTTATTCTTGTGCCACTGTAAACTGGTACAGTATGCACGCGGAACAGAGTTGCCAACAACTCGTAACAATATATTTAGTCTACAGAATTACAATCTAACTTTAGTAATTAAAATATCTATAAATTTGTGCCAATTAATTGCTGCTTACAGTTGATTTCGTTGAATAAATCATTGTAAATATTACAATTTGTTACTTTAATAAGTTGGCAGTTCCTATAATGAAATCACCTGCGTGACATCAGAAACAATAGTAGTTAAGAATTTGGTCACATTTCGCCAGCAATAGTGTGATTTGGGAGCATTTGGCCACACTGCCGGCAGTCCACAATTTTTGCTTGCGACGATCGGTTGTGTTCGGTTGTTATTTCGGTGGCTGAGGTAACTACCGTTAAAAGAAGCAGTAATAAAAAGAAAAAAAATCAACCCAGCTAGCAAAAAATTAGCCTGTATAGTTTGCCAACCGCCAATGTGTACTTAACGGCTGACGCGTCTCCGAAGTGGCAATTAAATTAAAGTTCAAGTTAAAAGTCCAAACGGACATTGTCAGTTAACCTGTTGCGCGCTGCACTCGATGGTGCGTGACCTATTTATGTAACCTGTTTCTAAATAATATACCGCTTCAGTCCCGCTCCCAAGCTACAAGTTTCGGGACTTGGACTGGAACTTGAACTGGAACTGAAACTGAGACGGGGACTGAGACTGGGACTTGAACTGACTGGAAGTAAGCAAAGTGTTAATCAAATGTTAGCAGCTAAATTGAATGCCGCAAAAAGTTTTTATTATCGAACGCTGTTAAAACAGTCAAAAACTCTGCTAACTAGAAAAATGAGTGCATTCACCCAGCAAGCCACCATCTGTCTGTAGGTGTGTGTGAGTGTGAAACTAGAAAAGTGCGCTGAAAATCTAATAAGAAAACCATTGTTAGCCAAAGTCGTAGCTATTTTTTGTTTAAAAGGGTCACAAGTGAAACTGACACCCAGCTTTATTATTATTATTACCTATTTTTTATCACTTTATGTGTGTGTCAACAGATGAGCTGAAACGTGGCTGCATTGTGGCTAAAACCTCTCTGACCAAATAATGTTTAGCTACGCTTCAGGTTTCGTTGTCTAGAACGGTACTAATACACTTACACATACTCACACACACATACATAAATACGCATACAAGCGCACCTGTTAATGAGTAAGCGAGACAGAGAGACCGTTGTTTGTGAAGAGCGGCTCAAATTGCATTCATATTCCCTCTTTCTCTCGCTCTCTCTCCCTGTCTTCGGGCTGTTCGCACACATTCAATTAATAGACAGAGATAAAAAAGCCTTGAGCTTACGCTTAAGCCTATGCTAGAATTCTATTCACCAACAACAACAATAACAACAGCAGTGACAACAACAACATCACTTGCTCAGCAGGTTTGTTGCACAACGGGATATCTTTAAGCTTTTGCTGCAGTCGAAAATCCCTTTTCAAGAAAAAGCTTTGTGGGTTTGTTTTTTTATGCGTCAGTTATATAGTTATATAGTTATAGTTATATAGTTATTATTGTTGTTGTGCAGCTTTCGCGACTTTTCAGCCGCAGCCAAAGTGACGGCGACTTTCTGTTTGTTTGGTGAAACTTTTTTTTAAGGTCGGCATCGGCATAATAATAAAAACTAAATAAAAAAAAGCTGAAAAACAACAACAAACGGAAAACTGAACGCGTTAGGTTTATATCTATAAATTTAAACAGATTTCAAAAGAGCAGCTAAAAGTGTTCTCTTAACAAACACACATAAAAGGCGCTCTCTTAATGTCAAAGTAGAAGAAGAAGTATAAGAAAAAGGAAATCATTTATGAAGTATGCAGATACATAGATATTATATTTAAAGCGTAATTTACGTGGCAACGCTGCACGAACTTTCACTAATGACTCTAGGTGAACTCTCACACACTCACATACACAATTCATACATAAACAACTCATACATACACACACAACGCTACACACTCACAACACACACACACAGTTGCACGTGCTAAAATGCGTTGATCCAAATTTCCAATAAGATTAGTGCAGATGTGACCACTGTTCAATTTTTGCATGGCTTTTGTCTCAAACGGCTAATCAGATAGATATCTACAATTGCAACGTGCCTAAAATGATTAATGTTGTTTCTGCCTTCATTGATGATAATGTTTATTTTAAGTTTGTTGATTTTTGGTCGCTGCTTATCAGCGCTGTTTGCTGATAACTTTATTAGGCAA
Organism: Drosophila dives; assembly: GCA_035042365.1. Taxonomy (NCBI): domain Eukaryota; kingdom Metazoa; phylum Arthropoda; class Insecta; order Diptera; family Drosophilidae; genus Drosophila; species Drosophila dives. The sequence continues at coordinate 1,200,550 of JAWNLJ010000097.1, read as the reverse complement.
CACGTATTCTAAATACGTTTGGGCCGAACTCTAAAATTCTCTCTCTCCCTCTCTATCTATTTATAATGTGTGTGTGGATGGTGTGAAGGGGGTGATATTAAGTGCATCGTATTTTGATCAGCAGAGCGGAACCAAGCTGGTAAATGTGCTTTATATTTCTGTGTATATATAAATATATCTAAATAGAAGCATATATGTATAGGGATGTATGTGTGTGCTGCTTTAGTTGTTCCGTCTGTCTGCATATACATATGTTATGTTACATATGTGTTTGGATGTCAGTTGCTATAGACGCCTCCAACTTAGTTAGGTAAACGCTCGAATCATTTTTATTTTTTCGTACAATGAAATGAAATACTCTTAAATATTTAAAATATTATGTATAAATATATTTAAATTCTCTATTATTTACAGCAATTGATCGATAATTAAAATTGAATATGGCCTTTTCAATGCATAAATCCAGAATTCATTTCTATTACATTTTTTACTGTTGACATACTATTTAAAATTACCGAATTCTCTGAAGAATTAAAAAATACTTTGAGTTAATTGTAATCAGTTCGATATGTATATATGTCTTTGACTATAACTTGGCGGTGATCTGAATGCAATTTGTGCAATCAATTAACATTATGTCAATTTATATTAAATATCAATTGCAATGTTCTGTATTCAAAATCAATTTGTATTCAAATTAGCGATAAGGGGTCTGTTATCGCTAAATTGCATAATTTTTACAACTAGTTAAATATTTTTAAATTTTTTTAATGGCTTTAAGGTATAAGCGGAATCAAAATTGCAAAATGTCTAATTTCTGAATGATTTCTGAAATTGAAATTTTCCGATCGAACTAATTCTCAGCTTTCTATGATTATTAATATGTTTTCCGATTTGAAGTTCTAGAATGCCATTCTGATACCAATGGAATCGAACTATTAAAAACAATAAATACGAATTGACTCAAGATACAACTTGTAAGAGAGATGGTAATGTTTTCCATATGCATTTGGGCCAAAAATTTCTATGGCCTTATCGAAGCGCTCAGTTCGCCGTATAAGCAATGAAAGTAAATATTTTCAATGAAAACAAATCGCAGAATGAGAAGAAAACAAAAAAAATTGCATTTGCATAACAAACCCAATTTTGAACCAAGTTCTAATTTGGAATAAAAAAAATAATATAATAGAGAATTGACAATAGTTATTAAAAGTGAAATTGTGCGTTTGCCTTTTTTTTGTATGTGAAAAGGTTTTTGGTTCGATTCGATTATCGACTGTGAACGAATCCATGAAGTTTTTGGTGTTTGGATTTTAAATTTTGGTTTCCGCTTAAGACCAACGAAAGTATGACAAAAGAAGATAAAAAAAACCACACAAAGACGAACTTGTCGCAGACAAGTGTTGAATAGTTGCCAAAAAAAAAGAAAAGAAATGAGGAAATGGGGAGCTGAAGACGATAATAAACAAAATAATGGCGACAACTTGTAGATTCTTTCCATTTACCGTAAACTTCACCTTTATTTTTTCTCTTCTTTTTTAATAGTTGTTTTCTACAGCCGGTTTTAAGCGCCTCCAGCAATGGTTAAAACGTTGTTTTTGCTGTTGTTGTTGCTGCTGTTTGCTTGTTGTGACTTATAAAGAGCGTCTTCTCTTCTTCTTGTTCTCGTTCAACAGCCTGACAAGCCTTGATATTGGATGCCAGAGAGCCAGGAACAGTAAATGAAGGAGGACGAATATGGTGATTGTAACACGTGTAAGTGAAGAACACACCCGATAAGTGCAAGAGAGCGTAAAAGAGAACTAGTTACATATGTATGTGTGCATTCGATCTCTTGCGATAGCCATGAAAACTAAGTGGCTCATAAAAAACGGCAATCGGAAGTTCACACACATTTAGATAAGTTTGCATGTATTGTCTTGCTTAATGCTCTGTTCCCATTAGGTATAATAGAGATGCAGATTTTAACATTTTTGTTCTTGCTCCAACTTGATCACAAATTTTAATGTGTAATTAGTAATTTATAATAACATTCAACATTTCGTCGGTTTTAGTTATCAATTACCACATGGTTTCAGAATACTAAAATAACAATTGTGATTTAATGAGCATATGTCAGTCGAGCAACTCCAACTTCTTTTACTCATACATAGAAACATGCAAAGGTATGTGTGGATAGCTCCCATGCCTCGTATATCTATCTGTGGTCTGTCCCCGGTTGCTTTTTTTGTGATACGCTCAACTGATTCTTACACACCAAAAAAAGACAACAAAAAACTACAATGCAAAGTTTTATGGTAGTCGTGAAAACTTCCATGGCAACCCCATGACTAGTAAACTGGAATGTCAAATTGTAACCACTTGATTTTCAATTCACACACACATTTCCATTTAACAGGGTGACTACATCTGGATTGAACCCGCATCGGGACGGGAATTCGATGTGGCCATTGGAGCACGTGTCATCTCCGCAGAGGGTCGTCGCATCCAGGTGCGAGACGATGATGGTGACGAAGTGTGGTTGGCGCCAGAGCGTCGCATCAAGGCGATGCATGCCTCATCTGTTCAGGGTGTAGAGGATATGATATCGCTAGGTGATCTGCACGAGGCGGGCATCTTACGTAATCTGCTCATACGTTACAAGGAGAATCTGATATATGTACGTAATTCAATTCAATTGTATAATATTGTATATAATCCAATTAGAATAAGAAAATTTGTCTTTAAATTGAATCTAAAAGTATGTTTGCAACTAAACCCAGTTTCCTTTCAAAATAAAAGTAATACAATTTTGCACAGTGTACAACTATAATTAAACAACATACTTTTAATATTTATTTATTTATTTTTTTAACCGAAACTAATCGCCTACAGAATTTGCAACGCATTATTGAAAATGATTTTTTATTTGGTTATAATTTTAAAGTTCATTAAATGGACTCCATCTCTAAGAAATCGTTGTAAGAATGTGATTTACTATATATACTAAAAAAGGAAGCAGCGCAATGTAAATTTAAGTCCGAATGCTTGGTTAAATACTCTCTATTTTTGTACAGAAGTTATAAGGGTTGCTTTCATTTGCAGACTTACACTGGGTCCATATTGGTCGCCGTCAATCCGTATCAGATACTGCCCATCTATACGGGTGATCAGATCAAGCTGTACAAGGAGCGCAAAATTGGCGAGCTGCCGCCGCACATTTTTGCAATTGGGGACAATGCGTATGCGCATATGAAACGCTATCGCCAGGATCAGTGCATTGTGATATCTGGCGAGTCGGGCGCTGGCAAAACGGAGAGTACAAAACTGATTTTGCAATACTTGGCTGCAATCAGCGGCAAGCATTCGTGGATCGAACAGCAAATCCTGGAGGCGAATCCCATTTTAGAGGCCTTTGGCAATGCCAAAACGATACGCAACGATAATTCATCGAGGTTAGTAAACTGACAGCAGCAACCAGCTAATTCAAATGATTTATAATTTTTTTGTTTCACATTTGTCCCTTCCAGATTTGGCAAATACATTGATATACACTTCAGCGCCAATGGGGTGATCGAAGGCGCCAAGATCGAGCAATATCTGTTGGAGAAGTCGCGCATTGTGTCGCAGAATCACAGCGAGCGCAATTACCATGTCTTCTACTGCATACTGGCGGGTCTTTCCGCCGATGAGAAAAGCCGTCTCGACTTGGGCGCAGCTGCCGACTACAAGTGAGTTAACCATTTATTTCGGTTGAAATTAGTTTCTGTTGGGTTTAGTTTTAAATATTATTCTCCGATCTTATTAACCAAAAATAAAATGTATAAAACGGATTGTTTGAAAGAAGAGGCAAGAAGAAAATTGTATTATTGGTTGAGACAATTTAATTTTCTAAAATAGTTCGTTACAGAAAAAGTTTAATTTTCTTTAAATGTAAAAAGGTCAAATTTAAGAGGATGGTTTGAAAGAAATTGCTTTTATTTCTATTATGCTTCTTTCAATGTGAATGTCGATTTTTAAAAAATACTTAATTTGTTTTGTTAACTCTTTAATTTGACATATATAATAATTATTAGTAAGCTGTTAATCTTGTTTTAAACAAAAAATAAGTTAAATTAAGCTATTAAAAATGTTATCAATTATTTATTTATATTTTTTGAAAATTATTCCACAGATACTTGACGGGCGGGAATAGCATAACGTGCGAGGGACGCGACGATGCCGCTGAATTCTCTGATATACGATCGGCGATGAAGGTGCTGCTGTTCTCGGACCAGGAGATCTGGGAGATAATCAAGCTGCTGGCGGCTCTGTTGCATTGCGGCAATATTAAGTACAAGGCCACCGTTGTGGATAATCTGGATGCAACGGAAATTCCGGAACACATCAATGTGGAGCGTGTCGCCGGACTACTCGGACTGCCTATACAGCCGCTGATCGATGCCCTGACTCGTCGCACACTGTTCGCCCATGGCGAGACAGTCGTCTCTACGTTGTCCCGAGATCAGTCCGTCGATGTGCGCGACGCATTCGTCAAGGGCATCTATGGGCGTCTGTTTGTGCATATTGTGCGTAAAATCAATACGGCCATTTTTAAGCCGAGAGCGACCTCGCGCAATGCGATCGGTGTGCTGGATATCTTTGGGTTTGAGAACTTCGATCAGAATAGCTTTGAGCAGTTCTGCATCAACTATGCAAACGAAAATCTGCAGCAGTTCTTTGTCCAGCACATCTTTAAGCTGGAGCAGGAAGAATATAATCATGAGGCGATCAACTGGCAGCACATTGAGTTTGTCGACAATCAGGATGCGCTTGATTTGATTGCCATCAAGCAGCTAAATATAATGGCACTGATCGACGAGGAGGCACGATTTCCCAAGGGCACCGATCAGACAATGCTCGCCAAGCTGCACAAGACCCACGGCGCACACAAGAACTACCTGAAGCCGAAATCGGATATCAATACCAGTTTTGGTCTCAATCATTTTGCCGGCGTCGTTTTCTATGATACACGCGGCTTTCTCGACAAGAATCGTGACACGTTCAGTCCGGATTTGTTGCATTTGGTTAGCCAGAGTGGCAATAAGTTCTTGCGTCAAATCTTTTCCCAGGACATTGAGATGGGTGCGGAGACGCGCAAACGCACCCCAACACTCTCGACACAATTCCGCAAGAGTCTCGACGCACTGATGAAGACACTGAGCAGCTGCCAGCCGTTCTTTATTCGATGCATTAAGCCCAACGAGCTGAAGAAACCGATGATGTTCGATCGTGGTCTATGCTGCCGCCAGCTGCGCTACTCCGGCATGATGGAGACCATTCGGATACGACGTGCTGGCTATCCCATCCGTCATGGCTTTCGTGAGTTCGTCGAACGATATCGTTTCCTCATTTCCGGTGTGCCGCCGGCACATCGCACCGATTGCCTGGCGGCCACAACTCGCATTTGCGCCATGGTCTTGGGTAAATCCGATTATCAGCTGGGCCACACCAAGGTCTTTCTAAAGGATGCCCACGACCTGTATTTGGAGCAAGAGCGTGATCGTGTCCTCACACGCAAAATCCTAATCCTGCAACGCAGCATACGCGGCTGGGTGTATAGGCGTCGTTATCTGCGCCTCCGCGCCGCCGCCATCAGTGTGCAGCGCGTGTGGAAGGGGTATGCGCAGCGCAAGCGGTATCGCAGCATGCGTGTGGGCTACATGCGGCTGCAGGCCCTGATCCGTTCGCGTGTCCTCTCTCATCGCTTTCGCCACTTGCGCGGCCATATTGTGGGGCTGCAGGCTCACGCGCGCGGCTATTTGGTGCGCCGTGAATACGGCCACAAGATGTGGGCGGTGATCAAGATACAGTCGCATGTGCGACGCATGATCGCTGTGCGGCGTTATCGCAAGCTGCGGCTGGAGCACAAACAGTTTGCCGAGGTGTTGCAGCTGCGCAAATTGGAGGAGCAGGAGCTGTTGCATCGCGGTAATAAGCATGCCCGTGAAATTGCCGAGCAGCACTATCGGGATCGATTGCATGAGTTGGAGCGACGGGAGCTGCAAGAGCAGCTCGAAGATCGACGGCGCGTCGAGGTCAAAATGAATATTATTAATGATGCGGCCAGAAAACAGGAGGAACCCGTCGACGACGGCAAACTGGTGGAGGCCATGTTCGATTTTCTGCCCGATTCGAGCAGTGATGCACCGACACCGCATGGCGGACGAGAGACGTCCGTATTTAATGATCTGCCGCATGCACAGGCCGTTAATCAGGACGACATCATTGCGCCGATGCACATCTCGGAGGATGAGGAAGATCTGTCCGAATATAAATTTCAAAAATTTGCGGCCACCTATTTTCAGGGCAATGTCAATCATCAGTATGCCAAGAAGGCGCTGAAGCATCCACTGTTGCCGCTCCATACGCAAGGCGATCAGCTGGCCGCACAGGCGCTCTGGATAACTATATTACGATTTACTGGCGATATGCAGGAGCCCAAATATCACACCATGGATCGCATGGACACCACATCCGTCATGTCAAAGGTGACGGCAACGCTCGGACGCAATTTTATCAGAAGCAAGGTGAGCTTAAAATCAAATTAAATAAGAAAATAGAAAGAATGTATAATTTGACTTTGGTTGGATTTTGACACAGGAATTCCAGGAGGCTCAACTGATGGGTCTCGACCCGGAGGCATTCCTCAAGCAGAAGCCGCGCTCGATTCGCCACAAGCTCGTCTCACTGACGCTGAAAAGAAAGAACAAACTGGGCGAGGATGTGCGCCGGCGGCTGCAGGATGATGAATACACCGCCGATAGCTATCAGTCGTGGCTGCAGTCGCGTCCGACATCGAATCTGGAGAAACTGCACTTCATCATTGGCCATGGTATATTGCGGGCAGAGTTGCGCGACGAGATCTACTGCCAGATATGCAAGCAGCTAACCAATAATCCATTAAAATCATCGCATGCCCGCGGCTGGATATTGTTGTCACTATGCGTCGGCTGCTTTGCCCCATCGGAGAAGTTCGTCAATTATCTGAGGGCATTCATTCGAGAGGGACCCCCCGGCTATGCGCCGTATTGTGAGGAGCGTCTGAAGCGCACATTCAACAATGGCACACGGAACCAGCCGCCGTCATGGCTAGAGTTGCAGGCGACCAAATCAAAGAAGCCCATCATGTTGCCCATAACATTTATGGATGGCAATACAAAGACATTGCTGGCGGATTCCGCGACAACAGCGCGAGAATTGTGCAATCAGCTCTCGGATAAGATAACGCTCAAGGATCAATTTGGCTTCTCGCTATATATTGCGCTATTCGATAAGGTCAGCTCGCTGGGCAGTGGCGGTGATCATGTGATGGATGCGATTTCACAGTGTGAACAGTATGCAAAGGAGCAAGGCGCCCAGGAGCGCAATGCTCCGTGGCGCCTCTTCTTTCGCAAGGAGATATTTGCGCCATGGCATGAGCCAACCAACGATCAAGTGGCCACAAATCTCATCTATCAGCAGGTTGTGCGTGGCGTTAAATTCGGCGAGTATCGTTGCGACAAGGAGGAGGATTTGGCAATGATAGCGGCCCAACAGTATTTCATCGAATACGCCATGGATATGTCCATGGAGCGATTGTTCACGCTCTTGCCCAACTTTATACCCGATTTCTGTCTCAGCGGCATAGATAAGGCCATAGAGCGATGGGCAGCTCTGGTCCTGCAGGCGTACAAGAAGTCCTACTACGTGAAAGATAAGATAGCTCCGCTCAAGATCAAAGAGGACATTGTCAGCTATGCCAAATATAAGTGGCCACTTCTCTTCTCCCGCTTCTATGAAGCGTATCGCAATTCGGGTCCTAATTTGCCCAAGAACGATGTCATCATAGCAGTCAACTGGACGGGAGTTTACGTTGTGGACGATCAGGAGCAGGTACTGCTCGAGCTCAGCTTTCCAGAGATAACAGCCGTTTCCAGCCAGAAGACCAACAAGGTCTTTACACAGACATTTAGCCTGTCCACGGTACGCGGCGAGGAGTTCACATTCCAAAGTCCCAACGCGGAGGATATACGCGACCTGGTCGTCTACTTTTTGGACGGCCTCAAGAAACGGTAATATTTATATTTAAATTTAAATTTATATTTATATTTATATTTATATTTATATTTATATTTATATTTATATTTATATTTATATTTATATTTATATTTATATTTATATTTATATTTATATTTATATTTATATTTATATTTATATTTATATTTATATTTATTTTTATATTTATATTTATATTTATATTTATATTATATTTATATTTATATTTATATTTATATTTATATTTATATTTATATTTATATTTATATTTATATTTATATTTATATTTATATATTTATATTTATATTTATATATTTATATTTATATTTAAAATTATATTTATATTTATATTTATATTTATATTTATATTTATATTTATATTTATATTTATATTTATATTTATATTTATATTTATATTTATATTTATATTTATATTTATATTTATATTTATATTTATATTTATATTTATATTTATATTTATATTTATATTTATATTTATATTTATATTTATATTTATATTTATATTTATATTTATATTTATATTTATATTTATATTTATATTTATATTTATATTTATATTTATATTTATATTTATATTTATATTTATATTTATATTTATTTTTATATTTATATTTATATTTATATTTATATTATATTTATATTTATATTTATATTTATATTTATATTTATATTTATATTTATATTTATATTTATATTTATATTTATATATTTATATTTATATTTATATATTTATATTTATATTTAAAATTATATTTATATTTATATTTATATTTATATTTATATTTATATTTATATTTATATTTATATTTATATTTATATTTATATTTATATTTATATTTATATTTATATTTATATTTATATTTATATTTATATTTATATTTATATTTTTTATTTATATTACTAACCCATTTAACTCTTGCAGATCAAAATATGTGATTGCCCTGCAGGATTATCGTGCGCCTTCAGACGGTACTAGTTTTCTATCATTTTTTAAGGGCGATCTTATCATACTGGAGGACGAATCATGCGGCGAGTCGGTGCTGAACAATGGGTGGTGCATTGGACGCTGCGATAGGTCCCAGGAGCGCGGCGATTTTCCTGCCGAGACGGTGTATGTGTTGCCAACGTTGAGCAAGCCGCCTCAGGACATTTTGGCCTTGTTTAACATTGAGGAGGCTCATCATGGCCGGCGCCTCAGCATGGCATCCAATGGAGGCGCCGTGGAGCCGCGCGATCGTCCGCACACGCTTATGGAATATGCCCTGGATCACTTCCGTTTGCCTCCCAAGCGAACCATGTCCAAGACGCTGACGCTCAGCTCTAAACGCAGCGAGGAACTGTGGCGGTATGCCAGGGATCCGATTAAGGCCCCGCTGCTGCGCAAGCTGCAGAGCAAGGAGGAGCTGGTCGAGGAGGCGTGCTTCGCCTTTGCTGCCATACTTAAATATATGGGCGATCTGCCATCGAAGCGTCCGCGCATGGGCAACGAGATAACCGATCACATTTTCGACGGTCCGCTCAAGCATGAGATATTGCGCGACGAGATCTATTGTCAGCTGATGAAGCAGCTAACTGACAATCGCAATCGCATGTCTGAGGAGCGAGGCTGGGAGCTGATGTGGCTGGCAACGGGTCTGTTTGCCTGCTCGCAGGGTCTGCTGAAGGAGCTGTTGATGTTTCTACGGACGCGTCGCCATCCCATCTCACAGGATTCTATGCATCGTCTGCAAAAGACCATTCGACATGGACAGCGCAAATATCCGCCGCATCAGGTGGAGGTCGAGGCCATACAGCACAAGACAACACAGATCTTTCACAAGGTCTACTTTCCGGACGACACCGACGAAGCGTTCGAAGTGGACTCGTCCACGCGCGCCAAGGACTTTTGCAACAACATCTCACAGCGCCTCTCGTTACGCACCAGCGAGGGCTTCTCGCTGTTTGTGAAGATCGCCGATAAGGTAATTTCAGTGCCGGAGGGCGATTTCTTCTTTGATTTTGTCCGCCATCTGACCGACTGGATAAAGAAGGCGCGACCCATACGCGATGGCTCCAATCCGCAGTTCACCTATCAGGTGTTCTTCATGAAGAAACTGTGGACAAATACGGTGCCAGGCAAAGATCGCAATGCCGATCTTATCTTTCACTATCACCAGGAGCTGCCAAAGCTATTGCGCGGCTATCACAAATGCTCTCGCGAGGAGGCCGCCAAGCTGGCCGCTCTCGTCTTTCGCGTTCGCTTTGGCGAGAACAAACAGGAGCTGCAGGCCATACCGTAAGTGAAGCAATGTCAAATGTCCATTCGTACATCCTGTACACATTAAATTATTATCCCATTATCACTTTCAGGCAAATGCTGCGCGAACTGATACCGTCTGATATTATGAAGATGCAGAGCACAAGCGAATGGAAGCGTTCCATTGTGGCATCTTATAATCAGGATGGTGGCATGAGCTCCGAGGATGCCAAAGTGGCATTTCTGAAGATCGTATACAGGTGTGTGTGTATCTGTGCTTGTGTCTGTTTGCAAGTGTAATTAATAATATTTTTCTACTTTCAAATACACATATAAACAGATGGCCAACATTTGGCTCTGCATTCTTTGAGGTTAAGCAAACCACCGAGCCAAACTATCCAGAAATGTTGCTTATTGCCATTAACAAGCATGGTGTGAGTCTCATACATCCAGTAACAAAGGTATGTCAAACAATGTCAACATTAAAAAAGAAATACATAATATTTATGTATATATCAAAAAATTGCAATTGCAGGATATACTGGTTACGCATCCTTTTACGCGCATCTCGAACTGGTCATCGGGCAACACGTACTTCCACATGACCATCGGGAATCTGGTGCGTGGCTCGAAGCTTCTGTGCGAAACATCGCTAGGTTATAAGATGGACGATCTGCTGACATCTTATATATCGTTAATGCTGACCAATATGAACAAGAATCGAGCCAACTAGTAAACATATCTATTTATAAACGGACACACACATATATATATTTAATTATTGCATTTAATAATATATATATATATTTATATATATAAATGCAATAATTATATAACTAGTACTCATAGTTAATTACCTATTTTGCATTCCACCAACCGTCCCCTGAGGTCCACTGCCGCACTCCATATTGGCTTGCTTAACTATAAATTGTACCAAACCAATTTTTATATTTATATTATGCCTTTATTTTGTAAAAATTGGCAAACTTTTGTTTTTAGTATTTTATGGCACCGTTCTATTTACTTAAATTATTAATTAAGCAGGTCAATTAGAAGGTCTTACATATGAGTAAATGAGTAAATAATTTATAAGCTTTATATCAAATCATTTTGTAAACTGTATAACTTTCCGTATATCTCAACTGCATATCTGTACTGATTACTTTTTGTATCAAATACATATAAATGTTCAATTATTTAATAAATTATATACATACTTATATAAACCGTGTATTTTAAAATTATATTCTCAAAATATAGACAACTCAAACATAAGAACGTTTGTTAAAGCAATTTGCATAGTCCAACATTCTCGAATTGAGCAAAGTTAAACTGAAATTCATTTATTTATGTATAATTCATAATTTTTACTAGCTAACTTCACGGTGTAACTTCGGGGTGTACCTATTAGTACAAAGCTTACCAAAAACTACTTGCTTAGTTCTATACATATTTCGGCTATAGGTTGCTTCTCCAAAGGCTTTTAATAAACTTTTTAAATTGGTTGCGCACTTAATTTATTTCATTATTTAAAAATTTAAATCACAAATGAAAGCGAAGAATCGTTTCATGTAATAACACATATTTTGGTGATAGGTTGAATACTAACATCTGTGCAGGGGGCACTCAATATGTCCACAATTTCTTGCATAGAGGGGCGTTCCTGGACATCTTTATCCCAGCACCTCTGTATGAGGTTGTGAATGTATTTGGGGATTACAGCATCAATAGGTGGCCGTAGATCTACACGAACTATTGTTAATTATTTTTTTTGGACTGTATGTATTGTATTATAGATGTACATACCCTCATAGACAATTTTATCTTGTAAATTTTTAACACCAAATTTATCGATATCATCCTCGTATGGCTTCTTACGCATCATAACTTCCCAGATGGTAATGCCCATGCTATACACATCACATTTCTCAGTATATTTTTTTTGCCATTAAAAACTTGTGAGTTGTAAACGTTCAAACCGTTATAACTATTTATATAATATCGAGATATAGTAACCTCGGGTGCCATGTACAAAAAAGTGCCCGGATCTTTTGTCATATTGGTTTGCACATTTCGCACAAGGCCAAAATCACACATTTTCAGATTCAAGTAACATATTGAGGGGTTCCACGACCCGATGGATGTAGCGCTGCCTGGCATAACCACTGAACGCCATCCGCACTGGTATGCGGCTTTCATGCATAAGGTGCCACAAAGATCCACCAGCCATTTACTCCATAACCAAGTAGGTGTTCCCGTTAAAACTCGAAACACCAAACACTTTGACGCTGTTCTGATGACCGTTGACCATTTCGTGATACTTTACCTCCCTGTTATTGTCCCCTATTATTTTTTTAATATCTACAACATCGCCCTTGTATTTTCCAAAGAACCAACTCCACCGCCACCCGCTCCAATTTTCTTAACAAATTTCAATCGTTTTAATTAAAATTCGAATACATACACACGAATACACAAATACTTACCTTTTTGAAGGTAAGTTCTTAATATTTGTTTGCCTTTATAGTCATCTAGTCAGTCTACGACTTTGCCAAACTCATCGAACATAAGTATGTATAAATGAATTTAAATGCAAAACATGCTGAAAATTCAGTTTGTGTATAAAAGTCGATCGGTTACCTTCGAACAATCTGGAATCTGGAAGTTCACTACGCAGCGTCCTTAAAAATATTTGACATTCACCGTGAAAATGAAAATAAAATATACAATATTTATGCAAATTTTAGATGGACAAAGCAAAATTGAATAAATTAATAAAAAAGTGCCAAAATTGAAAAAACTACATAAAAATTAACAAAATATATTTAGTATTTTTAAGGTAAGGTCATACTTGCAAAACAAATTCGTAAGAAAATTGAAATTATTTGACTATATGAATAAAAGAATTAAATGTAGAAAATATAATAAATTCAATTCATTCAATAATATGTTGTAATTTATCAATGAAATAACCCGCACAGTTCCAATTTGGCTACAGTCAATATGCGGTGTTATCTCTATTTTTATTTAAATATGTCTATGTATTGTTTGTTATAGGTTAGACTTAGGTATAAACATATATATGCATTAAAATAATTATGACAGAAGAAAATATGAAAATTGTTACTGTTCTTTAATAATATATATACATATATATATATATATATATATATATATATATATATATTTATAAACTGGACCCATTGAAAATGGGTAAAAGAGGTATAACGGTTTTGTGCAAATGTATGTAATAGGCAGATGAATGCATCTCCGACCAAAAAGAATATATATATTCTTGAATAGGAACAACAGCCGAGTCGATCTAGCCCTGTCCGTCCATCCGTCTGTATATATGAACTATAATGTAATGTAAGAGTAAGAGATTTTCTCGTATATCCGGTGCAGATCATATTTGCTTTATTTCATCGATAACTGACTCCATTTCTCGATCGACAAATTTCGATATCCTGCATAAGGTTTTGTAGTATATTGGTTTTGTGCAATGTCCATCTGTCTGTCTGTCGATAAATTCGTATACCTCCCACAATTTCAAAGATTTGTAAGGTAAATTGCTTGTAGGCCCACGCAACGCCCACTCACTCCACCACAAGGAATTTCGGCACTACAAATGTTAAATGCCCATTTGCTCCACAATCTACACTCACTAAATTTTGAAAGAATCTTACGGGTAATTACTCAAAGAGATCGATAAAAGATAGCCACGCCCACTCCGGCTCCCTAAAATAATTCACCTGTTGGTAAAAAACTATAAAATCATATAGTCTCACAATTGTAAAGCTTACCCTATTTAAAAAGTATATTGCTAGAAACACTCTTCAAAAATCCAAGACAAATTTTTTTAGTAACGCCCACTCCAACCTCAAAAACAATAACTTTTCAGCCGGTTTTCTGCCACGCTCACTCCCTTAAATTCCTAAAAGCCCATATTTCTAAAGTCCAAATCTTCGCAGGATACTATCTTATATTCACAGCAAGTTGAAAGGCTCATCCACTTATTCTCTGCTTCCAATTACCAGCTGGTATAACGTATGGTAACAATGTATTTCGCAGTAAGGATCAGTTCGGGATTGTGGAAGACTGCTCACATTTGGGTGCAATCTGGTATTTGGTATGAATCTGCTTGCACTTAGGAAAAAATAATATCACTCTAGGGTGGTGATCACCGCTATATGGTATATGAACCAGTGCATGTCGATTCGGATTCCACAAGTAATAAAAGCCTTTGGCAAAAATAAAAGTACATAAGATTATTGATATTTACCTCTGGTACCATTTAGCCAGGCGTACGAGGCTCTTGAGTCAGTTGAAACACCAAATTAGTTACAGTTGTTCGTTGGTAGTAATTGATTACGTGTTGGACTTGCAGATGTGTATTGGGTATCAACTGTGAAATTTGGTAAAAATTGGTAAAAATCGTATAATTGTTTTGTGCCAATAGCAGAAGAAGGTATCTTCGACCCCAAAAAGTATATATATTCTTGATCAGGATCACAGCCGAATCGCTGTGTCCGTCTGTCTGTATGAACACGCGGTTCTCAGAGACTATGACAGCTATAGACTTGAAATTTGGAATATAGACTTAGTATATAGTATTCGACGCAAAACAAATTTGCTTTATTTTTTTTTATCGATTTCAAATAGTAATGCATAATATTGATCAACTGCCCAAAAAGTTAAATTATGATCAAAAATATATTCTCATTTTGATCTTAATCTTTTTGCTTGATATAAGAAATGACTTGAGCAAATTTGCCACTAAAATTACAAATCATTTAACAATTGCGTTCAAGGTATATCGTAGATGAGATTAATCGACTACAGCATTCTTACTTGTTTCTACAGTGCCCGTGCTTGCTATAAAATTTGAGTTAGCCTGCTCACATTTGGGTGCAAAACTATTTAATGGAAAATTGGCCAAAATAAGAATCGTCTACAGCTTTCATACTTGTTTTCCAGGTATGTTTGTATGTATGAAACTGAATAAGAATGATATGTTCTGGATTAAGAAACTGTGGATTCTGAACCATGATCCTACTTAAAAATAATGCGAAAAATAGAGATGGTGTGTGAAACACGTAAAGGGGGAAGTCAACACGATGAGACAACGTTTAGAATCGAACTGTTTGCTCTGATGAGCATTCATTTATTTATGTATATTCTTAAACTAGCTGAGCTTTGCAGCGTTTGTAGAGTGACTCTATGTGTGGTCTATTATTCTTAGAATAGCTGAGCTTCACTCTTCGATGTTTATTTATCTTAAAATAGCTGAGCTTTAACTGTAGCGTTTGAAAGTCCCTATATGACATTTTGCCATTAACAATTAGCTATGCTGCGCTGCGTCTCATGTTCATACTTGAACAGATGGTGAACGATGATAGAAAAATACCTCCGATGTTCTTAAATTATTTTTGTAAAGTTATTTCTTGCTGGAATTCTTATTTAACTTGCTGGTTAGAAGAAACATCGATTGAAGAAAGTAAACTAAAGACTTTAAGATTTCGCGCTACAAATTTGTTGTTTAATTTTGTAAGGATTGATTTTCAAATCACGAAATATGTGATACTCACTCCTGATTATATATAGCTATTCTCTTATTTCATTTAACAACGGAAGCTTTGACATATCTTGATTCCAAACATTTTAATCAACTGTCGTATTGCAATTTCCTTATAGCAGTCATGTCCAGTCGTTCACCTGCAAGAGTTACACTTGCACTTTTCAAATGTAATGGAAATGACTTTTTTCGTTACATCATTTATTTGGAATAGAATATACGTCAGCTGGTGCATTCGTCTGAAGGCCTTAAAAACTGAATATTTTGCTCTTTTACACTAACCAAGAAGCTGTGCAGGGATCCCTTATACGGTATAGTTTTGGCAATTACAATTGAAGCGAACAAATAAATTTAAGAAACTTTAATCGTCGCCAAATATATAGTGCCAAGATGCAGTGCTGGTTATAATTCTCCTGCAGAAATCATAACTTAAGAAAAATACCATTTCTTATAGCGCTGGTTTGTGTGTAAATTCGAAATGGATCGGTTAAAGAAAAATAACCGATTGAAATGCCGTATCGAGACAAGTAAGAAAGGAGACAAGTAAAGAAACTGAATTCCACATGCTTGTTAAAAGATTTGTCTTATTCCGGTACCTGTATAAATAATTTTATTAAATCAATATGTAACCAATTACTTTAAAAATATAAGAAAATTAAAGATCCTTACCAGACAATTTTCTGCTTCACACCATACTTTAAATACCTGTTTGGATCGCAACACATATTATTTGTAATGTATACCAAGACTGATGATAGAACAGCGATAATTTTAAAGCTATAAATATCATAATCTTCTGTAGAATCATTTTCTCCATCATATGGTTGCGTAACGTTGCGAATCAGAAAGGTAATTGTATTAAAACTGATTCCTAGTCGAGTAGCTCTGGGAATACCTAAACTTTTGACACTAATTGGGAAACCACCGATCGTTTAGGAGTTATTATTGGCTGGCAGCAAGCCATCAGTATTAAGTTTACCATTAACTAATTTTGATTTGTTTTCTATTTAGGGCAAAAACGTAAAAATTTTTAAATTTATAATACATTTCTTGTTAATCATTAGAGAAAAGTTAGCACTAAGCTGAATGCGTATAAGCATACAAACATGAGCAAGGAGATTTTATAATTGCTTAATTATTAAAAACGCTACAGTCCGGGGAATAATCTGGCAACAGTGTAGTACCAAATTTGTATTATAGATATCACATTAACATATTTGTTTGTACGTTGATAATGACAAAGATCCTCTTCATCATACTTATATTCAAGATTCAGTTCCATCTTTATTGTTAAAAATGTTTCTTAAATATGTTGGATTTCTTTGTGATACAAAACTAATATCCATATGTATATAATTAATAAGGGCAAGTGTGGGAATGAACCTTTCACAACCATCTTTGGTCTCCTCTTTATGAAAACTACAAAGATCAGCTTGAGTTCGTTCAAAGGCACATCCTATAAGAGTTAAGAGTGGGCTTTAGCTAGGATCACAATGTTCGTTGAAGGTATCAAAGTATACAAACTTTGGACCGTAATTGACCCACATTACATAAATATAATTTAAAGTTGCAGTGATTTTTCTAATTTGAAGAATCTTTGGTGAGCATATTAAAAATCGACCATTCATTTGGTAGTTATAGCTTTAACATTTTAGGAAATATACACAAGACAATCCTTTGAGGACGTTGTAAATTTAGCACCCACGCCATCACAGACTTTAAGTCTTTTTGAAGAAAAATATATTCTTGATTAGGATTGTCCATTAATTTCTCCTCAGGAAACAATGAAGCATTTATTTTATAAATAAATTAATTTCTATTTGCATTTAAGCAAGTGCATTTCGCTGTATAAAATCGTTTTCATGGCTTAGATAAGGTTTCCCTGTGGTTGTTAGCACATTTCAATAAATTTAAGAGAAGTACCAAAATGATTAAGTTGCAAAATTTCTCGTAAAGGGTTAGAAAACATTTCATTTTTTTTAAAGATATTTGAAGTGCTTGTAAGTAATTGGCTAAATGATATATGTATGTGTTTTTATTAATATAATAAAGCGTTTGATAGTTGTACTATAATTGCATGCAAACCCTTTAGACTCCCACACAACCGGCTGGCGATTCCCACGCATTGTGTGGCTAGAATTTTTAAAGCGTGTGAAAAACAGCAGCCGGCTTAGAAGTCAAGACTGCGATTTCTTTAAAGATAATTTGTGCAGCGGGAGCTCCTGAGAACTTTTTGAAAATATTCACTCCCCCCTTTCACCCATGGAGTGTAACGACCACAATTACCAAGACACCCAACACAAGTCACCTGTCCAACCAGACGGAGCGAGGGACAAAAATTATGCTCTCGAAATTCTGAAAGTTCATTAAAAATGCAACTAATTTTTAATTCAGCGTCTTATAAGATGTGGCCTTAAGAAGTCGCAGTCCCAATTACAAAACTTGGTGGTGGTTTTATTCTACTTGTTAGTTATACTACTCTGGCCCCTCTGGTTTCGTGTATCTTGCACGCAACGCAACGGCGACGACGCCGCCAAGTTTGTCGTTTGTGTCTTTCGTTTGCCATCGAAATATTCCCATCAACTTGGGGGTGAGTTGCACTTGCTGCTTGCCTGCCTCGTTGACTCTGATAAGACTTGAGTCTCAGCCTCACAAATTCTAATAAAAAATCCCTCACAGAGTGTTCTTGTCAGAAGTGCTGAACTAGAAAACACTCTGTCGTCGGTGCTTGTAGAATAAACTTATAGAATAATATATATAAGTATATATACAACTTGAAACTTTTTTAGTTAGCCCTTTACAACCTATATGAAGTAAACATAAGACACAGATATGACTTATAAGACATGTATAAATACATTATATAGTTGAAATGGTAGTTTAACTGTCAGTTTACTTTAAATTTGCATTTTATTTTTCTTTTTTAATTTAGTAAAATATTTGAGCTTTCTTATGCAAGTTGTAAAAAAAAGTGTTTGAGCCTGTTGTTAAATGACCAAAAGCACATTTTGTGTAAGTTTAGCACAAATAATTGATGCCGCTTTCGCCACTTTTATGGATGTAGGGTATTAAGAGAAATTCTCAAGTTCGACGCTGCCATTAGTTTGGCGATCCAAACGGAAGCGGTATAATTAATGCAAAGTTGCGATTGTTAATTTGTAAATCTGTAAAACAACAATAACAGCAATAGCAACAGGTAGTCTGACAAATAATGCATAAATATTAAACAAAGATAGTAAAAAAAACACAGTTCACAGCTTTGGACGCTTTTTGGGGCTGTGCGAAAATTCTGTTCCTTCAGCTCCAAACGGAAACAATGCGGCATATATAAATATATATATATGTATATGTAACTGGTATACATATATCTTGACTTTGCGTTTTTCGTAATGGCATCTAAAAATTCAAATCGACCAACCAACTGTAATTAAAGTTGGAGAGGCAGCCCACCGTGGGAAGTGCTGCACTTGTTTTGTTTTGTCTCAAAAATGTTTCACACGACATGGCAACATTTTCTCATGCCGATTTAAATGGACTATTCTCCTTGACAAGGGGTTGGTGGTGGTGGGTAAGTGCCACCTTCTTCGCCTTCTTCTTTTCCAGCAGGTAGTTCATTTAAAGTCAAGAAAAGTAAATGTTAGAAATCATACTAAAATTATGGTCTGACATATTTTACGCTCGTTTTTAGTATTTATTTTAGTTTAGTGTTTATCTTAGGCTTAAAAAACTTTTGCTTATTCTGATATCTTACAAAATTATACGAACATACACGAATTCACATATATGTATTTCTATATATATATATGTATGTATATATATATATATGGTCTAGCGCTGCACTTTTGTCCTCAATCACCTTAAGTAAATTCAGCGAGAAACTTTTTAAATTCTTCAATTCTTCAAACAGTTTGCCCTGAATTTAAGCTTTATAAAGTGGAATGTTTTACAAGATATTTTGCCACCGATAGCAGCATATACATATAAATGTTTAATTATTTATATATATATATGTATATATATATATACAAATGTGTGATTTACTTAAGGCAGGGGTACACATAGGCCACAGCACACACATTAAATGTTCCATATACTATATACATATTCAACTAGATAACTAGAGTTATAGTTAATTTTTTTAATGTCAGTGAGCTCCTTCGAGTTATGTACAATTATGTCTTGGATTTATACATCTATTGGTACTGGTTAGCACTAAGAAAAGAAATATTGGAATTGGAATTCGTTTTGTTCGCCTCACATTTAGCGAGTTGGCTTTTATAAAAATAATGCGTGTTGGGTGAGATTTGGGTGTATGTTTTGAATAATGCACATCTTACACTCTAAGGATGTTGTATGTTCAAACTAAATATGTGCTAGAAGAGCTTTAAATTACTTGGCATAAATAAATGTATGTGGAATTGCAAATAAAAGCCATAATGCCGCACTCAAGACAAGCCGCTCCCATGACTATTCCATTGCACTTCCGAGATGGAGGGCAGTGTTTGATGCGACTGCTGTTGCAAGCTCTGCTGCAAGCTGGAACCACTTGCTGGCGAGTTGCTGTTGTTGTTGTTGCTATTATTGTTATTGTTACTATTATTGTTGTTACTGATGCTTGTGATGTTATTGTTGTTGTGACGTGTACGCATTACATCCTCAGCCTGGTTACAATGCGACCTCGGCCCCGGTTCAGGCGTATAGGTGAATGTGAGACCTGTAGCATAAATGATGCCATCATTGCGCACCAGCGAAATTGGCACCTGCGTCGGCTGACGCACCTGCACCAAATTGAAGAACAAAAGAACACAAAAACGAGAACCCAGTTAAGCAAACTTTTGCACAGAATTCAAATTGATGTTCCACAACTCACCCAGAGCCATTCGCCGCGAAACTGTGAGATTTCGGGCACAACACAGAGCAGTGTTTCCGTGCATCGATACATGGTTTCGGCTTCGACGTCGCCAAACCACACCTGCAAATGTGGCGTAAAATTATCACCACTCAACTCCAGCATGGCCACATCACCGCCTCCATTAAGATTCAATGAGTTCACAATCGGCACTGGGGTAACCGGTGAACTAAAGAGAGAAGGCCAAGTAACGTTTTTAAATAACAAAAAGTTATTATTATTTGTAATTTATTGAGGCACTTACGCAACGGGTCCCATGCCTTCGTAGAACTGATATTCGGCTTTGTCCGTGGATATGATTGTCCAGCAGGCACCATCGTTGATCATTTCCTTGTTGGGCTCCTTGGGACAGGGTGTGGCCTGAAACTGTATGATCTTCTCCTGTGACAGGCACAAGTACATGCGATCCGTGTCCTTCATGTAAAAGGCGCACTTGTGCAGCTGCGAGACCGGATCATCGGCCTCCAGTAGTGCCATCTGTTTGTCCACCTTCCGTATGATTAGGCGCGGCAGTGCCATGCCCGTTACGGAACACACCAGCTTAACGGTAGCGCCATAGTGTATATAGCCATCGCGCACCTGAAACTCCTCCGACTCCGATTCGTTATCGTCGAGCAGATGTATCGTAAAGGCGCCCCATTGTGTCGATGAGGCATGAAAATGTCCATTCTCCACATGCAGATAACGGGTGGATACGGTTTGGGAGCGCAGGCGATTGAAGAGGGCAACATTTGTGCCGCTGGCTATGCACAGATCGGCGTTCTTCAGCGATTGCTTCTTTTTGGACGGCTTCGAGATGACTTTAATGCGCTTGGAGTTGAAAACGCCAATGTCGTGGCCATTGCCATAGAACATTTTCACCGATAGCATGAAATGTTTGCGCTTATCTGAATCGGATATAAAGAGCGTCTTTGCGGCACAATACTGCTTGCCATTGAGATCCAGCTGCTGCATATCCTGATCGCTGCTGCCAATGCCAATGAATGCGCACAGTTGTGCCCCCTGCTCGCCCTCGCCCTGCTGCAGCATCTCCTCGTACCGTCGCCGCCAGCCGCTGCCAAATAGATAGATGCAGGGCGGTGGACAAAAGAAACGCTTCTCATTGCCATACGATTTCTGTGCAACCTGAAAGTAAAGCAAAGTAATCACTTGTATTATGTACTCAAATTAACATATACAAGTAATAATAATAATTATAAATAATCATTGCTTCGATTATCAACAACAACAGATAAATCGTAACAAATTGTAACCGCAGCAGGGCAGCTGTTAAATTTTCATATAATTAATTTCAATTATTTTATTGTGGCCGCCGTTTGCTTAATTTGCGTGCACTCAAGTGTGAAGGATGCGATGCCTGGACGGCGGCCGCCGCTTGAAGATAGCCGCGACAAACCGCAGCAAACGCCTCAATGGAGCTGGAGCAGCAATTGACAATTGGAATTGTGAGCGGAGCCCACACATTGATTGATCTATAATGCCACAGGTCTCACCTATGCATCTATCCAATCCATATACAAAAAAATAAGCATATAAAATTACTTATTATTTACTACAACACAAAAATTTGTACATGTGCATTAAACATAGCCAATTTATTTAAATATACTTAGACATTTAAACTGGTATATTATATATTTTGTTTATTTTAAGGATATAATTTTCATAACTGCAGATTTGATTCACTATTCAAATATTGATTACTCTACTTATAAGTTAAATAGCCTTGTTGCTTGTTCCAGGACAAGATTTGTTTTGGGTTTAAAACTTTAGAGCTCATTCAACACATATTAAAGAATTGAAGAAATACACCAAAAATAGAGATCGACCCACCAGGAGCCACCAAAATATATATTGAAAATATATTTTTAAGATATACAAACTTGCAAAAATTAAAATCAAATTATTATTTATAATAATAATTTATTTCACCAACGTTGCTTTCTCAAAAACTATATTTTAATTGATGTTTCAGCTACGAATAATTTACATCATATGATTAGATTAGATTCGTATTTTCATATTACTTTTTTTATTTTATATTTTATTATTTGTTTTATACTGTATAAACTGCAGAATATATTGGTGCATTTACTGCAGAAAAAGTTGAAATTATTCAAGAAGAAAAATATACTTGAAACCAATGTCTTTAAAACATCAAAATTATTTGATACAAATGCTGAATATTAAAATGTACCGCTGCCGTTTTTTGATATAAATATTTAAGTTCCTTCATTAACATTTAAGTACCTTATGGTCGACAATTAAGAAAGCAAAATATATATAAATAAATATTTATTTATATGTATATATTGATTGATTGTAAATTGAATGTATAGAGCTGTGACGTCATACACTCTTACATTTCTTTTGGTTATTTTGCGATAAGTTTACCTTGGCGTGCAGTATAACGATGACCATATCGTTGCGCTCCCGCATGTATTTCTCCATGGCATCGCGCGTCAGCTTCTTCTCCTCAATTTGAGAACGGTATGGACCTGAACCTGGGACAGCAACCGGCAGCATGGATAACTGCATTTGTTGTTGTTGTTGTTGCTGCTGCTGCTGTTGTTGTTGATGGTGCACTTGTAGCTGTTGCTGTTGTTGTTGCTGCTGTTGTTGCGGCGGCGCACTGCCCAGTCCAAAGTGCGGCATATCCTGACTGTGACTGTGTCCGTGCAGCTGATTGCTGACCTCCAAGGAGTTGATATTGCTATTTCTTGCTGCTGCTGCTGCGACTGCGTTCTCGTAGACAATGGCGGGCGGTGCGGCGGCAACGGCGTTTAAATTAAATTGGCTGTAGCTCTTCATTTATGCACATGCTGTTTAAATGCAAAGGCGCTGTTTAAATTTTTGTATTTTTTTTTTGTTTTATTTGGCAAATTGTTTAACACTTTGGCACTTCTTCTTGCCCCGCTTGTAGATTGATGTGTGTGTGTGTATTTTATTTAAAGTCTTTGTATCCTGACACACTGCAGAAGAGAAGAGCACAACACGCAGCAGCAGCTGTCGTTTCTCACGGATTCGCTTTCGATGTTGATGTTTTGAGTGTGTTTTTCTTTTTTTCGTACGTCAGAGTACCCGGCTGGCCACAATTAACATGTGCAGTTTGGGGAGCGCGACTGCAAATACGACTGAAGCGCGCTGCGGCTAGCTGTTGTTTAAGCTGGCAACTAAACTCTGCTAACCGATTTATAAAATAAATAAAGCCAAACCAACCGACCCCACTAGCAGTAGCTACCAAACAAACTAGGGCTGTTGTTATCGTATCGATAATACAAGCTTAGCAACTATCGATGTTTAATCTATACCAAACGATATATTTGCATAGAAACAGACTATAGAAGATAACATTTGCACACGCAACTTCGACCAAGTGACATCAGGACTAAAATCAAAATATTAAAATAAATATATATATTTATAAGTATGTCTTCTTTAAAATTTATCGCTTGGAGCAAACTCACGAAACTTTTTGGTGAGTAGGTAAAGTATGAATCTGGCATCGCAAAGCAAGTTGGCAGTTCGCAAACAGCTTACAAGAAGGTTGGCAGACACATTGTTTGCGTGCGCTTCAAAATTCATTAGAGATTCTAGAATCAACTGCAGTGATGAAACAATTCCAAGGCATGCAAAAGTCCCTGTACATATGGACTGATAGCGGTGAGCTGGACCAGCGCGTCCAAACGCTTAAAGAATCAACCGGCGGCGAGGTGGCTGTTGAAAATGTCCATCGCCTTTCCTTTTGTAAGTATTGTTTTTTGGGGAAGAGTGAGTCAGCATGTTAATTACCAATTGCTCGCATTTTAGCCTCTTACGCGAACTCAAGTTTCGACCTGATTGTGATCGAATGCGCCCAGTTGACTGATAATTATGTAAAACTGTTGCACATGCTAAAGCCGAGCGGAAAACTCCACCTAATTGCCTACATTGGGTCCCCAGCGAGTCTGTTGCAAGAAATCAAGTTGTCAGGTTTCATTAGTTGCAGCGAGAATGCCGCAGCCAATACACTGACTGCCGAGAAACCTGGCTATGAGACGGGCTCCTCGGCCCGCTTGTCCTTTGCAAAGAAAGCAGCTGGCGTGAATGTGTGGAAGATCAGTGGCGACGATGAGGAGCTCATCGACGAAGAGGATCTGCTAGATGAGGTCGACAAGCAAAAACCAGATCCGTCAGGCCTACGTGTCTGCAGCACAACTGGCAAGCGTAAGGCGTGCAAAAACTGCTCCTGCGGCCTGGCCGAGGAGCTCGATAGCGAGAAGACAACCAATTCGACCAACACAGAGAATGCTAAATCCAGCTGTGGCAATGTATGTATTACGCCTTTCCTTTATACCTTTATTACTATTGAAAATTCCTAGATAACCTTTCCCAGTGCCCAGTTATAATCAACACAACTTCGATTAGCGAAAATTCGAATTTTTTACAAATTCGAATCAAATCTATATTCATTTTTAAGCGACCCACTTTAAATTCAGATTCTATAACTCTGTTTTTTTTTTTTGCAGTGCTATTTGGGCGATGCGTTCAGATGCTCCACTTGTCCTTATCTGGGCATGCCGGCCTTCAAACCGGGAGAGAAGGTACAACTGGCTGACAATCTGCTCAAATCGGATATTTAGACTGGCAAACACACAATAATCATGAAAACCGGGTAGACTTTTACATTTTTATTGGGGGGAAAATAATAGTTTCATATATGTAAATAGAAAATGCATTAAAATTAATAAATTGAGCACAATTAACATCTCACAGTTCGCATGGTGTGCCCCTGATAAGATCACGATTCTTGCCAGTCAATATGCGATAGTTTACAGCCGTGTGATCCAGTTCCTTGTACAGATACGTGGGCATTCTATCGGACAGCACCCAAAGGGAGCCAGTAGAGTCGATTTTCAAGTCATTGGGAAATATCAAAGTGTGCGAATCGGAATCGATTAGTCCCTGTGTATCTGTCATATATGGACGCTTCACATTCCAGCAAGCGATGGCATCCTTGTTGACCTGCGTATAGAATAATACGCCTGTCTCCTTGTCGAACACCTCAGCCGTTGACTGTCCGTTCATGCCGCGATCACCGACGAGCTTGAAATCATAATAGGATTCGCCGCCATTCACATGACTCTGGTTTTGAAGGACCCGATTGGAGACTTTGAACTCTTTGGTGCTGGCCAGTGCGTGAAAATATATGTCCTTGGTATTATCGGGCTGCAAAGGGCCAACGGCCATGCCGAAAACACCATCCGTCCACTGGAAATTGACGCCGCCAACATTGAAATCACCTTGTAGCGGATCAAAGTGGAAATAGTTGTGCTTGACGCGATACGACTTATTGTCGCGCAGGGAATAGACAATCACACCATAGGCACCCAGATCTGGCACATAGGCAAACGCGTCATTGCACTGATCCCGCTCCACATCGACAATCTGAAATATATATATTTTTGTAAAAAATCTGCACGTCAATGTATTAACCAAACAAACGCACTATGTTGGCATAGAATGTGTCCTCCTTGCTCTGATCTGCGGGTATGGCATAGCGAAGCAACAGCTGATCCGTTTTCAGATCGAACACCAATATGGAACTGGGCGTTATCTGCTTGGGGTTGCCCAGAATGTCGGCGAGTCCAGTGTCCAGCACCCAAAGCCGATCGCAGCTATCGACATGAATGCGGAACGTGGATATTATGGTTGCATTATCCATTAACTGTACTTTCTCATCCTTTGCCTTATCCGCATCCAGGCGACCGCCGGCGGGTGTCTTCTGCTCTTGGGGCTTAACATCAATTGGCAGCTTACTGGCCTCCCAGCTGGGGTAGGGACGCAGCTTTGGTGATTTCTCCGTGGTCGACAGATCAATGTAGTTCAATGTTGCCGCAACGCCAGCCTTCCATCTATGCATGATATGAGGTATGAATATGAAGGATTTTATATAGTTAATTGTCTGGCTTAGAACCGGAACTATGACTAGCTGCCCTTTTCTTTTAAAAACCTAACCAGTTTTAAGTATTGTTTTGGTGTTATTGTTAGAAATAGGGCTTAAAATTCATAACAAATCTTTATATATTCATTATAATAGATGGCTAAAATATCGAGTTATTGCCAATGATTCATTAATAAACATATTTAGGTAAACATTTTTTTTAACTTTTCTTTGTCAACACTGATAAACATATTAATAAAGTATTTCTATTGTTTTGACAAGTAAATCACCAAGCATCGATGACGTAATATATTAATTGTCGCTTTCAAATAGCCGAAATTCAGAATACAAATGTATTGGAACATGTAAAAAGTATATAAGGTTATTTTAAAAAAGATAATTGGTAAGTTTTCCATGTAACTGATTTGCTATAGCATTAATCTATTGGCTGTCAAATTTGCATAACAGTAATTAAATATTATAATTTAATTGTGCACTGAGAGCGAATGAGAGCAACAACAGCAAAAAAAAACACTGATTAACCGGTTTTCATTTTGGCCACAATGGGTTTTTCGCAAGCCCCGCTTACACTATTCAAAATAATTAACGACGAAATTGTCGAAGCCAATTGCAATTTTTGGCTATGGCTGCCTCGTCACCTTACCTTGGCACAGTGACAAAGATTTTGTTTTCCCAGCGCTCTAAGCCGAGCGGCAGATTGTTTGCCTCGATGTAGTGGCCAGTGCGTTTGGCCTCCGCCTCGGCCTCGGCGCTTGGCCAGTCGAAGGTCAGCTGCTTCCACGAGAATCGTTCCTCCAGTTTGGCATCAATGGTTAAGAATGAGCACCAGCTGATAAGGCACAAAGCCAGTAATTTGATTGAGCGCATAACGTTATTTTATCTTTTTCCGTTGCTGTGGCACCGTTCGTTCCGTTTGAGCTGAGCTCGTCTTCTGCTTGACTTGAGCTTTGTTTGAAGCTTAATATGCTGACGAACGCTAAAAGCTTTCCAAAGCTCTCACAGGGCATTCGTCGAAACTCCAGGCAGCTGTTTTTTTCTGTGGGTGGTAATGCCATATTAGCATAGCCGGAAGGGAAAAACGGACACGTATAAATAAATTGTTTTGGATCGCTGTAAAAAAAATGTATATTTACTGCATTCATTTAATATCCACTGATTGCAACTTCGGCACAGAGAGCATTTAAGATGTGAGTAATCTGCCACTCCAATTGCAAACTTGTTTGCGGCTTAAACAAGTTGGAAACATGGAAAACTACGAGTAAAAGTTAACAGAAAGCCGGTTCCTCTGTGTCTGCTGAATATGTTAAACCCCAATCGAAGGGGCTCTCCATTCTAGCTATACCTCTTGTAAGTATAGCTACATCTGAGCGGCTTGCAACTCTACTCAAAACTGTCGGGCAATTATTCCATTATATATTCAAGCGACAACTAATCAAATTGAAATAGGTTTATTTATGTAAAGCGATGTGAACTCGTGAATGTCATTCAAAATGTAAATGCTCATAATAATAATAAAAAAAAAAACAATTAATTAAAAATAAACTTAATTATTCAGAAGCAAAGAGAGGAGTTAATATTTCCATAAATCAGTGATAAAGACTTATGTTAATCTCGCATATAAAGTTTGATATATGCTTTAAAATGTGTCCGATGTCAAAGTAATGTAAATTGTTACAAAAACGAGATTCATTCTCATTTGTATACCACACAATTAAATGATTTTTTTTTTTTGTTTTTGTTTGGTTTATTCAGTAAAATTCTCATATTCCGTTAATTAGACTTTAAATTAATTCGTTAATGTTACCATCATAAGAACATACCGATTTTTTTGTTTCATATTGCTACATTTTTGTTTTTCATTTTGCGACTTCATTAACAATATGTTTTGGGAAATCAATATGAATTTGGTTTATTTACTCGTATTTATACAACAATTAGCTTTGCTAAAGTGTTACTTAATTTACTTATTTACTTCTCTGGGTTGTGGGCTGAAGATTAGTTTGGTTATTAGTTGTTGTTGTTTGATTGGAAAGCAAAAAGAACGGAATTACATAATTAAACATTTGACTTTTTTACTTTTGTTTTGTGAGTAAA
Source organism: Drosophila dives (assembly GCA_035042365.1). Classification (NCBI taxonomy): domain Eukaryota; kingdom Metazoa; phylum Arthropoda; class Insecta; order Diptera; family Drosophilidae; genus Drosophila; species Drosophila dives. Next base: position 1,171,716 of record JAWNLJ010000097.1, on the reverse strand, counting down.
AGTTGCAACTGTCCCTTAGTTGTTAGCTTAACACGCCATATACAATATAAGTACATGTTTCAAGTTACAGCATTAACACTAACAGCATTACGAATTACAATCCAATTAAACTACAATTCCAACGACCCTTAACAATATAAATGTGTTTGCTTTTTATTTTTATTTTCCTTCATGTTCTATTTGCTAGAGATGTAATTTTTGCAATGTATAAATTTACTCATGGCATTCATCCATTCATTATAGACTTGTATATAAATATGTAGGTGTATGTATGTGTGCGTGTATTTTATGGATAAAGAATGTCTGTGTGTGTGTATAGTTTTATTTCATTTAACGGCTTAGAATTTAAAGTCTTTCATTTCGTAGGAATTGATGTTGTCTATGTGTTTATATTACTTCATCTTTTATAGCACTTTTCGTGATGGATTAGAGTGATTGAATGTAAAAATGGTAAAAATGGATTGAATTCGATTTAATATATAAATTTATGTGTAGGAGAATGCTCTTAAATAGTTTTTCAGTTTTCGTATATATTAGTTTTTTGTTTTATTTTTTCTTGTGATTTTCCTCGTTTTAATAATTTCAATTCCTATTTAAATAACGCTGCATTTTTCACAATATGCACTTTTTCGGCTTGTTTACTTTGTGTATATATGTGTGTATATATTTATTATTTTATAAATGCAATTTTAGAACTTACAGTATGTTCAAAAATTTTCATTTGCTTTCAAATGTATCTCTCATCATTTGTATAACAGTACATAAAAAATTAAAATGTTGCTTGAGCACGTAAGCCCCCGGCCCATACCCCCACACAATAGAATAATTCATATACATATTATATATTAACTTTTGATACTACACTAGACTATGCTATGTTTATTATTTATCTAAGATTTGCTATGCTTTCCATTCGATTTGTGCTACTTACGACTCACAGAAATTTAAACTAATAAAACTTTACTTTCGAGTGCATAATATATATGTGTGTTTATAATTGTGTAAGGTGTAATTGTGTAAGTATTAGAATTATTGGACAGGACTCCAAAAATGTATACACACACGTACACACTCGGTCTATACAAAATCTAACACTAACTTAGGCTAAACTACGTGTTAAAGAGGCCAAACTTTATAGGAGTCTGTTACTGGATTCTAGGAGCTTGTATTGCAACGGCATTGGTCAGGATCGGTGTCCTGGGTGTAACGAAACAAAGTTTATTAAAAACTAAATATATGAAATGGGAAAGGCCGCCTTGGGTAACATTTCTGTGTCCGTGTGTATGTGGGTGTGTGTGAGTGTGTGCTTTAGCTTTAGGAGATAGCGCTGAGCAAAATAGGTTTATGGAAAATACTCGTTATACAAGAAGAACATATGTACTAACACAACAATTTGTTTTTCCTTTCATTTTAAAAATTACGAACTTTAACATGATTACTTTCATAATTTCCTATTTGTTTTTCTTCATAATGACTTGACTATGTTTGTTTTGTGTGTTGAACTTTAAAGCCTAACATTTTTGTTTAGTTCACATTCTAATATCGTTAATTAATTAATTGTATTAAGTTAAAAGTATTTCGTTTTATTAATATAAATACTTGCTAAACACGTTTAAGGTACAATACATTTTTCAGTTATTCTAAGAAATTGCTGCTACCAATTCTTGTATTTAGCTCAGCTTAAAGTTGATACAAAGTTTATTAAGTACATACAATATTTATTAAGTGTTTATTTAGCATATTCATTTTTGTATAATTCACCTATCACGCAAAGGAAATTGACAAGTTTTTTCATGTACGGTGCTCATGAGTATCTGAAAGAAAATCAATATTGTGAATTTCGTCAAATAAATGTCTTAATATTTTTAAATACAACAATACACTTTTGAACGAAATGACAGCCCTAAGCGAAAAGCTTGCAATAGATCGATAACGATTCGCAGTGAGTATCGAGATTTTAGCGATGATCGTTTGTGAACGCATACTTAGCGACAAATAACAATCGATAAGAATGTGTATGATATGGCCGTGTTACGGCTCTGTTAAATGTAAGAGCCGTTACTTTACAAATGAGTGCGATTTTTTGTGCTTATGAAAATAACATATAAATTTGTCTTTTGCAAACAGAAAAACATTTCAGTAAACACATAAATGAAAATAACCTTTTAGCTCCAACATGCTCAATCGAATTTCTCAATGCCCGCAAAAAAGGCTAAAATCTCTAATAAAAATAAATAGTTTGGGTTAAATGAATATACTATAAAAGCTTATAACAACACATGTTGTTCTCTATCAATGTTAAGGACAAACTCACCTTGTGTGATTGCGAGTGGGGCCACAGGCGTCGTATGCGCAGAGGCGTTTGCGTTAATGATAGAAGCAGTCTGCTGCTGGATTGCCAGCGAGGTTGTTGCTATGCCGACTGCACCGGCGCCAGATGCTCCATTCAGTTCTGTGCTTTTGGTGTTGACGTCCCGCTCGACCAGTCGTTGCCGTAGAACTCGTATCTTTTCTTCTTTCTGTTTAGTGAATATACAAAAAATATAAAAGTTGCCACTTATATTACCTTTTTGTAACCTTCAAAAGAATATTATAATTTAGACGAGATTATATTGATAGGAAATATCTTTGATTTCTGGTAATATGTGTGTTTTATGTGTTAGTCGACGCGATCGGACCACTATGTTATACAGCTGCCAAAAAAATTGCAGTCAAAAGATTACTACTTATTTAAATAACTTTTTGCTCAATATTTACACTTATTGCCATCAGTTTCAAAAATCATATAGCTTAGTAAAGATATTCTTCCTTGTTACCTGTGTTATCAATCGTTGTAGTTCCTCATTTTCGGTTACCAGTTTTTGATAGCGTTCCTCATCCTCCTTCGATATTGCCGAGTCCGGATTGTACTTTGATTCGGCCTTATCCTTTGGATGTCGAATGACCTCAATGACCTACGATCAATTGGTAGATTAGTTTAAGGTCCATGATATCATATGAAACTTATGCATTTACCTTTGGCACAAATATCAGCAGCATGCTTAGGAAACAGCAGAATATCACAGCTAGTGCAACAAAGGCGAAAGACGCGTCCTGCTGCGATGCAATGACCATGCCCACCGGCGCTGTTATCAGGCAGAGCACAACCACATTATAGATGCTCATGCCCACATAGCGGGAGTCATTGATCTGTTTCACTTTAATGGAACGCGTCTCGTATGCCAAGAACAGTCCGAATACAAGTATTAGACCCTTCACGCCATAAACGAGTCCTGAAAGAATAATGGAACACATCATATATAAACGAACATACTAAACTAAAATAAACACACCCAAGTTTTTTACAATTTAGATCCATAACTAATCCATTAAAACTTAAGATCTATTTTAATATAATTAGCTAAGGTATTTTAAAATTTGTTCATAATATATTTCTACCAGCGACTAATTCGTAATAATTTAATTATTGAATTTACTTTGGAATTAAAATGAGTGGACTTAAACTTTTAAAGTTACGTGAATATTAGGGATCATATATATATATATATATATATATGTATGTGATCAAAACTTTTTATTGGGAAAAATCGAATAATACAGTTCTACATACATATAAATAATATTATATATATATTCTGATTCATACCTAACCACATGGAATTGCGTTCACTTTCACAATGCTCAAGCTCTGGACGTATTTTAATATCATCAGTTGTAGATACTGGATCTTCGAGTGGGAATGTTTCGAGTATACGCTGAAGCGGATCAAAGATCTGCCAAGACAGTAATATCACTAAATCTATTGATAAGAGCCCCGAAACCATGGTGTATAGCTTCCAAGGTTCCACTTTTTTCTGTAAAAAACGTGAAAGGTAATTAAAATAACTTTTAAATCGCCTAATGATGGATTGGATGGAAAATTCTTACCTTTGGGTCAGTTTTTGCTTTTGTTGTAAATCGGTGCACACGCCAGACTTTGCTGAACATAGCACCATATGCTAGTGTAAAACCGGTGGATAATAGCCAAGCTCGTGCCTGACATATCTGTGAAAAATCAATTTATTATATATATATATATATATAATATATATAAATAAATATAATATATATATATATTTATATATATTGCAGCATATTTGTATATAATCATTAAATACCTTTGGATATTCGTCCGGACTGACAAAGCGTCCGTCCATTCCCAGTAAGATGACTGATATAAGGCAGATGATGACGCCAATTAGCATGATGGTATTGCAAACAGGATGTGAGGATTGTATTACTCTAGAATATAAATATCACGTATTTAAGTATTGCAACTGACTTGTGTATTTTTAGTATGGGTTAAATTTAGTTACTCACCTTCTATGCTTGTTCCATATGTTGAAGATGATAAGAGCAAAGGCCACGAAAATGCCGCAGCTAGAGATAGTGCACATGCAGACGAATAACGGTAAAGATACAGTGCGAAGCACATGGGTAACAATCGTGCGATCCTGCGGCACCTGATATTATAAAAAAAGCGAAACAGCAAAATAATTTTAAATTAGCAATGAGCCCAAAAAAATGGCTAACTATTGCCTAGTGTAAAAAATGTTGTAGCATAAAAAAAATTAATTTGTATTCCCTGATGTATTGATCAAAAATCTGGCAGCATAAAAAAAGTTGTACCCCAATCAGTACACTTGAAAACCCTTGTTATTAAAATCTAGAATTTATATTAGAAATACATAGTATTTTCGAACAAACAGAACGATAGGAAAAATATTCACTTCTGTAATCAGAATAAAGAAACTGTTTCATGATAATTAATTTCTGACAATCTATAATTAACAATGCAAGTAATCCATATCAAAATAATGTTTTAATACTTCGTAAAGATTTACGAATTTATTAAGTAAAAACTATATATATAGCTCGCACATTTTAGATAAAGTAACTACCTAAATTTTAATCCGCAATAGTAAAAGATCGAGGATTAAGTAATCATTTCACCCGAACTGGGCTCTAACCACGTCTTGACTATGCTCATATTTTTTTACGAAAGCCAAGCAGACGATTGACCTTAAGGAAAATGCACGGCTTTTGCGTGTCAAAGCCAAAATTATTGTCCTTCTGACAGGGCCCAAATCGTTCAATTTGACCTTTTGCACGGCCTTGTTTTAACACAAAATCCTGCAGTTTCTTGCGCTTGGTCTGCACATCTGTGGCATTATGTGGATTATATTGAAGCAATTTGTACGTGTTCTTTCTGCCAACTGGTGCAAATCTTAGATACGGCTGCGTGCCCTTGCCATGTTGGCTCGATCTGTTAGATGGCGAAACATTGTCATGTTACCGTTTAGAAAAAATAGTAAGAAAGCTGTCAAATAAATTGCCAGGCAGCGCCATTGCTTGGCCCGGCGCGTACAATATTTGTTCTGAGTGCCATCGTACACCATCCTTTGCCAAGTTCTAGCAAATGGAAAATGTTATTCGCAATCTAGATAATATCGCCGATTTTGGCCTTCCAGCGTATAACTCTTGCCATTTTGTGGCAGGCTTACAATGCCCTTATTTGGGATTTAGCATTTAAAACTCATCAATTCCATCGATCATATCGATAAGCACTGGTTCTCGGATCTGAAATGTCTGTTATCTTTATTTGAATAGGTCTAAGACTCTTTCGATTACGCTGCTTTTACGGTGGTTAGACGACATTAAAAAAGACATCATTTAATTTTAAATCAATTTAAATTGTGCTGCTATTATGTTCAACTTCAAATATTAATTTAGAAATGCCTATTATGGTTACCTTGCCACCAATCCATTGCTCCGTATTTAGCCAGGTTAGATTGTCCAGCTGAGTGTCGTAATAGCCCAGCTTTTCGTATTTTCCTTTCACCATTTGTTCGATCTGAGTAAGCGCTATACGATCGCCCTGAGAGCTGAATGCAACCACGCCCTGTAAATATTTATACATAAATATGTATACTTTATATACCTTATATAGTTTGATAGTACATAATAATGATTTGCTCTGATCTTACCGATACGCCCAAGAACTGTGTTGAATTCATCGCCGAATATATGTCATCAGCTATTTCTTTGTCCGTATAAGTGAAATCTCGGAGCGATTTATTGCGTGATGTTAGACGTTCCATTGTCTTGTTGAATGCTAGAGCAACGCTCCAGACAGCGTCATAGGCAAGAGGCGCTTCCTGGTAGCCCTCGGGATAGCGATCGTGATTAATGTCATATCCCTCCTCGATTAGTGCATGATTCAGTCGATGTCTGTTGTCAAATGTAATTAATAACACAATTTTAAGACCGAAGTATTTGAACTGCGCTTACCGAAACTCCTCAGCCGTCATACCGGATATTGTTGTCTGATTGTTTTGGTTCCACATGAGTGCCTCTGTGGTTAAATGCCCCTCGGCAGCTATACGCATTTGCTCCACTGTGCATGTGATGCCCTCGTTCTCTAGATTCGCCTCATACCAATTATCCTCGTACCAGCCTGTCCATTAAGTTCATAAAAGTAAATCGATTATATTTCTCAATACTATTAATCATTAACATACATTCTACATTTATTTTTCCCATTATAATTGACCTGCCCTATTAGTCCTTACATATTGTTATTCAAATATTTCTTAAAGGCTTGTTCTCATTTGCGAAAACGGAAATGCTCTTCGTTTCCCGAAAGCGGATAGGCTTTCCATTTTGGCAATAGACTATTGAATTAATTAAAATTATTATTTTGTTAATATAATATTATTATATTATAAACTAAAAACAATTGGTCTATGGGTCATATTTACTTATAATCTTATCGCAACGGGAAATATTGTTAGAAATTCGAAATGATGTTTGTGTTTGAGAATTCCAAAACCCTTACCAATGAAGAACCAGACATGGGCACGTCCATATAGCTGCTGTTTGTACATCTCGCAGAGAACCCGTCTCGCTGCTACCACATAGAAGAGTCCCACGATAATCCGTGCATCCTGACGTCTTAAATTGCGTACTGCATCTGTTGGATCGGATAGAAATGATTGTCTTGTTACGATTTCGACGCCAGCCTCCATGCAACGATTCTCGAGATCTTCCACAGTCTACAAAGTGAAGAGGTGAATTAGTTAAAATGGGGATTTGTTGGGATTACGAATGGAGTAATACCTACCGATATGAATACCTCCTCGGCCTGCTGAAGAATGGCCACGCGAGACCAGCCGAACTTCTTCATTAGCTTGATGCGCGTTGGATTGTGCACCGTAGCCGAGGGATGTGTGCGAAATAGTGTTGGAAAACGCTTGCGGTCGGATAAAGCGGGACTTGAAGCGCCATAACATAGCTGTAGTGTGGGTAAAACCAATAAAATAAATACATTTTCATACATAAATGTGATTTATTTTGTGTTTTCCACTTTGCTTACCACAATTAAGTTCCACATTTTGGCTGCCTCTGCCACAGTGGTGCACACAGTGCTGCAACCCGCAAGCAGCATCAACTTTTGTGGCTTATTATATAGTAGATTGTACATCACACTGGCGCCCAAACCGGGCTCGCACTGTACCATGAAATGAGAAACGGAATTATAAACGTGTACAAAAGCCATTTGGCAAATGGCATGACCCAGTTTGTCTGCTGCCAGTAAAGGACTCTTCAATGCTGGTTTGCATAATAAAATTAAAATAATGTTAGCAACGCCAATCTTGCCACAAAATACGCATTAGTCAACCTCAAGACTCCATTTAAAACTAATATGTATTGATTTGTAGTTTTTTTTTTACAAACATGTTATAAATTTTTATTTTGTTTAAAATTCAGTTCTGGTCAATGAATAATTGGGTTTGTCAGGGAACTAGAAATGTTTTTAGTATTTTTCTTTTGTTTCTTTTAATGGATTTTGTTTATTTAAAAATATTTCATATGCAAACGTTTTAGAATGTTTTCCAAATTTAGTAAAACAAATTTAACATAACAAAGGTAAAGGTATAAAAGAAAGAAAAAATATTTAAGAATTAAGTTTCTTATTTTCTTTGAATTATACCAAAAAATAATCAATTAAATTGAATGAAAAAACTTACATAATTGATGTTGATATCGAGAAGTTGTTTTTAAAGGTATACTTTATTGACGAAAATATTTCAACTTCAGATTACCATAAAACACCTTCCATTACTTCCATGTAAAAACAAATCATTTGCTGCCTGGATTGGACAGAATTTTTAATTTAAAAAATTGTGCCTAAGGCAATTTTAAAGATAGAATGAAGAATTTCAAGTTCCACAACAAATAAAAAATTAAAAATATTATAACGAGTCAACTATTAAGTCTCTTCTTATTTTTCTTGATACAATGAATAATTAATGTTTTTTAGATGAATTGCCAGTCGTTTGTCAGTATCAACTGGCACTTTAGCATTAAGCATGCACTCATTTGCATTCGCTTCATGATGATTCATTAATTTTTGCCTCTAATGAAAAACTCATTTACACTTTGTTTAAGTTGACTTTGCGTGTAAACAACTTTTGTAATTGCTTGGCTTCGTGTCCAGTCGCATTGTTTTCCCTTTTACATGTACATATATATATATATATATATATGTATTTAGTTCTTTTACATTTTCCTGTACAGGGCATTACCAGTTGTAATATTGCAGAATATAAATCCGGGGCTCGCCGCATTATGAGCGCACTTGTTTAATCGTTTCGGTGTGTGTGCGAGCTCTTTTCTAGGGACAATTCACACATCAAAGTAGGTCAAGCAAAAGGCAGAGGCAACAGCAATGGCAACGGCAATGGCAACGGCAAAAGCAAAGCCAAAGCCAGCGGCAAGAATTGCGTGCCACCTCAGCCTCTGTCGCTTGTTGCCATTTTGTCATGAGATAGATGATAATGATGGGCATGTGGCACGTAGGTGGTGCACAGAGATGCCAACTAATTATGCAGTATTTAACGGAAGCTGTTTGCCTAAGCCAGCGACGCTAGACAGCATAGTCCCCCGTTAGTTGAAGTCCAAATTCTTAAACTGAACTTAATTCATGCAGTTCTCAACACGCTCCCCATATACCATCAAAATGTTTCCACACATGTGTAGGTATACATGTGCCTGGTCAGGATTGTCTGTCAGCCTTGAATGAAAATAAAATGAAACTGAAATGATGGGCTGAGCGCGACAAAGTGACCTCATTCAAAACTCAAAACAAGTTGTTAAGCTTTCGCTCACTTAAAACTAATGAGCTACGCCTATAAATAGACGCCACTTCAGATACGGACAGTTGTTTGTCCACACACAGTGAACCGAAATGTAACTGTAACTGTAACTGTACACGTAAATGTAAATGTAACTGTTAATGGAAGTCTAGGGTTATTCCCTTCCCTTTTTCTAAATTCATAAGAATAACAGCTCGGTCGCCAGGAGCATTGACAAAATTTCGTGCAAGCCTCCGACTAGCCATTAATTATGACATACGACATTTATGCGAGTAAATAAACAAACATATATATAAATATATATATAAATATATATATATATATATATATATATATATATTTTATATATATATGAAATTAAAAAAAAAACTAAACATGAACGGGAAACAGCATAAAATCTATTTAAATAATGAAAATAATTCACAAAATAATAAACAATTTGAGTAAGTGTGTTATAAGAGTAATTTTGTTTAATTAATAAAAGGAAACACAATTTATAAATTACTATAAGTAATATATATAATAATATCCTATTCAAACAGAACAGAATAAATAATTCATTTTATATATGTAACTTCAACTTATCGATTTTACTGAGCTCGGCTGAGAATGTTACACATTAAGAACAATGCCAAATGAAGGACACATCTTAAATACAATTATTTCTAAGATCAACATAACCAAGCAATACATATTCGTTTTATGTTGGGCATTAAATAAACTATATTGAGATTTATTAGTAGACTTAATGAAAATGAAATGCGTTGATAACAATAAAATGCGGTTCCAAATTAAGTTGAAATTGATTTGAAGAACACTTACGACTAATACCCTTTATGCGCAATATAACAAAAGCATAATAAAACGCTACTGTATGTCACCCCCTAGAGAAATATGCTAATGAATGCCAAGTAACGCCCCCACACCACCCAACCAACCCAAAAACGTAGCAACCGACGAAGCGACAAAACGGAAAACACTCGCAAAAACAAAACGCAAAAGCGAAACAAATAAGTGGCACCCAAGGGGTCGAAACTAGTCGCACTTACAACATACGATGTATCAACGTATCAACGTATTTACTGGGTTGCTGTTACTAGTTGTTACTGAGTCATGTCTCTCTGTCTGTCTGGATCAGCTTATCATATAAATGGTGACATTTGATACTGAACGTGTATGAACAAATATGAACTCACCTCGCTGTCATTGCTGTGCAGGATGAGCTTGAAGCCTGGCAGCAGATTTGGCTCCTTGTTGACATCATCCAATGCCAGTCTTGCTGCCGGCATGCACGCCTGCCCACCCTGCCATCCGCCCTTGCCGGCAATTGGAAATATGCCGCCAATGTGCAGCTCATCCGGCTTGCCGGCCTCGCTGCCCTCCAGCTGCGGTGTGCCGATCAAACAAAGCAAAAATATCCAAAACGTAACAGCACCATCACTTGTCATATCCTGCAGAAAAATGTTCAAATGTGATTACCGCATCACAAATCCAAATTTCATATACAAATACATTTACAAATCCAAATACAAATACAAATAGAAAATCAAACAAAACGACCAAACAGCGAAAAGGCGACACGGGAAACGAATAACGGGAAATGAGAAACACAAACGTGCCTTAAGCACCGTTTTATGTGTCCAGCGCAATTTTTTTTATGACTCGCTTCGGATATGTTTTTAGCCAACGCGAGCAATTTTCTGCACTCCACGCTTGAAAGGTTGGGCCCATTTGGAAACGTACATGTTTTCACCGGATTGGTTGTCCTTATTCGTTCAACTCATTTAAATGTATATCTGTGTAGGTTTGCCGGATAAGTACAGTTGACGTTAACTAAGGGATAATTTGATTTAAATTATACAAATTTTCATTTTAAATAACAAATAATAACCGCACTTTAGAAAAACGTTTGCAAATTATGAATCCTTAATGGGATTTCAATTTAATAAATTTTTAATTTATAATTGATTGTTGCTTTTATTTAGTTTAAATTCTAAAAATAATTTTGCCTTAAGTAGTTGTTTGACAAATACAATAACTTTTCAATTGAATGATGAAATTATTGTTAGCATTTGTTTCAGTTGTCGGCAGCATAAAATTTTTTATTGCAAGTTGAGTATCCAGACCTTAAGTTTTTTAAACAACTTTGAATTCGTTTAAGGTCAGAACTCGATACAGGTAAAAATTATCTTTAGTGCTTTAGAATATCACAAAATTGTTTGTATCTTTTTGTATGCGAGCAAGCTCGTTCAAACTTTTTTTTTTTAGAAGTTCTTTGAAAATTACAGAACTTTGTGCAGCTCCGCATAACATTTGTTTCTTAAGAAATTGACGTGCGCTCAAAAACCTATTAACCTAAATCAAAAATAACAGTTTAGATAGATTTAAATGTAACCCAAAATGTTTTCTTACTCAAGTGCCATTAAATATAGATTCGTATCAATTGTTTATTTTTAATATACCATAACTAAGAACTCCAACCATGAAAATAATACAAATATACTGCTTTCTAAAATTATTTTTCATAACGTAGAATCACAACAAGTTTTTTATTAATCTTAGCAGCCAAGTTTTATTTGAATATTTTTGTCTATTTGCTGCTTTTTTCTCTTTTCTTTACCTGCCGATATGCTCTAGTTTATTTAAAGGTCAACGTAAGTAAATACCAAATTTCGTTTGCCCTTAAATAGTTCTGATTTGATTGCCAGTATACTATTTTCGTGTTGATTTAGAAGCTTTTAAGCTCTTGCTCAACTGACAGTTGGGACAACAAATAAATAAATAATTAGATTCTATTTCGATTCACATATTTTTCTTTCCCCTGTGTCTGGTCCTCGCTCGTCTCCACACATTCTCCCCATATTCAGCAAGGTCATTTTGTTTGGCGTTTCGTTTTTATAGCTTTAACCTCAGCACAGGCACCGCACTACACAATCAGCTCATTCTAAACTTCAGCCAAGCGATTGCTTATGAGAAGCACAAAAAAAGAAGAAAAAAAACTAAATAACTGTTTTCTACAGTCGGCTGCTGTCGAATCAGCTATGCGAGGCTACGCTTATTGTGCGCTCGTATGCGTGTGTGCGCTTTTGTGTGTGTGTGTGTGTCTGTGTGCGAGGTAGATACACATAGGCGCACAAATACGCGTGTACAATATATAAGCGTTGTGGTTTTTGAATGACAGAGCGCTCAAAGGTAGGCAACATTCATTTCACAGCTCGAGTTCAATGTTTGCCCTTAAATGTAGGCAACATTATTTTCACAGCTTGAGTTTGAATGCGCGTTGAAAGTCTTCTTTATGTTGTACTCCATTCATAACTTCCATAGCGATAGTGAGAGAGAGACAGAGAAACAGAGAAAGAGAAAGAGAGTTTCAAGCGTGTTGTCAAGTGTTCGAAGCGTGACAGCACACATTATTGTACCAGACACAGTCACAGACATGTGCCCATAAATGTAGGCAGTATTTGTTATGCGCATCATTCAACGCGCGCCCCCAAAGGCAGGCATCATATTAATTTGCGCGGCGATTATCGCCACTGCTCCGAATAAAGCGTTCATCAAGCAGCAATCTGCGGCAGCCGCATCACTTTGACACCTTGTGCGAAAAATGGAGCGAGTTGTTGTTGATGCTGTTCTTGCTATTTTGTGCCTGGCTGGTTGCTGGTGGGTAACTTCCGCTGACCTAGTTTCAGGCACACACACGCGTTAAATAATTACGCGAGCAGTGCGCGTATGGGTTGACTGTGAGACCACTTTTTTGCCACTTAAGCACTTCGGTGCATCAACCAACCAAGCCAGCCAGGCTTACCCGCATTCCTCCCCTGCCTTGCACGACTGCCCTTTCGCTTCACATCAGTTCAGTTTACAGATAAGTTGATTTCGTATTTCAGTTACTTACTTTGCGTATGCCGTACAAAAATGTGATGCGATTTGGTTGATTGTTGCTGATGCTGTCTGAGCCGGCGCTTCGATTGTTTCATAAGACACTGACTAAGACTGTTTTGGGGGCCAATACTCAATGTTTGTTGTTACTGTTGTTACTTGCTGTTGCCTTGCTGTTGTTGTTGTTGCTGCTGGTGTTGTTGTATTGTTTGATGACTGCGCATTACAATCGATAATCCCATGCACAAATGCAGCTCAGCGCAACGGCATTCGCGCAAATCCATTTTAATGAAATGCAGTAAGCCGCATAGATTATCCCTTAAATGCTGATTATTTGTTTCTCTAGCACAATTTGTTGCTGTACTGCTGCTGCACTTCAAAATAACACAACAACAACAGCCGACAAGGAGTGGAGCTTTACAAACAAATTAAAAAAAGGAAAAAAAACTAAAAGCTTTAAATTTAATTTTAAATTTTTATCAGCTGCGTTTTTTTTATTCCACTTTTTCAGATTTTTTTTCTTTAGCCTTTGCTCTTGCTTTGTGCTGAATAACTTTTTTTTCAAGTATGTTTAGTTGAATTTTGTATTTAAAATTGGTTGTATGATTTGATTTTTGTTTTTGCTAAACTTTTTCAGTGAAATTACACGTGTTTGGAAACATTTCTTAATTTACTACACATACACACACACAAATTTGGTTGTAGTAGGCTTGGCTTGTTTTATACACAAAATTTTTGTAAAAAACTTTTTCGCATTGTTTTGGGGGGCGAGGCGCGCTGCTTTGTGTTTGGTGCGTTCCACATGTATCCGACGACTGGAACTCCATGACTGACATTCGCACACATCGACGACATTGGCTTGGGCTAGCGCCAAACACAGAAAACAGGCAGTCAGCCAGCGAGCCAGCCAGCAAGCCAGCAGAGTGAGCTTTTTCTACTGAGCACAAGCTTTTCGTATGGAGCGACTGGAATGCGTTGCTGCCTGATGTCTGCTGCTTGCTGCTTGCTTGTCTACCGTTGGCCTTCCAGCTGGGCAAATGCGTGAGTGTTGGTAAAGTTTGATTTTTAGTGGGCGCGAAGTTGATAACTGTCAATTGTGTGTGCACCGTAATTATGACTTAAGGCCACTCTTGGCCACTCGACGCCCAGCTTTGGCCAGCATTTTCCGCTCTTGGCTTAAGTTAAGTTTGTCAAATAGCCGCAAAAAAAAAAAATTAAATTATAATAAAAAAAAAAAAAATGAAAAAAAAAAGAATTTTATGCAGCCAAGGACGATTAGCTTCAGCTTATGGCCAATGTCAGGCGGTGTTTGTTTTGAAAGCGAAAGCCATTATTATTGGCCTGGCCTGGGCCTGGCATTGCATGCCAAAGTTTTTGGGGTCGTAATACAGTCAAACATGCAAACACGCACGGGGGCCACACAAGTGTTTCCGCTGCCAGGCACACACACGAACATGGGGCAAGGTGAGGTCCTTGTCATTTAACTCACTTGCCGAGTTGACCTTTTGTCGTGTGTGCAATTTGCAACAAAAATAACAACAAGAGCGGGACAATACGAAAACAAGAAAACAACTTTATGGGTTGCCAGATAATACCCGCAAATGCCACGCCTTAAGCCAAAACGAAAATGGCCCTCAAATCGGTCGGATCTCACCCTGTGCGCGGCCACTTGAATGTTTGGCGAGCTTATCAAGGCTCAAACTTATTGAATTTGAAATCAATACATTTCCGGATAAGCCAATTAGTTTACCTAATTACACTGAATAAATCATGGCCATTTGCACAACTACACTGCCCTACGTAAGTAAACGCACCCAAACGCACTGCAAGTAAATTAAGGAAATTTACTTCAAAAAGAATTACCCTTCTGCATAGGAAATAAATGAAATTGCTACTCAAACCATGAATTATTTCCACGAACTTTTTTAAAGAGTCAGAATAAAGCATGGATGGGCAGGAATAAACTACTCTTGTAGAGGGTATTACAATGTTGGCGAGATATTTGTAACGTTCTCTGTATGTATATATGTATGTATATATATATACTTGTTGAAATTTGTAACGTGCTCTATATGTATATATAAACCTACTTGTTATTATCTATGCAAACTAGTTTTGAAACTATCTGGATGCATTTTTGACACTTATTCGCATTTTTGCTGCAGGCAGGCAGGCTCCACTTCTTTTTAAATATCTACAAAAAATGATTTAGAACGTAAAAAACGAACAATATTTGGAAAATAAGAATAAAACATAAACTGAACTTTAGACTAATATACACATATTTTAATTACATAGAACAATATATAAATTTATATACCCACTTTCAATACATTTATTGAATTTAGTTAAAAAGCTTTAGAAATTACTCCGATAAGGGCTATATAATAAATTATCTGAAATAACTATCGGCAATAATCGATTCGCATATAACCTGGTTTGATGTTGTATTTCTTCTATTGAGAGATAGAAAATAATATAAATATTTAAGTTATTATTCTTTCAATTTCGTATACTGTATTTCTTAAAGTTTTTTTTTAGAGATTGTGTCACTATTTAGTCTAACTATGGGTGTGAGAACTAGTTATTAAATTTTAAAAATATTTTGTGCGTTTTTACTTTATTACAAAAGTGGTGTAGATGGGTAAAATTAGTTTAAATATAGACTGAGGATGCTTTTTGGAACTTAAGTTACTTCTAAGCGGAACTTTGACAATTCCAATGGAAGGTGGATAAAACTTTTGTTTACCCCGCTCACTTGAGAGAAATTCCGTCTGATTGCTTTTTGCAGATCAGTTTCATACTGATTATTTGTTTAACACATTATTAGAAATTCACACAAAGTTAATAATAAATGGGTCAGAAATAAATAAGAAAATGAAAACTTTGGACTATTTATTTAATTTTTACTTGTGGTCGTCGAATAACTCATTTGGTTGTTGAAAATGATCGAAAGCTGTTGTTGTTGTTGTTAAGAATGTCAATTGCTTATATCAATCATGAATACAACGAATCACTCATAAGCATTGGCAGACAAAGTTCAAGTTGTCTTTTGACCAAGAGGCACAAAAGATTAACATGCGCTCAGTTCGGATCAGCTTAGTCTTGTAGTCCTTGCACATGCACACACACTCACACACCCACATACACATGCGCATACACATACACATATACAAACACACACAGAGACACACACAATCGCATATCTTTTTAAATTGTTGCACGCCTCGTTTCAGGACAGCGCCCCTTTTGGCGCTCACCCTGGGGGCAATCCTTGTTAAGAGTTTAGCATAGCGAAAGGGAGCCAACGCGGGGGTGCACAAGTTGGTAGGGGTTTTGGCCGTGTAACAAAGGCAAATGCCTGGCATGCGTTTTTCACATTGTTCCATGCGGTTGAATAAACACAAGCCGTTACAAACACACACACAATCACTTATGCATTTTATGAGCTGCACACACACACACATACACTCAAAGAGCCACACAAATACAGAAACACATACACACACACACACACACTCACAGAGAGAGAGAGACACTTATTCGCTCGCTTGCCTCGACAGGCTTACAAAATAAACATTGCGGTATGTATTTTGTTTGTACACACTGCGTAAACGTAATGTAAGGCCAATCTTTTTACCTACCCACCTGGCTGACGACTGTCAGTGGCCAATGACACACACAAAGAATATATACACATATACACACACACACAAACACTCGTATACACGCTCTATACACACACTGCACGTCATGTAGTCCATGCAGCAGAGCTCAGCAGCTCGGCAAACCATTGTGGCAAAATGATTTAACCCGTATCCGACTTGCTGTCAACTATAGTTAAGGTATCTGTTTATTCATTTAAGTTAGAGAAGATATTAACTCAAAATTAGAAAAATACAGTCCAACTTCTGAATATCTGCAAATTGCTTATATCTTCTCGATACTACTAATCAGAGACTCATTGTATATAAATTCACAATAGAGAAAATCGACCGTAAAGAGACTCCTAATCATAAAGTTAAGATATAAATTTGAAAAGTTTTTCCATTCCCTATTGAAAATTGTTGCTTTGCATATAAAATTTATCTTTTCTCTTTCCTCTCAAAATTGGTGGAATTTTTTTTAAGAGTTTTGACTTTTGCTCTTAATAATTCGAGATTATGGTCATATTTACTTTAATAATATTTGTTTAAATTAAATTTTAAAATTTTTGAATTTACTTCGAGGGAGGCGAAATTTTAATTTACTCGTTTCGAATCGTGGATAAATTCCATCGAACTTTACGCATTGTTATTAACAGCTTGAGCTTTTCATTTCAGTGAAAATGTTTATGTGTGTGGTTAGCAGTTGGGTTAAAAGTGAACTAATTTGCATAGACCGCATGGAACAATGCGCAGGCAGCTGCACAAGGAGTTAACAAAAAGATTCATTAGGTCCAATCAGTGCAAAGCGCGTCGGGCCGAGGGGGAGCAGGTGACAGGGCGGCAATGAGGAGGGGTTGGGTTGAACACGCTGCGGCACGAGTCGAGGCGAGTCCTGTACGTATGTAAATATGTATGTGTATTTGTAAACAGTTTTGCTGTTTGCCTTCTAAATACGCACGTTCTACTTTAAACAAAGCGTGGCTCACAAAAACATACACGCACACAGACATGCAGGCACACACACGTATGTTGTTGTATGTGTGTGTGCGTGTGTGTGTGCAAAACAAATTTCAACTTTACGCCCAAAGTTTATTTTTATGAGCAAAACTTTAAATAATGAAATTATCTGACAAGAACTTGAAGATGGGCAAAACATAACACAAAGAGCAACAAACGAACGGAGAAAGAGACAAAGACAGGGAGAGAGAAAAAGACCAGAGCAAGAGCAAAAGAAAGTTATGCGTTTGTGTGAGAGAGAGGGACAAAGAGAGGGACATACATACATAAAAAAAATTGATGTTCGCTAGCTTTTCCAAAAAAAAAGAAAAATCCAATCATTGGGCGTGCACAAGTTACGCACTCATTTTATTTTCTCAAATACTACCTTCATTTGTACATTCGCGTTGCGTTATCAAATATTTATTTACACTTGAGCTATAATAATTCATTGATGCATTGAATGCCAGGCACAGGCTCGCACACTTGCCTTAATCGGTCTTGGGCACGACCCGGCAACGTAAACGTCAGGACTAACCTTTAGCCGTTGTCCTTCAACGGCGCCGTCGCTGTGAAAGCAACAGCTGTGCGCGCTCTCTCACGCTCTCTTTACCTCCCTTTCTCTCCCTCTCTCTGTCTATATATACCCTGTCTTTCCACAAAGCTTTCGACTTCCAGTTTCGAATAAGTGGCCAGAAAGCTTCGTTATCAAAGCTGCACAAACGTAAAGAGGAAATTGTAGGTATTTTCAAAATTGAGAGGGCCTCTTGATAAATTCCTCTTTCTTAAGTAAACCTCAAGTTCAAGAGGCAGAGCCAAAATAAGAATAATAAATGTGGTGACAAGGATAACTATATATATAGTTTTTGAATATTGGCAGTAAAGAACATTTTTTTAATATGGTTTGAGGAAAAATTTGGTTTTTCTTACTTTGCACTTTTAAGCAACATTAATGGCCAACATATATTTCTGAAAAGAACTATCTTAGACATTCCATTGTAATACCGTCTACTAGTGTATACAAAATATGTGAATTTGTAAAAATGTCAACTACAATTTTTGTTTTCCCAATTTTGTTATATTACGATAAAAGACTCTTAATACACTGTTCAACTTATCCAAATAAAAAAAAAATGTTTTTATCATGCAGAGTATTTGGAAAAGAAATTGTTAAAAACTTGTTATTTCAACAAAATTGAAGCTATTAGGTATTTTTATATATATAATGTAAGATGTGCGCAGATGTAAATGGAGCATCAGTCATTGAACTCAAAGATAGGTTTGCCGTTGGCGTCCCAGCTATTTTTGCACTTTTTAAAGGCACAAACCAGATAAAGGGCTGCAAAATATATATGAAGAGAATAGGTTAATAGGTCGCTGTGATGGTACAAATTTCAGTGGACGTTCGAAATACAACATTTACAATACAAAAATTAAATAAATGAATAATAAAATAATTTATTCGAATAATAAGCATTAATAATTATAGGTGCATTCCAAATTGAATAATGAATGTCTGTAAATTGTAATTATCGAGCGATCACTGTACCTAGACTTGTACTCACTTGTTGCCTCCCATTCGGATTTGGAGAGCGTACCCAAAGGTCGGCCGCGCTGTGTGCCAAAGGTTTTTGCAACATGCATAAACTGCTCATCGTTGGCGCAACGATTGGCCTGAACAGACTCCAGGCCGGACATGCGCTGGAGCAGCTGGCGGCCCTGGGGCAGCGTCTCCTTGTAATAATCTGCAAATGTGCTGCGCCGGATCAATTGCAGGCCGTGCTTGCGACCCAGTTTAACCAGCGTGGGGAAATGCACCAGAAACTCTGGACAGTCGACAACGCCCTCCAGATGGAACTGATACTTGGCACCGAACAGCGGCGGCGCCTCTGTCACCATATCTTCCTCAAACTCAATGCTGTAGACATCGTTACCGAAACGCCGGGCATCGGGACCGGCGGCTCTCTGCCTCCGCATGATCTCATATGCATCCGGAATGGTAGCTATAAAATAGCCACCCGGCTGCAGGCACTCGGCGGCATTACGCATCATGCAGTCGGCCTGGCTGAGGGACTCGAAGCAGTAGTGGAACGCAAACTGGCACGACACAAGATTCAGTTGCAGAGAGGCATCCTTGTATCGTTCGCGTAGACGCACCATTGTCGAATCGCAGGCAAAGAATTCGGCAGTGAATTTGTGGCCAAATTTCGATTTCTCAGCACGCTGCAGTATATCCTGATAGCGACGCTGGCATTGCTCCACCGACACCTCCGCAATGTCAGTGCAAATCAGATGTGAAATAAGCGCCTTGTCCCACTTGAGCAGATCGCCCCCCTTCCCGCAACACATGTCCAGCACACGGAGAGCATCGCCGACTCGCTTCTGATTCTTAATTAACGCCATATACTCATTGATCAGCTGGCTTTTAATCCAGTTGTTGAAGTTGCGCATAAAATAGATTTTCGATTTGTGACGCTCCCTTCGCCCAGCCTCCTTCAGCTCATTGTAATGATGGGCCACCACATGTGTGTTGGCGGCACCGCTGCCCTCAGCTTCTGCATCAGCTTCTGTGTCAGCCGCTGAGTCTCTGTCAGGCTGGACCATCGCTGAAAGTGATTTGTCTATTTTCCTTGTGACATTGTCTTCGGTCTCATCGTCGTCGGATAGTTTACCTCGTGCAAAATCTTCATCCGCTGTATTTGGTTTATATCTTGTGCTCATTTTTTATTATTTATTCACAATGCGATTAAATGCGGTCGCCGCTTAATTGTGAAAAGTCTGTCCGCGGCACTAAACAAACAGCTGTTTTAAAATCAATCTCTTGCTTATCGATTAGGCAACTCTGCTCGATTAACAATAAACGTATGAGCAAGACTTAGTGACGACAATAGCTCACTTAAATGAGTTGTGAGAAATTGTGACGTCAGTGAAAGAGGCTTTCATTCGTTTAAGTAACCTTATCTCACTCACCTGTTTCACATGTGGTAAAAGGCAGATTTTAAATGCATTTTCGAGCATTAAATATCGCTCTTTTAAAGCATTTCATTAAAAATAAATACAACAGCCGCAGCATGGCCTGCAGCAGGTACGAGTATGTGAAGGGATACGAACAGGACGACAGAATTTTGCCAAATGTGTGGATTGTGATACGCATCGACGGCAAAAAGTTTCACAAATTTGCCAATTCGCACAATTTTGAAAAACCCAACGATGAAAATGGTGAACAATATTAAAATCATCACAAATAATTTATAGTAAAATGCTTCTTCCAACGAGTGCAGCGTTAAATGTGATGAATGCCGCTGCCATTGGCGTAATGCAGGAGTTCCGGGACATTGTGCTGAGCTATGGCCAGAGCGATGAGTACTCGTTTGTGTTCCGCAAGGATACGGACGCATTTAAGCGTCGCGCTGCCAAGCTGTTAACGTATGTGACGAGCCTCTTTTCCACCAGCTATGTGATGAGTTGGCCCAAGTGGATGCAACAACCGCTGACCTATGCGCCCTGTTTCGATGGAAGGATCATCCTCTATCCATCGGATGAGAATCTGCGCGATTATCTAAGTTGGCGTCAGGCCGACGTGCATGTCAACAATCTGTATAATACGGCGTTTTGGAAACTGGTGCTCGAGTCCGGTTTCAGCAATCAGCAGGCAGAGCAGCGCTTGCGTGGCACACTCTCAGCGGATAAGAATGAGCTGCTATACCAGGAGTTCGGTATCAACTACAACAATATGCCGGCTATGTATCGCAAGGGCACAATTCTGCTGCGCAAGCGTGTGCTCCAGTCTGGACATGATGTACAGGAGAAAGGCAGGCAGGCAATAGTACCATTTCATGAGGATCTGATTGGCGCTGAGTTTTGGCGGAAGCACACAGAAATCCTGGGCAAATATGTGCCGGGCAAGCAGCAGCTGATGGATGAGCAAAGTTTACCCAAGCTGCTGGAGCAGCAGCTAAAAGATCAGTTGGAGAAGACCATAATTAGCTGAGGCATTTTTTTTTACTTATGGCAATAGTTTAATTAGAATTACTACAAAATTACATTAAGCCCAAATTAAAATTGAGCCCGTTGAACTATATATCGATCAGTAGTCATCGTCGTCATCATCATCGTCATCCTCACTGGGTTTGCTCACTGAGCTTCCCTCCTGCTTTTGCAGCAGCTGCTGCTGATGCTGGGGTCGCTGTTGGATTAGGGCATTGCTCTGTTGGACGGCTGCTGCCTGCATGCTCATCCATTGTTGTTGCTCCTCGCGTGCTTGCTCTTCGCGTGCGCGGGCAAATAGCTCCTGTTGCTGACGCAGCAGCTCCTCCTCTGGTATACCAAGATTCTCCAGGCGTGTGCTTTGGCGTCGTCGTTTCGCGGCGACCTCTTTGCAATCGTTGAGCACGGCCTCCGCCTCTTGTTTGTAGTCGTGGAAGTCGAGGCGGTCGAGGGCCTCGAGCACATGCTCGGCATTAATTGTTTTCTTGCTTCGCTCATTGCACACCTCGTTTGCCTCGGAGCTGATCAGGTGTATGAATTCAGAGCAGCAGTTGAGGATCAGTTCTCGACTTTCGTTCGCAACGCGCACCGTGGGTACCAGTTCCTTGATAATTTTGTTAATGCTGGCGCGTGGCAGTGTTAGCTCATCGTCCTCGGCACTGGGAGGCAGCAGATCCTCTTGGGGATTAGACATTGCGAGCACGAAAATGTAAACAAAACGCAAAAAACGAAACGAAAATAATAAACAACGATGCTGCTAGGGCTGATTAACCAATATCGATATATCGATTAGTACATTTATATGGCAAGCAATGCTATTTTTTGCGATGTTTGAAGCAAGACCTGCAGCAGTCGTTAAGTTTTGTAGTGCTGGTAAACGCCAAGAAAAATCGATTGGCACAATTTGTTTATTGCAAAGTAAACAAAATTTATAATTATTGCAAAACGTATTTAGCATTATGGGCGACTACGATTCGGATGATGAAAAGTCGCAAGTGGAGAAGCTGCGTCACGCGAAAGTGCCGCGCGGCATGTTTGTCAGCGGCTGGGATGACGACGCCGACGAACTAATCGAAGAAGACAAAAATCCACAGGGTAAAAAGGCGACTCGCCATAATTTAAATAATATCTAAATATTGTAATTGTAGCTAGCCTCGACCGCTTGATATTATGGGCTGTCAACGAAAACCGTATAAGCGAGGTTCGTGAAATACTCCAGCTAGATGCGGAGATGGTGAATTCCAGGGACAACGATGGATATTCCCCACTACATCGCGCCTGCTACAACAATTTTGTGGACATAGCCAGGCTGCTGCTGCAGTATCAGGCGAATCCCAATGCACGCACAGAACTTGGCTGGACACCTTTGCATTCCGCCTGCAAGTGGAACAATGCCGACTGCGCACAACTGCTGCTGCAATTTGGTGCCGACATCAATGCTGAATCCGATGGCCAACAGACACCGTTGCACATCACGGCGACTGTTTCCAATTGCCGCAATACGGCAACTGTGCTGCTCCTGGACCGGAATATAAAGGCACGCAAGGAGAACAACTCGGAAGAGACAGCAGACGTCATTGCTCGTCGCACCGGTCTGAGCTATGTAATCTTTGAGATCGGCCACGAGGCCTACGACTGTGCGACCGGACTGATTGATTAGTTGACAAGTCTTTTGTTTTTCGCATTTAATAATAATACTTAATGTTAGTTGAAATGTTATTATTCCCATTTGCTCAACTAGCTGGTGCTGGGGTGCGCACAAAGTGCTCGTAAAATGACTTTGTGCAGTTAACCATCTCGTCCTGCATAGCAGCGGGCACAAAGTAGGGATTACCTTGTCCGCCCTCAATGCTTCCTTTTGCCGTATATCGCATGTAGCTAGACACGGTTGTCTCCGGCGGAAGCACAGCCCCGTCCTCGATAACACAGCAATCTTTCAAAGTGCAGCGACGACCCTAAGAAATTTAAAGTTTATTAACAGAGGAATAAATATTTGGGTGTTTGTATAAACTTGTATCCCACTCACAATAATGGCATTCTTGCCAATATAGACAAAGGAGCCAATTATGGCCGCTGAGACGACGGCGCCCTCGCCAATGAACACATGATCGCCAATGTGCATGGGAAAGAAAGCGATGCCTTTGCTGAATTGCTTGTAGGGCGGTCTTATTACAGAATTTTTGCTTATCACACAATATCGTCCCGTTCGTACATTGGCCAGATCGCCACGAATGATGGCACCACTCTGCACAATCACCTTGCCGTTGAGCACAATGTTCTGGGAGCCGCATAGGACCGTTTGACGGCTCACTTTATTCCCGGAGGCCTGTAAACAAATTAATGGAATGTGAATCAGTGATGAGGTCATCCTAGGGGGCTAGTTGAGAAGCGACAATGTACAATAGATATGGGTATTTGGCACTACCCACCGTTTCAACATATTCATCTTTGCTGTAGTACGTGTCCGCTATTTCCATTATATTAACTAATTAGGAAACGAATTTCTTTATTTCTGCCAGTTTAGTTTGCGTTTTCAGCACAGCTGTTTCGATAATTACGCTATCGATATTTATGCTGTTGGCGTTGCCAACTTCTCATGGCTAGCCTGCTACTGTTCACGAAAAGATGCCTGCTACAAGACTATTTACATTGCATTGTGCAAATTTCATATAAATTTTTGCATATTAAAATTAGTAATTGCTTAGCTAATTAGGCGCACACCATTGCTTGCTTATTGCTTACTTTTGTAGTTGCTATATGCGGGTGCTCTTAGCAATTGCAGGTGTTTAGCCCATTTTAACCCTGAACTTTGCATGCGGTTGGCAAACGTCAGCGTTGATTGGACCAACAATTATGCTGTACATTCTTGTTCTTCTTGTTCTTCTTGTTGCTTGTTGCTTTTGCTGTTAGCTACAGCTGCTGCAATTTGATTAGAACGTTTTTTAATAATACTGCAAAATAGAATAATATCTATAAAATAAACTGACTGCTGAGTTCTACAGTTCTATTTTTTATTTGTACATTTTACTTAATTTAAGTACATATAAATTACAATTAAAGTTTATTTTTTATTTGAATGCACATACAAAATTATTTTAAACATATTTAAATTTTGTACACTTTTATATTATTGATATATCAAACAGCGAGTTTAATATAGTTTTAAGTGGCATTTAACAATGCTATGTTGTATGCCTCACACCTCAAATGATGTTCCAATTAAAATGCTGTATTTTTTATAAAATCAGGTCTGCCGGCTTGTTGGTGGACTGGCCTTCGACTCGGACTCGGCACGCTCGAACGCCCATGGGCCCTCCTCGTGTTGGCCACAATCGCTAATTGGCAGGCATGCAGCCTTTAATGTCTGGTTCTGTGCATGCACAGAACACTCATAACCATATTTGTGGTAATTCATTATTATGATGTGCCCACCTCAATTAATGCTATATACAACTTATTGTTTGATGCGTATGTGGCCAGCATGTAAATGAATTGGTTGCTTTCCATTTTTGTTTCAAGCCATTAGATATTTAACTTGGTCGACCTTACCAAATGGCCGGCTGACCATCTGAACTTTTGGCCAATTTATTACAATGAAAAAAAATCTAAGCAATTACCAACTGAAATTGAAACTAAATCTAAAATAAAAAAGCCGTCCGTTGAAGGCTTTGGGGTGTTGCACCTTTGGCCTAAGGTTAATAAACTTCAACTTGAAACCACCAGCTAAAGGTTAGAAGAGCTGCTCATGTTTAGTTATTAATTGAAAAATGTATACGCAACAGCAACAGCAGCTAAATCACATGCAATACAAACAAGCAAACAAACAAACAATTGAACAAATTATCAAACAAACAATCAAATGATTCAAATTTGTTTTTTTTTTATTGTGGTGTTATGCAAAAAACTTGTGATTTTCCGAATTTATATTTATTTATATTTTATTTATCTATAATAAGAAACAACATTTTTGGTCACAAAAAAAGATTTATTGAAGATGAATAAATTATTTCATTTATAGATGTCATTTATGGTTTTTTGAAATATCAAAGGCATGTTAAATATTTTAATGTAATTTAATTAATTTTTTGAATACTAATTTTTTTTAACAATAATTGAACATATATATATATATATTTATTAAGACAATGTAAATCATTTAATGATATAATAATGAGATGGGGTAAAGGGGGTCTGGCTCATCATTTGGCTGCCTCACGCTGGCCTTGACCATGCCGTACCAAGCATTGATAGATGAAAATTTCCAACTGGTGGCATCTATGTAAATATTTACAATGCTACCTCATCGATGGCCTTGATGATAGCGCTGGTTTTTGTTGGTATAGCTTTTCCATATAATTGAATGCCCAAAAAGCTAATCAAGATTTAAACACACGCAGTGCGCATCCGCATAGGCAGACCGTCCAATGCTTAAAATCTCACGATCTGTTTGCCAGATTGTTATTACAAATATTTTATTTTAATTGTAGGCAGCGCGTGCGCAGCTTAAGTTGGTTTGTTTTTATTGTTTTGGTTGTTGATTTTGAATGTTTTAATCGTTTCTCAAATTGTGTTGAGGCGAAAACTCAAGTGCACCAAGGGGCAAATAAAAAACAATCAATTAAATTCCAGAAAATATCATAAATAATCCCATAATTAATAGAGTGAAACAATGGTTTGATATATATTTATATATAACCACATCAGCTGATGTCGCTTTGTGAACAATGCGAAAATAAGCAAATACAACGAATGCATAAAATTTTCCGTAATTGCAATTAAAAATTTATAAATATGTTTCATTGAATTCTATTGCGCACAAGGTGAGGTGTGGAAGTCCGGGGGGTTGAGGGAAAAAGAGGCAGACAACAATTGCATAATATTTTCACTTTTTTGCATGCAAGCAAACAAGTTTTTTGCTCAAGTCTTTTGTTTCAATGCAGCAGCGAAATTCAATAAATCGTCGCTGTTATTGACAGAAGCCAAATGTATTATGGAATGTCCGAATATTGTTTTTAAAAGAACAGTAACAGATAGAGCTCTTCATAATTCGTAGGAAATATTTAAAGCTATTAAAGATTGAATATATTTTGAATTATAATTATAAAAAGTATTACTAAAATGTTGGAGTAGAGTTGATAGTTGAACAAATTTTATTTGCTAACTCCTTTAACATTTTTTTAATTTAGTTTAGTATTTTGCAAAATTTATACAGTTTATACCGAATTGAATTAAAGAAAGTTTAAGGCATTTTTTAATTATGACAGCTTGTGAAAAATAGACTTTATATATTTTATATTTTTATATTGTTCTGAAATGTATGTGTATTAACTTGCGCTACTTACATGCTATTTGAAATTAACGTTTAATGTTAATATCTTATGGAATGGACTAATAAACTAGATCAGCAACTGGTAATCACATAACTCCATCACGGCCACATTTCCGACGCCCCACAAGTGCCTCACAATTTCAAAGCTCAGGCGGGGCAATTAGCCGAGAACCGCCCAAGTTGCGTGCCGCTTGTGACAATCAACAAAAGTCGACAGCGAATGAAAAACGTATAAACATAAAAATTAAGCAAAAGGAGCGAAGCGAGTGAATATTAAAAATTAATTAAACAAAAGTTGCTACTAATGTAAGAAACAATATAAAACACATTTAACGTGCACTTGACCTTGGGCGGGCGTTGAGCGACCAGGCCAAAACAAGCGCAAACAAAATCAAAACAAGAAGGGAAAGTCAACAGCCAAACACCGAATCACGCATACCCTAATTATGCTAAATATCATTTAAGAATCTAGTTTTTTATTCACTTGATTATGTTTTTGATTTTCTTTAACATTTTCGAAATAAACATAATACTAAATAAATCTTATGTTTTCATATACCACATATAATTAATAGTATTATTCTTTGAGTGCGATTTCATAATTGGCATTAATTTGTTTACTCCGTATTATATTTAATTACAAACAACATTGAATTATATTATATCATATCATTGACTGAGTGCACATTTTTTTATTTAAACCTTAAAAACTTAAAAAAAAAATCCCTTGTGTGCTTTGTGAAAGTCTTCGTAAATATCAAATGTATAACCAGTTCAAGTTATTAATTTATTAATATGCACTCCATGAAAGTAAAGCCAAAAATAAATAAATATTTGAAATTTGTTACAAATATCTTCATCACTTAAACCACTTACAGACTTAAATTAAGTCTAACCACATTTCTTAACTACGTTTATAAGCGTATTTTTTTATAGCATAAAGAGCATGCTCTTTGGGGCGGTCAGTCTCAAGGGGTACATGGCACATGATTGTGGTACAGGCAGTGGGAAGGGGGGGGGGGGGAAGGGGAGTAGATTGTAGACTGTCCTCGTCGCATGCATGCCGCGTAATTCGCTGGCAATAACAGTTGATTTTGATTTCGATTTTGATTTCGATTGCGAGCTTTATTTACTGTCGCTACTTGAACTTCATGAATTTAATTTGTGTGCGCAGTAGTCGACAAAATATTTAACGAGCTGTGGCCCAAGGCAATCTCGACACGACGCCGCTTACATCGCGAATACGTAATATTTTATACATTTATGACGTGGCACATTGCGTGTAATTGACATTCGCACCGATTACTTCCTTATTCGGTGGTCGAAACTGACGCAGAGGCTGAACAACTTTGTTAATTTGTTTTGGTTTTTTTCTTTTTTTTATAATTTGAAATTTACAATATATCTTTTGATTTTGAGTCAGTTTAACTAAAAATATATTATGTTGAATATTTTACATTGAATTATTCTTTGTAATCATTATATATATATTTTTCACAAATCATGAATATTGTGCATATTACAGATTGACATATTACAGATGGCCATAAATACACAAAATTCCAATTAAACCTCTTTTTTGTTTTAGTTAAGTTTAATTTATTAGTCTCACAAATAAAAAATTTTATATGGTATATTAAGAATGCATAAATAATGTAAATAATTATTAGTCATTTTAACATAATTATTAGTCATAATTATTGTTCTTAAGTAAAGCATTGCAATATGAATAAAAAGCGTATATTGGAATAATTTTACACATTGATAAAAAATATGGTTTTCCGAATCGTTTCGGAAGCCACGCTTCGTATTGCAAAATTGTTTTCCAATTAAGCACCCACCATGAGCAAGTAACTAACAACTTCCTAGCCAAATGCGGTGCACACTTCGGGCCAGCCTTCGGGCCAGTTGGCCATAATAAGCCGGGCCAATGCTCCACATAAATGGTAGCTATTTTGTGAGCTACCAACCGAAGCACGTGTGTGTGTGTGGCTGAGAGTGTGTTTTTATTATAAAACCTGACATATTTGCAACTTCATTGTCAATCATTGTCAATCAGATATTCGGCCACCCAGGCAACCACAAACATCACTTCGACAATGACACTGAGAGCGTCTAAGAAACCTTTAAAGTTCACTCAACTTCATAACTCAAGAGATTTAATTGAATTAGATATTGGGCTTATATAGCAAACATTTGACAACTTATACCCATGCAAAATTAAAAATTTACCATTCATAAATAAAATTTCTCCATTATTGTAAATTATTTTGAAGGCTAATAAATATATTATGAAAATTTAAATATGTTAGCAAAATATATATTTAATTTATTAACTGAGGTCATCTAATAAAATATAATTTCAAAACTTCTGTAACAATAATATTTATTCAACCCTACGAATAAACATTTGACTACTCTTAGAAACGTTTACAGGGTAACTGCTAATTGAGCAGTTGTGACTGGCCCATTCTAATTTGTTAATTAACGCTTATCAAAGTCGTTGAAATGGCCAAGGCTAGGAAGTCAAAACTTTAGCACATTTAATCTCATAATTTGCAAAAGGTCCAATTGACGGCTTGCCAAAATAAAAACGAAGCCCCGCCCAAAAAAAAAATTGCGTAACACCCTCTTCGAGGCTGTTCATCAGTCTTGCCCCTGGCAAACATATGCCAAAAAAGTCCAAAAAATAATAAATACTTTTTCAGGTTCAAAACTATTAGCGTACGCTTGCCAAGTCAATAAACCGATCAAAATTGGAACAATCTGCATGCGCGTTAAACAAATGAAATAATCAATAAAAAATACTCTAGTGTCGTTAATTTTTTGTATTATATTTTTAAATACACTTGCTAAGAGTTGTAAAATGTATATATATTTTTGTATGGATATTCTAGAAAGGATATTTATTTTATATATATTTTATCTCATTCACCCCTTGTTTTTAATGTTTAAGTCAACCTTTAAACTGGTTCCAACATGATGAAATATGTCATTAGTTAATTCTGGTCACAATTTTTTATCGAAAATAGGTAATCACATTTGCAAGAGTATTAAAACTTCGCCAGTTCTAGTTAACAGTTATCTCCCATGTGTACTGTTTTTGTTTTAGTTTTTTTTATGACAGCTGACAACTTTTGCCTTCCGTTTTATACACGAAATAGTTTTTTTCTCTTTCGTTTGCTATTTGGGTCCACTTGTCGTGTGCTTCTATCGATTAATTCACAATCGCAATTCAAATGCAAAGTCAGCCTCGGGGCATGGTTAGTGGCAATAATGTTTTAATTAGCAGTGCGAGACATGGAGTGGAGCTAAGGTCAATTCTATAAGACGGCACCGCCCCGTTGGGCATCACATTTTGATACGAGCATTGCTATCATCATTATTACTTTTATAATAATTATAATCAGGCAGTTGGATGTGCATTCAATTCCAGTTTCACGCTACAGCTCTGTGCATTTATTATTAGTTTTAATTTGTAGTTGTGCGACGTTAAGCGCGCACATTAACAATAAACTTAAAGGAAAATCTTAATAAACAGACGCAGCACAGCTCAGCAGTCTAATGGAACGCCTCAGTGAGCAGTTACTCCCCTCAAACCCCCATCCAACACACTATAGTTATATAAGTGATGAGTGCGTGTCACGAGATTTTAACAATCGAAGTAAAATAATTAAGGCATAAATGCTTACCTTTTATTATTTGAAATTCTACTATAAGATATTTTGTAATATTTTTTATTTATTGATTGAATCTGGAGTAAAAGTTCACAATTGGTAAAAAGTCTTTGATAATAAAAATGTAGGATGGAAATTAAAAATGAAACTTCTATGAAATTGCAAATTAAAAGTAAAAAATTTATATTTTTTAAAAAGAGTTTTCTGATATTTTAGTAAAACTTTTGAAAGTTTGTCATTTTTTAAAAATTAAAATCTATGTCTTCGATTTAAGGAAATCAAATCAATTATCTAATCTTTAAGCTAATTTACACATTTAAGTTTTTCTTGTAATAAAGGATAAATAAAATCTCTTTGAAATTGGGGAGAATAAATGTTAGGGTGTTTAATTTATCAATTTTTAATAATATGTCTTTAAATAATTTAAATATAAATATAACTTTCTAATAATATTATAAGAATAAATTTTTAAGTGGTTAAACAGAAAATAACAAAATTATATATATTTAAGTTAATCAGTATAAAAACCATAAACAACACGCACTCCTCGCTAATGACAATCATAAAAATCTCGTTCATATTGTCATTGTTTGATTCTGTAAAGATCTTCTGCTTGCAATTCTATAATACAATCGATTGTTAGTTCTTGAACCCAGGGACTTGAATGGAGTATACAGCCTTAACTAATCTGTGCTACTCGGTTATTATATTTGTGTAGAATCTCAACATGAGGAAGCAATTTGGGTCGCATTTGTGTAATGGCCATAATTAGTGGACTTATATTAAATGCATGTGCGAGGGAGAAGGCATTTCTGATCATTAAATACATACAAATTGTGAATATATGAAGATTAGAATTCAGACATGCTGTTGTAGGTGGGGGGACTGAAAAACATCCAGCGAGCTATAATTACTTGACGAAAATAAACCTTGAAGAACGTTAAGGGAAATATTTATAGCTAGTATTTATGATTTTTTTATTGAAACTGAAAGCCTAAAAACACTTAATATATTTTATGGGAGATGCGAGTTGTTATTTTAAAACGCAAAATATCTGTGTTTATGGCACTTTTTTGTTTGTAAAACTTATTTGCAGGCTTCTATGCCAAGACTTAAAACTTTTATTTCTGACTGTATTTACAGGCATACCTATTCCAGTCGTTTCTCAGACTCGACTGGGGAACTAAAATATATACTTTTATGCATATGTGATTATTTAGAACATATTTGCAAATTTGTATAATTTATCTTGCTATTTTATTTAGAATTCGAAGCCAACTGAGCCAATTAATAACCATACAGTACGATACAGTACATTTGCATATATAGCAATAGCACTTAATAACACTTTTACACCATCACCAACATTTTCTCATATCTGTTATTATTTCATTTACAATTACACGTTGCTTTTCCCAACTGCCCCGGTGACTGATTCAACATTCACCTTGAACTTGAATAAAGTGCATTCGTCACTTTAAAATATAATTAAGTGGCTCGATCCCTTTCCCTTTTGTTTTGAGTGCTCTGCTTCTTTGATTCACAGTTGTTGTTGCTGAGTTGCGTGTGTGTGTGTGTGTGTGTCTCATTCAGCTTCTGGATTTAAGTCAGTTGAGTCAGTCGGAACAGTTGGCGCGTGTGATGAATGCTGAAATTAAACACGTATATACATTTGCGTACACATTGTATATTTCATATATCTTTTCTGGCTATTAGTTTTGGGCTCGGTGCGGTGGACCAACGACCGTCCTCGGCATGTTTTGTGCGCATTCCCAGTGAGCAAAACACTGGCGTCACAGTCGTTCGACATTTGTTTATTTTTTTCTCGGTAGCAGATTTTGCGTAGCTCAGAAAATTTTTTCTTTAATGTTTGCTTGATTCATTTGATTTTATTTGATTGGTGCACATAATTTTGTATGTATATATAAATGGCATTCTGCGATTAAGTTACTTTTTTTTGTATCAATCCGTTAAACTGGGCCCAGTTCCTATCCAGTTCGTCCAGTCTCTCCATTTGCTCTTCTGCTTCTGCTGAGTCAGTCACTGACCGTCACGACCTTGTGAGCCAATTTAGTTAAATTATATTTTGTGGTAGCAGCTGCTAACTTTTTTTTTATCTTGTATTTGTTTTTTTTTTTTTTTTTAATGGACTGGCGACTTTTATTATTGATTATTGGAGTTTAATAAGTTTTATGCTGTCTCAAGGTGATCATTTTGCATAAAAAAGGTGCTAGAACAAAAGACTTAGGTAACGAACTTGACGCTGAACATTCGATAATTTTATGGTGGGCACATATAGTTCTTGTCTATCAAATTAAGTAATTAACATAAATTCTGTAGAACACGGCTATAAATTAAGTTAGATGTCATCTGTATATCATCATATTTAATTTATAAAAAATCATCTAACCACAATTATCAGCTTATATTTTATTATTATTATTATTATTACTTTAAAATAAATAAGTAAATATAAACAAAATAATTCAAGTAAATATTAAACTAATGTATCAGAGAAAAAAAATGTGGTCATCGAAAAAATCACACTTAAAATTATAAAAAGTTGTTATCAAATTTTCAGTTAAAATTCATTCATACATTTTTTAGTTTTGACTAAACAGAAAATAGATTAGTAACATCCATCGTAAAATTTAAAGAAATTTTGCTTAAAAATTTGTTAATTCTAAATGTGTATTTATATAATGATAATATTTAATAATATTTTAAGACCGATATATTAAAACTGATATTTGAAACCTTAATGTCACTGATTTTAGCTTGTTTAACTAACAAATATACATTTGCTCATATATATTTAAGATTTAAGATATTTATATATGTGTGATCAGCACCTTCACTTATACTTAAGCTATAAAAGTATGAACCATATGACTTCTGTGTTTTATGGCTAATTTGGCACATCATAAAAATTGCATCATACGGTTTGAAAGCTTCAACAGTGGCTGTTGAGTGTCTGTTCTGGCCGCTTTCGTGTTTGCCTGCGAAAATTTGCGGTTGTTGTCAAGATCGTCAACGACATATGTAGATATCTCCATTTAAAGATCTGAGCACAGATCAAAGAATACTGTTTCGGCGGCGTTGCACGGTAGTCGGCACTAAAAAT
Organism: Drosophila dives; assembly: GCA_035042365.1. Taxonomy (NCBI): domain Eukaryota; kingdom Metazoa; phylum Arthropoda; class Insecta; order Diptera; family Drosophilidae; genus Drosophila; species Drosophila dives. The sequence continues at coordinate 1,137,880 of JAWNLJ010000097.1, read as the reverse complement.
GCAATTAGTAAATAAAATATTAATTACATGCAATGCACACAAGCAGCGGTTAATTCGATGCTAATTTAATTACCAGTCTCCGACTTATCAACGAACACCATCAATATTTATTTATATTTTTTTTCTTGCATTTTTTAAGGTGACAATTGCTGTGCGATATTTTTTTTGTTGTATTTGATTTTTATTTAGTTTTAATTAATTGCAATACCTAGCCTTGCTTATAAGAATTGTATTGAGTGTAAGGTCGTCGTCTCAAAGTGAGCCAGTTTTTTTAATTGCCACCTAAATGATTAAATAGGCTGGCAAGGTCCCAGCACCAGGAGCAGCCCTCGTCTCTGGCCCAGTTTTTTTTTAAAGTTCTTTCTCGAGTATTAGGTTAGATCTTGTACTCATACTCATTTTGGTTGGTTGCAGTTCTGAAAGCTTTTTGAGTTGCCAAAAAGCTTTTGTCGGCGCTCTCCACAAAATTTGATCTCTCGTGCTCGTGCTCGCTCTCCGTGCGTGTTTTGTCTTGCGCTCAACGCTTAACGACACTCAGTTAGCCGACGACAGGCGTTCGATGCGGACGCGATTCGAGCAAGTAAGAACAAAAACGTGACGTGACAGGCGCAGCCAATTATTACGTATTACGTACGTTAAAAGTGTGCTTTTTTCGACATGTGTTGGTTGTAAAGTAAAATTTCAAATAGAAAATAAACTAGCAAAATTCGGTAAACAAAATTAGAAAAGATTGCTTTTATCTCAATCAAAAAATCTACTGCAATATAGGTGTACAACAAACTGTGCTTCTCCTTCTAGTTATTTATATTTATGTCTTCGTCGTTGTCTTCGTTTATCCGTTTCTCGCTCTGTGTTTTTGATTACCATAAATGCCTTAAATTAAATTTCATAAATGTGTGTAAATATTATTGGGTACCAAGATGTGTGCAATCAAAATTTTCAGCAAAAAAATTAAACATATAATTAAATATATAATCGGTACAAAAAAGCTAAACGACGAAAAAATAGATAAAAAAGACTATTTAAACGTGTTTTGCAATTGTTGCTGCTTTTGCTTGCACAAGTTTATGGTTTAAAATTTAATTTTTATAAAATGTAATAAAAATGTGAAACTAAAAATGTTAATGCATATCGCAATAATAAAAATGCAAAAACGATTCGTCATTTATTTATTTATGCTTAAAACATGCACCAAACCTATCAAGAATTATAAAATTAAAAACTTATAAGAAAAGAGGAAATCAAAGCTAGAATTTTAAAGCTACTTGTTCTCTATATGCGTGAATCTCTCTCTCCCGCTAGTAAAGTTTACATGCATTTTTTCGTATGCACGTTTTCCCTCTGCTTTTGAGTCATTGTCGCTTACTCAACACGCGCTCATTTCTTTGTTTTGAGAGGGTGGTGGGGAGCGTAAGTGCCTGCGTTTTGTATACTTTACCGTTTTTTTTTTGGTTTTCTCTGTGCAAATATTTATCGAGAGTTTGACGACAGAGACGCATTTCTGTTGTTGCTTTTGTTTCTTCTTTTTCTTTACTTTACGTTATTTTCGAGTTGTAATTTTCGGTTACTTCATCTGGTGTTTATTTCCTATATGCTGCGAGCGCACATGTAACTGTAACTGACCCACGCCGAAACTGACCAGCGCAAAAAGTGCTCCAAAGCGAAAAGCCAAAAACTATCCGCACAAGCAACAAAAATCGCACAAAAAGCCGGTTGAAGGCGACTCTTACATATTTACACGCACCAGCGCTCATTGAACACACACATACAGCAACAACAAAAACAACATAAAAACATGCAGCAAACAGAAAGCAAAAGCAGCACGACACAAAAACCTGTAACGCTGGCAGCGACGTCGACAGACATTTGCACTACGTCGCGTTGATTATGTCAATTTCATATTTACTTCATTTCCTCAACCATAAGAGCGGCAGCAACCAGAAGGGGAGAGCAAACAGTAATTTCACTTTCGTTGGACTTGAAAAGCTTCAGTTCGGCGAGAGTATGAAAGAGAGCGACAGCGTTAGCAGGTTTGCTACCAACTGCATTGGATGCCTCTACTGCTTTTGTTGGTGGCTTACTGGGGCGTTGCTGCTGCTTTTTTGTTGTTTTTTCGCTTTTGCTTTGCTCTGGCATCGCATAGTTTCGGTTTCATTTTGTAACTGTAATGCTTGTGCCATTGTTGTATTTGTAGTCTGCTGTTTGACAGACGCATGCAAAGCTTTTTTATTTTGGTTTCTTTGTAAAGTCGTTATGTAGTAAATAACGTAGTAACGTAATGCGCTTTGAGATTTCCACATGCAATGCGCGGACGCGTTTAACGTTTTGGTGCCAAGTCCAGCGTCGACGTCAGCAGCAGAGCAGATGCATTGTTGTTGTTGTTGTTGGGCAATCAAGTTAATAATAACAGCTCCTGCAACAATATGCGAAGGTCAGCAGCAGCAACCTCAATAACAACAAATTAGGCGCCCCAATAAGATTTTGATTTCACGTTTTTACATATGTTTTATGTATGTTCTACAATTAATATTTTCGTGCTTTGCACGTTGTCAGTTTGTGAAAAATTCTAATTATAAATGAAACAATTTATTACCGGGTTTTAAAAATAAAATGCACTTTGTGTGCAAAGTCAGGCGTCGTTGGCAACAAATCAAACCGGTTTACAGCACCACCATAAACAGCAACAACAAAAATAGCCATTCGGTGGGTGCAACAAAAAAAAAAACAACAACAGAGTTTTAACGATTCAAATAAAATGTTTTAAAAATCAAACATAAGTTAAAAGATGTGAAAACAATAAGTTAAACTTCAAAAGAAAAATAAATAAACAAAAAAAGAAAACATTTAAATAAATATGGCACCAACAAATTAACAATTTTGTGTGCAAAATTTTGCATTTTATGATTCTCCCCTGTGTTTATTTAAATATGTGTTTGTTTGTGTGATGTGCTCCATCAATCAAGTGTAATCGATTATTTAATTTTTTATAATAAATGCTCAATTTTTTAGTCATTGCTTATCTGCTCCTTTTTTTGCATTTAAAATTAAACGACAATTTAAATTGGATATAAAAACCAATATTAAAACCAAATTAACAAACAGAAAGAAAATTATATGCAGCTTTTTCTCTGACGGTAAGTGAAATATGCTCATTTTTATAAAGTAAACAAGATTAACAAGATATATTATTTTTATGTGATAAATTGATTAAGCCAAATATAGCTAAAAACTTAGTAAGAACACTTAAAAGCTGCTCAGTATAGAATAAGTAAAATTTATTCCTAATCAGTCAAGATATTGCTTCTTGAAATCTCTCTTAGCGGTATAGATAGGCACTGATTGCCCCTTGGGGCATGTTGACTTTCACAAAGCCAGAACTTGTATTCACCGCTTGGGAAAAACCCTGTTGCGCAGATACACTTAAAAACACTTAAACAATGCTCAAAGACTGAATTCTCTCGCTTACATCCGCGTGCCAATGTGTCTCAATAGATGACGTATGCGTAATTCTCATTTGCTATTCCCTATACAACATTTTTTTGGATTTGCTTTAAGTTTTTACTATTTTTTTTTCTTAAATATCTTCTATTTATTTTGTATTGCTTACCTTGAACAAACAAGATATTACATAAATCTATTTTGGTACTTTAACAACCCTATAACAAGCAGCTGATAGAGAACTAAGATCTTTGTAAATCCACCGCTTCTTAATCTTCCATAGATTTGTGACTTACTCTCGTTTTTTTTTAAATATAGCAGTCAAAAGATCTTTACCTGAAAAAAATATACCAGATAAAATAACACTACAAAATTATATATTTATTTTTAAAAACTTGAACTTGACACTTTTGACTTTGTCTTTGACTTTTTCTATCATCTGTACAGTTTTGGGTTAGTAACATAATTAACTCACCCCATTCAAACTTAAGCTTAAGTTAGGCTTCATATATTAATATACTGTATTTATATTTGTTTTGTTTTTTTTTTCTTATACAACATATAGCATTTGAGAAGCTTTAATATGATTGGTCTTAGTCTAAACTTTAAACTAAATACAAGTTTTTATAATCTTTAGTATCATTTTCTTAGACATTGAATTTAACGAAACAACGCCTTGTCGTTAACATTTTAATGGATCTAATGCGATAAACTTAAAAACAGGTTTCTTTAAACTCGAATCTTCAAGTTCCAGTTAGTCAGCTGTTGTAGTTTATAAACTTATTAATCAGCTTTACTATACACGCATTTTGGCTAGGGTATTTACATATTCGTCACGCTCAGGCTATTATTAATTTTCAGTTATTTTATTTGATCGACACTTAATTATAACTTTTGGCTACGTCATTTGAGCAACAGCTGATGATTATTTCCATTTGTTTGTGTTTTTGATAACCCCTCCCTCGGCGAGTTTTGTGTTGTTTCGAATCCGGTTGTAAATCTTTCTGGTTTTTTATTTTAATTTTTTTTTCTAACTCGAATTTCTAATTTTTAACAAGTTGTGTCGAATGCTGAAAATTAAATTCCTTTGTTCGACTTCTTTTTTTCTGCTAGCTTGAAAGATTTTTGTTTTTATTTTTTAGGTTTTATCTGCACTCTTCCGGTTAGGTGAGGGTATTAAATGCCGTCGAAGATTCGGGTTGCTCGCTGTTTATCTAACTAATTAAGCGCTTGGTTCGGTTGCATTGAGATGCCTTCTCCTTGCTGCCATTTGTCAGCTGCCAGTTGTCTGCTGCCTGTCACTTGTCTATAATTGAGTCTCACAGTCTTCTTTTCAGTTTCTATCTGGAGCCTAAACGCTTAGTCACGAACCGAACTGAACTGAACTGAACCGAGGCGCAAATTGCAAATCTACTTGGCAGCTGGCAAACTGACAGCTAGCATCATTGTCTTTGCATACCCTTTCTCAGATAAATATCAAACTATTTCTAAATGGAGTGTTAGCTGAGGCATATCTAATCAATAAAGGAGTTTTTTTTTGTATGTATCTAACTAAAAACTGATCAAAAACAGACCAACTGATATATTAGCTAACTGACATATTGAACAAAACTTATTGGCATTTAAGGATATTAATATTTATTTTATAATATTTTATAGCATATATATCGGTTGTAAGAGTATATAAAATTCAGCATCAAACATTAAAATGTTCTTTCATGTTTATTTAATATTATTAATCTTTTTTTCTAAAAGTAGTTAGTCGTCTCGGCCCACGATGAGTTCGGTTGTGTTTCATTAGTTTTTGGTCTTGGCTTAATTAAGCATCGTTTTATAAGCACGCATATGAAGTATGCAAATCTTATATTTGTATATTTTATTTTTATTTTAATTGAGTCCCAAAGTCTTCAAATAATATAGAGAAAATTGGCGCAGACATTTTAATTTATATGGTATATTTTCAATTTACATTTTTTTCAGATATCACCTATATATACATATATCTAGCATGAAGGGCTGGTTCGATGCATTTCGAGACGATGGCGGTCCAACGCTTTATTCCTTCTCAAATCGCACTCCCGTCACTGGGGATGTATCCATTGTGGCCGTATCTGTGCTATTTGCCACATTTTATGTGGCATTTCTGGTCATATTTCCAGGAGTACGAAAACAGGTGAGTTCAATAAGTTGCACAACAATTAAAACGAGTTATGGGCAAATTATTACCTTCTTGATTTTATTTGGGCTTTTACAAATGACAAGATTTTATTTTAATACAATTTTAAGACTAGGAACTGAAAACACCGCGATCAGCATTAAGGTGAAATTGTTTTTGTAAAGATATTATTGTAATTGAGAGACCAGGACACCAAAGGTTCGGTTATTGACATATGCTTGCCAAACTTAATTATTCAAAAAGGGCATTCGTGTGTAAAAATATAGTAATTTATCACAATAAAGATTTATTAAATTTACTTGACAGCTGGTTTAAAAAGTGTGAAGATATATTTGTAACCTTTGACCAAAAACAAATATTGCTTAAATTCGATGTTATTGTTTTTGTAGCTTAGATTATATTGGAATTTTAGAAAATTTAATTATTCGCACAAATTGATTTATTTATTAAACCTGCTATGCAGGAAACTTTTTTGAAACTATAAAAAACTTGGTTAAATTAATTATTGATTTCTCCAAACCGTTAATATGCTTATGTCAAGGATTTTAAGTATTGTTAAAAAGTTGAGCATTACAATGCCAAAAGAACCTGTTCTAAATGCTGGTGTAGCATATGTATTTACTCGCTTAATGCTTCTATTATTTTAATTAACTTAATGATATCTTGGGTTAGTCTGGGCTCTGTTGTGTAGAACGGGTTTTTAGTTAAGTTCTCACGCTGCTACCGCCTCGTGTGCGTCTCGTAATTAGACTGTAATGAACTGTAATCATAATTGGCAGCACGTATTCAATAGATGTCAGATATAAATCTATAACCGGTTTGTTGGGCGCGCCCTTTTCCCTCCCTCTCACTCTCTCTCTCTCTCTCTCTCTCTCTCTCTCTCTATCTCTCTCTCTCTCTCACACACACACACACACACACACTCTTTCTCTATATCAGTTATTGAGCCACCTAGCTTGGTCAATTGAGATACATTTTCAATTAGCTCTCAACCTCTTTGGCCATAACTGGCTTTATAATGCTTACTGCTTATATAATTGGAATTACAAACTGACTAACAGCAGACCCACACACACACACACAAATGCAGTGCCAAGGCAATCAAATACGTATATCATAACATTATAATCATCCATCACAATTTAAATTTACATTTAAATTTCATTTTCAATTCACAGAAGTTCACAACATTCTCAACGGTCACACTCAGCCTTTTTGTGGGTCTAGTCATACTGAGTGAGTACCCGATGGCCTTATGCATATAAAATTATATGCTATTTGCATAGTGCCATTAGATTTTAATTCATTTTGGTTCTCAACTTGCAGTCACCCGATTGGGCTCCGCGTGGCATGTGGCACATGCAACCATCATTGCACCATACAAAGCCTTCTCACGCGAGAAGCTGCCCGCCCGCATCGGCACCCACATTGGCCTCATGCACGTCAATGTAACACTCACAGGTGAGCTCACAGCAATAAATTGTAATTTTATATATATATTATATTATAACATAACATTTGACACATCCGCTAGTTTTTGATTGTAGTTGTTATCAATTTATAAATTTGCAAAACCAAAGCAAATCGAAATTAAATAGTACTTAAATTAGTTGAATTAACGAAACCTTAACTTTATTTAATCACATGTTTTATTATTCGTTTTATTAATGTTTAAATCAAAGAAGTACAAAATAACATTTAGATTACACTAAAAAATATTTAATTATTTTTATGTATTTTTCTAGTTTTTCTAGTTAAGTTAGTTAGAAATACTAATAAAAAAGCCCAAAATTTAATAAATTGTTACAGAAGTATTTTATTTTGACACTGTGTTTTCCATCAATGCGAGATAAGATTTTGATTGCTTTCGTTATCTGAATCCTATTTATACCCTATAAATGATTAAAGAGGGTATAATGGGTTAGTGCATATAAAGTAACTGACCCTTAAGTAAATGTATTCTTGATCAGAATCAAAAGCCGAGAATATCTAGCCATTTCTGTCCGAATATGCGGATCTTGAAACAGCTTAAGAGATTTGAACAAACTTCATTGAAATTATATTAAACACATACAAGTTATTGTTCTAAATTTATACTAATATCGAGTTTATTTCGACTAAAACTTATTACTTGATTTATTTTATTATTCTTTAAATACATTTGATACAACATTTAATAAATATAGAAAAATTCTTAGGTGAAATTACATAATAACTCAATGATTTTTTTTGTGGCTTAATAAATGCTTATTTCTTTTTATGTATATTTATTATGTTTTGTTAACTTTGCTGAACTATGATTAGTTTGTTGAATCACACACCCATATTTGCAGCAACTGCAACAATTACAGTAACAACAAAAACAATAACCCCCATCTTACGACTTCCAAGCGATCCGCCCCCTTTTCGTGCTGTTGATTGAATAGCGGTTGTGGCTTGTTGACTGTTGACTGTTGACTGTTTTATGATTACGAATCTACATAATATCAAAAAGAGTTTGTTTTATGTATGCTTTGCTGCTGTTGAAGTTGTTGTCGTTGTTGTTGTCGTGCCCCTTTGGCAGCTGATGCCAAGCGGAAGATAAGCGACTCCAAAGAGCGGCATGAAAATGTCGCAAGCTCCAACGATTGAGCAATTTTCGTTAAAGATTGTGATCTGCAGTCAAAAAGATTTTAATTAAATTTTCGGTTAGGGAATCGCGCAAATGAACTTCAGTTGCAGTTTGGCCTTTTGTCTAAGCCCAGCTAATTGATTTGCCTCTGTGGAAGTCGTACAATTAATTAACGAATATGTGTATTTTAAACTTACTTTGCCTATTAGGGAGGGAAGTGACGTCAGCAGGGCCCCTTTTGAATTTGTGTGTTGTATGACTATGACCAAGTGGTAAGAGGCAAGTGGTAAGTCAAGCTGCATGTCACGTTTCCCTCACAGACAACACCAGCACCAACACCAACATCAACAACAAAAAACAACTTACAACTAGCAACAACAACAACAACAATCGAATGAAATGCCACTCAACACCTGCGGAAATATTCGCACAAGTGACTGCTGACGCGCTGCCTCTCAACTGTGTCTATACTTAGATACAAATACACACACACACACATGTACATAAATATATATATATATATATATTTTATTATATATAAACATATATGTATATTTATGTACTGCATAGTACTCAAGTACGTACTCGTATTTGTTTGTTTGCTTCACTCACTCAATCGCACATTTGTTCATTCATTCATTGATGCATGCACTCGACACGGCAAGACTAAAAAAAAACACAAGCAAGAAAATACAATAGAAAAGGTGAAATGTGCTTGTGTTGTTCGAGCTGCCGCAGTAAATCAATTGAAATGCCAAACCAGTCGAGGCTTTCGTTGTAATCCTAGCCAAATGTTACACCAACAAGTCAGCCAAGAGCTGCCACAGCTTAAACTTCACTTATAACAATAAACTTACGGACATAATGTGCAGTTGTTCAGCTAACCGAAACCCAAATGCGCTATTTAACTTTCGACATAGATCTGACTATCTGAATAAGGATATAGATATGCGTAGTGATATTGCAAAAATGTACTAAAAAACGTGTTTATATTCATACAGCTATGCTCAAAATAATAGTCGTGAAACATGTCATGTTTAATGTTCAACAACAATTTTAAAATGATTTTTTTTGACATGACTTTTTTCCAATTATTAATTGGACCCAAGAGATAAATATACATTGAAGAAAAATTAAGATTTAAAAAAAATTCTGAAAATTGATTAATAATAAGTCCGTTAAAATAATAGTAGTGGATGAATAGTAATGTTTACGAGATCTTAAAACTCTCTCTTCTCTTTTTAGATATAATATGCAGTGGGTAAACTAAGCTTGAATGCACTATAATACTTGATTTATTTAACTATAAAAATTTTGGTAGATATAAATAAATATTAACAGATTATTTATTATAAGGATATGACATAAGTGGTTCGTTTTTAAATGGTTAGTTTTTTAAAAAGTATTCACGCATTTGCTTTACAAATTTGATATTTAAAAGATATTTAAACTTATAAGGCATTATTGTAAAAATGTGTCTTAAGCTTTTTCAATTACAATTAAGCAAATACCAACTTAACTTGAATTTGTTTGGACTCTTTTGCATTTAGTTATAACTGTCTGGGTGTGTTTTTTTTTCGCGAGACGAAAAGCTGTTTGGCTCTTAACTGCAAGCTATCTGACTGGCCAGCGGTTATGTCGGTTACCATATTGGTTTTTGGCTTTTACAGACATTACCCCTATTCCCTGCCCCTAACAACTAGCTCCTCTTCGCTCTTTGATGTTTCAGTAGCAGTTTTACAAACTGACGCTGCCAAAGTGCTTCATGTTCATTTCAAATCGCTTTAGTTGTTGCATTGTTGTTGTTGTTTTTGTTGTGTGTGTTTGTTTGTTTGTGATTATAAGTGTTTGTGTATGTACGGTGTACTTGTGGGCTGGAGTTCGCTTGTGGGCGTTCCTTGCCAAAAGGGCAAACATAGTTGCTTAAATTGACTGGCAAAAGGCACCAATAATTGATGAAGTATGTGTTTTTGTAGTCTTTGTAAAATTTTGTTCATACCTTTTTGGAATATTTGAATATGATAATTACGAATGTCAATTTGTGGCAGGATGATTGTATTGAGTAGTTCAGCCTAGTCCAACACAGACAACTTAATTGTTACGCCTCGATTTGAAACCAAATTCAATCTTGTAATTGAAGCGTTTTGAATCAATGTCAAATTAAAGTTTTTATTCACACAAAATATCAAATGTCTTGGGTGTAATAATTGGGATTGCTGCTCAAGCAATATTACTGCCATTATTATAATCACTACACTATCAATGATGATGATAATTATTACGCTGTCGTTAATGATGATGATGATGATGTTGTTGGTATTTATAAATTGCGGCCAATTTGTTTGGCACTTAGCCAAAAGTTTCATTTCAAACTGCACTTTGTGCTATATGATCATGATATTGAAGCTCCATGGTTATACCATACATAAATGCACTGCACTTCGTGCTGGGATTATTTTTTTTGTGGGCGTGCGTCACGCTCCATATGCTGCCACATTTATTTTGCTAGGGGGAGTCTCAGCACTCGAATTTAATAGCGCACCTGGCCTTAATGCTGCTTCATTGGCTGCAATCAATATTTGAGACCTTATATAGCCATTATATAGTTAGCTATTGGTAATGCGCTGTGAGATGCCAAAAACAAATCAAATGACTAAGCAAACAAGTTTTTTTTTTTTATTTGACTTCAAACTGATAAATTACAATGCATTAAAATGGGCAATGTATGTTGCCTGATGTTAATGAAACCTTATGCATCTTTGATTGAAGTTAATTTAAAAATAATATACAGGTACACTAAAGATTTTTTAATTAAAAAAGATAAAATTCTTTTAAGGTATTTTTCTATAAAACTCTTATAAAACTTATTATCTTAGATTCAATTAATATTTTTGATACTGCTGTTTGGTTAGATTGAAGTTTAGGAAATGAACTTATGTATTTATATATCGTACATCTTATTATTATAACAAAGTTATTCTATTTATTAGTTTTTTATTTTAAACTAGGTTTTTTTAATTGTAACTATTTACTATTTATTTAATAAATTATAATGACATATACTTATGACCCAAATTTCAAGTTTCGCATTTGCTTAAAGTCTTTTTACTAATTTTTGTTCCTATTAATACAAAAAATTATAATAGACTGACATGAATATATATATTTTGTTCCACGGGATTAAATCTTTCTTTTAGAACTTAAGAGAGCAAAAAGTCGAAATTTGAAATAATTATAATATATTTATATATATTTGAATTATATTAAATGGTTCCTTATCTTATTTGCAAAATGTGTGCAAATTGTCAAACTAAAATCTATATAAAATTTATTTTTGTATTGCATATATTTCGACAATTGCAAAGTTATTTTTGATAAACGTCAAGTTCTATTTGCGAGTTTGTATTGTGATTTTGCGATTTTGGACATGCGACACTCGTGTGTTGTCAAACTGATGACAGATGCGGAACATTCATTTATTTCTACACACAACGGTGTGGCTGGGTAAACAATTTTAGATTTTTTTTGTTGCTGTGTCGTGTGCCTTTTGCTATATTGTCAAAATAATTATTAATTCATATTTGCCGCTGCTGCCAAATTATTTGAGTTGTGAGTGAAACACCGCACCGCTTACTTGCCCCTTCTGTGTTCCATTTGCTTGCCACTTTGCGTGGCTGAAACCTGCATAATCATCACTTAAAATTATGAAAAGTCATAGCCTAAAAAAATAGACATATATTTATTCAACCTTTTTATTACTAAGCGTACGTCATTGTTGCTATTGTTATTGTTGTTGTACTGGGCTTAAGCGCGAGCTGCTTCGTTGTGTCAGCTTCAAGCATCAAGTAGGAAAATATCAATTTTTTTTGCTGCAGATATTGTAATTTATATTTTTTTTTGTATTTGTTTAATTTATGTAGGTCCAAGTTTCAGGAAGTTTTTATACCCTGAACCCATTGAAAATGGTAAAAGGTAATATGGTTTTGTGCAAATTTATGTAACAGGCAAAAGGATGCATCTCCAACCTCATAAATTATATATTCTTGATCAGGATTAACAGTCGTGTCGATATAGCCATGTCCGTGTAAAGAAATTTGGAATATAGGTTCTCGTATATCCACATTTTAAAGGCAGAATTATCTAATTAACACTGTATGCATAAAAAAAATTGAGCGCATGTGTGAGAATGTATGTATGTATGTATTTATCTATTTTTGTATGTATGTATGTATATATTTATGTATTTATGTATATGCACGTGTTTTAGCCAGACAATTAGGGATCGGTTTGGGCTTGTGAAAAAAATATGCCGATTTTTTTTTTTTTTCTTTTTAGTATAAAAAATGACAGCCTAGTCATATTTGGGTGCAAAACATTTTAGTGGCAAATTTGCCAATAAAATTAGAATAATATTAACAACCATGTTCAGGGTATATCGTAGTCGAGATTACTCGAATTCAGTATTCTTACTTGTTATTATTCTTTTTTATTTTTATTTATTATGATAGCTTCAAGTATGTGAGATGACTTTGTTCTTTTTTCATCATAGAAGGGAATTTACTGCATGTTTTAAAAAGCTAATACGAATTTTGCCAAAGTGCCAATTCTTAAAAATGTTCTAAAATATTTTAAGCAATTTAGGAAATTAAAAAAGTATATTTAATTATTGGATTAGATTTAATAATTTAATTTTCAACCAAGAAAGTATTAAATATCATAATCTAGTTAAAATTCCTAAACTACGAATTTAAGGAGTAGATTTTCCACATTTTTCTTAAAACTTAATGATTATTGTAGATAAAGGAATAAATGGAAAATTCATTTACTGTTATACATACAAAATAATAAAAGTTTTAATATATTAAGAAACAAATGTAATAATATTAAGGGAGAAGTAGTTTCTTTAATTCGATCAATATTGAAATGTAGTCAAAATGTTTAAACTGTGAATTCAATATATATTCGCTGAGACTTTTGTCAAAATAAGCAGCATACATATAAAAATTGAATTACTCAGTGCTAAAATTTAAAAATATTGTGTTGATAAATTTGAAAAAATCTACTAAAATTCCCGCGGGTTGATTAGTATCATTTCCCACATGTTTGAGTATCAGCTTTTAAACGTATCAAATGTATGGCCAGTATTTAATACAGACCGAAATGCGCTTACAAATTAGTTAAGTATTAACCGAAGTTCAAAACTGTTTTTATTTGCCATATAGTTATGTCTTTTTGTTGTTTGACGCAAATTGTCAAATCAGCCGCATGAAAACTGTTAACGACAATTTAAAAATGGCCTTAAACTCGTCTCAAGGTTGAATTTCAAACACGAAAAATGCGTGCAAAGAGGAAAAACCAAAAAAAAGAATGAATATTTATCGAATCGGAACAAGAATGCGTTGAGTGTCTATGCAGCGTCTGCGATCGATCATAAAAGTCATTAAACTGTTGACTTGATATGATTTCCCAGTTGGTGGCTGATTGAAAATCAACACGTTTGTTTCTCTTTTGTTGACGCATTTGTTTTGTGCATGGAACCGGTTCAATTTGTTGATTGACTTAGAATGCCTATTATTGGCTCGACGGTTGCAGATCAAAGTTTTTATAATACTAATATTGATCAGTTGCGAAGGGCAGGTCAATAATATAAGAAACGTGAAAGGTATATAAGAAAGGCAGCGGATACCGTTTGGACATAGTTTGTAAAAAGTAAAGCAACGAAACAGATTCCAAGTTAATCGTTTTCAGAACGAAATTTGGTCTTTTTCGAATATATTATTAATTATTTCTCGTTTATTCCAACACATAAATGTAAAAAAGCGATGGTGAAGCTATCGTCTATGCTAATCTATGTTAATGTGGTTCGTGCACTGCTCAATATATAAAATAAGTTTTTAATTCAAATGTAAAGCAATAGCATAAAAAAACTTAAAGTAAGTAAGAATAGTCTAGAGAGACACAAAGGTTGTTGGAAAAGATTTGAGTAATAGCTGTATAGTTTTTTTTTACTAGTTAAATTTCTTACTTTTACTAAATCTTTCAAGCCATTATTAATCTTAAAGATACCTTCAAAAATTTTAAATCACAATTTTTGTATATCTTCTTATCGAGTTTTCATTTACTGAATTTTAATTAATCATTTATGCAACGCAATGAAATTGGAATCTAAATGGCTGCAGCCTCTTACACAATCATCTAATTCAACGGTTCATTTGACAGGCGCATTGGCCACAACGCCTTGCAACTACTAAAACAATAACAACGATTACACTTTTTAGCACTTTGCCTCAAGAGCAACAGCAATAACAAATTGTGCAACCTTAGCAATTATTTAATGCAGTTGAAAAATCACTTCCTGTCGCAGCCGGAAATTGTTGCAGCTGCTGCAACGTGCGTCAAAGTAACGGCCATGCGGCGTATGCGTAACGTATTTGAGTGCAATGCACACCGCTCCTCCTCCTCCTTCTCCTTCTCCTTGCAGCCCACGCTGCACGCTGTTTGTACTTGCAATTCATTGTCAATGGCTCGACGCTAACGCGAGCTAACCTTACATAACTGCAGCAACAGTAACAACAACAGCAACAACATCAACAAAAACAACAATTACTACTAGTAAGCACCAAGTCAAGTTAAGAGTGAGCGGCTCTTAAAGTGCAACAACAACAACAACAAAATCGCATAATCAATTGCAGTCGGTGTGCAACAAAAATAACAACAACAACATCAGCAAATGTGTGCATTTTTTGTTAACATTCGTCAACATTTTCCGGTTTATCACACAACGCACGCGCTTTTGGGCCAGCTGCCAAATATGAATGTGTTTTATTGCGAGGGTCAATGCACATGTTCCAGGAACCCAACCAGAGTTGTAATTTTTATATTTATTAATGCTTTATAACAAATTATAAATATTTTTTATTAATTAATTTTAGAAAAATAAAGATTTAGGCTTTTAGTGCATATAAATGTATAAATTCCCATTCTCTTATCTTTGCCAAGAATATATTTATATATATATTCATGTTTATATATATATATAAATATACATTCATTTCTGCAAAAAACTTGACAGCTTTTTCTACTTTGAGAAAATCGAATTTTGAATTTGAAAAGTTTTTGAATAAATACTGCCAATCGTTTTAGTTAAAAATAATGAAAGTTGAAATAAATCTGTTAATAATAATTAGACCGTTAATTCGATAACGATTCTTAACAAAAATAGTATATTTTTTATTATTACTTAACGCACTCAATTAATAAACTAATTAAGGCATCCTCTTAGCTATGTATTCATTTTCATATTTTTCATTCTCTCTTAACTATTAACACAATTTGCATAATTTATCGACATTATTTTTGTTTGTTTTGTACGAACAAACAACTTTAGCAATATGATTCCGCATTTGCAAGGCGCTCCTTTATAGAATCAAACACTCTATAGTCGTTGAAAATATTTATAAAAGGTTTATTTATCCATTTTATATCGGCAAATGCGAAAGACTTAAAATATATGCGACCTTTCAAAGCAACATATTTAATACATTTTTCATGCTTTAAATTCTCTGCCCATATTGGTATTAACTCTGATATCATTTTAGCTAATGCAAGCCATTAGTCTTCTTGTTTCTAATTATCGGCTTTAATTTGTTGTTCGTGTTAATTTTTTAACAGTTAAACGGGTCGAAAGCTCACATGATATATTATTATTTAGTTTCTTGATTCGTTTCTTGTTCGCTGCGGAGGCGCGCACGTTGCCAAAGTGTCTGCCACTGACTGACAAAACATAATATACACAAAAGACAAACTTAAAACATCACAAAACAAAGAATAATCCAAGATAAAAGTAAAAACAACAACAATGAACAAAACATACATGGGTACGACAAGAGACGATCTCTTCTGGCGGCGATTTAAAGTAAAAGGCAAGGAATTCTTCTTCTTCTGTTATTTTATAATTTGAAAGTCAACAAGAAAACGTAAGAGAATGCTTCATTGGGCATAAATACCGTTGAATATATATATATATATATGTAGATATATATATATATATATATATATATATATAAATATATATAAGATGACTCAAGTGAGCTCAAAGCAAGAATTCGAGTTAATCATAGTCTTAGCTTAGCTTTGCATCTATATATGACAAAATTATGAAGTAAAATTCCATTCTTTTCGATTGTGTCAGTCACAATTTGGAACCAAATAGGAAACCACATTTTCGTGCTAAACCTTTAATGGGTTTTTCGCTGCTTAAATTTGAATTTTTATTTCCGTTAAAACTACATTGATTATACATTTTGTTGTTTGGAATTGTTTGGCATGGCAATAATCTTCATTCTCAGCTTTGCGTATATGTTAAACTTTAAATTAAAACTTATTTTTATTAAATTTACAGACTTTAGCAAAATGGTTGCTTTTAAATAGTTGCTGTATTCAGACTATTTTTTTTTTAATAATGAAATAATTAAATGAGGAAAATCTAATGTAAGAAGTGACTTAATTTTATTTCGATTATTTTTGAATACCTCTCCCACGCAATTATAGATTAAAATTACATCGCTTTTAACTGCGTAACATTAATATTAATATTTATATTTTACAGCCATTCCGATTGGCAACTGGACACCGCCTGATATTGACTACAACGAACGATTCACTTGGGAAGGGGCCAACGATATGAGCGCTAACTATCGACTGGCCTTACAGCGCGGTCTGCCCTTCCCCATTCTCACCGTGGCCGAGTATTTTAGTCTGGGCCGCGAAGGCTTCTCCTGGGGTGGCCAATATCGCGCCGCTGGCTACTTTGCCAGCATTATGCTGTGGGCCTCGCTGGCCTCCTGGCTGCTGATGAACCTGCTGCTGCTGGCGGTGCCGCGCTACGGCGCCTACCTCAAAGCCCTAACCGGTGCCCTGCTCGTCTGCACCGCCATTGGCTACCACTGCCTGTTGCCACAGCGACCGCTCTGCATATTCCTAGAAGGCGGTCATCTTGAGTTCCACTTTGGATGGTGCTACTGGCTGGTCCTTGTCGCGGGTGAGTTAATTATAATTTTTTAATTAATAATATTTGAAGCGCTAATTTTCCCAGGAGATTAGGAAAGGAGAAAAAGACCGAAATGAAGTCCCTTTCTGACTGACCTACCTGAACAAGCCAAGCTTCTTTAGGCGTCAAACTACTGCTTACTATACTTTACTCTATTCGCAACTATTGATCTCTTTCTCTAGATCGATGTGTTTGCTGCATGTTATGCTATATTCTTAGTATTACCTCATAAGTTGCTTGGTACAATCGTCCGGTTGAACCCTATTCCAAACTCGGAGCAGTATCAGCTTACTTAACTCAAAATGTTTTCATACTTCTTAAAACTACATAACTTTCTATATAAGTATGAATGACCAGGTGCTCTTAGTTTAGTTCACCATAATAAATAATAAACTAATTTAATTACGTAGCTCTTAATATGTGTTTTGTTTTGTGCTTTTTATAGGCATTCTGTGTTTTATTGTCGGCGTGCTGATTTCGATAATTGATCTGGTGTGGCCGCACACGTTCTCCACAGTGCTGGAGGTGTACTATGGCACACCTTACGATCGTCATGTTATCCTGGAAGAGTCGAGCGATGTGCGGTACCGGAAACCGCGCAATAGTCGCGGCCTTGAGGATCCACCTGGATTGGGATCAAGGATTTTACGACGTCTCAGCTCTAAGGCGCGCGACATGCAGGGCGGCACGGTGCCGCGGCGTGGAAGTCCCGCTGGCGTCTCGAGCAGCGGCGTCGAGAATAAGGCCTTCCAGGGCGATGCGCCCAAAAGTCCGTGGCGTCATCCCTTCCGCCGTTCGCAGCAGCTACAACAGCAGCAACTTTCGCAATCGCACTCGCTGCGCAACTCACATTCGCAGCTGCAACTGCACCAGCAGCAGACACAGCAGCCGCATCAGCATCATCATCAGCAGCAGCTGCAGTTTTTGGGCGGCAGCGGTCCGATTGTGACGCATCCTATGCACCACATGCAGCGCACCATGTCGCAGGACTCCGGCTCCAGCATTGCCTCGGCGACAGTTCAAATTTCGCCGTTGCATAAGCATGCGATGGCCCGAATGTTGCCGTGAGTTAAATATACACAAATCAAATTAAATATATATATATATATATATATATATATATATATATATATATTGTGCGTCCCATTAAAATCTACTCTTCATTTTGGTTACAGTAATCCGCCAGTGGAACGCATACGTGACATGGATCACTGGTAGAGACCAGTGTCTGCATGGCGATAATGAAAGCCTCGAGGGCTTCCCAGCGAATTCTTGACAATTCAAATTCTTATGGACAACAAGCAACCAAGCAAACAAACAAACAAACAAAAAAGAACGCTACAAAACAATTTGTGATAACTTTTTAATTTAAACATAAAAAAAAAATACAAAAGAAAACTTAAATTTTTTTAAAAAATAATTGACAACATCGTATAATTTGCCTGACGTACTTATAAAAATTTGATAAATGTAATTCACTTTAGTTTAATTAAATTATTTTAAATGTTTAAGTTAAACAAAATTTATTGTAAACTGTGACGTCATGTTGTCACTTGTGATACGATTAATTTACCACACGACGGACACAGATTAGTGTTCAATTTAGATATTGATTTGAATTAATTCTATTCTATCCTAAAATGAATTCCATGCCAGAATATGTAACGATTAGCTTAACGATATATTGTATAATACATATAAACTACTGAATTGAACCGTGATTAATCTATTTATTAACAACTTTATTCCCGACCAACACCAAGCGCTCGTAGGATTTTTTGAAACTCCAGCTCGGTCAATCGAAAGTAAATAAAGTAGCGATAACAGCGGATCATTTACACTCAAATTAGTTAAACGAGTAATACAAATTTTGACTTGTGCTTTAAATTGATTCCTGCCTAAAATATATTTCACTTTATACCTTCAATCTTTCTAAACAACTTATACCAAATCTATTGATTTGATGAACTTTAACTATGTTTAAGCATGTATATTGCCCTCATATTCGGCGCACTTAAACTTTGAGTATAATTTTAAATTTTAATTTAATTTTTGCATATTTAAACAATAATAATGTCAATCCTATCATTAACTGATAAACTCTTAGGTTTTAATTAGACTTGATGTTCTTTAGGTGCTACTTAAAGGAAATTATGACTTTATCAGTTAATTAACTTATATGATTAGATGCAATAGTTTTGATTATTTTGGTATTATTGTGAATAGCTCAACTTTTAAAGCTTGTGAAAACTAACTTATTTTATCTCATAAATTGTTTTTATGTGACTGAATCTAGTTTTTTGTTATAATAGAAAATCAAAGAATAACTTACAAAGATTACGTGAATAACTTTGGTTATTAAATGTTTTTTTTAACTTGATACGGCTTTCATTCTCTGATACCAAAGTGAAAAGGTGTATCGACGCCAAAAGCGATAAAAAAAATATATCTCTGGAATTTAAGAACTATTGTTAGAAAAGTTCACCAGTGTGTTTTTTATATACTTTCTTTCTGCCCCTAAATTCTTAAAAGTCTATTTCTAGTTACCAAACTTGAAATGTAGACTTCTGCCCTTTCGCAAAATTAAAGGCCATCTTGGAATACAGATTACAAGCCATCTCTTTCAAAGATCGGTGTTTCTTAGCTACACACGTACTGTTCTGTGGCACCTCCTATCAGATGGTATATGGTATTACCTCCTTGATGGTTTAATTGACACCCTGAACCGTGATCAATGCCTTCTTCAGAGCCTTCTCCACACTCTTCACCCAGCCATCATCGCCGAACGGCACCGCCTCCTCGTTTCCCTTTGAATAGGTAGCACTTGCCTGTAAATTATATATAAATTAATAATTCCAATTCCAAGTCTAGAGTTACACCTACATCGATGCTCAACAGGCATCCGCCCGAGACGAGCACCAACAAGCAAAGGGTAATAGTTCTCATATCGAGTGTTTCACGTTGAATATTTGACTAACTTCGATGGTTCCTTACTTTTAAGGAACTGGCTTATCTTTCTGAAGCTACTGGCTATCAGTCAAGTTTTTTTTTATTGATACTATAAATACTTATTTTTGGTATAATTATTGATTAGATTACATGCAAAATTTAATAAAGCATTTTTTCAGTATATATATATATATATATATATATATATTATATATATATCAATATTTATATCAATATTAAATTAATAGTAGCTGGATATATATGAAAGTTAATTTGAAACAGACCTTTCGAACATCATATTTATCAATTAAATCAAATTTATTTAATCAAAAGTCGTGTTCCACACAAAAAAGCAAAACATATATAATTGAATTTGTTTTTTTTTTACATTTAATGATATTGATTATCGCTTACTTATTTTACAAATATATTCTCACACATATATATATACAAACCAATATATTTTAAAGTGGCACAGAATACTTTTTGACATTACTAAAATTTAAATGAAAATTGCTTTTGAGTTGAGTCATTATCAAGGAGCAATTGGAAAGAAATTATTTTTGTACGCATGACTTACAGCGATTACTCTAGCTTTCGCACTTTAAAGTTGACACAAATTGTAGACTTTGTTGATTTGGATGACGAGGTCTAGGTCTAGGTCTATGTCTAGGTTTATGTCTATCACAGAGAAAAGAGTAAATTTTAAATAAATACGGGATAGCTATGGATGGAGAATCGGATATACTGTCGGATTACTCAGAGTGTGGTTCCATGCACAACATCGTGTTTGGTCTGAAACACCTCGATGACTTAGCAGATTATGCTTTCAATGTATATTATAGTCATATTCATTTTATTTCTGTTTCATTTGCTTACATCTATTTTTAAATTGTAAATATATCTAATATATCTTATTATCTTGATAGGCTTCAAATGTTGTGCTCTTTAGCAATCTCACTTGAAAATCATTGATTATTGCTTCCCTGGCGACGATAACTTTATGGTGAAATACAATTCAGAGTACACCAAAAATAAGTAAATATTAAAAAAAAAAAAAGGATATTTTAACAAAATTGTGAAGTGTATATTATTCACAGTCATGAATGTTTTTTTTATTCATAACAGTCTAACATTTGATTTTTTGTACTAATAATTTTATTAAGTATCAGCACTGAACTATTCGGCCTCTAAGCCAGACGACGCTAATCTTAAGCATAAAAGTTAACATAGCAAATTTAATTAGACTATAAAATTTTTAGAAAAATCGGTTCGCCTCTCCTTTTTAGAATTATTTTGTATTATTCAGACTGATGGTAAGTTAAAAGGTTTATTTTTTTGTAAAATAAAAAAGATTAATTTTGATGTTTTTTTCCTATATTAAGATACTATTTCGAAGTTATTCCATTAATCATAATTAAATATAGCTTACAAATAAAGATAAAGTTTTTTAAAAGACTAGCAGGTTTAAAAACTGGAAGAGTTATTGTGATTAGAGAAATAATAGTGAATTTATAAATATATCGAGCATTGAAAGCAAATTTCTCCCTCTCTCTCTCGCCCTCTCTTTGTCTCATGTAGAAGAGCAGATGATTTCGTGCAGAATTTTGTTGTCCTTCGTATATCGAATTTTCGGTATATAAATCAATTATGTTCAAGCGTGTGCAAATAAATAAAAGCAAATAAAATGTACTTCATATGCACAACTATAAATAGACAGTTATATTGCCAGAGAGAGAGAGAGAGAGAGGCACACACACACACGGACACATATGCACACAGATACAGTTTGCTGCTTTTGCACGCTTTTTGCTTTAGACTCAGAAATCAAGATTTATGACATTTTTATTATAAAAGCGAGCGTCGTTTGTTGTGGGCGGCTGTAAAAATAGTATGCAGGACTAAAAAAAAAATAAGAATGTTCCAGCCAGCTTCATCTACAGCAGCACCAGCAGCAGGGAAGAGAACAGAAGAAAGGAGAGGGGATGAGTTGCGAGGGGTAGGTGGGGTAGGTATTCCCTGCTGACTTCAAAAATATGCAGCCAGGCGCATCATGGCATTATTGCGAAAACGAAACGGAGACTGAGAAAGTCGACTCCTTGGGCTCCAGTTGCTGAGCTGAGCTGAGCTGATGCAACGCCGCATGCAACGGAAGGCGCATAATTCAAACAAAACAGCAGGCCAGGCATTAGTCGGTGGCCAGGGGCTGATAAAGAGCAGGGGCATATGGATTGGGGCTGGGCTTTTTTTTGGCAGTTAGCATTCGGCATTTGGAATGCTGAAATCTGAGTGCAAAACCTTTGGGCGCGTTTTTGATATAAACAAATTGCAGCGCCTTTTATTTATGATATTTATTTATTCTTGTTTTTTTTTTTATGTTCGTGCTGCTTGTTCTTGATATGGGCTTCTGTCGTTTGTCGTTTGTTTTGTTATTTGCCAACAACTGCTGCACTTTTTGGCTCGTTTCTCGTTTCTCGTTGCTCGATTCTGGTTTTTCTTCTCGGCAGCTTCAATAAATCTGTTGAAAAATTTCCCAAAAATAAGGAATAAATATATTTACTCCTTTTGCGCTTTAAAACTGAATTGGAGATTCGTATTATTGATTTCAAGTCAAGATTACCCGGCTTTCTACAAAGTTTCTACTTATTTAATTATTTTATTTTTATTAAATCTTAAATAATAGACAAATTTCCTGTAACGGCAGTTAATATTCATAAGCTGATCCCTTTGAAATGACTAAAAGGCATCTCCGACCATCTCCGACCCAATAAGCTATATATTCTCAATCGGCATGCATAAGTCTGTATAAAAACATTAATCACAGAGCTTGATATAAAATATTATAAGTATATATTAAAAATATTACATTTCGTCTGTAATTTAATTAATTTTTTACTTTTGTATTTTTCCGTTTCGATTAATTGTAGTCAACATCAAATAAATATATTTCACTCACAGCTTAAGTTTATTTCATTTACAACTTATTTTCTAGACTGATAATTGCTGCTTTCAGTGAATCTGTATCTGCATGGCAATTTGTTTTTATGAATGAGCAAAGATTGATAATACTTAAAGGAGCACATCGGTAAAAACACATAAATCCCATAATTTAAATGCTGGAGTCACCTGACTTAGTTTATTACATTCATGACATTTGTAAGAAGATTTACAGGAAGCACTTGTAACCCCCCATAGATAAACTTAGCCAATAATAAATTTATATAAGAATCAGCTAAATTTTTTCGAGTAATTTTACACTTTATCATATCATTATTTATTTTACATATTTTATTTTGATTTCACTTTAGATAATAGAATTGAAAGTTTTATTATTGAATTTTTTTATACAATTGTTATATAAACTTAAAATATATTTCACTTATAAAATATACAACTGGTTTTGTGAGTACTCTAATTATTCTTTTAATACTATAAATATGTATAATAGTTACTTAATAATTTAAGTTTTAATTTATTTTTCAATTCTTATACTATGTTGTGTCAACGGATATAAGTCGAGATTAAATAAATAAATAATTTAATATGATAATAAATATAGTTTTCCCTTACATTACATTTCTTTGTTGTTTTGCTTTTAAAAACTTTCCAATAATATAATTCAATTTTAGCAATATAAGTAAAATAGTTTTCGATTTTAACAGAAGTAAATAAAAAATATAATTAAATTTAGGTTCAAGGAGAAAACATATTAAGAAAAAATAATATATAGTAAAAATATTGCCTAAACAGAGATGGTGTATTATCCCGGTAGGATCTATTTTTTTTGTTTAGTCAAAATTGTGGCTGCTCTTTGAATTCCATTAAGAAGACGGCATCAATTTGCATCGATCACTTGACTGGCAATATGTCCAAAGGCAAAAGCAAAACGCGAGACAAAAAGGGATAGAAAATAAATAAATGGGATATAAGCAAAAGAAATACAGAATAAAATGGCGAGTGTCATGGAAAATAAGATAAATTCCAAAGGCAGCTGCGCTAACGAGCGTCTTCTTCTTCTCCATTTTCTTCTTAGCAGCAGCTGGCAGGTGGATGGATGGATGAGGGGTGTGTACTGCTTGCTGCAATTTTTTCGTTGTTTAGCATTGTTGTCCAACCTCTGCTGAGTAATGCGTGAGCGAGAGCCAGAGAGAGAGAGAGAGAGAGAGAGAGAGAGAGGGAGAGACTGGCTGGTGGAAAGTTGACGGCACTTTTGGCTTTTCGCTTAATACAAATGAAAATGGATGAGCTACTAAATGTTGTCAGCGTTGTTTCCTGCGCTGTTGTTGCACGGTGCGCATTGACTGCATTGAATGAAATGCGAGTTGCTGCAAACAAGCTAACAACAAGCAACCCACACCCCTCACACACCCGGACAATGTTTAACCTCCGCAATCTTTCTTAGCTGTAAATTGTCTTTTGCATTCCTTCTTTTCAGCTTATTTTGTACTTGTCCATTCTCGATACTCTCCCGTCCCCTTCCCCCTTCCCCATGTGATTGTCATTGTTTTTATGCCATTTATTTATTTAAGGCAATTTCGTTGAGTGTGTTTGAGTATTTTGTTGCAATTCGTTTTCGTCGTTTTTTTCTCAGCTACTTTCCTTTGGAATACCCTGTAAATTAAGCAATATTGTTGTTCGGTTGTTTTACTTGCCTACTTAACTCAATTTAAGCTGGAATGCAGTGAATATTTGTACATAATAATACAAATAATAAAAATGATAATAACAATAATTTAATGATATTAACAATAAAAATAAAACTAAAATTAGTTATTATAACAATATTAATAATAATAAAAAAATTAATATTGTTAATAATAATATTGATAATAATAGTAGTAGTGACAATAATTATTAATAATTATAACATTACTAATTCAAACAGTGACAATAATAATGGTAGTAAATGTAAATCTAAAATATAGAATTCGGCAGTCGGGAAGTCTCAAGAATTGCATTTATAGTTTGAGTTTGTTTTATTTGTTGTTGCCATTTTGTCTTTTTAGCAGCTCCTCTGACAAACTTGATGACAATTTGTACTTTGAGTGATTGCATTGACTGCATGTGGAGTGAGGGAGAGAGAGAGTGAGAGTAAGGCAATAAGCAGCTCACTTGATAGACGTACACACACACACTCACACAAGCACGCAATATGTCAACAAATACAAATATTTATGCATTTGAGTTTGTGTGTTCAGTGTTGAGCAATATCCTAGTTAATTGCCCAACATTTGAGTGGAAGACACTTTGGAAGTATATTCCAGAAAGTTAATTTGCGAGTCATGTTTTTGTGCAATCGATGACAATTTGCAGATTTAAAAATATATTTATATTAAAAATAGTAAATAATATTGTAACAATAAATTAATAACATATACAATGAATGTGTTTTAAACTAAAAGTATAATTATGATTAAAAAGAGGTATCAAAGAGCTTTTATTATATATTAATTATTGTTTTTTTTTTGTTTATATCGCAATATTAACATAAATCTTAAGCTATTTAACAGCACTTGTTAACATTACAATATCTGAGACACATACCATTTATACCTATTTGAAGTGCTCTCTTATACATACTCTTACACAAAATTCGCACATAGATGGCGCTGAAGCTGTCTGTTTTTAGCAGAACAAAAAGAAAAGCCCGAGAAAACTAATATCTGTGTCTCTATCTCTTTCGAGATTTTATTGTAAATTATTCAATGTACCGATCTGTCTAAATAAATTTATTCAATTTTAATACTTTATGTCTTACCTCTGTTGCGCTACTTTTCTTTGCCACTCTTATATGCAGCTCTTATATTATACTCCAATGTTTACATAATTTTTGGCGAATTTCCGTTGTTTGATTTTCAGCTGATTGATCTCCTGTTGCTGCTGCTGCTTTTATTCTGTTAAAAAGCCGAAAGCTTTCGCTGCTCACAGCTCTCTCTCTCCGTCTTCCTCTCGTGCTGCACTCATTCGTATTCAGCAATGCAATGTTCGGCTTCGATTTCGTTTAGGTTTCGTGTCTCGTTTTCCCTCGTGGTTGTCCTTCGTGTAGCGTCGCCACCAGGCGAACGGCAAACGAAGCGTTCGTAGAGCATTGCCGCTTTAGTTGAAGCTCAGCCGTCGGAGTGTTTTGTACGTATGCAAAAATGCAGACTCTTGTCTCGCGCACAATTTGCGTTCGGTAATTCGGCGAATCGACGTTATATGCTTAAATCAAGTCAACATAAAATCAAATTGTATTCGAATTGATTGCAATAAGTACAAAGTGTTCAATAAAGCACAAAATTTAAAGAAGGTAAAAAATTACTATGTTAAACGACCCACTATCAATTAGGGACTGACAAAATTTTATGATTTTTATTTTAACTTTAAAACGCGCGTGGCGAACAAACACAATAAACGGTAAATGTGTGCTTTGAGCGCTTTTTCCTACGCATTGCTTCAGTACTTCTAACGCCCTCTGTTGACGGTTGGAGTAAAGTTAAAAAGTCAAAGCGACTCTTTTCCCTTTGCCCATTTCCCCCACGCATATTTAATTGTTTTGCTCTCCTTTTTTGGCATACATTAATAGTGTAAACAACAACAGCAACTATTGCAAGTGTTTATAGTGACTTGAAAGTGTGTGTATCAGTGCGTGTGTTTTTGTGTCTGCTTATTGGTCACGTGGCCAAAAAGTTGTTGATGGCCATGTTTTGTGAACACCCGAAACACTGTGCGTGACACAGTTCAGCAAAGCAACCAAAAAAAAAACAAAAACAAAGTATAATAAAAACAACAACAAATTAAGGATTATCACTCTGACCAGGTCAAAAATTTACGATTTGTTCTCCAGGTAATTTGGTTCTACTTTTCTTCTTCCACTTCTTCTTCGTTAAAGCGTCGCTTTTAATTTTTATCCAGTAGTCGTAAAATTCTTGCGGTTTTAAGCTCTCGTCTGGCCGCACGAGTTCCCCCTTCCCCACCCACCTTCTTCAAAAGTAACCCCCGTTCTCCTCCCCAACTTTCCCTTGCTCGTGTCGATTGCCGTAACTTAAAATGCGGCAACTGACTGCCAAAAAGTTGGCAAAACTTTTGGCTAAAGTTTATTTAGTTGTTTTATTATTTGTTTTTTTTTTTTTTCATTTTATGTTTCTATTTTTGTTTTCTACACTTCTGTTGGCCAGTGGAAAGATGAAGAAGGCAGATTTTTTTTGGCTTAATACATAATTTAAATACCCTTTTGTTAAACATTATTACATTTACTCAGTGTTGTATTGGAATCGGTTTGTTCTATTTCGCAGACGTTTCTGCTGTTTGTTTACTCCTTTTTGGTAATACCTTTAAATTTATATTTTAATGATAATATTTAATTAGTTCGTGAAACTTTGACGCATTACCTAATTATGCACTAAATATTCATCTTTTTAATATTAATCTCACGTATTTATCCCCGGATGTATTTCTACCTTTAATTAAGCGATCATAAACATATTTCCGGGAAATTTGGGAGGTTTTTGTTGCATTAAAAAATTTAACATATTTAGCTATCTCACCTTTTTCCTCTATCTCTTTCTCTCTCTCTTCTTATTTTTAGTTCACTACTATTAGAATTTAATAGCTAATAATTTTTTTTCTATTCGCCAATCTTTGCAACAATTGTTGTCCCATTTTTCTTTTTAATGCATTATTTAATAAATGATAATTTATTTGAATATCACATTTTCAAATTAAAATAAAATTAATCTTTTAAATTTTCCAAATTTATTTATTTATTTTTTTTTTTTATGGTAACAATAATTTCTAAAGTTTGATATTAGAGCTTTTTATTTACCATTACTTGCAAGGAACACGTCAATTTGGCGTTTTCTTTTTAATATTTGAAATTACCGCTAATAAATTATAATGACATTAGAAAGAAGTGACAAAACGGCTGGTTTATAAACGCCATTAAATTATAATCCCATTAAGAAATTAAATACAAAATCTTTTTTTTGTAAACTTTATTTAGACTACATTCAAAAAATAAATCAATTATTATTTTAAATAAATTAAAAATTATGTTTGTGAACTGTATTTAGTAAAGCAGTTATCATGGCTTAAAAGAAAACAATGTTTTATTTTTAATTTGTAATTTATTATTATTATTTTTCAGCCTTGCTTGAATTCGCGCCCCACTTTTGTTGCCAACTTTTTTAAGGTATCCAAAAGTCACTTGACAATTTAATAAATTTGTGGAGCGTGGCAGCTGTGCCAACAGATGTCCATTCTGTGCCTTCTGTTAGACTTGCTTTACTTGGCGCATAGTTAAAGTTAATGTAAATAAATTAGTTAAATAAATAGAAAAGGCAACAGAAGCAGCAGAAGTCTGCTCAAAAATTTGACAATTGAAATATGCAAATAAGACTAAAGCTAAAAAAGCACTTGGACAGTTTGTTGGATTCAAATGGCCAAGTATACAGGCAGCCAACCAATTGGCCAAAGCACGCACGAACAGGCCAAAAACATGAGCGCTGTTGCACAGCTCGGTGGAGGGGAGCAAAGAGGAATTAGAAATTGGGGGTTGCGAGTTGGTTGGGGTGGTTTAGATACTTTTACAAAATTCAAATGCTGCATTTTTGATAAGCCGCTTGTGTCGTCAAATGTCCACAAAATTTTGACAATTTCCCCACATACACACACATATACACGACTTAAGCCTGCTCCTGAAGAGGCAAGTATTGGAGTGGGGAAGAAGAGGGATAGCGAGTTGGGTTGATTGCGATGTGTTTTGCGTGATGTGTGCCAAACAATTGTTGAAATTTATAGCGAAAAGCCAATTATGCCTGGCAGCTGAACAGACAGCTAGTTGAGGGTTGTCAAAGGATTTTGAAACTGAAAACGTGAAGTTGTTTATACATATACATATATATATATATATATATATGTATATGTTTATGTATGTTTGTCTACACGTATATGTTTTTCATTGGCTTATCGGAGTGCTGAGCAAGCCGAAAAACCAATTTGCGTGAGTTCGTACTTCAAAAAGGGCATTAAGCAACAAAACGCATAAACAAAAGTTGCGTATACGCTGCGTTAACCGTTGACGGGTTAATGTGATTTTAATGTACTTTTTAGAACACCCGCCCAACCACCAACACACCAACTACCCAGCAAGTCTTGTGTGTGTTTTTATGTGTGTACTCTTAGTGTTTGTGGTGTGTGTGTGTGTGTGTGTACATTGCTCTATCAAAGTTTCCCGCAATTTCACATTAATACTGGTATGTGCACTCTTTTTTGGTATTTTTTTAATAACCTTTGCAAATATGAAGTCTTATTTGAACAGCAGTACGATGTGATAAAATTCATATTCTTTTCTATATTTGCTTTACATTTATATTCCATTAGTTTCAATACACAAAATAAAGTAAGAAATTTGTTTTATCATATTTTTAAGTTAGCGCATAAAATTTAATAACGCCTAATTTAACTTTTTATAACGTTAGATAAATTTATTTACACACTTTACCATTTAATTTTTAATTTTGTATAATTTAATTTATTTTAAGTTTGTTTTAGCTTACATTTATTATTTACAAAAATAAATAAATGCTAATTTAAAAAATTCAAGATTTATTCTAAAAATTCTACTAAGTTATTTAAAGTTATTTAATTATTTACATTTATCTAAATCAAATGCGTTTTACGAAATTAATAAAAAGAAAATTATTTATTTATGTTAATCATGATATCATAATCAGGTTTTTTATTTGAAGTTTATTTGATAAAAACGAATTCAGCTTGGCAACAAAATATAACAAAAAACATTACTGAAAATGTAATCAAAATGATCTCCGACTAAACAAAAAAACCAGCCCCAACACGAGAAGTGCGAGGGCGGAAGAGGCAGGATATTTTTGATGTTTGCGTGCTATGTGTGTCTGTGGTTGGCTCAACAACAATGGTGGACAAAATGTTGCTCGCTTTTGAAATCAATCTTCCTAATGACCGACAGCCAGTCAGGCAGGCAGGCAGGCAGGCAGGCAGGCAGGCAACAACAATAACCAAGGGGCGTGGCAGGTGGCTGGTATAAGGGGTGGGAGCTGTGCTTGGCGGGGTAGAGTAGTGGCTGTAGACACGTGCGCTTGCGTTTTTACGCTCAAGTATCTGGCAATTGTAACGGTAATCGATCTGAGCAGCAGCAACACCCACAACAATAACAACAACAAATGTAGCGGTTAGCATGAGTCTGCGAAAAAATAGCTACTACAACAATAAAAGGGGAAAAATCAACAAGCAACAAAGCAAGCAAAAGGAACAATCCGTCAGGCCACATTAAACTTGAGCAGTCTGTGGAGTGGGTTATATATATATATATATATATATATATATATATATATATTAACAAAGCTAAGCTACTTCAGAAATTACCAACAAACGGAGCCCGTCAATTGCAATTGTGTTGAATTAAATTTTTATTGTGCTTAAATTTTTAATATTTGTTTTAATTTAAAAAACGCAAAAATATCAATGTAGTTTTCAAGTACAACTTTTTGTTGTGCCCGTATTCGATTTCTACTCTATTTTCCTCACATGGATGGAAAACAACAATATCAGAAAGGGGTCCAATCAAATTTGATTGATCTATCATTTGTCAACTGAGATAGGTCGTTTAGAAAAGCTGCATCCCATGGCTCTTCAATTGTTCTTTAAATACATGTTATACCTCATCCCTGCATTTTCAGCATGAGTCTTCGTAGGGACTCTTAACCTATTGTCATGAGTGTTGGCCAATTAGTGGCTAGCTAATGTGCGTTTGATCTGTTTACTGTTTGTGCCCGTTTCTGGCTTAGTGTGCTATAAGACAACGGCATACTTTGCTTCATTCATATTGAGTTCATATACATTATATACAAACAACTTCACTATCCCAATACAAAGCCTTCTGATATACATGTCCATTTGTATGCATATATGTCCTTATTAGGAAGTAGCGGAACATTCCTCTTATGCAGAGATTTTCAGCACAAGCTTACTAATATCGAGTTAATTATTAAAGCGCTTATAGATTTTATATATTAATAATTATTAATTGCTGTTAAAATTTTGTGTACTTCAATTAACAGCCATTTCTCATTTTCTTGCTGATCTTTCTAAATTATTAAATACTCAACGATTAATTTTTGTAGGTATGATTGGCTTTTTTCTTTGGATTACTTTACATTTTTGTTCTACCAGATATTTTATATTAAATTAATTAATTTAAAAACAATTTATTTTAAACTTTTTTATCTTACATTTTTTGGTTAAATTTTTATTCTGAAAGTTATTTAACATTTCGTGAACTGTTTTTAATTTATTTAATTAAAGAGAACTAAAAACATTCCGCAGTTTTAAACAAAAAGTTTATAAGAATACACATTTTATTAAATTTCTTTCAACTATTCAAATGTGACTCTTTTATTTGAATTTTGTTAATTCGTTTGACATTATTGATTCTGTAGATTGAAAAGGGGACAAATATATTTTCTGTTTCAAATGTTTGACATATTGTTTTTTACTTTTGTTATATTTTTTAATAAATTACTGTTTTTTGTATTAATTTTAAATAATTATTTCTTTAAAAAAAAATTTTTTTTTTACCTTAACGTTTAAAGTACATTTAATTGATCTTATATTAATATGAATATGAAAAATGTTTATCCAAAAAAAATCTTACATATTTATATATATATATATATATAAATATATATAGTTAGAAAACAATGTCTGCACACGTCTTAAACAACGAAGAGATTCGGGCTCTTTTGGCTATACTGGAACAAAAGTAATTTGCCACAGTCATCAGTTTACCGTTACATTTATATGACACTTGAAGATTTCAGTTACTTGATCCTTTGGGTTGGTTGTTCTTCTGTGCCTCAATGTGATTCTGTGTTTCAATGTTTCTTGTGCATTTAGCACATCTGCAATGACGAGCGCCTGTTATATTAACGGAATGAAACATTACGCTTCAATAATACTCATTGGGTGGCCCTTTTATGAGGTAAGTTTGTTCAACTGGAACTGCTGCTCTGTAGGAAACTGCAAAGTGTAGGGAGTACGGGGAGTGTTGCCCAAAGCTCGGAACTCATCTCGTATTTTGGCTTATCTGCAAGTTTGATGGATTCTTATCCTTTGGCCTGTCGCTCGGTTTCAGGGCTGCCTTCCTCCCATTTGCCCTCCGCTTGCCACCGTTTGCCTTTGCTTGCTTATGTATTTTTATTATTATGCTTCTTCTCTCTTTCGCTCGCTTCTTTTGCTTAAGGTTTGTGCTGTGTTGCTTTGCTGAATTTATATATATGTACATATTATTTATACATATAAATATATATATATATATGTATATATATATATATATATATATATTGTTATTGTACTTGTGTTTTTGTATTTTGTGTGTGTTTTTATTATGGCAGCAGATACACGCAGTATATTTATTGTGCTTGTATTTTCATTTTGGCTATTTTGCGTCTCTGTCGCTGTATCTATCTCTATCTCTTTCTGCTTCTTGTCTTCAGCTGTGGCATTTATTTATATTTGTTTCCTGCGTTTTTGCCGCTTCTTGTTGTCGGCGCATTTATAAATATAAATGAGTTTTGCTCGATGAAGGTTAAATTGAAATTTACTTTGTGCACAGCAATGGGTTCTTTTTTAAAGAAGCTGCCACGATACGCATTCATATTAATATGTGTATGGATGTGTGTTTGTGTGTGTGTGTGTGTGTGTAGGTAAGTGCCACGTGATGGAAACCTGCTGAAAACTTTTAGACCTCTGCATTTCCGCCTTTATGACTTTTCCCACTGCTCACAAACAGAGTCTCCATCTCCCTGTCGCCCTCTCTCCCTCTCCCTCTTTCTCTCTTTTTTGTGGTTTCATTTTAATTTTGATAAGCAAATGCGGCACATCCCTTTTTTCAAAAACTGCTTCTTCTCCTTCATTTTCTGGGTGTGAAAAGTTTGTTTGCCTGGCAGCTTTTTGTTTGGCTTCATCATTTGTCAAAAAAGGCAAAAGGAATTCTTCAAATTGAATATCTGCATAAGTTTATTGAAACAGGCAGTCAGACAAACAACTCTTGGCTAACCTCATTTTAAATCATGATGTGTGCAGGGGGGAGAGTTATCTGCTGATGGGGCAGCGGAAGGGAGAGAGGTGCAACACTCTTTTTATGTAGCATCTGTTTGACTTGCTGTACTTGATACCGAAAGCTTTCTTCTGATTGATTCCATTCACTAAATAAATTTACATTTTCTTTAGTATATTTTTATAATTTAATTAAATATTCAAAGAATGCCTCTTGCTTTAAACAATTTAGGTCCTTATTTTAGAAAGAAAGAATCTATAAACCAAAAAGAACTTATATATAAATATATATATACACATCTTATTGAATATATTATAAAATATGTATGGGGTGGGTGGGGGGGTGCTACCATCCTGATATTCCTGTCTGGACATAATTTTATTTTATTTTTAGAGTCCCTTTTTATTTGGAGTCTAACTCCGAAGCAAGCAATTTCTGGTTAAAATACCTAATTGAAGCGCGACAGCTTCGTTGGTGTTGGTTAAGGGTATCGGGGTGCTAGCTGTTGTTTGCCCCGATAAAGCGCTCTTTACCCACCCATCCAATTGGACTTCCTGCGCTGCATGGTTAGTTCTGGAAGTCCCCAAATGCAAGTCTGTTGCTCACTTAAACTACCAATTCGGCCAGTAGGAAATAATAACTCAAATATAGTTTCACGTTTCCTTGGTGTAAATTTTTTTTTCTATGGCGAATAGTTTTTATTAGGTTAGATCGGTTTTCGTTGCGGGGGTTTTTTCTATGCGGTTAAATGTGGTAGTCATTTTTCTCGATCTTTTTTTTTCACCGGTGGTGTGTACTTTGACTTTCGACGTCTTGAGACCCGAAACAATCGAACAAAAAAGAGAGCTTCTCAGAGCGGATCTGGACTTATATACGTCTATGGGGGCAAGCTCTTTCCTTCAGGAACTTATTCAACAGTTATCCGCGCAAAGCTTTCACCTTACGCAGGGCTTGCTTCCCACAACGTATTGCTAGCAGCCAAACGTATGCAACGATTTTTCCCTTCGTGCACGACGGAAAAAAATCATTGCCTACCCAGATCTACTTTTACATCGCACCCAAAAGTCTGCGATGTAAACATATTCAAAGTTCCAGAGCACCGACCGTTACAAATAATAGATTTTCGTTAGTTTTTTCTGTGTGAAAACAATTAAAAGTTTGTGTAACTAGTTAGTTGTGAACAAA
The DNA here is from genome assembly GCA_035042365.1 of Drosophila dives. Taxonomy (NCBI): domain Eukaryota; kingdom Metazoa; phylum Arthropoda; class Insecta; order Diptera; family Drosophilidae; genus Drosophila; species Drosophila dives. The sequence continues at coordinate 1,103,397 of JAWNLJ010000097.1, read as the reverse complement.
AAACGCAATATTAAATAGTTCTTTATTTAAGTTTTTGGTACAAGTATACTTAATAAACATTTTAATTAAATATTTAGCCAACTTATTAACTTAATTTAAACTTAAACTAATTTTAAATAAATCTCTTATTTTCGATAATATATTTTATATAACATTACGAGTTGTACTCTTTTAACAAATTATATAAAATGAACAGTTTATTTAATTATTATGAGTTATTGCCATTAATAGATTTTCCTTTTTACTTGTGAATGTGCCCACAGGATATGCGTAATAACTTTTGCTGGCTGTCATTTCGCGAGTAAATGCGAAATTTGGTTCCATAATAAAAACGCTTTCATTTCATTTGGCCAAGACCGCAATTGCCCAACATACTTACATTAAGTAAGGTCAATAAATAAGCGAGTACTCAACCAATAGCATTTACTTGTCCTTCCATAAGAACAGCAGATGAATGCATATGTGTGTGTGATGTATGTGTGCGGTGTATTTGTGTTGACAACATATGTATATAGTCCGGGCCTTAAGCGCTGGCTATAAGTCAAGCTTGCGTCCAGATTGTGCAGTGTCCACGGTTCGAATGGAACGATAAATCTCATCGACACTAAAAATCAGATATGCGTTATAAGTCCAGACACCATGCGGCAAGTTATGTCAAGGGGTGAGGGGTACAGTGGTGTTGTAATGCCATTTATATGTCGCCATTAATGTCGTGTTATGAAAGTAATTTTCTTAAATTCGCATATTAAACGTTTTGGCCATTAATAATGGACAGACCAAAGTTGTAGAAGGGCAGCTTGTGTGTGTGTGTTTGTGTGCATGTGTTGTGTGTGTGTGTGTGTGTGTGTTTGTGTGTGTGTGTATGTGGAGGGGACAGCTATAATAAAAGCAGCAAAGTGGAAGGAGCTGAAGTGGGAGAGAGAGAAGCGAAAATAACAAACATGAAAATGCTGTGCATGTTCCAAATGATCGCTTCAATAACCACAAAAACCATAAGAAACAGCCAGAAACAGCCAGAAACGAGCCAGCAACGAGTGAATGAATAAATGAATAACGCCCCCGGAATGATGTTACCAAACTGCATGGATGCCATGATGGACTACAAAACAGACAGACAGACAGACACACACAGACACACATTCGTACACACACAGCCGCTTTGGCACAAGATAAAAATTTATTTAGACCAAATAGAAAAGAATGAGACTAGCGGGAATAATAAACTACAACTTAGTTGTGCCTTCGCTTCAGGTTCAGCTTCTGCTTCAGCTCTGCTTCTGCTCTGCTTCTGCTCTGGTTAAGTTAAGTTCTTGGCGAGCAGCAGGAAATGCCGTGGCAGCTATTGACGGGCCATTGTCCAGAGTGGTAAAACAAAACACACACAAACAAACACAGTCATATATGTATATAGTATATGAGTGCATGTCCGTTGCGATTCCTAGTCAAGAGTCCTTTGCAGAAGCTGACTGACGGACTGGCTGACTGGCTGACCGACTGACTGGGATTGCCTTCATGCAATGAAATGTGTCTATCAAAAGTTGCCTATTTTCATTTCATTTTATGCCTTGTGGGTCAAATCAAAGGGTAGAATAGGAACAATGCATATTTTGTATTGTGCATTCGCATAGAAATAGTTAAAATTGGGTTTTATTCATTTTTATAAATATATTTGTTAAATAACTAAATATTTCAGTTAATTATTTTCACGCAAAAATTTTACAATATAATATTATTCATTATTTTAATGTTGCATATTATTTATAATTTTATTTAATTTATGTTTTACTTTTTCTATTTTTATGTGTATTGATTTTGTTTTGATAATTAAAATATTGGAGAAGGCGTAAAATAAACTGTTAACTTAACTATTTTCAGATGTAATTTCTTATGATAGAAGTATCATATATCATGCAATATTTTATGCCATTTCCTATTTGTTTGTGGGTTTGTTTAAAGGGCATCCTCAGATCGTTCATAGCCATTGTTAAATTAATTTTGCATTGCTTGGACGGGGACCCCTTTCCTGTTGCTGTTTGAATGTTTGTCTATTGGTCGTTGGGTCTGTTGGTCGCTCGCTCGGCCGACGTTTCCGTTTCCGGCGCCTGTACGCCATGTTGATTTTGCTTGGTTCGTTTTTGCTGCTGCTGTTGTTGCTTTGTTTGTTTTGTGCTTTTTGTGTGTTTGTTCTCTGGGTTAATGTGCGCACTCGACTGTGCGCAAATTGCTCAAGTGTTACTGAAGTTGTCCATTTAGTTTTTTTTTATCCTCCTATTGTGCGATATTTAAAAACCTAAACAAATTTCTCATAATTGCCGTCGCACCATTAGTTTTATCATCATTATCATTATTATCTGGGGCATTATTATTGCTCTCACATTGTCACCTTCTCATTGTTCGTTTTGCCATTGCCTTCGCTTATCTGGCGGCCATTTGGTCGCTTATTGCGATGTCTCACATTTTTATCATTATTAACGCCTCCCTTACACCCATCATTCCCGATGCCACTATTCGCCATTTCACATGCCCAACCCAACCGAAACTCAACCCCAATATTAACCTCCTTACATCCTCACCCAATTCTATTTTCAGTGACGACACTCGGCGGGCACGTTGACAAAATGACAATAGAAACAGAAGTGGCAGCAACTGAAAACACCGTTTTTAACGTTTCGAATTCGAGATGCTCTTTTGGGTCAACTGATAAATGGGGAACTTAAACTTCTGTATTTTTTTTTAATTGTTTAAAGCAATTTGGTTCAAACATTAAAATTACCGATTGGTTTTTATGAATACAATTTTATTTTACATCTCCCTTCAAAGAAAATGTAACTAATATTGTTTCTTAAAGTATACATAATCTCATCAAGTAATAAAAGATGTAATTCTTGTAAATATTTTTTTTCCTTATAATTTTCCTTTTAACATTCTGGCCCTTTAACAAGTTCGTCTTGGCCTGAAACTGTTAGAGTTTGCTAAGGAAATAAAAAAGGTCAGGTAAAACTTAAATTTGCCCATTTTGCGTTTCTATTGATTTGCTGGCGACTTTTCTTATTATTTGCCTTCTTCCCAGCCTCCCATCCACCCATCCACACAACTTATTCAGAATTTTATCTATTTGCGTAGACTGTGAACCTTTTGTCCCTTTTGGCGTGAGTTGTATCTGTTGCAAGCTGCTTTGGTATCAGCTTTTGTGTATATTTATTAGCGCTGCCTTTCTGTTGTCAACATTTCTTTTACCTTTCCTAACCTTTGCCATTTACGTTTCCTCTTTCTCCTTTTGTTGTTGTCATATTTGTTGTCAGCTTCATTTTGTATTTGCAAATCATCATTATTATTTGCATCTGAGCATTTTTATAGATTCCTTTCTTTTGTCCTAGCTCAAAAAAAAGATACAAAGTGCGTTTTGCCCTTATTTCACGAATTTTTGTCTCTTCTCATGCTGATTGAAAATGTGTAAATAGAGTATAATGAAGTTGTGCAAAAGTGTGTAACGAGCAGAGGGAAACACCTTCGAAAACTTAATGTAAATATATATTCTGGATCAAGTTCAACTGACAAGTCGATCTGTCCGTTTTCGAACTAAAGACCGATAACTTTCTTCGTTTCCCTATTCCATATTTCGGTTGGCAATAAAATCGTCAATTTGAATCATGGAATTAATCGGGCTTTTTTTTACCTTTAGTTGATATTTTTCAGCTCTAAGATCGGTTGACGTTAAAGTAGGAAATTCGCAGTTTTCCAAAGTGTTTGTTGAAATATCACAGGGTATCTCGTAGTCGAGCTTGGCGGCACCATTTTTACTTGTCTTTTTGTTGCTTGCCACATTTTGTACCTTAATTTTTATGTTAGTTATTTTCATTTTCATTTTTTTTTACTTTGGATATTTTTTGTGGACCCATTCGTAGCATCCCCTTAGAATTTCCTTAGCTCACGGCAACGTTTTTTATCGAACGCTGGCAATCTACTGGCGGGGCAGTGGTGGAGGGAGGCTAAAGGGAGCTAAGGGACTCGCCGGAAATTGTAAATTTTTGTTTGTTGCCACTGCCGTCGCTGTTGCTGTTCCTGCTGCTGCGTCGTGGTTTTATCTGTGTAGCTGCGACTTTGGAATTGCGAATGGCATTGGAAGCCATACAATAAACGGCTGCTTTTGCTGCTGCTGCTGCTGATGCCGCTGCTGCTGCTTCTGCTGCTGCTTCTGCTGCTGCTGACTGCGAGTTTTAAGTTACATTGAATACTCGCAAACCCCTGTGGAAATATCGTTGAATTTATTGTGTGCGTTGGATATGGAAACGACGAATGAAATTCTCAGTGCTCATCACTCAATAGAATACTGAATTCGGCGCAACTTGAATGTAACAAATGTCTATAACGTTCGGCTCAATTGTAATAGAATTGTGTGGCATGGGAAATTATGAATATTTGATGTTGAAGTGGCAAGCGATGTGACAACGTTTTTTAACTGCTTCTTCACTATATTAGAATATCACGATGATTGATTTTGACATTGATTTGAGATTCATTTCAATATTTAACTAAGAAAATGGGTGGTTCTTTTTTTAGACAAAGCACAGCTCAAATCTTAATGATCCAAATCTTTGTTTTCCCAAATGTTCATGCATAAAATATATATAAATATAACTTCTGGCATAAGCCACAACTGAATTTTATCTACTATCTAACCGCACATGCCAGCTAGGGCACATTTCTTTTATCAAGTCATAAATAAATAATTAGACCTTTGACATACACTTTTCGAAGAAAATGCTGATATTCTTTTGGAATAGGAATGTAAAAACCATTTTCAACAACTTGACAAACTGAACACTTACTTAAAAATTTGTTCTACTCCAATGGGGATTGCCTGAGAAGCAGCACAGCTGTGTGTGTGTGTATCTGTAAGTATGAGTGGGCGTATCTCGCCTTACAACTCGATAATTGCGGCTTCAATTTGACTTTAAGAAAAACTTGAACAAGTTTTTAACTAGCTACCCCCTCGAATAAGTTTTCAACGCACTCACATCTGATGGCATTTTTTCTCCCTCTGTTCTGCTAACTTACAGCTGCTGACTGCGCGTCGCCATCAAAATGTGCTTTTACTAGGCAGGAGCTGTAGCTGGAGCAGGTGGAGCACTGGGGGAGAGAAGTATAAACTGGCTAACAGAAGAACGGAGCCAAACTACAGAGTCTGCAACTGGCGAAATCTGCAAACCAAATCCAACTTAAGTCACATCAAATTAAAATCAACAAGCGACGAACAAAAAATATAGAAGAGAGGGCCAACTGCTGCTTTTGGCCAACAGAAATTACAAGAAAAACAAAAAGAAATAACAAACCCGAAAAAAGAAGAAGACATAGAAAAAGTATATACTATAATCTCGAGAAAGGGCAGCGCATGAAAATGAAGTGCAATAAAAGTCAAATGGCCACGTTAACAATGTGGAAAATTTTTATGGCCCTGCTGGCCGTGGCGTTCGTAATGCCGGTCACATTAGCGCACCAGCACTCCATGCTCGGTGGAGGATCTGCAGGTGGTGGCGGCGGGAACAGTGGTGGTGGTGCTACAGGACACGGCGGTGCCATGGGCATGGGCGGGTCTGGACTCGGCTCTGGACTTGGCAAAGATGCACACGGTGAGTTTATTCTCTTCATTTCTTTCAACTATTTTCTAGTTTTTGTTGCTGTTGTTCCTGTTTCCTGATTATTTTTAATGGGCGTCCAGCGTTGTGGCCCTAGGCTCCTTTGGCTGTGCGGCACTTCGCCAATAAATAAATTTAAATATTTAACTAACTCGCATTCGGAGTAAGCCGAAAACTTTAACACCTCGTTGCCAGCCGGAAAAATGCTTACAACTTGCAAGTGGAGCATGTGGCATGAGTCTCTGTGCCTCCCATGGTGCTGGCACGGCACGTGTCCGGCCATTTATGATTTCATTTCGCTCCGTTGCACTCAGAGCGCTTTTATCGCACCACCAGTTCGCCCCAAACTCTCCAAAGGCTTATGGAATTTATAAAGGCATCACAGCGAGCGACCAAACTGGATTAAACTAGTGACGCTATCACTATAATTCCTGTAGCACCAAATGCATTTGGGATGTTTATTTAAATCTTTGTTCAATTATCACAGCAGTAGAACTAGCTAGATACTGGGAAAGACCCAGTTAAACCATTTGTCTAAAGTTTAGTCATATTACGGAAGTGTGTTCGTGTTAAAGTGAAATATATCAAAAGAAGTTAACCCCAAAATGCTATTAACATTTATCCTAGAAAACAAATCAGTAAAAATTAAATCAAACTATTTGAAGAGCATTAATTAAAAATATTTGATCATTCTGGGAGTTTGCTGATGCTCTGTTTAAGTATCAAATTGCTTTCTAAACGTCACGCAAATTGTTTGCCTGACAAAGTTGAGTGGCTCAAAAGCGCCAAAACAGCAAAAGGCAACTTGATTGAAAAAGTAGTTGGCCAACTGGCGTAGGCTAGTTTAGTGTAGAGAGGGGAAAAGTTGTAGGGGAGGGGGATACAATGGCTTTGGTGGCTTTAAGCCCTGCAGTCCCCCTCTCTCTCTTTTTCTCTCTCTATTTCCATTTCTCAGGTAACTTTTAGCAGAACACTTTGCACATGTTTTCAAGTCGATGCGAGCTATTTGACAAAAATGCCAGGCCAAAAGCTGGGCTATTTATTATGCTTGGCACTTTGGGATACACACCCACACACACACACAAGCACACACTCACAAACACACACATAGCTAGAAGTGGGCAACTGCGTAAATCATTTCCACTTTATGCGCTCTGTAAGCCAGACAATGTCAACAACAAACTACAAAGACAGAGACAGAGGCAGAGGAAGCTGAGTGTGGGGCAAGAGCAGCTAGAAACAAGCATTATAACGCATTAAAAAGTAGCTGCAGAAATGAAAGAAGAAGATTTTACGGGGTGCACGGTGGCAATGTGCAGCAAGCGACAATCTCTTTTGCCAGCCAAAAACATTGGCCGTTTAGAAAAGTGTCAAGCATTTTATCACACGAAGCAAAACACACAGCAACAACAACAACAACAACAACAACAACAACAACAACAACAAGAGCAGCGAGAGATGAGGCGAGTAAGCAACGAGTACCGTAATGCATTGCAGCTAAGCAGCCGCTTAAAAGTATGCAACGTAACGGTAAACAGCGACTGACTTACAGACTGCATGACTGGCTGACTGAATGACTGAATGACTGGCTGACTGGTGGACTAAGTGACTCAGTGACTGAGTGACTGAGTGACTGAGTGAGTGGCCATTTGCTAAGTTTGTCCGCACAAGCCGAAAAACTTGTCAACATGTTGAGTGCAGCAGTTGGCTGTCGCTCTGGGCACACCACAGTTGCCCGCACAAACTTTGTGGCAAGCATAAAACCAAACAAAATACTCAAAAAAAAAAAACAACAATAACAAAAAAAAATCATCTTAAAATGAATCAGTTGAGAATTGAGAGTTGAGAGTGTTCGTCAGCGAGGTGCCCTACACAACTGCACCCACTAATGAATATATGCAGAAATTAAAATATTTATTGAATGTTTGCAATTCGTTTTTATCGATCAGTAAATTTATTAAACACAGCATGTTTTCTTTAATCTAGTTGTAAAAAGAGAATTCGATACTTAAAAACACGAAAGATCGAAATAAATATGTTAAATGCCTTCAGCCGCTTTGAGTGGCTACAGGGTATTCACAAAAAAAAGTAAAACTAATAAGAATAAAAACACAAACATAAAAAAAATTGTCATCAAAAATGAGAGTGTGTTTGTTATTTGTTCGCTGATAGCTTTTTTTTTGTTCTTGTGGTTTTAATTGGTGAGTGAATTGTTGGTTTTGCCACATGTACAACAAAGAGCAGCAGCAACAACATCTTAAGAACTGGCTAATTTCATTTGAGATCCACAAATAAATCAAAAATAAATAAAATAACTTTAAAGTGGAATTTATTTTCAACTCGTTAAGTTTGCTTTGTTTTGCTTAACAGGTGTCGGGCTATAACTTTAAATCTTTGGGTAAATCTGGGCACCAAACTCTGGCAATGACGAAGCCTGTCCTAATAGCTAATAAAATAAGTTAACGTTGGAAGAGTTGACGAATTTTCAGTGAATTTTTAATTACCGCTGAGATGAATTGACAAGCGGTTGGCAGGTGTTTCATGTTGCCCATCTGCTGCCTTAATTAATTAAGACGGAAGGGAAAGAAACTGAAATTGAAAGAGTGAAAGAGATTTGCGTAGAGAAGGAGGAAATTATCTTCCTCTAGGCTATTGTTAAATGACAACAGATGCGTCGTCAAATTAATGGGATGTGAAGTGTGGCGACCTGAAAGTAACTTTAATTAGCTACTTTTGATACTCTTTTAAAGAGTATGCAAATTAAAAGTAATTTATGTTATAATTTGATTTTCTCAATTTACAAATTTAGATACTTTGGAAAACTACGCAAAAAATGAAGACAAATTTGGTTTTGCCCTTTAATTTATGTGATTGGGGAAGTATGCAAAATTAAGAGAAATTTGGGTTATTATAATAAATAAAGATCCAAAATAAATGCAAATAAATTTGTATTTAGTGTTTTAATCACTTTCTCAATAAAACTAAAAGATTCCAAAAAAAAAAAAATGCCAACAGTCGGATTAAACTAAACAATAAATACATTTTTTTAGTTTTAAAAAGAAATCGCTTTAATAGTTGATATTTATTAATAATTAATTTTTAAGAACCTGTAGTTAACTTCAGCTGAAACATTTTTTTATCTGATTATCTTTTAATAAGTTATCCAAAAAAGAAAAGTAAGGCAATTACATTTCGGATATTTTAAAGAGTGTCATTCAGTTGATCATTGCCAACAACTGGATAATAAATAAAATTTCCCACATTATTATGGCCATTGCAGAGTTGGCGTGTCGAGACAAAAAGCAAATTACTTTGCTTATCTGCACAATTTACGTGCCGACGCACAAAGGACACTGTCCGCTGGTCCTTTTGTCCTTTTGTGTGCAGTGACGCTGCTGCGCTGCATTTTTGGCGACGCGCAGCTTTTTGGAATTTGGCGTGAACAACATTAAATGCAGCGCGTGCCACAAATTCAAAGGCTTCAAAGCTTTTACTTTAAAACAAAAGCCCTTTTGCCCCGAAAATTCGAAAAACAAGAAGCGTAAAACGGCTCGAAGCCAGTCGACTCTGCCACAAGGATGCGAGCACCGTTATAAAGGACGCATCGCTGCAGCCGTTAGAAAAGCGCAGCTTGTTACCCAAATCCATACAAAATGAAAGTATTTCGCCTTATAAATAAACATATATATTTATAAATATATAAATATATATATATATTTACATATACATATATATATATATGTATATGTATGTATTTCCTTTATTTTTATTGTACGAGGGGTTCCGCGTTGTGCCAGGCATAGAAATAGCAACTTATTGAGTGTGTGTGTGCTTGGGTGTGTGTGTGGTTGTGTGTGTGTGTGTGCCTAAAAACATGTTACAAAATTCTAAAGAGCCAACTGAATCGAGTTGCCAACTTCTGCCGTTGGCATCTGCGCCGTTGAGGATAGGCCGAAGGGGTGCGAAGTGCGGTGGGGTGGGGTGGCTGGTAGTAAGAGTTGCCAGGCCCGCATTTCTGTGACTTTCATGTACCATAAATTATTTTATGTTATTATTACCTACAACATGTAACGGATTGAGGAAACAACAAGCAAATGGTAAATTTTACTTTTATTGCCATTACATTGACATCGTCTGTGTGTAAGTGTGTTTGTGTGTGCATTGTTTTTAATCATATTTAAGAATAAAAAAGCTAAATTAATAAAACGCAATGAGAAACGTACACTGAGAGTACAGCAAAAACCAAATAGATATTCTATCATCAGTTATATAAAATCTATATGAAAGCAAATATATATATTTAAACCTTAATCAGTCAGTGCCGAAATCTGTATTATTCGATTTGAGGAATTTTCCTTTAATTAACTTTCTTCAATTTAATTAATATAAGTAAATTGACTGAAAAAAAAGTAACCTTAACTTTTGAAATTCTCCTTACTTTAGCGACAAAGATTTCAGTAGTATATTCTGATAGTGTAATGTTAAAAATGATTTTATACTCCAGAACTTTCCCAAGTAAAATTGATGTAAAATATAGAAAATATATGTTATTTCCAGGGTGTTTTTAAATGCACATGTATCGATCGCTTACATTATCCATAGGTACCAAACCTATATTGTTAACAAACTTAATTTGTTTGAGTTATAAAGTATATTTTATTAATTATTATTAATTAATTGAAAAAATATATGATTTATGGCGATTTTTCTTAGACAGAGAACAGCTGAACTCTGACGTGCCAGTCAACAGAGCAAATATTTGGTCTAAAACTAAGGTTTGAAATTCTAATATTTGGAAAAGTATCTGTGGTTAAGGAATATAAATTCTTCGGTAAATTAAGAAATTATTTCTTAAACAAGAAAGACCTTCTAATATTCAGTAAACTTTTTTGATATTACTGTTGACAATTGGCAAACTGACAAATATTTCCATTAATAATAATTGGGGAATATACAAATAGCTGAAAAGAAAAATAAATAAAACATAAAATAAAATGGGTACCATTAATCTTTATAATTATGTGACCCTTGAGCTAGTCCTGACAGTTGTACATATTTGTTAAGATTTCATTTGTATAATTAATCGAACTGTCTTGGCTTTGGTAATTTGAAGTAAAATTGTGGTCAATTAACTTTTACGTTCCCAATTCATTCTAATAAAGCAAAGATAAAAACCAGCAATTATAAACGAATTTATAGGCAGCAATTGAAAAATATGCCGCGCCCCATCGAAACTTTGTTTAAGGCCAATAATTTGTTATGGTCTCAGCCGAAATAAAACCGTAATATCAATTGAGTAACAGGAAATGTTGTTGCGGCTCAGACGGTCAACCCTTTTGTTGATTATTCGTGCTCGCGTTCATTTGTGTGTGTTTCTTTTGGTGTTTTGTTATTTTCGTTTTTAATTAATATTTATGACTGGCAGCAACATCAAAAAGAGGCATTAATATCCACCACTCACATAAATTTAAGCAGCGAGTCAATGCACCTGGAAGTGGAGCTCAGTTCGAGGACTAAGGATTGGAGCTGTTCCCGTGTCGTGCGGACTAGTGATTATGTAATAATTAACTGTACATTAACTATTTGTAACCATGAAATTCCACACAATTCCACACCAGCTCACGTGGCCACGAGCCGAAAAAAAAAAACCGAAGCAAATATAAAAAAAGGAAAAAACATACGATTAAATATTTGTACTTAGTTTTCTAACACGATAGCAAAAGCAAACAAAAGTTTAGCCAGCCATCACGTAACCGTTGTTAAAATACCCTCTAACCAGATGCATATAGCCAATATTATAGAAAATATTATTAGGTACATATCTTTGTATTTATTTAGTTCATAACTGTTGCTGTGAATAATTTTGGTGCCACAAGTTGCATGTGAATCAGCTTCAGCGCAAATATTTATGTTTAATTTTTGGCACAATTTTTACTCAGCGGAGGAAGAAAAATAAGCAGCTGCGCACATTGCGTATACGCAATGGATATTGAAATGTGCTGCTGTGGTTGTGTGTATGTGTGTGCGTGGGCAACTATAACAATAAATCTTATTTATATGTTTTTGTGCGATTTTTATGAGTTGATATTTGATATGAGAATATTATTGCCTGCCGGTAGGAGGGGGGGGTGGATTGCCAAATAGTTTAAATAAATGGGCGCACATGAAATTAATGCTATAAAATCGAAATACAGGCGGGAACGGAAGTGGCAAGCGCCCTGGTCACGCTTAGCACTCCAAATATTTTTCCAAAAAAAAAAGGGAGAAAATTTCTCTAATCTAATTTAAGCTGCCATTAGTGTTAACACTCGGCCAGGCCCACAATTTCTGGTGGGGGCCAAGTGCCGCCCGACTCTCCAACAACTACATCAATCAAAGGTTACGCAACGCAGCTTGCATGCCTCAAGATGTGGGGAAGGGGGTGTGTTGGGGAACGCGGGGCATGTGGTGTGTGTGCGTGCCTTCCGAACGCGTTCGCTGCGCTATTTCAGTTAAGGACTTGTTTCAAACAGACGCCGCTGCCTTTAGCGCATTCCAAAACTGAGCAAGTGCCCAAAAGTAGGCATTGAATACCTCGAGGCTCATCCATTTGTGGCAGAGTCGAAACATGCAACTATTTACTGCCAGTTGTGTTGCTCAATGAGTGATGTTGCAGATCTATCATTGTTTCCACTGGAACTGCTAAACAGCACTGAATCATGCAACGGTTTAGCAAAACTTAATAGGCCGAAATTTAACATGAACATTTAAAATTGTTAGTTGGCTGATCAATCATGAGCACATTGCACTCATTTGGTTAGAATGATTATGTAATGAAATCGGGATATATATTTAATATTTTCATAGTATTTTCCATCTTTACTCTTTTTCAAGGTTAAAGTGAATTCACATTATGCATTAACAACCTTTATAAATTAATTTAAAAATTATACATCTATTTTGATAATAAAATTATAATTTATAATGAAATGCAGCCATAGATGATCGTTAATTATACTAGTAAGTAGAGCAATATATGTATAAATATATATATCATAATTAAAGAGCAACATTATTGTATGCCAATAAAGCCCCTTAACTTTTTAACTTTTAACTTTACTTTAGCGGTTTTAATTACAAAAGTAAGTGCAAAGCAATCAGAATCTCTGAAAACAGCTTGAAATTTTATCTTTTGTTCCAACAATGGAAGCACAGAGGGACGTAAGTAGACTAACTAGGGTAAAGATGGTAAAAGAGGGAAAAAGAGGGAAAAAGAGGGAGGGTATTTGTCAATTGCAACACTTTCATCGATTGTCTGCGAATCGCGTTTCATGTTTACAAACATTTTCAGCCTTTGTAGTAAGCGGATACCAAGTTTTGACGGCTCATGATTTGACTTTAAAGGTTGGTTAAGTGAGGGAAGGAGAGTGCATGTGGAATGGGTGGTGGGGTGAGGGTTGTTTATCGGGGGTTGATTTCTTATAGAATACTTTGAAGTAATTGATTTTTAAACTTGACACCTTGCGCTAAGCTGCTTAGGGATGGAAACACGCGACCCTTAAGACCTGCCCCACACTGATGAAGCTTTTATTATGTCTGATGCCTGAAGGTCCCCACTGATTCTGTTTTAATATATTTTCTAATACCCTGTACTCAATGAGCATAAATGTAACGTGAAGTGACTATATGACTATATGAACAGCTATAACTTAATTGCTTATCAATCTATGGAACATATTGTGCAATAAGTAAGGCCTGCCAGCAGGGTACCTTCCAGTCGCGCAGACTCCACTAGAGCTAAATAATTCAAATGACCGAATGTTGAATTTTTAGTTGCCGTTATGTGACACGGCTTACTAAAGGATTTTGAGGAATGGAATTAGGATTCGCATTTGTAGGCGGTTGGGTTTATGTGTATTTGATTACAAAGTGCCTTATGCAGCTCAAGCAGAGTGTACGCAATTTAAATGGGATTTTCTGGTGAGGCTGTGTTGCAATTAGAATTAAGTGCGTTACTCAACACTGCGAGCTGTGAGCAAATATGAACAGCAAAATGCTTTTAATTTATTGCGACACTAATATACATTAATGTCTTGGCCAACTTCAAAGGCGCTGCGCTGCGCTGCCAGCAGCAGGTCAAAGCAATGGCCCCAAAAGGACACCTCTAACCCTAGACTGCGGCACAGAGCCAGGAGCAGACTCAACCAGACAATTAAAAGTCCATGGCCCAGAGAAATGTTAATGACATTTCGCGCCAGGCAACCAACCACTTGGACAGCTCTGAAAGGAGCCAAAGAGGCACTGAGTAAGTGAGTAGCTGGTGGCAACAAGGGGTGACGGAGAAGGGAGTTTAAGTCGCGGCAGTCTGCACAAATTTGAAACTACCGTAATTTGCATATTTTAAGTTGACTTTTATTGCATTAAAAATGGCAGTGGCTTTGCCATTTTGGCCGCAGCTGTAAACCTTCCGTTGAGCACCAAGCTCCCACTTCCACAATGGGCTGCTAAGGCGTTGCCAAACTTACCCATCTCCCTGCACTGTGGTTAAAAATGGAATCAAATATCGAAAATCAAATCTCTGCGAAATTCAATTTGACAGATGCTCGAAGCTAATAAGCCAAAAATTCTTTTTAATCTCGACTTTTGCCTTCTTTGCATAATTTTAATCTAACCTAATGAATCTTACTCAGCGCTCGTATAATTTTCTGTTTCTTTACATAATAGATTTGTCCTCTAATATTTTAGGAGTTAATCGAGAAAAAGCAACTATTTAACAAAAGCTTCCTTTAACCAATAATAATGACTTCCGAAAATGCTAAAGAAACGCCGCCTGTTCGGTCTATTTTTGGGATGCCGATATAAGTTAGAGTCAGATTCAATTTCAATTTGGTGATTGTTTGCTATTAAATCTGTTATAATTTTTGATTAGCTGGATATTAATAGTCAAGTTGCAGCTATTTAGACATGATTTGTTCCACTGTTCTTCAGTTTAGTGCGGCAACTGCTGTCGTCTGCTGGCTCCTCTGCTTGTTTGCCTTGGCCGCATGTAAAACTAGTAGAAGACAGATTACAAAAATACAATTAAAATGTTTTAGTGAAAATTAACTGCAGTTTAAATAAAATGCTACGTTGGCCGGAAAAGCATAGCATAGTATGCCAAAAGTGTCTATCGCCCTTGCTACCTCTATATCCCCTTCTGTCCCTGGATATCTGAAGCCTCGAGCCGTTGCTTGTTTTCTTTAGTGGTTTTAGTGGTTAAGGGTTTTACGTTAAGTATACGCACGATGTGCGCTGTCAAGTTTCGAGGTGGCATCAGCAAGAGTCGAGTAGTTTTAGCCGCTGCAGTCGAAGCTGTTTGCTCAAGGTGTGGCTTGACGTGGATTTTGCAATTTGTTAAACTTCTCTTGGTCTGTTGCGTCTCCTGCCTCCTGCCTTCTGCCTCTTGTCTCTTCAACGTCAACTGGTGCCGCTTGGACGCAGTCACCAAAAACAACAACAACAACAACAACAACAACAACATCATCATAATCATTATCGTCATCATTAGCAACATCATTAAGAGCAGCTGCTTGTCTATTTTGTGGCTGTTCTTGCAGTTGTTGTTTGCGGCTAGCCTACAAAATTAATTGAAAACAACAAAAAGAGGTGTTCCTAGGCACACCGAAGATCACATACCCTTGCAGACCTATATTAATTTAGACGCAGATGTGTATCACAAAATATACCACAATATTGAAACACTCTCTGTAAGCGTATAAGCTAACTCATACACACACACACACACACACAGACTCACACACTCAAGCGGCGGATCGAAAAAGGTTTAATTTAAATAATGTACGTGCATCACCGGGGCTATATTACCAGCTAAATGGGCTTCGCTTCGAGCAGTTTTGCCATATCTGGGATTCAGGTGTTGTCTGTCGCTGCGGCTTAGTCGATTAGATATTCTGGTGTCTTTTGCTCTGGTCATTTATTGAGTCGACTCATGTCGCCTTAAGCGAACCAAACAGCTTAGCTTGTTATTAAGAGTCAGTAAATATAAATATCTGGAATTGCAGCGTCTTTAAAAAAATATATTTAATGAATGTTAATAAGCAAATTCTATATCATTTTTAGTTTACTTACTTAACTTATTGCTTAGAAATTTAGTGCACAGCTTTAATGACATTTTTCAATTTAATTATTGATTTGAAGTAATTTAAAAAAAGTGTTTAATTATGTCAATTTCTTAGCATCGACATTTATTTACAATAGTTTTCACAAATTCTATATTCTGAATTCAGAAATAATTTGAAATGCAGCATGTAAAGCTAAGCAGAACATGAACACGGATTTTCAACTTTTTTAGATTTCAAGAGTGCTGAAGTTAAATCTTGTTTTAAAAGTTTTTCTGCAAAACGAACAAGAATTTATTATTCATTCGCTGGCCAAAACTTGTTGGCAAGTTATATATATATGTATATATATATATATATATATACAAATCCATAAAATATTTTTTCTCTCGCCCCATTACGCAGAATCTACTTGATGAAACTGAACTCTTTGATCTAAAAACGCACACAAACACCCACAGATAACTCAATACAAATGCCAATGCCTTTGGGTGGCCAAAAATTGGTCACGCCCACTATAAATAGCCCATAAAAATGAATCGTTGCCTACTTTTCAAGGCAGCTGTAAAATATGTATTCGCAAATGATGAAACTTTAAATTCAAAGGCGAAGCCAACATTAAGCTGGTTTACATACATTTTTAATAAAGTTTTTCAGATAGAAACTGTTATTTTTAGCCAGACATCGAGATGGAAGAGAACTAGAAGAACGAGGCTGTGGAGCAGCAGCAGCAGCAGCAGCAGCAGCAGCAGGAACAGCAGCAGCATCAACAGAAGCGGATAAAATATGACATTTATAGCGCCCAAATACGTAAAAGTTGAACGCACCCGTTGAGAAACAGCCACAGGAGCCGCAGGAGCCACAGGAGCAGCGGCACTTTGAATTTTATGTGGCTTATATAAGTACTGCTTGAGGGTAGCAAATCACAGGGGTTTGGAAGGGAAGGATGTGGTGGAAGTGGGTGGGTGTGATAAGTCTAGCCCCAGCTCAGCGGGTGCAAAACGCAAATGGCGTCGGTTTTGATTGAGGTTTCTATTGAAAAAGATGGGTGATGGGTGAGTGGATGCATTAGATTGGCTGCTGCTGACTACTCTGGGGTTGCGTTTGTGCCAGTTTCTGGCAGTTTTGGTGGAATAATGTAAAACATTTTTAAAATTATATAATGTACATGAGCTGAGGGTGTTCATCCCAATATATTGAACCAGTTATACCTCACTTTTATATCCTTCTTAGAAATTGTTGTATGTATTGAAAAATATGTGAAATGGAACTACTATTAATTAATTATAATTGTATTCTGGAGAGCACATATAAATATACATATATATATATACATATATATAAATATATATATAATATATATATATATATATATATATAATATAAATAATAAAATAAAAAAAAATATAGATAAAATAAATAACTAACTTATAGACTAACTATCAACTCAATCGATAAAATACATATGAATAAGCTTAGGCAATTCTATGAATATAAATATCAAGGACATCAAGGACACATTGAATCCTTACACAAATTGTAGACTAAGCAGTCTGTTTGCCATACAGCACTTGGCAAATGTAAATTACACATGAACGAATGGCACAAGGCTAGAATAATGTTTAAGGCACACACACATACATACATATCTATATATATTTATATATATACGTATGTAAATATATTTGCACATGTATACACTAGGCAACACCTTCTAATCAAGCAAAGAGCTTAAAATAAAGTAAAGCAAAGAATGAAATGAAAGATATTATGAAATTTCAAACACACCCTCAAAAAGACCGCACACACACACACACACACACACTCACTCATGTCAGCGAGACAAGACAGAAAAAATATTACACACATAACTGTCAAGCAGCGCTAGGGGTATCCAACTGTCCCTCACCCCTACCCCCCAGGGTCCCTTCCATCCCACTTTGTGCGTGCTTGTTAATGAAATGTTTGCCTTTCGCATTTAGTTACGCTACGTTAGACACTTTTGCTTATTAGTGTAAAGCGCAACTTAAATGCTGAAAGACTGTCAGAAAGACAGAGAGAGATAGAGATAGAGATAGAGAGGGAGAGGGAGGAAACAAGATGGGCAGACAGACAGGCAGACAGTTAGACAGACAGATAGACATAAAGCCGGCAGGCAGGCATAGAAAAGCATCGCCTAGACATGGCAAGGACTGTCGAGAGATGATGTCCTTGTCTTATTATTAGAAGAAGACATGGCAAACAACTGTACCCCAACCCCCTCCGCACCACCGCTGGCTGAAAGCCGTCAAGGTTAAAGGTTAGAATCGTGGTTGCCTTCAATTTTGGATTAGAGTTTTCAACTAACACACACACATATGCAAATGACTGCCTTTTCCCTTCCCTTCACTCTATCCACTATACTTTTGCCAGCCCAGCTGATAACTTTTTTGGGGCAATTAAAAAATTAAATTGTGCATATATCACTTAGGAAATGGGCGTCCCTTTAGACAGGCTAAACGGCGCCAGGCAGCCAAGCAACCAGGCAGCCAGCACGACTTCTTGCCTTTTTAAGTTTAATTGGATTTTGAACACAGCTCTGCGAAGCGAGCCTTGACAACAATAATGTTTAATTGAGCTCACACACAATCTCTATTACACACGTACACACACACACACTTGCACACAATAGACCAATTGTTGCCAAAGTTACAAAGGATTTCTTGTTAATATATACAAATACCAGATTCGAATGTGGGCCTTTTTTTAGCAGGCTTTTACATTATAATAGTATAACAATAAAGTTGACGTTGAGCTACTCAAATAAAGTCAATTAGTTTAAACTAAGTTGAATAATGTTTATATATAAATATGTTATATATAAACGGATCTTGAGAAGGCATCTTATGAGCTGGAATATCTAGCAGAATTCATCAGTGGGCTTTGGTGGTTTCTCGGCTATAGTATACGATTTTTAGATGCGACCTTAAACGGAGTCTAAGCAGCGTAAGAGGTCCAATCTTATACTCCAGTTTGAAGTTAGGAAAATATAAATCTTACTCAAAAAAGTTCACAATTTTAAATCATATTCTACATGAAATTCTACTCTAAGTAGGAAATCATTTTAAATTTATGAATGTGGTATTTTAATTTTTGATTCAAAACTGGTTAAAGTTTACCACTAAGTTGCCATCTGATTCAGGTTAATTGCTTTTGGATCAAATAATTATTAATGATACTAAAAGTTTTTATGTGATTATCGTTTTCTATTTCGTTTTATACCCTGATCCCATTAAACATAGTTAAATGTAATAATGGTTTTGTGAAAATGTATGTAATATGTAGAAGGAAGTGTCCTATAAAATATAAATATATTCTTCATATATTCAGGCGACTTTAAAAAAAAAGAGATCGATTTTTGTAATCTCGTATAATCTGGGCAGATCAAGTTGGCTTCAACTTATCGACAGCTTCGAGTAAATTAACTGCATATACACATTATTGATAAACTGTATATATTTTATTAAGATCGGACAAGAAACACCGACGACGTGTTTGAAAATAAATTCTGACATTGATCTCATATCTATATAAATATGTTTGTGTTCGTTAGCTACAATTGCCTATACTTAAATATGTATGTGTATATATATATATATATATATATATGTATGATTAATATATCGTTTTACTCTTAAATGTATGTGCCTGCCTTAAAAATAGAGTGCACTTGGAGACCTGCTCACATATTGGAAAGGGAAACTTGCCATTAAGACTAGATTCAGAATTAGCTCACTTAAGCTCACTCGACTACAGCACTCTTACTATAGCATTCTTATGTATAAAACATATTTTTCTGTTTAATAAGTTTACTTTGTTCTTATATTCCATGTGTAATGTGAGACATTTATAAATAGTTTGCGATATGATATTTGATATGCTAAAAGTGTCAAATGGCGAATTCCCATAATAATTATCCCAAAAATATGTGTCAACAAAACACTACCCCTCCCGCCCCGTAAACCCTATTCGCGCTAATATATCTTTTAGTCTGGCAAACAAAATGGCACAAAAGTGTTTGCATAGCGTCAAAGTCAAATATTTTATCGACACGCACATCCCGACATAATTCCAAACACAGCTCCCACACCCGTGGCCTTGTCTTGACTTGATTCGCATGTTAACAACGAACAGTTGGTAAAAAGGAAAATACAATATACATATGTATATGAACACAACACATATATATGTATATATGTATATATATATATATAAATATATATTTTGTGTTTTATCTTTAGACTTAACCTTTGTGTGACAAAAGCTTTTAATATGCAAATGACTAAATGAGCAGCCCTGTCGAGCAGTTTAAGACTCCCATTCCCAGTGGAGGTTTTGGTTGTTGGTATGCGAAATGTGCCTTGGTCAATTGGTACATTTGCACATTTCATTAACGCGACCAGTTTAACATGACCTGCCAGCCCCAGCCTGCTCAACTCAACTCCTCTCTACTCTTAACTAGCTGACGCAGCTGGAAAGGACCTTGCTTTGATGTTCTTGCTTTAACTTCAGCAAATGGGCTATATGGAAATTCCTTAAATATGTAAGGCTTCTCTTATGTGTATGTGTGTGTGTGTGTGTGTGTGTTCGCTTACACACTTCAACACACTTATTCATGCACATTTGCATATCATTATGTGTATTTGGGCCAAGCCAAGCCAAAACCAAAGCCACCAACATCAACAGCACCAGCAGCCCAATTCCCATAGTTTTCTAGCTGTTCTCACACGTTTTTGTTTTCTTGCTTCTCTCTCTCTCTCTATCGTTCTCTAACTGATTTTACCTTTCTCTTTTTCTCATGCTCACTCATAACGCCTAGATTTAAGATTATGAGCTGGGTGAGTTTGTGGCTCGCCGCTAAAACATGTTCGGTATGTCAGTTAGTTAGTAAATCTGTCTGTAGGCCAAGTTAGCAGTCACACTGAGCGCGCAGGTGTTGTTTTGGGTTATTAACTTGGCATTCCAGCAGGTGACTTAGGTTGACTTAAAGACTTGACGGCCCTTAACGTATTGGCCACATTGTTGACGTTCCGTTGAGAGTTCCTGGAAAAGTGCTTCATAAAATCTCAACATTTGCATGTTATAAATGTTTCTCTTATATATTTCATCCAGTTTTTAAAATATTCTTAACTTTAAGAAGTATTTCATTATTCAGTGAATATTTAGTGAATATGTATATATAACAAATATATGCTTAAATTTGACCGGAATGAGTTTTGTGGCACGGTGTTGTGAAATATACAAATACATATTTAATTATTATTCAGAATGTATAATCAATGGTAGAATGTGTTTTTCTGCAAATCATTAATTTAAAATATAAATTTAATTTTCAGAATTTTCCTTTTTTATATGCGTTTTTGTTGATTACTTTATTATTAACTATCGTAATCTGTATTATCGATATGTGGTAACGCCTTATTTACCATAACTAGAACTATTCACCAAAGAAAACCATATAAATTATATTGGATAGCGAAAGTTACATTGATATCAACGAAAAAACACTGATGGGAAGATTAGGAACTATTTAATCTGCAACAAATTTAGGACGCGAGTTTATCTCAGCTGTGACAAAACCATCCTTATGTCTTAATTAGATCCTACACGATCTTAATATAACCTATACAAGTCTGTTGTTTTTCCATATTTTAAATTCTAATCTGATCAACTAAATCCATTCATAATAATAATAATAATAATGTCATTAAAAAAAATAACTAGGTCACAAACTAAGTCGCTTAGCAAAACAAAATACGAATTATGAACAATAATTATGAAAATATTGATTTGTGACAACACAATTAGAGGATTCTCTTTTCCTATTTATTATAGAGATTCTAATAATAATGAAATTAATTCGTACTAACTTTATTTGTATTACTATAATTAGTGTTCATTAGGCATTCTACTCTGATAAATGTAACAAAAGCAACTATTTTTTTATTGAATTAAAGTTTGTGGCTGGCGGACTAATAAGGGCGCGTTGCCATTTCAATGCTGATGTGTGCTGCATTTGCCACAATTGTTGTCAACTGAAGCTATTTCAATGCCATACACACCCACACACGCGGACACCCTCACGGCAACACCCACACACATGTACATGTATTCTATGCCGCTGAGCCGACTTAACAGGCCGCAACAATCGGTGGCAGCTGCTGCCATTCGAGGATGCTTAGCTCAGCATAACATAGCGAAATATGTATATACATATTTATATATATATATATATATATACATGAACATGTACATTGAGTAAACACATAAAGTTCAATATCTGCGCCTCCACGTCGACCCCACGTCGCCTCCTCTCTGCTGGCAGCTGTGAGCTGTGTTGATATGATGAGCGATTTTAACACTTGTGCGATGACATTTTTAAAGCCAAATGTTGCAATATTCAACCTATTTTTATATGGCCAACAACAGCAGCAGCAACACAGTCAATGTGTAGTTATGACATTTGCCCATTGCGGCTTATGGCAACTTGGTGGCAACAGTAAAACGAAATGGAGCAACAATGCTGAGGGTGAGCTATGGGTTAGGAAGTTGGGTTGAAGCCAAGTCAGTTTTTATACCAGCCGTGGTATACACTCTGATTTTTTAAATTATGTTTTCCTTGAATAAAATAAAATAAAAAATAAAATAAATATCAATTTATACAGCTTTCTAGCTAATTTAGGATTTTACAATGAATTACACATAAAATAAAAAAAGGAATGTGCAAATATATTATTAAATAATAAAATTATGCTTATTATCTTCTGATTTTACGTCATATTTAGGGTTTTTAATAGGTGGGTTTGACAATGTTCAACTCTTCAAAAATTGAGTATCTTAATATTTCGCGATTTTAACAATTATTTAAAATAAATTACTGGTATTTGTCTTTGCATATTAATAATAAGACAAGTAGCTAAAATAAAATACATAAGATAGAGTCACATATTCGAGAGTGAAATAAATGTTGGTGTTGTGGAATTAGGTTATTAGTTTAGTTGCACATTGAGGATATTGAGGTAAGCAGCTATATTTGTTCGCATTGAAATTGCCAGAAGCATTTAAAACAATTGAATTGAAGTATTATATACTGAAGTTAATATGCTTGTCTCTCTGTCAGACTCAGATGGGGTGTTGTTTACGTACTCGCCCAGCTGGGGTAGGGTATTTCAAATAGTAATCAAATATAAATGCTACTATTTCATTGTTATTTGTTGGCGTTGTTGTTGTTGGCGCTGCTGCGTGTTGATCCAAAAGCCACATAACCAACTGGCAATGACATTTGACAGACACACCCTTACACACAAGTACACACACACACACACATACATGTGGGGTACACTTTGTGTACACTCGCTCACATAAGTACATACATACATACATACATACATACATACATTGATAAGCGCGTGTTTACATTTACACTGGGGAACCACCGAAAACGAAAACGAAAACGAGGCACACAAAATGTTATTTATATATAATAAAAAAAAAGTAGAAAAATCAAGTAAAGAAAACGACAGAAAAGATAGCAAGCTATATTATTTTGTTGATGTTGTTTTGCTGGTTTATGCTGTGTGTCCTTGGGGGACTTGGCGATAGTCCTGTAGAAATATCATACGCGTTGATTTGCAGCTCGCATTGAAACGAACGGTAATGGAGCGTATGGTTCGCGTAACTGGGCGTATGCTTCATATTTACAACCACACACACATAAGCACACACACAAACACACAAACACGCACACACAATCAGTTTTAATTTATTTGCATGCCCTGCTGCAATAACTAGGTCGGAATCCTTTTAAAATCTGCCACGCCGAGCAAACGAAATGTAATTTAAATTTAATTAGCTCAACGCGAACCGAACTCGAGAGTAAAATGCAGCGCGGGGAACAGCGGGGGAATATTTGTCGGTGCAATAATTCATTAAAAGAGAACAAAAATGGCAAAATGAAAGAAATTAAGGAAAGCGATGCGTCGACTCCAAGAAATAATTACAATACTTAATATTTATCAACGTGCTGCGAGCTGTGAGGAGCGATATGGCCTTCGACATATATATATATATATATATATATATATATATTTTTTTTTTTTATATATATGCTTAAATCTGCTTTGCACTCGCACTCGCTGTCGGATGCAGTGCTCATTCTCACTACGTAATTGGATGAGCATTAGCAAAGCCAACACAGGCAGCTTCCTCACTCGACAACATATGAGAAAGCAGGAAATGATATAGTCAACAGAGGTCACGACACTAATACGACTACGACTACCAACGAGTCGGCTTAGTGCAAGAATAAGCAGGACAGCAGACAAGAGAGTGGGACGGGACGGAGTGACTTGCACGGTCAGAGTCCATAAAGCGGCATACACATGAGACAACGGCTAACGAGGTCAATTGTAAGTTATTTCCTTCTCCTCCTCAGCGAGAGTAACAAAGAGCAGCAGGGGAAAAATAGACAAATACGTAGAATCTCGTGGAGCCGGCCAGGAAATAGCCAGCATGAATATCATTAATGGCTAAGGAGATCGTTAAAGGTTTTTATGCCGGCGACCACAAAAGAAAGAGCTCAGTGTAGTGGAGTATGCAGAACAGCAGAACAAATCAGAATTAGTCTCTATTATATAAACATTAAGATGTTGTATCATCGGGAAAGATGTTTCAAGCTCGGACTACATTAAATCCTTTTAACCTCCACGAATTTTCTCATTCGTCCAGGAATTAGGTTTGATGGAAGTGTTATAGGCTCAGAAGGGCTGCCAATATATGTAAGAAGTCGAAGTGAATAAGTCCGGCCAATAATAATATTTTATATATAGAAACATCATGAAAATACAAAATTATATGATTAAATCCCCAATTGGCTCATTATTGATACATTTATTTAATATCGGACGAGAAATACAAAAATCTGAAATAATATTACCTCAAATAAAATACAATTTATTGCTTATGCATTTTAACTTTAAACTTGAGTTGCAAACAGAAAACATAATTAAAATACTCTATGCATAATAATATGAAACAAATTTTAATTAACTTTAATCAATGGAAAGCTTAAATTATAAATTATTTTATAATATATACCCAAAATTTATTGTAAAGAAATCTCATTATTATTCTACATTTAACCAATTTTAAAAATTCATAACAAAATTTTCAAACAATGTTTATTAACTTTAAAAAAACCTTGTTATAATTAAATTCTTGACTAAATTCTATGCAGGTGTTCATTGATCTACATTAATTTGATATTCACTTGTGGTTAATTTGGTGTATGAAATGTGTGCATTTGGTTGCATTGGTATGCATCCATTATAATCAAAGAACCACCTCAGCTGTTATTTTTCAAAATATATCAACATATTCATGCCACAATTAATGTATGCACAATAACTTACGCTTTTGCATGTCTAACGAGACCCATTTAAAATGCTATCAACCGAAATGCATTATAAAATCCAACAATAAGTAAACTAAAAGGAAAAAAACGCAAAAAATTAAATTGTTAAAATATGCGAAATTGTGTCACCTAAATTTACAACAGCTCTCAGACACGCATCATTGCACAGACAGACACGCAGACATACACACACACACACACACACACACACACACACACATTCTCTCTGTCGAACAATTACGCATACGTCAGGTATGCTAGTGTGCAATACAAATATGCAGATATAGAAAAATGTGTGCTGAGCATCCAAAACAACAACAATAAGAACAAAAACTGAGCATTTTTTTCACTTTTATTTTTGGTTTTGCTCCGCAGCTAAAGCGAGTTTCAGTCTTGCTTTTAATGCTCTTTCCCCCGTTCGCCCCTCTTTGTTGGCGCTCTTTTCACCGCTTCCGCTGTGGGGCACACAGACTGCGAAACAATTGCATGCATATTTCATAATTCATAAGTTTTCGGGTTCAAATAATATGAATATTCAGCAAAAGAAGGAAAGAAGAAAGCAAATGCATCAAATATTAAAAAATAAAAAATAAATGTGTGCAAAATCGTTACACGCCGTCCCACTCCCCCCTTGTAGTTTGTTGGTATGCATATTCTCAAACTGTCAGGTTTAATATCACTCGATTCTCACATTTCTCCCTCGCGTAGTTTTTCTCTCTCTCTCTCTCTCTCACTCTCTCTCACTCTCTCTCTGTGTGTGGCCCAAGTACTGACTTGTGCAGCCAAAAATGTAAAATGAAAATTGTCCTTTATTTTATGTTATTTGATTTGATTGTTTAAAGTTTCGATTGCATAAATTTGGGTCAATGTATATGATCTTTTATTTTGTGCAGGTTTTTACATAGCTCTTCGGCCTCCGTAGTCATCCTCCACCTTCACCCCCACCACCTCAGCACAGTTTTGCAGAGCTCTTCTTATAGCTTTTTGTCTCCTGACGACAAACAAACGACAGGCAACAATGCACGGACAAAAGCACAACAGAGCCGCTCGGGACCTAAAGGACATACTACGTGCTTTGTATGATTCAATAGTGTGGCTCACACACACACACACACACATACGAGAAACCCAAAAACTTTTATTTTATGCAAAATAGTTATGTGTTTTTCGATGCACTATCTACAATGTACACAACTCTTCTTATTGTTGTATCTTGTTGGATTTCCACGCCTGTTTTTTTCTATCTTTTTTTTTGTTGACTGTTGCCTGGTATTGATTTTTTCATTTTTAGGTCGCACAAGTTGTGGGTAGCGGAAGCTGTGAGGTAGCTTGGAATTCGGTAAAGTTGGCAGCACGTTTACACACACACGCATACACGCATACATTCAAACTTAATGAAGCCGTTTTGGGGCTACATTTATGGCCACCGACGTGGCTTTAACACGCTGCTTGTTCTAACTAAATGCAATCCTATTCTAAAGTTTTACAGCTTCACAAACCGCTTTCACTTAAACTTTGCAAAAAAAATCCTAAACACAATAGTAATATATATGTAACAGGCGACTAGTGTAGTAATAAAACTGAAACATAACATCTGTAAATTACATGAGATATGATATCGATACCTATCGATACCGTTTGTGTGGTCACCAACTTGAAGCAGAATTGATCAATCATTGTGATTAAATTAAAGTGAGCCAACGTGTGATATTCGCATTCCTCAAAGTGCAATTTTAATGAAAATGTATTAAAAAGTTTTAATATTTGTTTTAATTCTAAGCGTTGTGCACATTCTGACTTCCACATCAGACTTGAATAAATATCAACCCTCGGCGCATAACAATTAAGTTGGCAACATTTAATATTCCCGCAAGACAAATAAATTGAATGTTGTGCTGCCAGAACCCACACACACACACACTTACAGCCTTACACACTGAGTGTTGCCAAGTATAGAGTTGAGTTTTTATTTGATATTTAGCTGCTGTGGAAAATGGAAGCTTTCAGCATATTATGCTGCCATTTAAAACAAATTCAATATTCGCATCGCTTTGCCAGCAACATGGTCAACACCTCTGAACTTTTTGACTGTTTTGCATAAAATTGAGGCAGCTCTACTGTAAGCCAGGAGTAGGAAAACAGCAACAGCTACAATAGCAATAGCAACTTTCATATAGCCTTGCCACAAAAGTTCAGTGGGTCAGTTCAGTGGTTCAGGGGTTGCTGGCAGTGGGTTCAGCTGTGCACAGATTTCGCATTTTTGTTACTTTATTATAAAACTGGGCTTATTTGTCTGCTTGCCTGCTGCCTGCTGCCTGCTGCCTTTTGCCTGCTCCCTGCTGGAATTGCTGACATTATCCTTCCAGCGACTGTTGCATTTGAACCTCATTTTATGCTAAACTCAAGTTTATCCCCTGCCTTGTCAGTTTCTTGTTTTCTGCTTATTGATTGTAATCTCATCTCGGTCAACTCTCTAGGGCCTGCAGCAAGCAAGCAAGACAACAAAAAAAAAAAATAAAAATAAATAGAAATCATTGCTGAGTCCTTTGACTTTTGGCTCCTGCTAGTTACCGAAGCCCTGCAGCGATTCATGGACAAATGTGGATAACATATTCATTCGAAATTCACATGTTACGGGTGAAATTAAAAAGTTGTGATGGCAAAAGCTTAAATGTTTTTGTATGCGATATCTGAAACGTGAAAACGAAATAACAACTTGCATTTAATAAATGGTATGCAAATTTAAGGCTTAAGAATTAAGTGAAAATTTATTGTAATCTTCGTAATTAATTTTAACGAGTAATCAATTCTTCATAATGAAATGATGAAAATTATGTCAATATTTCAATTAATTATGCGTGTTATTTTTACACATGTTAATCTAAATATACCAACTGTAGTAGGAAGCACAGAACAACTAAAGTCGTTCAGTTTTATATTTTTTGTTGTATTTTTCTTAATTGAATTTTGTCGCTTTTAGGATTTGTATTTAACCCAGCTGCATGAGGTTTATCCCTTTTTGTACACCTCTCTGTCAATTTAATGGAATTTGATTATTTTTGTGAGCGATTCGGAATCGTTTTAGCAAGCAACATTTTTACATCAACTGTTTTATCGTAGTTTTTTGTGATCATTTATTACGTTTTAGTTGTGGTTATTGCCTGGCTATGGCCATATCAAATTTAGTGTTAATTCAGCTCTTTTGTTTTAATATTTCAAACCAATTTTATTTCGGTGGCACCTACAATTTTGCCATTTTTGTTCCCAGCTATTCTGCTGGTCTTGTTTTACAAAACTGAAATTTGTTTAATTTTGAAATGCAAAACAAAAAATATGAACATGTTGTGAATTTGTTAAGCTCGTTTGTGGTTTTATTTTAGTTTGCTAAATATCAAAGACAAGGAATAAAATTTAATTATGGTTATTTAAATTGTGAATTAAATTGATCTCATTTATGTTAACCTTAGTTAATTAATGACGATTT
The DNA here is from genome assembly GCA_035042365.1 of Drosophila dives. NCBI lineage: Eukaryota > Metazoa > Arthropoda > Insecta > Diptera > Drosophilidae > Drosophila > Drosophila dives. The sequence continues at coordinate 1,074,729 of JAWNLJ010000097.1, read as the reverse complement.
CATTTTTCACCAATAGCAAATACAAAATGATTTTTAAAAATATGACCTCAAAAACTTTTTAAGACTTTAAGGGTTTTAAACTATAACAAATTTTCAGTATATAAATAAAAATTGTACAAATATGCTGATGTGCCAAAAAGTAAACTTTATGTATTAATGAAGGATAAGATAAGAGAAGAAAAGATAAGAAAAATAATTTGTTATTTATTGTCATAACAATATGTAAAACAGCGTGCAGATGCAAATAGGAGCCACTTGCTCTGCTTGCCCATTTAAACGGCCGTTAAATCAACCACCCAGCCAATGACTCATTTTGTGTGTCATACCCTTTAGGTCCTGTTTGTGCACCCAAAATTCTTTTCGTTTGTACATACAAAATGAATCTTATAATTCGCAATAAATTTAAGCAGGCAAACAATCAAGACCCGGAAGAAAATGACAAACTTCATTCCGAGCCACCGAGTTACTCTGCCGGCGCCAGCTGCTAGGTACGACTCAAAGCGTCGTGTCTTGTGCCCAATATTGGCGCACTTCAGTCGACATTCTTTGTTGAGGCTCGTTTAGTCACTAACGCGGCTCGAGCTGTATCGCTGCTCGAACATTATTCGGCGAACATTGTTCGAGCGGTGATACAGTTCAAGCAACGTTATTGACCTAACTTGCAAATCTAAGAGCTGCACCAACGAATGTCGACTGAAGCAAGTAGATAAGAAGCAGCCGGACAAATAAATATATAAAAAATACAAAATTAAAAACACTTTTCTCTCTTTTATTTTAATGTAAGAACTGAAAATGTGGCTTGAATATGAATATATATATATATATATATAAGTATATGATGTGTGTGTGTGTGTGTGGATGTGTGTGCAAGTGTTTGCATTTGCCCCTTTTTATTATCTTTTCAATATACCTGCACCTGTAAACCTGTGTACCTATGTACCTGGGTAAAAAGAAGGTGAAATAAAAGGAGGAAGATGAAAAAAGTACCCAAGAATTTAAGATGTAATTGTATGCGGTTTATTAATTAAGTATATATATATTTTTGTTTATATATATATATATATATCAGATTTAATATCGTAATTGAGTTCATTAATATTTCGATTGACTGTTTCCATAATCATCTGAAACAAATAATCGCAGAACACTCTTGTCAAAGACAATTCAAAGTAGCTCTCAAGCTAGTAAGTGGGCCACAGTGAGTACTTCTATATTGGATATCTATATCAACTTACCTTATCAAGCTTACCCTTATTTTGGAGACGAATATAGCAAATCGTCTCAAAGATACTAACATTATAATCATGAAACTTCATGGAAATTAATTAGATAATAGTATAGAAGTTAAACTGCCGAAATTGCATTACCACAAGCAGACAATATCGTGCTATCTGCTTAGTTGGATCATATTTTAAACTTTGGACATACAATTTAAGTAATTTTATAAAATTATTTAAATTTACTATTTATCATTGTATCAATGAACAAAGCTTTTTGTCCTTTGACAAATTTTAAATAAAAAACAAAAAAAGAAATATTTGTATACCGAATATTCTTGTCATATCTTCTATTTTAAGCTCTAAAACAATCAAAATGAGTGCCAGAGAGTTTATATACATTAGAAGCTTGAATCTTTTGCATGATCAAAAACTTTACTCACTAAGAGCTGTCGTATCGATCTAAAACAATTGTTTTGAAATACTATTTAATAACCTAAAAATAATTTAAGATTATGGAATATGAATAAATGCAATAGAGCAGAAGATTTATTGATGATTCTTCTTTTAAATATATATACTTATATATTCATATTAATATATACGTACACTTACAAGATTGCAACTTCACTTATCTATTTTATACAGGTTAAATTAATTGATAACACGAAACAGTGTGTCGGAATTCAATTAATCGAATTGTTTATTAATAATATATATAAATACATTTTGTGCAATAATTTTGATTTAATTTTAATATTTTTGTAGAGCTGTGTCCAATTTATCCAAAGCATCTGCCCGATCCACGAAATCAGCATATGCCAAATTGTTTAAGGCCCTAATTAATTCCTGTTCGCTTTGTTTGGTAGCATCACTTAACTCTTGTATCTTTGGATTGGCAATTACCCTAAACAATTGTAGCTCTCTGCTCACTTTCATTAGCGAATTGTTGCTTAGATCATCCATAGAATTATGAGTATAATGTGCGCAGAGCGATTTTATTTGCTGCACGTTTAACTTTTCGAACTAAAGAATTCTCCAGAAACTCTTTTGAAGACGATTCAGTTCCTCATCAGATACGTTGCCTCTCTCAAGTAGATTTTTTGCTCGGCTTAAAACGTGAGTCTCAACTTGTTGTATTACTGACTCGTCTGCCACCCGAGCATTCACAATATTAATCCACTTAGATCAATAATAGCCTCCACGGGAAGCTGCATTAATCTACGTTTCGTATTTTTGAGAGCCTGTTTAACTATAACTATAAGATATCGATCTTTCAAAGGCAGTGCATGCACAACGCTCTGAAAAAGAGGTTTCAAATATTAATATATATTAATGTTTATAAATTAAACAAAAATGTACTCACAAATACTGCCAATATAATTGCAAAATAATGCATGTATCGCATCTTTCAAAAGTGTTTTTATAGACTGATGAATATAATTATTGACTCGTAGTTTATAAATGATTTCAATATGGCATATAGCATTGACAGATGCAATTTTTATATTAACTGTTGGCATACTCTGCATATGCATGAATAAATGTTACCCGTTTAAGAAAAACTACTAAATTGCAAATAACCATATTTTAAAAATCTACAATCTTTATATTTGTTGATTTGTGTTATTTTGAAAATGTTTACAAATGTGAGATTGAATAATGTGAGATTGAATACTTATTCTAGTTTAAGGGCATCCAGTAGCAACATTGCATTATTTGATTTTCAAATGTAAATATAAATATAGATGTTCATTGGGAATTTCTATACAGATTATAATGTCAATATATATAGTGCCATATATATATAAAATGAAGGTAAATTAAAATTTTGTACTTTGACAACTGACAAAATATTATATTTACCGTTTAAGGGCAAACTTGAACTGATTACTAAAAATCGACTTAAACGATGAGTATATTTTGCCCAGACCCACCATGCTTCTTGCTACGTGTTATCTGGCTGTATTATTTATGGTTGGTTTCACCCGGCTGCAGTGTTCTCTCTTGGTTAAAAATATATTTTGTAATTGCTAAAAATGTTAGTACGGAAATTAATTACATTTATTCAATATATTCTAAAAATATTTTTAACATAAAAAGATTAAAAAACTTACGAGGTCACATTAAAATTTATTTATTAAATTCTTTTAAATTAGAGTTATGCGTTAATATTTATTAATTACTTTTAAAAGACTATTTCCAATATGCATCTTAAGCTGCTTTCTTGCGATGAATAATTTCAAGCAATAGAGTTGAAACATACTTATCTCGTACCTAATGACAAATCTTTTCAAACCACACAACTCCAACACACACACACCTACACTCAGGTAGTAAATGATATGTACATGTATACAGTTGTGAATGATTTCAATGTGTATTTAATGAATGCACAATGCAGCGTTTTCCCAGCGGTCTTCATAAATATTTTCACCACTAATGAGCCCGACGATTAATCGCAGAGTGTCACACACATCCAGATAGAGAGAGTGAGTGAGAGAGAGAGATCATTTGGGTGTTTTGTGACATGTAATTGTCAGCGAAATATTTTTACACGAAGTAAACGAATATCATATGAAACTCAACTGGCTTACAATAGCTTACGTCAGTATAAATTGTATGGTTATGCTAATTGGAGGCCACAAGACGCTCCGGCAATTACACAAGCGAGGCAACAACTTCAACAGAAGCGGGCCCAGTAGCCGTACTTAAATATCAATTAAAATGCTTTACCAAAAATATGAGTTCTACTGTACAGTGAAGTCGAGTAAGTCTGCATTCCATGCATACATATAAACTTTTCCAGTGCTGTTAAGTTGGACAACACTAATGTCGCAGCAGCACAAATTCCATTTAAGTTTTCCATTTCAAAGTGCATAAGCAATGCTCATGGGGATGGGGAGAATGCATTACTGGGAATTTCGAAGCGATAACAGAGTGCGATGCATGCGAATGGTGTGTGTGTCTCCGTCTCTCTCACACACACAATTTCTCTCTCTCTCTCTCTCTCGCGCTCTGTTGGTTAACTCCAGAGAGCACTATTTCACTGAAAATTAAAAGTAACAAAAATTAGAATTATATATTATAAAAAGCTTGATTGAAAGCTTATTGGTTGAAATTATCCATAAAGTTTAAGTACATAATCCGATTGTACAATTAAATATATTTAAAATGTTATCATTTGTGAAATTCGAATACTGTATTTGATTCTATTGCATTTCAAAAGTTTTAATATAAAAATTACCCTTTCAACTTTATTTCGATTTATAATTTTTTGATTTTCTGATTTTACTTCTATTTATGTCTTTTGCCGTAAATTTTAGATATTCTCGTATATTATTTCCAATATACGCACTTTAACAATTATGGGGTTAAATCATGTGAACATGAAGACAACAAATCGACAGCCTTATCTACATATACGATATGTATGTTCGTATGTGAGTGCGTGTGTGGATGTGTATGTGGCAGTTCGGTTTTCTACTTCTATTTTGTGCAGCAAACGGCGTCAGGTCGAAAGCAAAGCCAAAGCCAAAACTAAGACCAAAGGTGTTGGGAACGGAGCAGAGTCTGGTTAGAAATGGTTTGGGTTGGCATGAAGCCAATCAAGGCATTCAAAGAGAGCATATTTAAATAGCTTTTAACATGCACGAGCTCTCGAGCAGTCGAGCTGTCGACCTGTCGTGGCTGCTGTAGTTAAGTGAAGGCCAACCAAAGGCGACACAAAAATGCAACCAAAAACCGAGCACGAAACTTAGGTTCTAACAGTAAAACATTTTTCATTGTACCTGCTCACAGGAAAGCAGGGAGGTATGCGGGAATTTTGTAGTCATCTTAAAGTCGTTTAGTAATGCAGTCAACATAATGCATCTTTGCCTTTGATGTATTGGCATTTTTTTTCGTAAGCCCCTTTACGGAAGACAGCCAAGTGGCTACAACAGTGGTCCAAACTTCAATTTAGAGTGCAAATTTAATATTGGAGTTGACCATTGAAAAGAAACACTTAAATACTGTTGAACAAATGAGCTTGTTTCGATCTTTAGTGCTACATCATGTTTTCTAGCTTATAAAAATTTTTCATCAACAAAAAAATAAATAATAGTTTTTGATTTTTACATTTTTTCTATATAATAAATACACCCAAATAGAGATGCAAACAAGCTTATAGCGAGAATTAGCAGCCAAGTACGGGTGAAGCAATCGGTTAATCTTTAGCAGGGAAAAATTACAAGCAGACAACATAATTGCATTGTTAAAAACTAAGTTTGCGCCATCTATCGGGTGGTGAGTTTTCAATTCACATGATCTTAGCATTACTTGCGGTGCATAACGGGATAAGCAAAAACTGCAGATCAAAATAAATACTGTGCAATCTGAGCTAAGGACACTAGTAAATGGGCACAAGACAAAGCTAAAGAGAAATAAGGTGATGAAGAATTAGGCAAAAAAAATGTGAAAAAATGGAACTCAATTGTAAGGAATTTGTCACTGCAGAATGAAATAAATTATAATTTGTAGGAGACTCATTTCATGTAGTATTTTATGAAATTAATATAACGAAGGGTGAGATGGTATTTTATTTACTTCAAATTTTGTGAGCACACTTTATCGTACACCCATTTCCATTCAAACTCACATGCATGTTAAGCCTATGTTTATTACAGTGGTTATCGATCTCGATTTGTATTGTATGTTATGCTGCATTGTGTTAGTTGCTAAATGCTATGAACTGTTAAGCTTATGTTAATTACAGTTGTTATCGATTTCTCTTTGTATTATATGTTTTGCTGCTTTGATTAAGTTGCTTAATATCTATTTACCACTTTGGCACTCTGGAAGGTAATGCGGTCTTTTAATTTAAATGCTGACACATCTGTTGAACAGCTAAATAAACTATTACTCTGGATGTTATTGCTAATTTATTTGAGTCGTCCTAAATGATACTAAGGAGTGCAGAGTATTTCTCTCTGTTTGTCTTTAAAAGTGCATACCAAGAACATTAACTAAGTCCAGATAGTCAGGAAAACATATCTAATCGGACGTAATTTGGTTATTAAGAGTTATTAAGAAATTAAGAAGTGATATTCGCAGCCTTGTGCCAATATGGGACGTACAAAAGTTGCGTCCTGGCACAATTGCAGTAGCCTCCAGCTACTGGATAACAAACTGTTTTAAAGATAAGAAACAGGGTTCTTTCGTACATATACATTTACGGTATTTGAAGAAACTCAGATAAATGGAAGTTTGGTTAAAACATTTTATAAGAATATAAATAATTTAGTGAAGCATTAAAAATACTTGAAGTTATTATCTCTACATAACATAAATATCGATATCGATAGATATCAATGGTGTGATTATCAACTTAATGAAAGAGAGCTCAATCATTCTGAATAAATTAAAGTGCGCAAACATGTTTTTCTAACTTAGTTTTGACTGCTAACATATTCAATGGTTGAAAAACATTTTAAATAAGAAAAAGTCTCATTAAAAACATTTCACATGAATTTATTGGGCACTAACTGCAGTGAGCTGAGAGAGAGAGCCGTATTGAAGTATGACAGCAGGATCAGTCTGACATTAATAGTTAAAGGGAAGGTGAAGAGTGAATTATGTATTAAACAACATACATTTATTCATACATACATTTATTATAATAGCAAAGTGGTCACAATTTACTGTTAAAATTTACCATCCAAATGGTTTAGAATACTGTAATTCTTGACTTTATTCTGTGACTTCAAATATATTAATTTATTTAAATTTTGTTTTAATGTTATGCAGCACATCCAATTCAATCTAATAAAAAACCAATAAGCTTAGTTAATGTTACAAGCCCTCAAAGAACCGATCGAGCAGTGTGTCATTGACTAGTCCAAAGATCCATTGCTGTCGCACATTATCCTCTTGGCAAGAATTGGTGCACACTTTTGCAACATTGTTCTCCACGAAGGCCTCCATACATTGTTTGCCGTGCAGGCGATGAACTATCCAATATTTTTGGCGATCGTAATACCAGAACTGATTGCCACCCTGATTATGGCAGCTCCACATCCAAATGGTGGCATTCGGTTGAGTACCCTGTACGTCCAGGCACTCATGATCCATGCGTCGCAGCGCGCGTTGCATGCTGAGCACCCAGTTCTGAGAATCCTGGGGAGATTGTTTATTCTCAGCGCAAGAGAACATGCCCACCGCATTATTCGAGCCCAGGCCCATGCTGTCCAGACAGTAGTTCGGATAGGCAACGCTCTGTATGGCTCCCGATGCATAGGGGGGCGGTTCAACTGGTGGATACAGTATAAGGAAATCGGGAGCTACTTCCTTCATGAACCAGTCAAAAGATTTGCACTGCAAACTATCTCGCACTGCACGCTGTCGAGTCAAGTCGCCAGCATCAATGTTGTCATAGGTTGTCCGATCCCGCCGATACACATGCTCCTTGTACTCATCCATCCAGACCTCAGCGACGCGTTTGTGATTCTATCAAATATTGTGTTAAATTGATTAAAAGGAAGTCAAAATTATCTGTCTAACTAACTAATTACCCTTGCCACAAAGTTATAATTATATGGATTGGGCCGGGGGTCCATTTGACCTCGAAAGATGTGCGCGACACGGGAGCAGGGCACATCGAGCAGCATTCCCCCGCACATCCAGATCTTGAAGCTCAGTTCATACTGTTCGCCCCCCCAAATTTGAAGACCATCATCATAGCCTCCGAGATCCCAGAAGAATTTGCTGGCAATAGCAAATAGTCCGCCCATCATCACTGGACTGCGATACGGCAGAGATTTGTCCACACTATCCTCGGGCAGCACCGGCAGCTGTTTGTAGTAGAAACGCCAATCGAAGCCACCTCGACTGCCTTCCTGATAACCTCCATTATACGCGAAGTTGTTGTGATCAATGATGTCCACGATGGGGCACGTGGATATCTTATTGTTGATGGAAATGGGCTCCAATAGAGGCGGCAACTATAAATAGATTAAAGATTGTTTGCTTTGCTTATTGCTACTTTATTCTGAATCGGCTTTAAGCCTCCTTCTGCTCATAAAGACTGGCTTACCCAATTGTAGTTGACCTCAATGTGTGAGTCAAAGAAGACCATGACTTCACCCGTAGACACCTTGGCACCAGCTAGACGTGCACCAATAAGGCCATGTCGCTCGGGGCTGTGCACCACGTCAACTAGATGGGGCCAGTGTTGGGCCACATAGTCGTCCAACTGTTGCTTTAGTGACTCCCATTCGCTGCCATCATCGACGAGCACAATCTGCTGGAGCAGCTCCGCCGGAGTGCGATTGACGATGCTGTAAACGGTGCGCAGGAGCGTCTGAAAGTGTTCGTTGTAGAAGATGATGACTACGCTTACACTGGGCAGCTTCGCCAGGTATTTGCGTGACTTGCATCTGCCCCGACGAACGGACAAAATTGTAAAATTATTTTCAAATATTTCAACTACTTACTCTTCGCGTCGCACATCCGGCACAGATCGATTCACTGAGATTCTGTCTGAGATGAACCCATTGAAGCCATTCCTTGGGTATTCCTTCTGCTCAAGCTCTTTCTCAGCTGCATCCTCAATCTGGACGGGCAGTCCGTGCTCCCCAAATCCGACTCTCAACTTATCCGCCTCCATTGCCTTGTAGTCGTGCCAATCTCTGCGCTCGCCCACTGGCGTTGGCAGCGTAAACATTTTAACCAGCTCAGTTTTCTCCATTTGTGGAAAGGGATCACGTACCGAATTCCGATCCTGAAAGGGCGGTCTGGCCTTTCGACGTGTTGGCGGCACATTTGCCGCACGGAATGGCGGCGTGATGGGATCGCCATTTACATCTAAATCGCTCTCGTCCGGCTCATTCGTTGAACTCAGACGCTTCTCGACGATCAATGTGGTTACCAGCGAGATGAAGGCTATGACTAAGATCAGGAATATTAACTTGCGCAACAGGCGCTTCACTTGACGCTTTTTAATGGCCATGACAGGAACGTCTTGTAGCCGTCAGTCTTGGGTTAAGAATGGTTTCATTCTTCCGACTTGTTGAGCTGGTTTCACTTGCAATGCGTGGCAAGATGCATGTCCATTAATTTAATTGCCATTTAGTTGTGTGATAAGCGTGATAAGGTGGCGGGCTTCTTCATTTTGCTTATTCTGTACATCATTCTGCAATATCAATCAGAGCTATCAGGTTTCGTGCCGGGGCCCAACGACTCAACTCACAAACTTTCTTCAAATTCCGCTCGCCCACTCAAGTTCAACACGAGTGATTCTCACGCCGACTGATAATGCTGATAAGGGTTTCGTTCCAACTTTTCTTGCAACATTGACAATTCCATAATGAAGACAGAACTGTTATCTTGGACACGTCAAACATTACATACCCTTCTAGACCGGAGTTAATCTACTGAAATTTTAGTCTGGACCTCGAAATATTAATTAGTTTTTTGTTCGTTTTCAATCAATATTATTTCAATATTCAAAATTATTGTATTAATTTTGTATTTTCACATTTAGATCGATTCCTCATTCGCTGTGTGGAATTTGGTTAATATGTTCTTTTGTCAGATATTTTTTTTTTTTCTCCTTTTAAATTTTAGAGAGTGAAATTTGTAAGCAAAAATTAAAAATTAGGTAACTTGTAAGTGAATCTAATCCAGAATTCTTGCCAAAAAAAGGCACCATGAGTCCATCATAAATGGCACGTTTGTCAATCCTTTCGGAACTGACACCCCAGCACAGTACCTGTGTAATTATGTTTAATTAGTAGTTCAATTGTTCAGTTCGACATGGTAATTATTTTTTATTTAATTTTATTCAGGGACTGTAATTAGTTAAACTTAACTAAAAATATGTCAAACTAAATTACAAGCCCTCAAAGAACCGATCGAGCAGTGTGTCATTGACTAGTCCAAAGATCCATTGCTGTCGCACATTATCCTCTTGGCAAGAATTGGTGCACACTTTTGCAACATTGTTCTCCACGAAGGCCTCCATACATTGTTTGCCGTGCAGGCGATGAACTATCCAATATTTTTGGCGATCGTAATACCAGAACTGATTGCCACCCTGATTATGGCAGCTCCACATCCAAATGGTGGCATTCGGTTGAGTACCCTGTACGTCCAGACACTCATGATCCATGCGTCGCAGCGCGCGTTGCATGCTGAGCACCCAGTTCTGAGAATCCTGGGGAGATTGTTTATTCTCAGCGCAAGAGAACATGCCCACCGCATTATTCGAGCCCAGGCCCATGCTGTCCAGACAGTAGTTCGGATAGGCAACGCTCTGTATGGCTCCCGATGCATAGGGGGGCGGTTCAACTGGTGGAAACAGAATAAGGAAATCGGGAGCTACTTCCTTCATGAACCAGTCAAAAGATTTGCACTGCAAACTATCTCGCACTGCACGCTGTCGAGTCAAGTCGCCAGCATCAATGTTGTCATAGGTTGTCCGATCCCGCCGATACACATGCTCCTTGTACTCATCCATCCAGACCTCAGCGACGCGTTTGTGATTCTATCAAATATTGTGTTAAATTGATTAAAAGGAAGTCAAAATTATCTGTCTAACTAACTAATTACCCTTGCCACAAAGTTATAATTATATGGATTGGGCCGGGGGTCCATTTGACCTCGAAAGATGTGCGCGACACGGGAGCAGGGCACATCGAGCAGCATTCCCCCGCACATCCAGATCTTGAAGCTCAGTTCATACTGTTCGCCCCCCCAAATTTGAAGACCATCATCATAGCCTCCGAGATCCCAGAAGAATTTGCTGGCAATAGCAAATAGTCCGCCCATCATCACTGGACTGCGATACGGCAGAGATTTGTCCACACTATCCTCGGGCAGCACCGGCAGCTGTTTGTAGTAGAAACGCCAATCGAAGCCACCTCGACTGCCTTCCTGATAACCTCCATTATACGCGAAGTTGTTGTGATCAATGATGTCCACGATGGGGCACGTGGATATCTTATTGTTGATGGAAATGGGCTCCAATAGAGGCGGCAACTATAAATAGATTAAAGATTGTTTGCTTTGCTTATTGCTACTTTATTCTGAATCGGCTTTAAGCCTCCTTCTGCTCATAAAGACTGGCTTACCCAATTGTAGTTGACCTCAATGTGTGAGTCAAAGAAGACCATGACTTCACCCGTAGACACCTTGGCACCAGCTAGACGTGCACCAATAAGGCCATGTCGCTCGGGGCTGTGCACCACGTCAACTAGATGGGACCAGTGTTGGGCCACATAGTCGTCCAACTGTTGCTTTAGTGACTCCCATTCGCTGCCATCATCGACGAGCACAATCTGCTGGAGCAGCTCCGCCGGAGTGCGATTGACGATGCTGTAAACGGTGCGCAGGAGCGTCTGAAAGTGTTCGTTGTAGAAGATGATGACTACGCTTACACTGGGCAGCTTCGCCAGGTATTTGCGTGACTTGCATCTGCCCCGACGAACGGACAAAATTGTAAAATTATTTTCAAATATTTCAACTACTTACTCTTCGCGTCGCACATCCGGCACAGATCGATTCACTGAGATTCTGTCTGAGATGAACCCATTGAAGCCATTCCTTGGGTATTCCTTCTGCTCAAGCTCTTTCTCAGCTGCATCCTCAATCTGGACGGGCAGTCCGTGCTCCCCAAATCCGACTCTCAACTTATCCGCCTCCATTGCCTTGTAGTCGTGCCAATCTCTGCGCTCGCCCACTGGCGTTGGCAGCGTAAACATTTTAACCAGCTCAGTTTTCTCCATTTGTGGAAAGGGATCACGTACCGAATTCCGATCCTGAAAGGGCGGTCTGGCCTTTCGACGTGTTGGCGGCACATTTGCCGCACGGAATGGCGGCGTGATGGGATCGCCATTTACATCTAAATCGCTCTCGTCCGGCTCATTCGTGGAATTCAGAATGTTCTCAATGATCAATGTGGTTAGCAGGGATGCAAAGACAATGATTAATATCAGTAATGTGATCTTGCGCCACAGGCGCTTTACTTTTCGCTTATTCGGGGCCAGGGCCAGCAATTTCTGCAGCTGAGAGCCTTCGATTTTTTTCGTGGTCTTTTGGATTACAGCAACACTTTGAATCTGTGATGGATTGTAAAAGTGTTAAGTGTTAAATCGACTTAATTTTGCTTATTTTGTACATATTTCTCCAATATCAATCAGAGCCCAGCTGCTCCACTAATAAATTCTTAGCTTTTGCTAATGTCCAATTACCCAATTCAAGTTCATCGTGAGTTCATTTGGCTGTCTCGATATGGGGTCTAATCGTATTTCGCCGTGCTGATAATGTTTTTGTTCCAAGAAGTCTAGCAACTCAAATTATACTAAAGTAAAATTTTTAATTCTTGAAAAACGTATGTATGTATATATTTTTATATTATATTTAATATTACACTTGAAGATAATTCTTGCTATATATCGCTTAGATAAAACATTTTATTTGTTTGGTACGTAGACCCCATCTGATCTGGGTTCGTACTTCACAACACATATTGCAAACAGTTTAAACTCTGCTCTTGGCAGCTGTGTCCATATTTCTGTACCAACAATTCTAAGCAAATACACATCCCACAAACAATTGTTTGGCATTCAACGCATATTTATTATACAGCGCTGCATATTCGCTATAAATTTACACCAAATTTCAACGCATTGTGGCAATAAAATGACATTTTTCATATTTACACATAAAGTCAATGGCAATAACGTTGCCGTGGCGTATTCAACTAGGGCAGTGTTAGGGGTAACATATTTTATGGCCTTTACTTTTATGTGACATGACATTTTATCAACGCAGGGAACTTTTATTTAGACACTTAGGTTTATACATTTGTATTTATTATGTTTTAAGAAGACAAAAAACTTTGGCTTATCTAAATTTATAATTGGCTGTGGAATTTATGCTTCTAAAAGTATCGTAAAAGTATGCTTTAGGAGCACAATTAAATTTTATATAACCTATTTCGCACTTATTAAATATTTTCATTTTCAGAGGGTATTTAAGAAAACAGCAACCATAACTTTATTTTTGAGTGTTTCAACTGCCAATATGTTGTCGAGGCTGAAAGTGCAGCCAGCTATAAAAGCCACAAAAATAACAAATATTGCGAGAAAGAGAGAGCTGTGCATATAAATAGACACATATTACTACAAAAATTTTACTATTACAAAAAAAAAAAAAAATGCAGAGATATTTGAATTTGAATGCAAATATATTTTCATAAATGTCCAATAAGCTATTTCGTTTTATTAAATTTAAATTGAATATTTTTGGTATTTTCAATGATTTATCATGTTAATCAGCTTTCCTAACTTTCGAGAATAATTCAGTATAAATAGTTTATTCTAAAAAACGGTTAGTAACATTTAAAGTTTGGTTACTTTGTCGGAACTGGAGTGGCCACGCATCCATTTTTTGTTTTTGGTGTTCTTGTGTATTAAATTCGAAAAATAAGTATAATATTGTGATCTACGCTTCAAGTTATGTGACTGTCTCGTTTGAAAAATATGACATTCAGTTAAACCGATTATTGGCGGTATACCATCGGTATCTTCTCTGTGTAGACTCCTCAAATTTATAGATGTGTATCTTTATAAATTTAAACCTCTTATAAAATTAAAATGCATATAGAAAAAATTAAAACGATACTTTGCATATAAGCTATAGACCCAATATTTAGTATTTACATATTTATAAATTCGAAGAGTTTTTTATTTCCACAAAAATATAACAAGCTGAAGCTTAGTAAATTGTTTGGAATAACGCACATTTTGATTATACTTGGCTTTCAGGCTTGTTTTCAAACAGATTTTGTGCGAAAAGGGCTTAAATACGTCGTGCTCGCTCAAGCTGGTCGTTGTCCCACTAGGATTGGATGGGTGTATGGTGGGCGAAATGGAGGGCGTGGCTTAAAAGTATTTCGCAGGCATTTGCACATGCATAATAAATATATAAAGCGTGCTATAAGCAGCGTGTTTGTAATTACGCTAAAATTAAGCCGGCATCAACATTTAATTGCGAAAAGCCCCAGACTGCAGCTGCAGAAGGCTTTGTTTATACATATACGTATATATGTATACGCATATGTACATGTATTTGTACATATATATATGGATGAGAGAACAGCCACGCATGCCAAAAAGGAGCCAGCATTTAATTAACAAATTTTACGCATTTATTTTCTATTTTCATGTGAACACCCGAATTGGGCAACGATGCTGACCACCAACCAACATAAACCGTGACAACAATTTGCTTGGCCCCCAAAATAAAATGACGGCGACTTTGTGCCACCACAAACAATACAAACAACTACAACAACAACACCCAATGGCAAACACATCCACAAACCACAATCGGTACAGTGAAAACGAAGGACATTGATGCCGTCGAGGGTAAATCAGTGTCGCTACCATGCCCCATTGCCGAGCCCCTCCATGATGTTTATATGGTCTTATGGTTTCGTGATAATGCGGGAATACCCTTATATAGGTAAGTAATGTCTATATCTTGCTCTCTCTCTTCTTATAATGTTAGTGTGTATTGGTGCGTGAGGACTGCCTTATTTGGCTTATCGTCTCTCTCTCTCTCTCTCTCTCTCTCTCTCTCTCTAAGTAAGTTTCTCTCTTTTTATACACATTTAATTAAATGCAAACGAGCCTTGAGAGCATCTGCTCTTTAAATTTTACGGCTCAATGTCGCATATAAGTATGTTACAATAATTTTGATATACCCTATAAAATGTGTTTATAATTAATTATTTATGAAATAAAAGCTGACTTTAAATTTTTTAATGTAAAGTAAATTATATATAAAATATAAATAATTGAATGAAAAAATACGAATTTTAGTTTCACGTTTTAAATACAAACTGATAATGTTTATGTAATAAAGTGTAGTATTTAAATATTTATATTCAAATTTTAAATAAAGGGAACTCATGACATGGAGCGAGTAAAATATATATATATATTTGTAATTTAAATATACAATGAAAATCGCATAAAAATGTAATATCAGCATCAGTAGTAAAACAAATCTTCGGTTACGGAAAATGTGAATGAATATCATCAAAGGGTATTTTCAGGCCGTCTTCATGAATTTGCAGTAATTAAAGTTGTGCTGTCTGTGTGTGTGTGGGTATGTTTTTTTTTTATGTTTTTTGCACCTGACTGCCAACTGATAAGTGGGCCTTTTGTTTGGTTGTGCTCTTCAACTTTTGCGTGTGTTTTTGTTGTCACAGGCGTACAGTAAATTAAGTTAATTATGTTTATCTAATTTAGTAATTAACCTCAGACGAAAGCCGCAAGAATTATGTGGATAAATGACGTTGAATGTCTCTTACATGTATGGACTCGGATTAAAGCTGCTGCTAAGCTTGCGGCCAGTTTGTTGTTGCCTGGCCAACAGCATTATTCAGGCGGGTCATAAGCACCTCCATGAAATAAGACTGCAAATTGCATGAAGCAAGACTGGACAACTCTGTCAGGGGGTCGAAAATAGTCTCGGGGGTGTGAGCCAACAGAATTAACTCCTAATTTATTACGCATTTTAAAGTCACTATATGAATTTTTTTGTGAAAATTGTTTACACAGAATGGAAGTTTATACTGAAAACAAAAATATGCATTTAACTTTTCTTTACTTCTCAACTTTATTAATAAGTGTTTTCCGTATGTTTATTTCTAAATAAATAGTGAAAACTTTGTAGGTAGAAAACATTTTTTTTTTATTGATTTGATTATGCTTAATTTTGTAGTGCAGGTGATAAACTTGGTACAAGAAGCATATTGAAGTCTCAATCAAAGAAATAAATAACCACATATTAAATTTTATGAATATTTATTATTTTTTGTATTTTAATATATTTTATTTATATATTCCAAATTGCAAGCTAATTTCTCTTTTAATTAAGATAAGAAGGTTTAGTCGAGCAATGTTTCCTATTAGGACAACTAATCTGACCAAATAGATATTATCAAGAACGGAAAACTATTCTGTTTTATTTATACTAAAATATATCTTTAGAAAGATCTTTGACTTATTATATTCTCCCAAATAAATCAAGATCCTTGACCGGTTGTGAGTTAGAGACCGCTGTCAATGGATTCCCTGGATTGTGATATGGTAAATTATTGTTAAAATGTTACAGTTATAAGTTGATGAAAGAGATGTGCTTATTGCTGATTATTTGCTTATTGTACAATTGTAAATAGATTTAAATCCAACTTGTGATTTTATAGCTCTCTTGTCTTTAAAAATCGGACATCTAATATGCAAAAGCAATTATAGATATCATTGCCTTAGCCTACCCAAATAAGTTGTTTTCAGTCTTTGTTTCATTTAAATTTACTGTCCTGATTGAAGGCTTTTAAATTGCGGCAATAAATTGATAATATGTATATATCTAAATTGCTCTAGTGCTGACAACCCGGACAAAGACCATTTGGCTTTTGTAAGTGGCGATCCCGAAGGCAATGATTAAGATCTATAACTTGTGGAACAGGCGCTTTACTCATCATTTAGATATCAGTTTCGTGCCTTGTCAAAACTACTCCACCCGAGAAACAAATTCGTAGCTCTAAATTTATTGGTTTAAAAATTCCACATATTGTGTTTAATACCTGGACCAAATGCTTGCCATATATCTCAGGTGTTAAGTTTTGCTACTAATTTAAACAGAAAATAATATATATTTATGTTGCCTGTTGACCCTTTCTGAACAACTTTCATGCTTCACAAGCAACATGTGGCACAGATTACAATCTGCCAATGACAGCTGTGTTTAACAATTCTAAGCAACTTCATATCCCACAAAAATTTCAGTTCATTATTTTAAAATAAAATAAAATAATAATAATAAAATAATATTATTCATATTTTATTCCTTGTTCGCTGAGGGCTGTATACCCAAAACATCTTTAATTATGAATCGCATTAAAGGTAATCCATGCATTTTCCTAAACCCATTCGTTTTGAAAGTTGAACATGTAATATTGGTTGTATAAAGGGAAGAGAACTACAAATACTGAAGTAAAATAAGGTATTTTAATGTCACATTAAGTAACCTTTAACCTTTTAAAGAACAGAAGCAGTCAAACTTAACAATGGCAACCACAGTGCATGAATGATTTTCTTAGGACTTTTGTCCATTTTCATTACACTCAATTTGCATGGGTTCACATAACATATTATTTGGCCATATACATTTGAGCATGGTCCCCAAAGAACAGTTATTAAGCTAAACCAACAGTCGCCCCACACAGACCGCATCCCCTCTCTTGCTACCCAAGAGCATATCACTTTCTCTTGCCTCAGGCTCTGCACCCAAGTGCAACAGTTTTTTATTATTTTCATACATATTTTTAGTTTTTAATTAAAATGGCAGCGCAGTGGGTTACACAAAATTAGGTTAACGTTGCCTTCGTTTTCTCTTTCTCTCACACACACACACACACACACACACACACACACACACACACACACACACACACACACACACACACACACACACACACACACACACACACACACACTCACAAAACACTTTCTGTCTCTATCGTTCTCCTGCTTGGTTGCGTTGCACTTAAGTTGGCGCCCGCTCGGCACGCAGCAATTAAGTTGTTGCATTTTGCGACGCTGACGTCGACGTCGACGTCGACGTCGAGGCAGGCGCGGGCAGCATTTGCCGTTGGTTGCCCGCATAAATTATTGCGTGTTGCATACAAAAGGGCGCTTAACGCGCCACTTGCCGCAACGGCTCACGAAAAGTGGCTGCTACAATAACAACAACAAACACAATGGGCCCCGCACCCTTGACTTCTCTTCTCTCGCAACTCAACGCCGCTGCGAACTCTGCTCCACAAGTCTTTAAACAACTGCTGTCAGAAATTGAGAAACAATCAAAGTGCTCTCAGGGGATTTCAATGCAGTACTTATACTATATAGAAACTGTTATAAATATCCTTTAGAAAATGTATGTTTATTCATCGATTTTTTCAACCACGATTACATTTTGCAGAAGCAAATAATTGATAGACACATTTGACACGAAAATATTAAACATATTAAATGAAAAGTAAATTGTTAGAACATGCTGGATTATAGAATGAAAACATTTTAATATAGTAAAACATTAACCCTTTTGCCGAATACAGAAGTAATATACAAATGTTATTTATGGACCAACTTTTGGATATGTTTCTGGCGGCTATAGAACATACAATTTTTTAACTAAGCAAGTTTTATTTTAAAGCTATGCGGATTCTCTAAATTTAATAACAACTGGAATTAACTTTACACTGATTAACTAATACACTGCAACCTGGATTTATATATTGTGCTCCATTCTGGGCCAATATATTAACAAAATTGCTTGCATTTAGATTAAATCAAATCACGTAGTATATAAAATAAATTCTGCTTAAGACTTAAAAATTCATACTATTTGTCCAATGTTTGTATATAGCTATTGAGCTTTGTACAATTACTCGATATGTGACTCATATTCTATGTTTCCCGAACTGATTCGATTTGACGCTATGCTTGTTTATAAACCAAATATGGCTGAATGTGGGTTGAATGTGGCTGAAGATCTTAAGCAAGTTATAGTTTCAAGCGAAGCATTGCCAGTCACATTTATAGCCAGATTAATGGTGCCCCACTGCAAAGCGAACTGCAGCACTCAGCATTTAGCCAGGTCTGAAGTGTCATGGTTATGGCCTTCTGTGCATTTGCGTTAGTATTGCAGCTGTTAAATAAAATTTGGCGCATTCACTGCACTTCAGCAAAATAAGAAAAAGGAATTTTAAACTTTTGTCTGCGAACCCATAAACTTAATTTTGGCAGCCAGTCCATGGAAGTTTTTTTTTTGGTCTGGGCCACATCTCGTCTAATGAGAAGGTAAAAATAAATGTGGATAATTTTCGAACGCAATTTTAAAATGAATAATAAAATAAACACGAGCAGTGAATTATGTTGCCTCTGAATTTTATTAGTTTTGCTGTGTTATATCAATTTAATATAATTTCGACTCATTGAAATATTTATGAGATGGCATAATAATTCTTAGCAGAAATTTATTTAAGCTCTCTATCTCTCTCTCTCTCTCTCTCTCTCTCTTTCTCTGTTTTACTTGCAGCTTTGATGTGCGCGATAATATGGCCATTGAGCAGCCCCGACATTGGTCAGCTCCTGAAGTTTTTGGCTCACGTGCCAAATTCCATTTTGACTCCCAGCCAGCAACCTTGGAAATTAAGGTAAGATCTCAAATGGTTTCCCATAGCATAAACACACACACACACACAGCCGCAGCCCACTTATGTTGTATATGTGTGTGTGTGTGCAAGCACTTCATGGCCTCAACTTTAATCAAATCCTTAAACTTTCCATTAAATTTGAGTAAACTCGAAGAAAGTGCAGAAAATGCAATGAATGAAAAAATAGAGGCGACCAGTTGAACAAAATAAATAAAATTGCTTAAAATTTAAATAATTCAATCGAACATTTTGCGTGCAGCGGAAATAAATTAAATAAATTGACAAATAACGCCAAATGCTGGAGCAGAATATATTCCAAACTAACAAAACATGCCTAAAATTTTTTTTGTTGTTAAATTTTTGCCAAAATTTTCGAGTTTATTGCAAGTGCTTTCAATTTGCTGAAAACGGCAACTGGAATTGCGAATGCGTGTCAAAAAAATTAAGTAAACGGATGTGGCCAACATACTGCAAAAAAAAGGCGAATAAGAAAATGAGGCAAATACATATTGGTAGCAAATGGAATGTTAAATAACTGTAGAAGGCTACGGCTTCCACAACTCAGACTGAAACTGAGACTGCGACGTTGACGGCGACTGCGACTGCGACTGCGACTGCGACTGAGGCATTGCGAAAACAAATTTAGATATCAAAAGTTGTTAAATTGCCTCGCGCACGCGAAATGTTTATTAATGTCTTGCATGTTTACAGATAACTTGATTTACCGTTATTGTCATGCAATGCACACACACACACACACACACACACACACACACCACATACACCCACGTGTGTACACACAGTGTGGCAGATACTTGAACTAACGCCTCGTCGCGCAGACAGACTTGACTTTTAAAGGGCAAGTTGGCTTGGATCCGCGTTCGAGTTACATCGCCTGTTGTGGGAATCCTTGGACAATTTCCAGTTTATAGCAGGCTGTGGGGGTTCTTCTGTCTGCACGTTAACGAGGTGCATGTAGCACACACACACACACACTCACAGCCACACGCGCATTTGAAAATGGATGTGAAGTGCACACGCAGAGGCAGGCCAAACATTTACATGAATTTGCCACTCGCGGTTGCATCGACTTCATAATGCCAGCCAGGCACATATATTTGCCACACATATGTAAATGTATATTTATATTTATATTTATATACATATGTAACCCGCATGAATTATGAGCGACCAATTAAGTTGACCTTATAAATTAATTTTAAGTGCCTTTCAATTGTCTGACAATTTACATTTATAGGCGGTTATATAATATGCGTTTGATTTAAATGCCGTTAGATTTATTGCTTGCCTATTACTGCCAAACAGTTCAATGCACAACTTACAAATATTCAAGTATATTATTATTATATTGAACATAAGACTCTGCAAATGGCAATATCTGTTAATTACTGATCACATCAATTTGCTTATGATGGGTTTCAGAGCTATTTATGTTTCTCCAATTTTATTGTTATTTAATTTTAAATATTAATAATTGTATAAAAAAACATAACTTTAATTGTTCCACTTTGGTTGAACCAAACTGCTAAACTGTGAGAAACTTGTTTGGCATCATATCGAAATTGTCATCTGGCAAATGACACGTTGAAATCTTCATAAAAGAACAAATAGCCAAATTGGCAACTGCTTAGCCACAATGAACTGAGCCGAGAGTGAACTGATGGCTACAACAACTTGGTCGCATAATTGCCTGACTAACGTTTCCATATATCTACATACAAGTTGGCCACACAGCTCAGACCACAGAGTTGTAGGACTTAGGTGACATGCAATAATTGAATGTTACATGGCCTGAGACGAGACTCGAATGTTTAGTGGGTGTTGGTGTCCTTTTCGTGTGTGTGTGTTTGCGTGTGTGTTTACGTGTGTGTGGGCTTATGCGAGTTGGTATGTTGGTATGCTAATCATCTGTTTCCTTTCACACACTCCCACAATCCAATAATATACAACCGTTATGATATTTTACAGGATATCAAACGCCATGATCAAGGCATTTACCGTTGTCGTGTGGATTTTCGCACAGCTCAAACGCAAAGCTTCCGTTTCAATTTGTCGGTAATAAGTGAGTATCGAAAATGCTGAAGAGTAGTTATACTCGCAATGCTAAATCTATACCTATACCTATCCGTCTTTGTGTTGTTGTCGTTTCTAGTACTTCCGGAGCAGCCCCTCATTCTGGATCGATGGGGTCGTCAACTAAATGGCACACAATTGGGTCCCAAGCAGGAGGGCGACGATATTGTTATCACTTGTCGTGTGGTGGGCGGTAAGTAAATCCCCAACTAGCTAACTTAACCCCATTGCAACATTCCTCTAACCACCACACCCCTCTGTACCATCCAATATTTTTTGCTATTGCCACACACATGGCTATATCCGTTCGACCGGCTAGACAATTTCCTGTTAATTTCCTTAAAAGCTTTTGCCGAATAAACAACAGAGAGCAAAAGAAGAAGAAAGACAGAAAAATGCTCAATCGAAAAAACACTAAACGAAAAAAAAGAAGGAAAATAAAGGGAAAACCTCAAGCTGCACTTTGACCGAAAATGAAAATATCACAAAGTTTGCTTTGGTTTTCTTTTGCGCCAGCTTGACTTTTTAATTTGCACTCCATGTCTCCCTGTATCCCTCTACTATCCCTATACATACACACACACAAGCACACATAGACCCATGCATATGTGTATAACTATTGTTTTTCTTTTATCGTACTGCATTTGATAGGGCGACCACAACCACAGGTCCGCTGGCTCGTAAATGGACTACTTGTCGACAATCAAAACGAGCACAATTCCGGCGATGTTATCGAGAATCGACTGTTGTGGCCATCGGTGCAGCGGAACGATTTGAATTCCGTATTCACATGTCAGGCATTGAATACGCAATTGGATAAGCCCAAGGAGAAGAGCTTCATACTCGATATGCACCGTAAGTCCCCCTCCGACCCTTCGAACCCCTAAATAAATTGCTACTTATTTACTTGCTTGACCTGAAAAAATAAACAGGCTCAAGTCGATTTCGATTTCGGTTTGTACTGTCGCCAAAGTTAGGTTATGTGTGGTGGAAATCATCGTTAATTAAATTTATATAGACAATCAGAGTGCTGGCAATGGGTAAACAACTAGCATATTCTACAAACATAAACATTTCGGATTGAATAATTTCTATGATAAGGCATACCTGATATTGGCCTTAAATACCACTCATGGCTCACAGCATAACCCGCTTACTAATTATATGTTTACAAAAACTACTGAAATTCGGGGCGTTACTTCCAACAATAACCTCCATTTCGCTCCATTTCAATTGAACTCTTGGGGAGTTGACTCCGCAAGAACAGCAACTACAATGTTGGTATGGTCATTAAACGTCATTATTTAAGTTGTATATGCCGCAGGCGCCTCAGAGGTGTTGAAGCGGCTGTTAGCCCTCAGAAATATTAGGTATTTAAAAAGTTACAAGCAGCAAGCAAACCATACTAAATTGTCCGTTTTTTTTTAAAGTTATTTTACTGGTTGGTTTACTGGTTTAGTTAAAAAAATATAAAATGTATATAGGTTATTATACTTGTTTTTAAAAGCAATTAAAAATGATAGTTTTCAGAAGATTACAGGTAATTAATTACTTTCTTAATATTTGATTTCGTAAATATAGTTTCTGTTAGGTTTGTTTATTGAAAAAAATACTGCATATGCAAATTTAAGATTAGAAAGTTTTATTAAAAATCGTAAAGTTGTTAAGAATTTTCAAATTAAATATTCTACAAAAGATTTATCTATCGTTTTATTTAAATGCAGAATATTAAAAGATTTACTAATGTGATTGCTCTTGTTCTGTCCACAGTAAAACCATTGACCGTAAAAATTCTGGAGCCACCCAGTTCAATGATTGCCGATCGACGCTATGAAGTCACGTGCGAATCTTCGGGCTCCCGTCCCAATGCCATCATCACGTGGTATAAGGGAAAACGTCAACTGCGACGCACAAAAGTGAGTAGGGGATACATGCGAGAGAGGGGAAAGCGGACTGGGAGACAGACCAGCAGACAGTCGAAGGTGACATCCACTGCGATGGACTCGCACATGACCGCAATTGACGTAACTTGCCCAACACACGCACACACATACACACATACACACATCAACTCGATAAGTTATTGTGTTTGCACAGTCATGTCACACACATAAAAAACACACACACAAACACAAACACAACAAACCGTTGCCCGTAAGTCTTTAGCAGGGTTTGCTGGGCAGTAAGGAAAGAGAGTTGGCAACACCCACTTGTTGTCCCTGGGTGTGGCTAACACTCGCCACTCGCCTTCCGCCACACTCTTCGCACTCCACACTTACCGTTAGAATAAACACAGATAATGTGATATAAACTCCACAGTATACAATCCCCCACACCGCCCACTAACATATTCAGACATCCCTTTGGGCTTTTTATTCTATTTGCCGCGCTTTTCCTTAGCTGTTTTTTTGTTTCCTGTTGTTTTGGTTTTGTTTTTTGTTTCAACTTTATACAAATTTATGGGAGTTTTAGCGCAATTTTGTTGCAATTCATTTTTGCACCGATCCGTTGTCGCCGCCCCGCACTATCCCACCTCCAAGTTGGGTCCCGCTCCGGAACAGAAAACTGTTGTTGTTTATGTCCATTTCTGTCCGCCTTCCAGCACACATACACACATACTTAGTTACATAAATACATATATGCATTTACTGGCTTATGCATTCCGTCGCTGATTGCTTTGCCGTTTGTAGCTACACTCCTTTAAAGACCGGAAATGTTTTTCAGTAGTTTTTCACGTTGCATAAAGTTGCCGTAATGCGGCAAAATGTCTGCCCAATCCACAGTCCCCCAACAGCCCACACACCACACACCAGACACTCAGCCACCCAGTCAGACAGTCAGACAGTCAGACATTCAGGCAGTGAGGCAGCCAGACAGACTGGCCTTTGGATATGTTCAACATGCCTTTTGGTGCCTTAGTTTCCCTCTAATGTGTGGGTGTTGTGGGTGCTACTAGTATTGCCAGACATGTGGATATTTCGAGTATAAGCTAGAGCCTAGTACACTTCAATTGGGGCACAACATTAATTAACGCTGGGGGCCAACGACACACCAAACTGAGCTGACTTTTTCGTTTCGAATTGCAGCTAATGAGTGTAGCCCAGAGGAGAGCAAGTGCATCAACATGTTATTCCCAAAACTATGCTAAGCAATATTTTAGCAAGTAACAATTTGATGACAATTTCATATGACAAATATTTGCAAGAAAAGTGAGCATAAATAGTACTTTTGTGTTGGAACTATAAAAGAAATCTCGACGTGTCTTTATTTTCTTAATTTTTATATCCTTTAATTTCTGCCAGCTTATAAATTCATCTAATTTAATTTGTAAAACTTAAAATTTTAAGGGAATTTGAACTCGGAAACTTACCGTAAGCCTCTATGGCAGTTGACAGAGCAGTTTTCATATTTTTCTTAAAGTTTCAAAATAATTTAATTTTTAAATAACGGATTGCGCTTTTAATTTTATGTAGATTACGTATTACTTTTATCCCATTTAAATGAATAACAATTTTTGATAGTTAATAAAATTTTCCTGTTACTATTCTTTTTTATTTCAATTTATTTTCATAATTTTCATAAGATTTGTCGAACTTACTTTCTTTATCGTGATCTATCTGAATAATTAGCTGCATACGTTGCATAATGCATACTATTTCATTTGTTAAAATTCTCAATACTGATTGTTATCCCATGTGATTTTAGTGTTGGCTTTGTTTTGTTCATCTAAGTTGCCTATCTGAATATCTACTTCTCGCTGTCGGTAGTAAATATTTCTTGTTTGTAAAATGAGGTTGCTACGATGGCTGGCTGAGCAAGCCGCCAACTGTTCGCCTGTTCGCCTGTTCGCCATTCAACACCTACGAACGATAACACTTAAAATCGAAACACTATCACACCTCACACCTCCACTAAGAAGTGTTCTCCTCTCCGTTCCCAAGGAATGCTTTTTGTGTGCATATTTCACGCCTTTTACATTCGCTTAACACACACTCTGTTAAAAATGAACAATTTTATGACCCGCTCAACTAACGGCAAGAATTACGACTACAAAGCACAACTAATTATGTGCTGTTGTTGTAGTTATGCTGTTGTTGTTGTTGTTGTTGTAGTTGTTGCTGCTTTTGCTTGTCGCTATAAAATTTATAATACCCACACAAGTCACATAAAACCCAAAGTATGCAGCAATAAATTTTAAATTGCAAACATAAAATATTTCGACAAATTTGCAAAAAAAGAAGCGCACACACTCACACTTTCAAACACACACACAAACACACACATACACCGACACACACAAAGAGAAGAAAGAACGACACGAAGAACTGAGCCTCAGGACACTTTCAAAGAGGAAAGTGTAAAAAGTGGTGATTGGTGATGGGGGAGGGGGATGGGGGTTCTCACTTGTCTGGGCCGAAACTTAATTAATGCAGAAACACATTTTCCAGGACGACATATCAAAGAACTCGACACGCTCCGAGCTGAGCTTTGTGCCCACCACAGACGACGATGGCAAATCGATAACATGCCGTGCGGAAAATCCAAATGTGAACGGCCTCTATTTGGAGACCATGTGGAAATTGAATGTCGTTTGTAAGTATTACAAATTGTGTTTAAGTCTAAAATATACACACACATACGAGTATAACTGCCATGTATATACTTAGCTAAAAATACAAAACAAGAAAAATAAAATAAAAGTAAGAAAACGCAACAGCAAAAATAAGCATTTGCCGACAGCTAGCAAAAGGTAGACAGCCAGCTAAATTTATTACGTCGGCGATGTCGACGTCGCCGCTGAAAGCCTTTAAAATGCAAATAAATCAAAGACAAATGACAAATTGTGAATAATTTGCCATGGGCCAGAAGGCAGCTGCCGTCCTCTGCAGCCCCTCTGTCCCTCTGCCTCTTCCATCTACCCCTACCTCTCTTTATCATTGCTCCCCGTCGCGGGCAACGCTGCAGCGCCCAATTGAAATATGTCGGCTAACAAAATGTATGGCAAGCGCTTAAATTAAATGAAGCACTTTTTGTGTACGTTGCCATCAAAACTCCTTCAGAATAGAACAAAAAAAATGAAAATAACCAAACAACAGTTCAAAGTAGGTAGAACTGTAACTCTATAAGTGACACAGTTTTTGGAAATTTACCTTAAGAAAAACTTAAAGTTTTTATCCTAAATATTTGACGTCACTATATATCTTTCTTCTCTTCAGTTAAGACCTTCGCTTTAATTTTCACTTTGAATGTCACATTTTGGTCTGCACTCAAATATTTCAAATTAATGTCTAAGATCTAATTATTATTTGAAATATTATTAGAAATTATAGGCATTATATTTAATATTAAGAACTAAGTAAATAATTTAAAATACTAAATAAAATAATGTTTATCGGCTAATTATTGTGATTAACTTGGAGATGAAAAGCCAATGCATTGAATATGTTTCCAAAAATTTACAGTTACTTTTATTTATTTGCCAAAATACAAATACCAACATTAACAAAATTGTTTGGGCAAATTGAATGGGTCAATAGCCGCAAAGTAAGTACTGCGGACATCGTAAAGTGCCAAACTCACCGTCGAGTTTACTGTTGCTTGGCGTTACGTATACGTCCCGTTTGCGGCTGTAAATGTATTTTATTATTTCGACTGTTTGTACATTGTGCAAACATGCACACACACACAAAAACACACATACACTCAATTGCACTCACACTCACATATGCATGTCTGTGTGTGTGTGAGAGTGTGTTTGTGCATATGCCGCACATCACGTAATGTTTTTTCTTTGCTTTTCACTTGCTCAAATATTAAATTTTTACTGCAATCTGCTGACGTACCGAAAGAAGAGAAAACACAAATACATCTGAAGAAAATACACAGTGACAAAAAGCATACTGCTGCTTAGCTTTTACGTTACAAAAAAAGTAAGGTGTTATTATTATATTTTTATGCGCCACACATACTTGCTGGCTTCATATTTTATACTTTGGAATATTATTTTTTATTTGTTTGTTTTGCTTCTGCCTCGTCCATGTTGCCTACGCCCTTTGCTACACTGACGGAAATAAACTTTATGATCGGCACGTACCGCAACATTTTCATTATCATACATGCACACATACATTAATGTATGTATTTCGGTGCTGCAGGCAAACGCTTGACTTTAAGCAAATTAAAAAAAAAAATGTAACATAAAAATTATGCTTTTTAATTTGAGCATGTGTAATACCCTAAAGACATTTTGGGCCTGGCCTTGGGCTGACATATACCCAAATAAATTATTATGCCGTGAATTCGTTAAGTTTCCATATGAGAATTTACGTCTGTCTCAAAAGAGCAGATTTGAAAAATTGCATTAACTTTTCAAATTTTTTACAACAATTTTTCAGTTTTGCCAATTTTTATTTAAGTTCATAAAGAATAATATTTATGTAATTATATCATAACATAAAAATTTAATATGTATTTCATAAATATAAATTAATATTGTATGCAATGAAACTTTAAAAATAAATGTCAGTTTATCATAGAATATTAACTTTTTGCATTTTAAAGGTATATTAATATTTGATAATAGGTAAATAATTATTAAATTTATTTATTCTAAATCAAAGTATTCTTTCTTATAACAAAAAATCAAACTGCTCAAAATGAATGTTATTTTACCAATTTGTTACATTTCTTACTACTTTTTATGTTTTTTTTTTATAATTTTTAACAGTTTTCTCCATAGCGTATTTTATGTTCGCCTATGGCCATTTCAATTATATTTTGGTGTTTTTAATTTAAACACACATGGCAAATATGTTCTGCATCGTTTCACATTTGTTTCGTTGTTTTGTTGCTTTGTCCTTCTTGTTGTCCTTTGTGTAGGATATCTCTATTCAGCATCATGGCTGAGTTATTATGCCAACTTCGTTTTGGATTCTTAGGCACGGCATTTGGCAAGGCCATTTGGCATACTTTATGGCAATGACGGGGGGTGGATGGGGCACAGTGGCTGCTGCATTCCTTGTGTATAATTTTGTTTATGTGTGCGTGTGTGACACGCTCGTTTTAAAATTTATAATGTGGCCCCGGCGAACAGGGAAGCAGGACAACAACACCGAAGGAATACGCTGTACAATCACAGACCTAGAGAGAGTCCCATGAGCGCATTACACACACACACACACACGATGTCTACTGCAATGTCTGTGGTGTGTAAGTGTGTGATTGTGTGTGTGTGCGTGCATGCCCCTTGGCCGTTGTTTATGACTGGGCTACATTGGCGCTTGTGCTGTGTGCGTGCCTGGCATTTTCAAAAAACAGCAAAAGCATGGCGACATTTTTCTCAATGCCGCAATCCAAGTTGAAATTTTTAAAGCGGACACACAATGGAGCATAGTAATAGGGCTTATATTGTATATATATTTATATATATACATATGTACGATAGACAGATGATATTATTGTAGCTCAAGCTGAGATTAAATCTATGAAAATCATAATGCACAGTTCTAGGATTTGAGTTATATATCTATACAATTTAAGACAAATCTTTAATTTTATCCTTTTTTCAATGCAATGAAATATAGCTGACATTAAGCAAAACAAAATGAATAGAAGTTAATAGTTAACCAAAATTGAATATCTTTGAGCAATTATCATTTTATAATTATCTTGTTGATTATGCTGAATTGTGAATGGGAAATACAATATCACAACACAACAATTGTTTGAGTTCTGCTACCTCTCAGATAGCTGTATTATTATCAAAATGCTGCCCCTTAACAATAATTAAATAAAATATGTAAAAAATATATATATTAAAAATATTTAATAAAAATGAAAACTTTAATAACCCACTCTACACTACCAACACAAATATTTATTGAGTTCTTAATTTTTCTTTATTATTTTAAGACTTAAAAACTAATTCGCTTGATCACAGAGCAGCATATATCAAATTATGTTATACTTCAAAACTTTAATTTCCACGTAAATTAATCCAGACATATATATATTAGAAAAACTGGATCGATGTCCGCCCCAAAAGATGGTGTGTGTGTGCTGGGAGTGTGTGTGTAGCCTCATATATTTTTTGGGCGATTTCAGCTGTTGGCAGTTTGGGTTGCCAGCGGTAAATGATAATCACAAAATGTGGCCCGCAACATGTGTGCGGAAATACAGCGACGCGACTTTTGGCGCAAGACTTTTTGCACGGGGGCTCTCTTGGAGCACTTTTGCTGATTGGCGGGGCGACTGTTGTCTCCTGCCAAGTTAGACCTTTTTTGGCCGGGCAGGGCCGGGCCGGGCAGGGCAATCGGGAATGGGGCAGACTGGGAAGGGGTAAAGCAAACTTTGCGAGGCCATTCTAAAGTGAGCAAACTTTTGACCTCGCTCGTCGACGTCGTCATCGTCATCGTCATCGTCATCGTAGTTGTTGTCGTCGTGGTCGTAGTTGTAGTCGTCTAACTCTTGACTGGCGCCGTTTGGCTTTGGCCGCCAATAACTCAACAATATTAAGGTTAGCACGTGCGTCCTTCCTTCAACGTCCTGTGTGCTGTGTTTGTCGCAAAGTTTGTGGCTCGTTAAGCAAATTCAAACGACTTAAGCGGCAACACATGTTCGCAAGCAGCGCCAAACCAGCGCTTAACTTTAGAGCCAGTCAGCTAGTGCTGGGGAGCTGGTGCGATCCAAGTTTCTACTTATTACCAGTTCCCATTAGATTTCTGTTCCCAAAACTCTTCGTTGAGGTGCCTGTCGTTGCAGCAAATCGCCCATATCTGACAGCCATTATTAAACCAAATAGATCACTCCACTTATTGTGGCAGCTGATAAGGAACGAAGCCTAAAAAATAGTTTCTCATATTGGGATTAACCTGTCGCCTTAAATGAACATATTGAACATATTGTGCATGACATATAGTAGTAATAATAGTATAATAAATGAATTAGTCATTTGTCTACACAGCCGAACTTGAAATTGTTTAAATTCTGATTAAATACATTAAAATTAAGTAAAGTCTCGTTAAGGTAATAATTAAGCAATAAGTTATTTAAATATTTAATTATAGTTGTACCTATAAAAATACAAATAAGAATCAATTATTTAATAAACCTAATCTAATGTCGCGATTTACACGTCATTTTCGATTCGTTGCAGATCCCCCATTGGTTACACTGCGTCTGGGTTCCACACTGTCACCGGATGATATCAAGGAAGGCGACGATGTTTACTTCGAGTGTCACGTACAATCGAATCCTCAATGGCGGAAGCTGCTGTGGTTACATAATGTAGGTCGCGTCAAGTCAGCTGGAAGCGAGCTTCTGTTGCACAACCATACCTGCCCCTGGAACCCGGTCTACTGTCATATCTGCCGCCAAGCACACACTGAAACCCCAAAAGCCAAAAACACAAATCCCAATTGACAACGGCGGCATCAGGAACTGGATACCCAGGTCGTCCTGCGTCTACTCTTGGGCCGGCTCGGCTGTCTGCTTGGCTGGCTTCCATTCATTTCTGTTTAAGTGTCAATAACATTGGCGAGTTGCGTATGCTCCCAATTTTAGCTTCCGCTCCTCCGGCGCTCCTCCTCCCCTCGACTTGAGGTTTCATTGCGCTGCATTTGCGCATTTCAATTCATTTCACACCAGGAATGGCAGTCGGTTTGGGCAGGACAAATGATTCTGTGCATTCTAGTCTCCAATGTACGGTTGTGGGGAGCAAAATAGGTTCGTAAATTGCGGCATTGATTTTGCGGTAGCTGTCGCAGTAGTAGTCGCTGTCTCTCAATCAATCAGGGAAGAGCACAGGCCAAGTCTGACACTCAGCACGGACACCTCCTGCATCCATCTCTCAGCATCCCCCGCTACTTCCTGTTGTGTATTAAATAAATTTGGTTATTGGTTTTAACTATTGAATGTAGACTTTTATCTAATTTAAATATTTCCCCACTTTACAGGGCATTCACTTGGAGCACAACACCTCGGCTCGCGTTATCCGCTCCAATCAGAGTCTTGTCCTGCAGAAGATAACCAAACACTACGCCGGAAACTATGCATGCAGCGCCATCAATGATGAGGGCGAAACGGTCAGCAATCAATTACCTCTGCGGGTTAAATGTGAGTAAGCAAACATAAAACGTATAATTAATGTAAATAGTTTAATTGTGTTTAATATGAGCAGATTGGCCAAACTTCTGTTAATAATAACTGATAACAAAGTAATAACTTTTGAAGAAACAGTCCATAACAGAAGCTGCTTCAGAGGAGTAGGTTGTCTTAGAAGTCTCCTTTTTCACTTCACTGCGAAATAAACTGGAAAAGCTTTACTAAGCTATAACTTGATCGGGAGAAAATATACTTTATAAGTCGACAATGCTTCCATCTGCCTATAACACTTTTCCCTTAATATGAAATGGTATAAAAGTGAAATGAGAAGAAGATAAGAAGAGAAGAGGAGAAGAGGAGAAGCAGCATTGTTATTATTTTGACCGCAGCTATGCTCACAACATACATTCAAGCGATTTTTTTGAGTGCACTCGGCAAGTTGCACAGCGACTGCTGTTGTGCTGATGATGCAGCGAGTTTTGTGTTTAGTGTGCATCAGTTGGCATTACGAGCAATACGGCTGGCACTTGGCTTGAATGCGTCATCTGTCTGGCTGTGGAGAGAGATAGTCGAGCGAAGCCGAGCCAAACACAACACAAGTCCCGTCTCCCCTTATCCCGTACACACACACACACACACACACACACACCCCCCCCCCCCTCGCCAAAAACCTTTCTCATGTTTCCTTATCATAAAGTCAGACAGCGACGTTGTCAAGCTGCATTCCTCTCTCTCTCTCTCTCTCCCTCTCGCTTTCTTTGATGTATTGCCTTTTTCTTTCCCCATTTATTTTTTTGTGTTCTCTCTTTTTGCCACGCGTTTGGTCCTTTTCATTTCACAAGATGAGCTGGAGCTCTAGTTGTGGCGCAGTTGCGAGTCAAGGCTGTGAAAATATTTTTCATTCCGCTTTTTGCATAAATACAACATTTTGCCAACTCACACTTCCTCCCCCTTTGCCATCTCGCTTCTTATCTGGCGAATCCAGTCGCTTTTCATATGCTTGCCACATGCGCTGCATCATATTTCATTGCTGCTGCTGCTGTTCCTGCAGTTGCAGCTGCTGCGGAATTATGCATCAATTTAACAGGCCGCGAAATGCTGCCAACCCTTTGGCTGCTGCTTATTTCTCAGAAGGAGCTCTCAGAGGCAGCTGAGCTTAAATTAAAGCAATTTGACAAGCGCCTCTGCTCTCTGATGATCGCTCTCATCATGTGCTCTGTAGCCGAATTTAGCTGGTAGTTGCATCTTTGCCTCTTTGCCTCTTTGCCTCTTAGCGATACACATGCACATGTTTCAGCAACACACATTTCAAAATTCTCACTTTAAGTCTCAAGTGCTTACCACTCTCCCCCTTCGTGCAGCTAGAATGACGCATTGCTGTTGGCAATAAATTGAATGGCTTGGAATTTACTCAGCGCGCTAAAGATTTTCAGTCTTAAGTTTAATACTTGAAGACTGCTTAAAGCAGAAAAAAAATAAATAGGAATAAAACATTTCTCACAAAAATAAAAAATCCTATAAGAAACAATGAAATTCTATAACTATTTATACACTCTTTTGCAAAAGAAAATTAGTTTACTAACATTTTATTATAAATCATAAGATAATCGAAATAACATCAATAAATTTTATATTCTGGTCTTTAAACACTAAAGCAGATTAATATTGAGCATGCATTTTTATTTGGCCTTATACCACTTAGAAATTAATAATTTATAAAGAAAATATTGATTGACTGAATTAGTATATTCAGGGACTATGGTTGTTTGTGCTTAAGTTTAAGCCTAATCAATCTAATTATTACTGACTCGAATAAATAACTATATTTATCTTTTGGGTACAAGCAATTTTGTACTAGGCCAACTTGTACCACCCACTTTCTATAAATCCAAATAAGAGGCAAACATCTTTCTTCGGCTGATTCGAATTCGTTTACGTAACCTTTTCCAACTTGCCACTTTTTGTTTGATGTCATTCAACTTTGTTGTTTGCACAACAAAGAGCAACAAGTGGCATTCGAGGGCCGTCTCAAGTGCTGGCTAATTAGCTGACGACTGATCAAACAGCCCTCGTGAACTGGCAATTTACACAAGCAACAGTACAGCACAACACAACCGAACAAAAAGTTGAAGCAAGCGGGGGTTGACTGTACGATGAACGCTGAGGGACTGTTTTTGGCTAATTAATAACGCCCTTTTGTAAATTTTTAAGACAAACAATTCATCACAAACTCAACTTGGCTAACTGCTAATGCGTTTGGTTTGCAGGTTTGTGTGTGCAGGTCCCGGTGTGGATGGGGGTGGGGAAGGGGACATCATGTTGACGACAACGTAATGCGAAATTGCGTATACGCCACACATGCTGTCAGCTAATAATCCTTTAACATTTATGAAAGCCTTATTTACCTGCGAGTACTAAATCATGTTGCCACATTAATTAATTTCAAGTAAACAAGAAAGTCGCGTCGCCACTCAACGATTTACCTTGTTGCCACTGCCACTGCCACTGCCATTGCCTTTGACACTGACTGACTGCCTCAGTTACCGCCTCCCCTCTCTCTCTCTCTCTCTCTCTCTATCTCTCTGTCTCTTTTTCTCCCTCTCTCACTTTCCGGAAGTGAGCCTACGTTAACAGATGACTGGGCCGCCCTCCTGTCGAAATCACTTTTGTCGTTTGGCTCGTTCTCAACGCCCCAGCAACTCTCTTATAAACAACCAAATGCGATGCCTCATTTTTCACCGTTTCTCCCCTCTCTCTCTCTCTCTCCCTCTCTCTCTCTCTCTATATATATATCTCTCTTTCCTTATCTGTATTTTTTTTCAGTATTTGCCCAGTTGTGGTTAGCCTGCAGCGACAGCTATAGATGTTTATAGAATAAAAGTATTAATGTTTTTTTCATATATTTTTTTGATTGAAACAAAACTGAAATAACTTCAAATGCTGTATAAGCGTAAGGATGTTCATCAAAAGGTCAAAAGAATAAAATATATTTCATAACGGAGATATATATTTTCTCCTTTGAAAATTTAATTGCTGGGCTGGGTTAATTATCTTAAATCTTAAATTGTATTTGATTTAAGGTTACAAATATCAAAACATCACGTTTTACTAATTTTATTAGATTGTGATCCATTGGTTTGGAAGAAAATTATCGCTAGATTACATTTTTCAAATAGAAAAAATCTCCTGTCGCAAAAGTTGGTATAATTGGTATTATATATGAAGCATCCACCAGACCCAAATGGCTTATTCTAAAATAGTGCCTCAATACACGGAAAATGATTTGAATTTTATATATAAGCATTGTATTGCACACAAATCGCAATTTTGAGTTAATCAGATAGACTCAAACTTCAGTTTTTATACAATTTTAAGCCTAATTGCTTGAGAGTATGTTTCATTTAATATGCTTAAAATAAATTGTATTTTCTTTAAATTTTCACCCTTTCTTTAGACACTCCTGTTTGCAAGCACACGGATCGAGTTATACTAATTGGAGCCTCGAAGGATGAGACTGTTGAGGTCATATGCGAAATACAAGCGGATCCGCCTCCACGGTAAGAGCCACAAAAGAAACCATTACCAACAAAAATAGGTGGTGACAGGCCCCTTTCGTCCTTTGTAAGCGTTTCCCCTTTGCTGTTGATGGCAATTGCTTCCGGTTTCCTGTTGAATGGAAGTTTGCTAAATTGACAAATGACTGTAATTTAATGTGTGTGTGTGTGTGTGTGTGTGTGTGTGTGTGTGTATGTGTGTGTGCGTAACGGAAAATGCTATTTATATGTTAGGAAATGCGCGAAAATTCAACAAATTTTGATTTGCCGGCACTTCAAAGAGTCGTCTCATTCCACATCCTCAATTTGAGCACTTTAATTTATATATTTTAAATGTGCAGCTGGTGCTGCTGCTAAGGGATTCTGGGGGACAATTTCATCCCTGTGTGTATGTGTGTGTGTGTTTGTGTGTGTTTGTCCGTGTATATGTGTACATGTGTTCACTGCTGGACTCTGTTAATTCACATTGCCACATTTGCTCCACTTTAATGTTTTTTTAATGAGCCAACTACCGCCGCACATCCAGCCCAGCGACTTTATGCTTTTCTCTCTCTTTCTCTCTCTCTCTCTCTCTCTCTCTCTCTCTCTCTCTCTTCTCTTTCTATCTGAATGGCTGTCCAGCTGGCTTGTCTCGTATTTAATTTCAATTTTTTTTTGTTTTTTTTTCTTCTTGCTGTTGTTGTTATTGTCTGTGGCTGCGTCTTGAGTTGACGCTTTATGCTAAAATAATTAATCATTAGCTGGCACAAAATATGCACGTTGTTGCCGCTGGCTGCGCAGCTGCGTCGTGTAATTGTTGTGGTAGCAAAGTGAGGGGCAAGGCAGAGCGTAGGGGCGGCGCCACCGAAGGCGTTGCTCAGCGTGAACATTAAAAAGCTGCTGCTGCTGCTGCTGTTGTTGCCCGCTTTGAGGGGGGAATGGGAGCCACAAGCTGGTACGGCTTGCCCGAGGGGGCGGTTTCAAGTTAATTTATCAGCATTTAACTGCTTGACAGCGGTGCTAGATATTTTTTGCTTTTGATTTTCGTATTTTTGTACGCTTTTAAATTAAAGTATATTGTTGCGAAAAATGCAAATTAATTACTGTTTGCGCCATTAAAATGTTAAAAAAAAATTAAATGAAAAATCTTGTAACTTATTGGATGAAAATTATAAGTCAAATAACGATCAATTTATACCTTGGAATAATAAATTAATTTTAAAAGCATCTAAACAAACTGAATACATTTTAGTACTTCCCGTGGCTTTAACTTAGAGAAGACTTACCAATAGGTAATTGGATACATCAATTTTTAGTATTTAAAAACCAAAAAAATAATTAAATTCTAATCCATTTGCGTCATGCTCAAACAGATTTTTTATGAGTAGAGAATTATTGATTCTTTAAATTAACACGCAATTTTATAACGCGTTTGTTTTACTTAACGTTATTGTCATATATGTTGGCACATTTATGTGTATTATTTATTTATCAGTATTTTCAATTTACTGTAGGCAGCAAGAAACCGAACGCGGCCAACCGAATGTGCCAGAAATAATTAACCTTTTAATAGGCTTTACGTGTGCGAGAGAACTTGACTCTTAAGCCCTGCCAGTTGATTGTTGGACTGTGACTTCATGTGTGTGTGTGCGGGTGTGTGTGCGAGTGTGTGTGCTGCTTGTGGGTGTGGCTGCTTGTTTGTAGGCCTTACCTTGTTTAACCTTTAATATTTTAACGAGCTGTTTTAAAAATTTAAAACTTTCCAAACATGTCTCACTTGCTGCCTGTCTCTGGGCCGATATGCCTTTCGTCTGGACTGATGTTTCTGCCTTCTGCACGCGCTTCCTTCTGACAACGTAACTGTCAAAATGTCAACGCAACGCAAACAACAACAAACGGCAACCATAAAAACATAAAAATAAAAATGATAAAACAACAAACGAGAGCAGAACATTCCGCTGGAAATTCAACAATTCGGGTGAAACTCTGGACGTGGGCAGCGAACGATTCAGCGTGAATGGAAGCCGCAGCATTTTAAAGTACACTCCGGTCACAGATCAGGTAAATAACTACGCCCAACCAATTAAGCGACACACAGCGCCGCCAGCAAAGTCACTCCATACATATGCATTTATGTACTTTCAGGATTACGGAACACTATCCTGCTGGGCGGCCAACGAGGTGGGCACCCAACAGCAGCCCTGCCTCTTTCAAGTGGTTTTAGCAGGTAAACGCACAGAAGACTTATCCATTTTAATGAGTACTCACACCATGGTCAACGATGTACACAACCACTTTGGTTATTCATTCA
This sequence comes from Drosophila dives, assembly GCA_035042365.1. Taxonomy (NCBI): domain Eukaryota; kingdom Metazoa; phylum Arthropoda; class Insecta; order Diptera; family Drosophilidae; genus Drosophila; species Drosophila dives. The sequence goes on along the minus strand of JAWNLJ010000097.1, from coordinate 1,037,202 downwards.
TTTAATATAATATACAATTATCTGGTTGCTACTCGCTTTAACAGGCAAACAAAGTAATGACGATTTTTTATTTGAAATAAAGTTATTTAATAACAAAGATACGGTAGTAATTCAAATTAATTTACTAATAAATAAACGATTTAACTAAGTACGGCTTTTCATGATTATTCTTTTTATTTAGTAGCCATGATTCATTAGCTTATGACATTTTCACGGACATAATAGAATATTCTAGTAATTGAATTATACATGATTCAATCATTATATCATTTATTAAATCAAGTTAGACAATCTCAAATGAAATAAGGAATTTGCATGACTTTTTTATGTTTACATTCATTTTACTTTGAGACATTTTCTCATTTAAATGATGTGCGTGGAAATATATCATTTATTTTACTATTATGTTTTTTGCTTTATAATAATAAATTGCACTCTCAAAAAAAAACGCCTTTTTTTTTCAATTTAACAATTACTTCACCAATGAATACGTGAAATTTTCCTTTCCTATTTTTTTCAGTTTTTTTTTTAATTAATTGGTAGCATTTATAATAATTTATCAGCTAATCTCTGGCATATAAATGTCTGCTAGATTTAAGTGTATGACAGAGTATCTTTAAATGAACTGTTCAACTGTCTGTGTATCTGTGTGTGTTTGCCATTTAATTTCAACAAGTTAAGGACAAATGCAAACACTCAAAATGGTTTTTCTCAGATAGCCCTAAAAAACACAGGCAACTTGCATGTTTATTCCAAAAAAAAAAAATGCAAACGTTTAAATCTCTCTCTCTCTCTTTTTTTTCTTTTTTTCATCCTGCAAAAATTGGACAACATAAATCCGATTCTCATCTCGATTCCCATCTGCACACACTCACACTCGCACATCAACACACAGCTTTGCCCAATTGCGTCAGCAACTGCAGCATCTTCAATCGGACTGAACTAAATGTTGACATACAATGCATACCCGGATATGATGGCGGCCTGCCCCAAATATTTGTACTCGAAATGTTTTCAACACGCACTGGCATTACCAGGTAAGCATATTTAACAACTACATATACTACGACATAATCCGAAAACTGGACCCACACACACCTAATCGGATTATATTTGTTGGGGAACTTTGCTTATCCTTCAGTCTCAGATTGTCAGCATATGCCAAATATTACCTTTGGTTAACCAAACAGAATCGTAAATGCGATTTTCTGAGTGTAGTTAATTTTAGTGTTCATGATTTGGATTTCAGCTATTAATAATTAAAAATGTAATCTCATTAGTGAAGTGCGATTTAATTTACATATATATATATATATATAAGGATATCGATAAATGAATTAAAGGCGATAATCATTTCAGCTTAAGAACTACGTGTTTGCTATTCTTATTGTGCTTCATAAATACATAATATTCAGTATGTTAAAGTGCACGTATGTACATTATGTTAACATGCATTTACATACATATTTATGTTCGCAAACCCACACACTCACACACATCCACACACGCACACACATTCCGAAGTAAACATCTACAATCTGCATTTGACAGCTGCCTTAAGGGGAGATACCAGCAGAATAATATTCAATATCAGTTTCACTCGGACTCTGATAGGCAGACTACCTGTGATTGTGTGTGTAAGTGTGTGTGTGTGTGCTTAACTCATAAGCATAATGGTGGTATTCTGCACACTCGTTGAGCGGGGGTGCGTAATTAGGCGTGAAAGAGGACGCTTCAGGCCAAGTTTCTGTTGTCTGCCCGTAATAAAATTACAAGCGCAAATCAACCATTTATATGCATGTCAAATGAGAGTTTAAAAAATGCGCATTTTATTTGGGGCCCGAACACGAACCCAAAATCAAATCGTATTCATATGTACTCATAATATTATGCTACCCGCATTGTATAAATTTGGCAAGAAAAGAAAACAAGCAACCTTTAATAAATATTACTTATTAATACATTGTTCAGACCCAGGGGGAACACTTGGCAGTTGTCTCCAAAAATCGAATAAATAAAAAAATAAATATAATATCAAAGAACCCTCATTCAAAAATATTGCGCCAAAACGCAACAAACGTCGTCATCAATGCTCAAAGTGTTTGTTAAACCAAATGGCAACTGGGGAATAAGGTATCAGAAATCGCTTTGGCATGGCGAACTTCAAATACTCTTTTTTTTTAGCAAAAATATAACTACCATGATTCGATAACCTGGCCTTTCTGAGAGACTAGTTCGGATAATAGTAAGATAGGTATTTGGTAAATGTAACTCCACATCTCTAATTTCTTCTTATAAACAACTGTTACTGAAAGTGTTGCATGTTAGAGGAAAGAATTCAAATGTTCTGAGAAAGGGCATCTTAAGGATGAAAAAATGATGTTAAATTTATAAAGAGATTGAACCGTAATATTTTAGAGCTTGGAACACCAGAAACAAAAAGCTAACGATAGACAAGAGACAAGAGACAGGAGACGAAAGACAAGTGAAAGCCGCAACATGGCAAAAGGCATCAAATTTAAATTGAGGTCATGATTGGAGAAATGCTTCGGTTTTGTTTGAGTTGAGTTTGAGGTGGGGTTGGGATTGGGGTTGGGATTGGGTCCATATACCAAGCCGGAAATACAAAAGGAGTAAGCTGTCAAATATACGAATATTTTAGAAAAAGGGGTTTTGTGGCAAGCTGACATTTGATTGCACATGATTAAAGGCTCAGCGCTATTGATTTGGCATGCTGATTTACTATGCAATACAAATAAATATTATAATATTCTGCGGTCCCTCTATTTTCGTTGGTGTTTTTTTTTTTAGATTTAATCTGACCAATGCGGAGGAGGCACTCTTCTCCCTGGAGAATCTGGATACGCTCACCTCGATGATGATGCAGGAAAACAATTCGCTGAAGCTGCGCATTTATTCCTACAATCAAAAGGGACGCAGTGCGGCATATCTGTTGCCCGATTTCATAATTGGTTCAACAGCTTACAAGACAGGTGAGTGGCACAAACACACACACACACACTGACGCACGCATAAACACAAGCACACACATTGGCTATAGCAGGATAGGCTTGATTGATGGATGGAATTTGTAGGGATGCTGCTTGCACTTGACACATGAAGTCTGGCACTGAGAGAAGCCTTGGGCCACCCTCTTGCTACACCCCGCATCCTTGCATGCAGCTGTTTTTCACAGATTTCATGTTTTAATCCCAAGACAGGACTTCATACTTGGCTTGACTTCCACATCCTTTACATATGGTGGCGACACTTGACAGGTACCAGAGTCATCTGCAGTACTTACATAATCAACATGCCTGTCTTACGGCCTGCCTCTCGCTGTTGCAAGATTCATGGGTGTAAATTTACTTTCTGACGTGCCACCTGTTTCGCAGCAGCGCATATTAACTGACACATTGATTTCACTCAGCTCAACAAATCTACAAAATGTAGTTATTCCAAATACAATTGAGAGACAATAATCGCACTCAATGTTTTTAAATAAATTCGAAATCTGCAATATATCAGTATTTATTTTGATGCCACCAATCCATTAATTTTTCCTCATGTATATAATAATATAATAAAACTATTATTTTGTTTCGTTTACAATCTGAGATTACGATTAGAAAATATATTATGAATGTTCTCGAAATTAAGTTTAGGATTTCTTCCCATTAACATAGAAATTGTTTACCAATCTAATCCTAATTCTGAATAATTTTAATATATTAGTACATAAATTTATGAGTAATTCACATTTAATTGTATGATTTAATCCACTACGCAGTTGCATAATATTTTTAGAAATAGACTCGTGCTTTCTTTTTCTGATTCTTTCCACTTGCATATCGTTAACACAACGCACCTAAAAATAAAAAATAAAAAAATAACCCTGTCAAACAATAAAACTCAAACACAATCTCAACGTAATCCAACAATCGTTATGTATGTGGAATATTTGCGATGTGTGATGACAATCTATCTAAAACCGATGGCGACGTTGGTGATTTATGACTGTCGATTGTCAACCTGTAATTACGGCAAAAACCGATGACAATAACAACGATAACAATTTCAGACGACGATGTAACCCTGGCCCTGTCTCCGGTGATTGTTGGCAGTGTTCTGACCATCATAATCATTGGGGTGGCCATCGCGATACGAATATTTGTGGTAACATTTGTGTACAATTTGCGACGGAACCGGCAGCATGGCAACAAGGCAACAGCTGCGGGTGTCGTGGTCCAAGCCGGCGATGTCTTTAAGGTGAGTGCACCCATTTGGCCCACCTTACCTTCCCCTCGTCTTCCTAGTTCTCAGAGATTCAAATGCAATTATCAATCTTCTTGGCAACACTTTGCAGGCCGGCAACCTGGAGAAACCGCGCTGGCAGCATACTGATATAAAAACGAAATCTTCGGAGGATTTGGTTGAAGATGAACGTGACCCAGATGTTATTCCTTCACAATATGGTAAGTAATAACTTAGAGAAATTATCTGTTTAATTCTCTAAATGATGGATTTGACAATTTACTTATAAGAGTTCATATTAAGCCGAAGATGACCGATGATTATACAAAGAAAATAAAAAATGATCATAATAATTATTATTAATATTAAAATGCAGCAAGAATTTAAATTGAATTAAATTCTTTCTTTTTTAACTGAAATTTGGATACCAAGAAACTGAATCGAAAAACTTGAAATTAAACAGAAGTAAAGCCTTGTTAGTCTCAGACTATTTATATTTAATTACACCAATATATAATAGGTAATCATGATAGCTGTTGAGATTTATGATTGGAGTATTTAATTTTTATTATTGGAATAAATTATCTGCCAGTTGTGCGATAGCTTAACTGTTTTTTACAACACACACATTGAACACTTAACTTTAATCAAATTTTATGGTAACTGTTCTGACATTTACTTTCATGTGTCTTGCTATCGTGCATCGCCGTTTCTTGCTGTCCGGGTGACCCGTAATCGTAATCAATCTCATCTACACAATCCAACAACAATACATGCGAACCCCAAACAATCCAATTCGAAACCCACCGAACCGCACCAAACCAAATGAAACCATTCCAATATAATCCAATCAACGGATACAATTTTCTTTTAATCGTAAATATTTTTAACGATTGCATCCGCCAATCTAAAACGCAACCGCATCATCGCTTGGCCACCGGACTCACTCTCACTCACTCGGTCTGCCACTTGGACACTCATCAATAAATTTCAATCACGAAGTCGGCGGCAGCAGCGCGGGCAGCAGTGGCAGCAACGCCTCCAATGTGGGCAGCACCACTGCCGGCACAGCCACCGGCAGCAGCACATCGACAGCGGTTGCCACAACTGTGCCCCCAACGGACCGCGATGCTCATCCGTTTTCCACTGTTGCAACAGCCTCAGCAGCGACGCCATCCGGCGTTGGACTCGTTGGCAGTATTTCCAAATGGTCACCCAATGGCAATGTAAGTACGCCTCCACAATGTGGTATTTGAGATGAGCCACAAAGAGTATAATAATTTTTTCATTTTTTTGGTGTGTGTCACTTATAAGCTAAAGAAGAAGAAGAAGAGATGTAAATACTTATTAGTTCTTATTACAAGCAGAATCGCGTCATATGCATATTTTCCCTTCCATATTATCTCTCTTACTCTCAATTTCTATATTTTATTCGTTTTACTTTAATTGATTATTAGCTTAACCATTTTCATATTCCATATTCAACTTAATTCAACTTACGGTTGTCTTGCCTTTCCTTTATTATTATTTTATATAACTTCAATAATTTTTAATTTCATTTAAATTTTAAATGTAATTTATAATTGTGTACTAAGTTTTCTACTATATCTATTTATTTGCATTACATAATTAAAGCAAAATTATTACTCATTTTTTTTACCAAGCTGTCTCTTATGTGCTTGTGGAAATTTCTGTGTGCATGAATTTTATAATTTCTTCAACTTTAGCAGTTGTAAGTGAAAGTAATAAAAGTTTAAAACTTATCACACATAATTTTAAAAAACACCCAGGCTGAACAGTAGTTATTTTTGGGCGAGTGGGTAGAGTAATAAATTAATTCACATTTGCATTGCCATCTGATTGGGGTTCTTTTTTCTAGCCACGTTGACAATTTCCATGTTTTCCTTCTTTAAATATTTTTTTTGACCTGTTCTTTTTCTTTTATCTGGCATTCCGTTTTTCACACTAAAACCAATCAAATGCCGAAATTGCAAAATTGCTAAACAAAATTCTGGGTAACCACAGCACGGGTCTCAAATTCCAATTTGAATCGAAAACCCGCAAAACCCGCAGAACCCGCAAAACACAAAACCTAAAGCATACCAAAGGGGTGTTTATTAAAAAAAGCTTTTAAACTGTCAGAGCGCACGTCTTGTGGCAGGATTGCTCTCCGACCAGCAGCAGTTATAAATAAAAGCCATTGGCTAAATCCAAGTATAATGCGGCAAGCACTTTTGTATTGCAACGGGCCAATATCCACCACCAAAGACTGGTTCCACAGCCACATTCAGCGAGAAGGTAATTGCAAGATCCCTTTTTTTCGTTTTAAGGGCAATACATCATGTCGAGCTACCCATAATCAATCAATATTTTCAGTATTCAGTATTTATATTGCTCAACATAGCCGAGGCAGCCGGCTAACAAGCCGTGGGGGGTGTGGTGGGAGTGAATGTTCGTATTCTGTGTACTTAAATCAGTTCACGGTGATTGAATGTGCAACATGTGTGTGCCTTACGTTGCATATAGAGGGATTAAGGAAACAACTGAGATACTTAAACCGATTTTAAAAATTTACTTAAACGAGCAAGCAAAAGTGAGCGACAAATTTAAATTAAAATTCAAAAATAAATGAAAAAAATATTAAGCCTATTTCTATTAATTAATTGATATTAGCAGAAATATAAAAAAGAATAAATAAATTGGAATACCCTACATAAACATGTTGGAATAAATTTATATATGATAATAAGAATAGAATGCTCAATATATAATAATACTGAGGTTTTATCAGTTTGATTCATATTTTTGATTCTACGCTAACTAAATGTTGGACCGCAAAATAATGCTTTCGAAACAAATAAAAAGGAAGAAAAGATTTACATATATTCACAATTATAGTTTTTGCAGATTAATAAATTAGATTCTCGACACCATTTGTATTTTATGTTGTGTATAATTTGTGTCTGTTTTTAATTATAAAATCCAGTTTGGAGCATCTGTTGCCATTCTGCATTATTGAAATTAGAGTTTAGTTATGGATTTTACGACTATAGTCGAGATGCCTGGTTTTAGCATAAGTTGTTCCGAGTGCTATTAGGGAGACTCTCCAAACCGAATGCAGACACAGCTTAATTTAATATTTGTATATCGAACAAATATTTCGTTGAACTCCCAAAATCCAGCCGCATAAGCCAATCCATAGATATATAATAAAAAATGCTAATTAACAATATGTAAAAATCACATAAAATACTTTAAAAAAAAAATACTTGGAGCGTCGCGGTGTTTGAAATAGCCTAGTTGGGCGAAGGATAATTTCAGTGCATATCAAAATGAAATTTGGTGCGCAGATTTTAATTAGATTTAAATCAGCATCAGGCAGTTGGTGCAGACCGTAGACCGTAGACCGGAGTTGTAGTTGCTGCTGTAGCCGTGGTCAGTGTCTGACGTAACTCAATTCGTTCATTAAATAATTTTAAATATTGGCAAACATAACACAAACAGGCGAAACTTCACAACAATTGCTATCTGCAATGCAATTCAGCAATTCTTAATTGCATCGAGAGATTTTCAATTAGGATTTTTATTTTAACTGCCCGAAAAATACATTTGGCCGGCTATTGCGATGTTGCTTTAAATTTCACAGAGCTATTGAAATAATCAGATTTAATAAACATTTTTTTATTTACCTTGTTTTAAACTTACAAGGGACTCGAATGAATTTATAATTTAGATTTAAATTTAACGATTTTTACAAATGATTTAAATTTGTTTTTTTCAATATCGTTAATAAATGTTTCATATATTCTTTGGATCATATTAATTATATACATATATATATATTTATATATATATATATATATTTATATATATATATATATATATATATATATATGATGACTTAAACTGACTTGCTTAAACTTTTAATTGAGAGTTTCTTTACTCGTCGACTGGCTAAACTTAAAATAAAATCGAATTTCAATTACAACTTGAATTGCTTACTCCAATCTCAAATTTAGGTTATCTGAAAACTTCCAGCTGAGTGGATTTAATGCGATTGCATCTTTTAACTGTCACATCTGTTTGCAGGCACCGGCCATGACGACGACTACGGCGCTGTCGTCCGGCGATCCTTCGAACCCACCGATCACCTACAATCAGATTAGTTCGCAGCGGGCGCAGCTGCTCGCCGCTGTCGCCGCCGTTGGTGGCGGGTGCAGCAGCACCGTTATTTCGCCTAGCAGCAGCATAATGGGCAGCCTTGGTGTTGGTGGTGCTGGTAAGCCGCTGGGTATGGGCGGTAACATCATTGGCTCGCCCACATCGCTATCGTCGACGGCGACGCTGGCGGCACATCTGCAGCCGGCGCATAGCAGCGGAGTTGGTACATTGCCGCCCGGACTGGGCAGCGGCGGTGGCTACATAATGAATGCTTATACCAGTGGCAGTGGCAGGCTGCATCACCCGACGGGTCACACGGCCACCCTCAATCGTCATCACCATCATCAGCAGCAGCAGCAGCAGCACCATCATCATCACACGCAGCAGCCTCACCATCATCATCAGCCCGGCTCGGGCTCAAGTCTGCTGCTGGGAAGCGTGGGTAGCGTTATGGGCGTGGGCGTTACCTCGACAACAACCACGTCGTGCAACTCGTCGCAGGACTTGGACGACAACATCAACATAAATGCAATTAAGGATTGCCTAATGACGCAACGCGTGCCCGAAAGCTGTGTCTAAGTTCTCAAAATCATTGTATAAACTTGGAAAATAATATAGATCTGAACTAAAACCCATATATATATATATATATATATATATAGCTAGACCTAGCATAGACTAGATCAACATTTAAACCTTGCGTGTATTTATGTAGCTGAATGTACACATGTACACGCATCAATATATATATATATTTGAAAGTTGAATTCCCGTTAAGGTGCTGTGCATTACTAAATTCGATTCAAGATTGCAACTTGTATATCTTCTGTATCTAGATTTCCAGACATATCCAGTTTTATATCAAGTGAGAAATCATATCACATACCAGCTGAAACATAGCTCTTTGAAATGATCAATACTCAACGGTAAGCTATCGATAACTTCTGAAAGGTTAAATACAGTAGTTTATTAAACACCGAAATTGTCCAAAAACCAATCTAAATCTATCTACTAGAGATGAATAACAACGATAATTATCGGTGGTAGAAAAACTGTAACTGAAGAGTGTTTTTTAGGATAAATGCGTGGATACCTTTTACAACGGGCAACATATCATAGCATTCACAAAGGTAAATCGATATAAATTAAAAAGCCATCATCGTGGTAATAGTTCATCCATGAATTATCGATAACGATTTAAGGACAAATAATTCAGATTTTTAATCCATTTAATGACGGAAGGCTTTTGCATAGCATCACAATACAAATATATTGTGCAGAGGTAGAAAACACTCAAAAAGCGATTAAGAAGATAACGTCAAATTATCGATAACATTTGAAGTTCTTCTTGTCCAATAGTGCAGCTAAGCCCACAAGTAAAACATGGTCGCTTATCCCAATTCCTGAATAAAATGAGATATTGAAAAATTTAAATATTTTGAAAATGTAAAGCAAAGTAACGTCTATTTAGAAAATCCTTCAAACTTTCATATGCTTAATTCATAGGAATACCAATACATAAAAGTTAATAATAACAAAAAAAAAAAACCAGTATAATAATTAATATTAAGGCAACTTCAAAAAGACTCTGAATTTTAGTAGCAAAATTTAATTTGTAGCAAAAATGTTCCAAAAACAAAGAAAAATAAATTATAAAAGAGTTTGTAGGCATTTAAATAAACATGGTCGAGTTGTAAATAAATAACTATATATATTCATAGACATTAAAGTTGTATAAAGCAAATGTTTTTAGTCTACGATTTTTGTTGTATATGTATGTATGTATATTTAATTTTTGACGAACTGCAAACTTCAGATGCAGCCAAGTTGTATGTGAGTAGCCCGATTCAAATCGGGAATGTCCTGCATAGTAAGAGTAATTCTATAATAGTACAGTTAATGCATATTGTTAAAGCGCATTGCGCTTAAGCAGAATTTAAAGACAGAGTTTAGTTAAAAATGTGTTAGGCTATTAAAATCGATGCATAAATAATGATAAATCAATTAACTAAGTCATAGAAATTGTGACACAAAATAAGAATATTAAGAAAATGGTAAATAAAAATAATTAATTATTACAGAATTTGTGTGATCTTTCTGACAACGGATTCGAATTTGATTTGGATGATATAGACTATTTCCATATCTGATTTAAATGTGTTTGCTTTATATATTCATTGATATTTAGGGTAAGTACTAGATAACTTGTATGTTCAAATATTGGGGCAAAACAGTAGTTTGAATTCTGCAACTATAGGCTATGGAACTGACCATAGAAAGATAATTTATTTCTATGGTGTTTATTTATTACTTTCAAATAGTTTTTTTAGGCACCTCGTTTCCTGCTTAACCAATTAAAACCGGTGCTCAAATACGAACCCATCTCTGGTGGTTTACACTTGCAACCACAGTTGCCACAGTTTTACAGTTGGCCAACATTTACTTGATAAGCCACAAAAGCTGCACGGGGGAAAAAACTATTTTAAATTTCATATGTGGCCCAACTCGGCTCATTAGCAAATCAAATTTATACAGAATACAAGAGATATTTCTGGCAACTCAGCAGCAATCAGGCTGACACCCGAAAATCACCCAAGCACCGAGCTGGTTGACCAGATGAAACTTTGGACTGAAACAAAATTGACAGGAAAAGTGAAACTTCCCTTTGATTTGTGGGCGTCGTATGTAAAAATGCTTCTGTAGACAAGTTTTGGGATTCATTTGAGTTTCGCATAAGTGGAAACCGCACTGACAACCACCAAAACTGGACCAAAGTCCAAATGTTAATTTTTAATGTGGGTCACACACATACAAGAAGTATGTGTATGTGTTTGGTAGTATTAATTCCCAATTCCATATCCACATTTCAACATGTGTAGCAACCTGGTTAATACAATTATCCAACTTTAATTTTATTTGATTGCTTAAGGATTGTAAGAACTACGGATACTAATTCGGATAATAATCGATTAGAAGAAATTGGATATTGGGTTTCTTTAACAAATGTATCAACATATTTTTAAATCAATATTTATAAGCTTATTGAATGAAAATGTAAATCGAGAAGAGAGTGAATAATTATTTAAGCCGAAAAATTTTGGGAAATAGGAGAAAAACTGGCCGACCTGAAAAAGTACACAAAAATTAGATATTTCCTCAAGTGTAATTTGAAATCTGAATCCACAAATCTGCCACAAACCTCAAATGCGATATTAACGAATATTTTATGAATAATACTAGGATCCTTCATTATAAATGTTCCACGCCTTTTCCCGCCCCCAAAATCCTATATTGACAGTAATTTTGAGGGCAATTTCGGACGGTAGATTTTTTGATGACTCCTGCAAAGATCGGTGAGAGTATATCGCCGTCGATATACTGCAACTGCAACGTTCTCACTTCTATTTTTTGTTAGTGTAAAGGGAAACTAATTATTCTGGCCGATCTACACTACATGGATTGACTTCAAGCGGTTGATGTGAAGAAACCGAATTCTCTGAAGATTATTAGCTGTTCAGAGTGTGAACCGGCACATGTTAGCCAATTAAGCTGTCAATCGAGACTCGGGCAAGCTTAGGTGGCTTCAGTGTCCCATTTCTAGATACATATTTCTATTACCCATTCCAGGCATCGCAGCACTTCAATTCACTTCCGTTACAGTTTTGCTTACTTCCGCTTGCACATTTGCGCCACTGGTATCGCGAGCATTCGCAGCCTAATAGAAAACTGTTCACACGTGCCGCAAATTACACAGTTTGAAAGCCTAACCGCTCACACCACCCACCTGACCCACACCACCAACCAACCAACCTACCCAATACTGGCCAGACTGAGCCCAGCAGACCCATAACACAATCAGCCACAGACAGTCCGTGCGGTCAATAAATGTAAATAAAATAGACGCTGCCACCCACCCAAAGGACACGCCCCATTTGTTGTTGGATGATGGTATCAGAGCAAAAAGTGGCCAACACAAACAACAAAACGAAACTTTAATAAAACCTGCATGGTGAATATTGTAACGAAATTATGCAGGTAATTTATGCATTTGTTGTTGTTGTTGCTGTTGTTGTTGATGCTTTTGCAGCTGGTTCGCATTTTTTCATTTATTGATTTTCACGTGTGAAAATTAAATTTCCATTTCAAGTTATTCCGGTCCGAACATAAAGTTTTGTTAGACGCGATTAGCAGCTGGAGTCTCGCTCCTCCTCACTCAATCCTGCGCCCCGTTGGCCCAAAATTGAATAGAAGCGCGCTGTGTAAATCAGCGGCTCAATAAAATCTAATAGTCCCGGGCAGATTGCGGCTCGGCACGCACCCAAAGCTTACAGAAATCCAGAAACGCAGGAACTTTGTGTACGAGCACATAAATTAACGCGGACGACTCTGGTGACTGGAACTTTTGGGAGAACAAGGACGTGAATGTCCTTGACAGCGGCAACCTTATAAAAACAAGCGCGGGAACTAAACGAAAGAAAAGTATTTTTGATTAGCCGAACCATTCATGCTCTTGAACTATATCTGAAATTTAGGTGCGAGATCCATATTCTTGAATAGAACTTTATTGTTTCTGGAATATTGACGAACAAATTAATACCGAAATCTTTAAATTTTAGTTCGATTCATACTTAATATTTTAGTTCTTTTCAAATATAAAATAACGGAAGCTAAATTCACCATAGGCTAAGCTGACGAAAAATATCTATTATATATACTATATATTTATATATACTATATAAAATAATATAATACTAAACTATTTAATATATTCAAAATAGAATCTTCTGATCATAAAAGTCAAATATATTAGACTTGAAGTTAATTTACGGTCAGCTAAATTTCATCATATTTATTCTAGTCAAAATTCTTAGAATTAATTGCAATGTAATGGAACTAATTGGGTTATGATAATATTTAAAAAACAACCAAGAATTTTCATACTTCATTAGGCAAGCATGAGAAGATTACCGATCAGTCAGGCTTGACAAACTTCATAAGAAGTTGCCAAGATCCATTTTGGCGAGGGCACAAACCAACAGAAGCCATTTGGCAAATTAACTAATGACCCCATATTAGGTGCTAGGCATCTTAGCGGGGCCGAAACGTCGACGGGAGAGGGGAAGGAATTGTTGCCAGCGCGTTTGTTTAATTGTCGTGCGACCAACCCGCTTTTTGCT